>OZ022324.1:23108843-24346343 GCA_963989225.1 Dromius quadrimaculatus
TACATCAGTAAAGAAAATATATTAATCAAGTGAATAAAAGGTGTTCTGTTTGTTAAAATATTAGGTACAATTTGAAGCCCTGAGGCAACAAATCGACAAAGAAATTATAACACTGATCGCTAAAATGACGAATATATTCAATACGAAGCTTCTAATGAGTGTTCATGATAACAGATTATTACATTTGTGAATGTGAATATCTTTTGAAAAAGTGAGACACAATTTTAGAAAATAATGCAGAATATAATGAAATTTGGAGAAACTCAGGTACATTTCCAAATTAATACGGAATTAATACAAAATGACCGACACCACCTATGAAAGAGTGAATTTTCCTATCGAAACAATCAATCAATTAATACTTATTGAAATAACATTTCAAGATACAAGTGCGAAAAGTGTTTCTTCAATGCAAGAGTGGCTTGGGCTTGGTTAAAAATACGAGCTGAAATTTTCAAAGATTCATGAGTGCATTATAGATATTTCATCTTAAATCGTCGTAATTTAAAAAACAGTATGGTCAACTTCTATGAATATTTTTTTCTATTGTAACTGTCATTTTGACAGCTATTATTGGTAGCTGACAGAGCGATATTGCGAAATGAACTGTTGTCGTTGCAGTTAACAGCGATGTTTTTGAAATCTAAATTGAAGTATCAAATTATAAATGTCCAAAAGTGATTCAAGTGTTGCAGATAAAATTGAAAGTACCTCGCAATTGTTTAAAATACTGATAATTGGAATTGATAAAATCTCCTACTGATATTGTGTATCTATTTAAAATATGCAATCAAACTCTAATCGTACAGTTTCTGATGAAAGTCTAATTTTCACATTGAACTTCATGTGAGAAACTGACACTTCATACAAGCGTACATTTATGATCGCAGTTCAAAAATACCCGATTCTTCTACGGTTTTTCATTTACCTCTTTAGAAAGGTTCAGAAACAATTTTATACATCTTTGTAACCATTATGGGGAATTGTTGGATTGTCGGTTACGCGAAAGTCGTGTTTATTTGCAAGGCGATAATTTTTTCTCGGTAACGAGGATTATCACTTGGAATTTAAATAATTTTGTGTGATAAATAGATATTAAAGATCGGAGAATCTAATAATAGTAAAGATTAGAACGTGCTTAACGAATTAGTTTGTGGAAGTGTGAAAACATATAGTACAGATTGTGAGGTTAATTAAAAAAGAGTGATAGTGACAGTTGAGAAAGATAAAAATTTTAGCTCACAGTGCGAAGCGACTGCGCGGTGCGAAAGAAACAGTGTTCCCACTAGTAGGGAAACGTTAGCGAAAGTGCACGGGCACAAGCAGTGTTACCAACTGGAGTAAAAATTGTGTATATATTTTTTTTCTTTGTGGTTAAATTTTGTTATAAATCTTGTGGGTTAAAATATTGTTGGAAAAAAAAAAAAAATTGTAATAATAAAATCTAACAAATAATTAATGAGCGGGTTAGAAAAAGGAAGAACTCAGTCGTGTGGATCCCTGAGCGAATTTTTCAAAAGAAAAAGAGAAGCGGATTCAGCTACAGAAGTGGCATTCAAAAGAAGTAATTTAATTAGAAGGTCACCGTTAAAAAACAAACAAGAAATTAGAGCGAACGAAAAATCAGAGGAAGAAATTGGAAATATGGAGGAAATGTTTAAAAAATTACTAAGAGAGGGAATAAACGAGTTGAAAGAGACTATAGAGGATAATAATGCACAATTAAAAGAAGAAATAAAAATTAACAATAATATGTTGAATAAAATGCGTGAAGACATGATAGCTAAAGAAAACCAATGGAAAAAAGAGAAAGAAGAATTAAAAAACCGTCTAATAACGCTAGAAAATAAAGTTGCAAAACAAGACAAGGAAAAAAGGAAAAATAATATAATTATTAAAGGGTTAAACACAAGTGACCAAAACGTGCTAGCTAAAGTAAATGAGCTACTAAGAAATGATTTAAAAGTTGAAACAAAAATAAAAACTGCCTTTTCTATAAACAAACAAGGTAAAACACCTCTGATTGTTGTCCAGCTAGAGGAATGGGACGGTAAATTAAAAGTTATGAAAAACGCCAACAAACTTAAAGGGACAGATATATACATAGAAAATGATCTAACTGAGGAAGAGAGAAAAGTTCAATTTATGATAAGAAAAAAAGGGAAAGAAGAGCAAAGCAAAGGTAATAAAGTAAAAATTGGATATAACAAAATAACCATTAATGAAAAGATGCTGGTATGGGACCCGTCGACAGAACATCTAGTGGAGAAATCCAAAGATGAGAACAAAAGTTCGATAATACGTGATCAGAAGGCAAATAGCTCAAAAAAGTGTTAGAGCACAGGGGACAGGATAATGTTATGACGGACAGGCAAAGCAAAGGAATTAAGAGAATAGGAAACTGGAATATTAGAAGCTTAAATGGAAAAGAAAAGGAATTGATTGGAGAATTTGAGAAAGCTAAACTGGACATTTTAGGGATAACAGAGACAAAAAGAAAAGAGAACGGTATAATTACAATGGAAAACGGCCATATACTTATATATAGTGGAGTACCAAGAGCAACAACAGCTCAAGCTGGAGTTGGGTGTATAATACATCAAAAATTAGCACAATATATAACAGAATGGAAATGCATTGATGAAAGAATTATGACGATTAAAATAAAAGAGATAAATAAAAATATTCTAAATTTGATTATAGTATATGGACCAAATGATGATGAAAAGAAAGCAATAAAGGACGAATTTTGGGAAAAACTACAACAGGTGATTGAAACACAAGAGGAAACTATTTACATATTGGGAGACTTCAATGGAAGGGTAGGAAATAAAAACCAAGGCCTTGAAAGACAGATGGGTAGGAATGGGGAAGAAATCAAAAATAACAATGGAGAAAGACTAATTGATTTCTGTGTTATTAACGATTTAAAGATATTGAATACAATATATAAACATGAGAATATACATAAATACACAAGATGGGCTCCAAGCAGAAACGAAAAATCTATAATTGATTATTGCCTTACCAATGTAAGCAATGCAGGAGTAGTGAGAGATGTAAGAGTTAATAGATCATTTGAAATAGCAAGCGACCACTTTTTACTTATAACAAAAATATCAGATGTCACAAAAACTTTGGAAGATGAAACCACAAATAGTGGACTCAAAACATGTAAAGAAAGAATGAGAACAGAAAACCTGAAATATGAAGATACTAAAGGAAAATATCAAGAAATAATTAACGAATTGATTTTGAAAGAACCTATATCTAACAGAGAAGATGTTGAGGAACTATGGGCATACTTCAAGAAAATAATTATAAATGCAACAAGAACAGCATGTGGAGTAACACGGAATAATGGTAAAATTAAATATAAGAGCACGTCGTGGTGGAACAAGGATATTGAAGCGGAAATTAAAAAGAAAAAACAATTGTGGAAGAAATATCTTGGAACGAAAAAGCAAACTGATTATGAACAATACAAAGAACAGAGAACTAAAACCAAACAAATGGTATTATACGCAAAGAAAAAATCGTGGGATGAATTCGGAGAGACCCTGGAAGAAAATTTCAAAGCAAATCAGAAGTTATTCTACAACGCAATAAAAAATGAAAAAAGACAAAAAACAATAAAATTAAAGCAAATAAGAGAAGTAAATGGCGCAATCATTACAGAAGAAGAAAAAATAAGACAAAGATGGAAGAGGTACTTTGAAGAACTCCTAGAAGCTATGACATACGATATTAATAGCGAAGAAGAAAGAGAAGAAAATAATATAAGAATTATTGAAGACTCAAAGCACAATAATGTACTAGAAATTAGTTCAGAAGAGATAAGAATTGCACTAGGAAAGCTGAAAATTGGGAAGGCGGCAGGAAGTGACGGAATAAAACCAGAACAATTAAAAAATATAGGCGAAAATGGGATGGAAATACTGTCTCTTTTATTCAAGGCAATATTAAAAGCAGGTAAAATACCTGAGGAATGGGAGATTGCAATTATTTTCCCAATATACAAGAAGGGAGATAAAATGACATGCTCAAATTACAGAGGAATATCGCTGTTATGTACAACATCTAAAGTTTCTGAATCCATTCTAGAAAAGAAATTGAAGAATAAATTAGAAACGACCATTGAACCATCCCAGAGTGGATTCAGAAAGGGATACAGCACCCAAGACCACATTTTTTCTATGAGACAACTGATACAACAATACAAGACTTATAATAAAACGTTATATGTAGCTTTTATAGATCTGGTGAAAGCTTTCGATAAAGTTAAAAGGAATAAATTGTGGAATATCCTAGAATGTAGAGGAGTTGAGGAAGAACTCATAAGAGCAGTTAAAAGTATCTACACAACAACAAGAAACGTAGTAAGAATAGACAATCTTATGACAGATGAATTTAATACCAATCAAGGATTAAGACAAGGTGGTTCACTAAGTCCTTTTCTATTTATCATATACCTAGATGAAATCACAAAAAGAGTACATAGGAAAACAAAAAGTCTGGTAGTGGGATACAACAGACTACAAAGTTATTCAGTAGCAGAAAGTGCATTTGCTGATGACCTAGCCATATACGCAAAATCGGAGGCAGACCTACAATTAAAACTAGAAATATGGAACGAAGAACTATTGAACTACAATATGGAAATAAACATCGATAAAACCAAAGTAATGGCAATATCAAAGACAGATATAAAAGTGGAAATACAAATAAATTCTGAGCCAGTAGAACAAGTAAAATCCTTCAAATATCTAGGAGCAATAATAAACGCGAAAGGGGAGTACGAAGAAGAGATAAATGAGAGAATAAATGCAGCAAGTAAAAGTTATTTTGGAGCATGTAGAATAGTACTTAATAATAAAAACATATCAAAACGAACTAAAACTACTGTGTTTAAAACAATCTATCAAGCAACCTTATTACATGGTTCAGAATCATGGGTATTGAACGGAAGACAAAAAAGTGAAATTCAAGCAGCAGAGATGAGGTATTTAAGAAGGATAGAAGGTGTAACCAAATTAGATAAAGTACGAAATGAAACAATAAGAGAAAGTCTTAATGTCAAGTCAACCTTAAGTACAATAGAAGAAAAACAGCTAAATTGGTACGGGCATCTAATGAGAATGCCGGAAGACCGACAAGTCAAAAGAATATGGACAGCCAAACAGCACGGGAAAAAAGGAAGAGGACGACCTAGCAAATCTTGGAACAAGGGAATGGATGAAATTTTTAACTCGAAAAACATTAATAAAGCAGAATTAAAAGAATTAACAAAGGACCGTAATAAATGGCGTGCACTTACTAGAAATCATACTTAAATTAAATGAACTTAAAAATAACTCGACACCCTATTAGGGTAAAAGAGTTTCGGGATTAATAATAATAATAATAATAATAATGTAACCATTATTAAAGTTCCAAAATTCACGAGAATGAGTTTCTTTTGGAATGACAATAGTGAAATTTCAACTTGTGCCAATTCAAAATTAGAAGAATTATCCTTCAATTTAGCTAAAAAAATTATCTACATCATACCACAGTCTACTGTATGTAATTTCTATTCTACATCATATCATCAAGGAAAAGCAACATGATCGCCATTATTTCTTTATGTCAATGATTTTTATAAGCACTCTATTGAATTAGTGTTTTCAATTTATGTGAATTTCCTGTATATTATGCAAGCTTCACGATATTTTTGGAGAGTTCAGATTGCAGAGGTTTTAGAATATGAGACTCTACACAGACTATCAGATATTCTACAGAAAGTTGAATAACTTATTATTCTTCACGCCTGCACAGCTTTTTACTTTATTAATGGGAAATTGCTTTGCATATGTCGGGGAAACAAAAACTAAAGTGTGTCCTCCTACTTGCTTAGCGAGAGTAATGCTCAAAGTTGTTATCTCAGTTTGTGTAGCTACGTGTCAAGTTGGAGCACCGTAATGCGTTCTTATCAAACAAACACACCCTGGTACTTAGTGTTATAAGTGGATAGCTAACCGCAGGTGGAAATGTCCTTGTGAGTATTTTCGGAAAATCATTGTCTGTATATGCAATTTAAGCTTGTATCCTCTAGAACGATATCACAAGAATTATCCGAACTGTCGTCGCCGTTACTACTTCTTTATTACATAAGAAAAAAAGTGATAGACAGATTTTGATGAATAGAATGAATAAGGATTATTAAAAAGAAAAATTTATAAAAACTGAATGCGAATTTCCATTATTTATATGCATCACTAGCCTAGTAAGCTACTTCATTCATCATGACTACTTCTTATTTGTCGATAGTCAAAATAAAAGAAATATTGGTATTATTCAAACCAGCATTCAGAGGATATTGTAAAGTTAGTATTCCGTCATTTGCCGATGAAGCACGCATCACATCAGTAAATTGCTCATTTAGATATCAGTCCTAGTGATCCATGAAGTTAGCATGAAAGATTGAGTTACTAATTATAAGATATATACCACTTTTTAGTGCCTAATTGGTGCTTTTCAATGCTACAAACCAAGTTCGTGAAACTTTCATAATTATTGAGTTATCAACTAATTTATGATTTTCCTGCCAACTTAACGCTTGTACCATAACTTTTCATTATACAACAAAATTCATTGGTACTTTCAGTGCCTAGTTAGTGCCTGTTTATATACCATGGATCTGACTATCTGACATATCATCACGTCTTGAATTTATCACTCAAGTTTAGTGAAACTGACCGATTTAAGAAAGCTATACTTAAAAATTCGAGTAATACAGACAACTTTATACCGTATATCGCTGCAATAATCTTCATATCTAGTGATTACTATCGCCATTCTCAGCAGACTATTGTTATGTAATACAAAAGGTAGCATATGTCTGTAACAAGAACTTTGTGAACAACTCCTATCATATCATTTCTTACACCTGGGTCTGGGACAAGCTACAAGTTACAAGCCATACGCAGCATATACGCCAGGTCGTGTTCAATACAGATACTAATTTCACGAGCTAAGAACCCACACAGTCGATGAACAAATGTCATCGTCACGGGTACCGCGCCAAATTAATTACAATTCAGTGGGAACCAACTTGAAAATTAACAGCAACTTCTAGGTAGTGAGATTGTAGTTCCGAAACATTGGAGAAAGTGATACGCGAAGATACATATGACACTATATTTAGAATTGAGGTTTAAAACCCCAAAATTATTCAAAAGAATGAAACTTGGGAGTTTTACAGCCAGAATAGATTTTAAAAACATTATTCCTTGTGAAGCCCAGATTGATTGTGAATTATGATAACAGAAAAATGATTTGATCGAAAGCTTTAGAGTGCTACACTTCTATCTAACTGTCAATGCGAAGGAACCAGGATCGATCCCAGGTGTACCCTGTGGTGTACCATCCACTAACATCCATGAATACCTGTACTTGAGGTATCACATCCAGAGAAGGATAAAAGACATGAATATTTTATTTAATAATAGGAGATGAGCAAGCTCAAGGTCTGCTCCTAGAACTCTAATGAAAAATAAAAATAAGAGTAATTTGGAGATTAAGACAAGGATTAAATAATTAATCCTGCCATCATAATCTTTCTATAGCCAATGAAAAACTTTAGTGACGCTACTATATCTGCGATATTATAACCCAAGGTCCATAGACTATACAGGTTACCTCAATCAGTCAGCTTGTGGGTATCGCTGAGCGGTGTACAGAGGGAGCATTACGTCACTGCTAGCCCTGTCTGAACACCACGACTTTTCTTGATCTATATCTTATATAATATAAATTGGAATTTTTTCGAGATCTTTTGCAGTCAGGATGCGAAGTACTTCTACTGAAATAAACTGTATTGGTATCATAGCAACATTAAAAGTGACATTGATTGATTTTTTTTCACATTTTCATCAATTTTGAGCCCTAGTTTTCGAAAAAACGTTGTTAGATTCATGATTGCGAAATTCTTTTGCATTCTCGAATAATTTCTTAGTGGGCGTAGCGAGTAGAAAAAATCTTTTATTCTCGAATGCAAAAGTGACATTTCGCAATCTAGAATTATTGGAGTTTCGCTTTCACATCCTGTGTTATTTTATTCTACTGTGCATTTTTTCCAAACACAAATTCATCTTCTCTTAAAATGAAGGTGAGATACATTTGAGGTTTTATTCTCGACGCATAGATAACGTCTATATTTTTACTGAATATTTCTGAATAATCTAATATTTCAGCAAAATAATTCAGTAATATTCATTGTGAATGGTACCTACAGTTATGGAAAAATTGGGTTTCCAAATAAACCATTCGCACTCACTTCGCCTGGGGGATTATTAATATCAGCTGATGATGAGTGATGACACATATGACACTTTTAATTTAATTTAACTTTGTGTTTGTTCATATCGTAACAATGACAAAATTGTATTTGAAATCATGATTTAGCTTGATCTTAGAGCTAATTGCATCGCACTAAAAATCAAGATACCAACTTCATGTGTCACAATTCAGGTACTCGTTTGAAGGAAAAATTATTATATATCATTCGGAGCAAAAATGGCTTTATGTGCTTCGATTACTTTGACTGCCGACCGTAATGAGGCAGTCAAACTGCAAACTTCAGCACATAAAGCCTAATTTTTGCTCCTTATAATATGATCCACTATTTACATATTTGGGAGTCAGTAGTTTTTTTATTATAAAAATAGTTTCTGCTTTTGATAAAATGAGAACAAACAAAAAAAAAAAATACTGCTGTAGCAATGCAAAGACAGCGGTGAGCGCGGCCTCGCAGGGCTAGCGGTGAAGTATTCTCGACTAACCAATTGAAGCAGAGTTGGCCCAATGAGGTAACCTGTATAGTTTACGGACCTGGATTATAACCGCCGTATGTTACTTTTGATTTGATATGTTGTTCATTAGTCCCTGTATTGTGTCGATTCAAATACTGGATACAAACTATAGTACGTATTACTCTAGATGATTAGTGTATCTTCATGGAAGTTGAATAAATTCGCATGTTCTTCACTCTTGTTATTTCACACAATTTGTACAATATTGCGGCAGGGTATGATGGGTTTGTGTAGCAATGATTTCATCCGCTGAAGTTGAAACGTTTCAACAGCAGAGTGCTGCTTTTTTCAAGTGCAAAAATGTTTGATATATAAATAAACAAAATTCTCAAGACAACAATAGTTATTTGTGTATCAAGGCCGTAGAGGTTAACTATTTTGGTCGAATCTATAGTTTGCTGAGGCTGTAATTCAGATCCGACCAAAAAAGAAATTCAGGCCGAGATGAACACAACGTTTTTCAGGCGATCATCATGAAATAATTCAAAATCACAAGATGCTATCTATTTATTTCCAAAACATTGCAATTGTAAATCTTAGTTGCTGTTGAAATTGTTTTACTTTATTGTCTTCTATCAAAGTGACATTTGTAAAAAATGCATATTGATTTTTTGAATTGCACGAACTATTAACGTTGACGGAGGAATATAATATGTATTTCGGCAAAAACGGTATCTTGAAAAGTTCATCAAGCAGCTCATATAGGTAGGTAGGAAGTGTTTATCAAGTATTTTCCGAAAGATCAGCCCCAAAAAAATTGTATTCGACAGATCAGTCCCAAAAAGTAAGATAAGGGGCCATAGAATAGCTATTTATGTAATTAGCATATAATATAGAACCTTATTGGATGAGCCGCAGATTATGGACGAGCGAGCAACGCTAGCAAGTCTAATAAAGAAGGCGAGTCCATAATAGTAATTAAGGTATCAAGGGTGTTAAAAGGACAATAATGCCTGAGGTCAACAGTGTACTTTCCAAGGGCCTCTGGAATATGAAAATATGCAGCAAAAATTTTATCGAACAATATCACCACTCAACTTCACTAATGTTTATTTGATAGTACTGAGAATTCCAACAGAGTGTTAATAATCTAGCAAAACTTGTAATTTTGACATGTTGGAGATAGGGGTTACGCCGAACGCCGCAATATTTTTTTGTCGGTCAAAGTATTGTGTGTGTTTTTGCTATTATTATCTTACGATTAAACTATAAAAGAGATTGATGTTATTGATCAAGAATAAATCATAGAATCGACGTCTTTTTAGGCTGTTCGATGGAAAATGCAGCAGTTTCAAAGATTTTCGCAGATAAAAAAGTTGTCGGACTCATCAAAATGAGGCCACTCACAAAGTTTCAAAAGAGTGTTAATAATCCGAAGAAAGGGGTTCTGTACCGCGGATCATTATTTTTTGAAGAGGATCCTTGATCAAAGGATCGAAACGTTAAAGTTTCTAATAAAATATACAGAATTTATAGTCGAAAGCAGTTCATAATTATGCTATTTTCGTATTATTTTAGCTTTCAAACCAGACGACTTATTTTCTTGCTTTGTATACTGTCGTATTCGCAAAGAGATATTTTTCTACTGTTTTTTTTTCTTCTAAATTTCGTATTATAGAAATAGTCCTATATCAATCTGAATTTTGGTCCGTATTCATGAACGTTTCTCAGGAAGTTGAGGTTACGTTGGAGAATATTAATCTGATAATATGTAGAATTTTAATTTAAAGGCTTTCTAAATGTGAGTTAGGAGCTATATTTGAGCTATTATTCAAAGATTTTTTTCTCTACATTTAAATCTGTTTTAGAATTGAAGATGACTTAAGATGAGTAAATTAAGGAAGCTTTGATTTGCATAAGGGATGTACCAAAATTTGTTCCTCAGAGTTGACAGTAAAGCACGAAACACATCAAATTGAGATCAGGCATAAAATCAAATTCGACAGTCATCAAATGACTTCTAGCGTATTGACTGCCGAGTGCTACTAATAATGACTGAACATCCCAAAAAACTTAATATAAAACATGAGAATTTTTTATATTAGGGCAGAATCAGAATTCATGTGAAGTACCTTGACAAAAAATTCTATGCATTTTAATCCATAGATTATTCATAATTACATTAATGTAAATAAGCTGTGAAGTAATGTAATATACCTATATAACCAGATTCCATATCGTAGGCTGAGCTACGTAGAGTTTGAACCTTGCTGAAGAATTGATATGATAAATAAGAGTATATGTTGGATGATTCAGCAGGAAGAAAACAGATTATATGGGCGACCGCAAGATTAACATAGAAATAAGTCTATTTACTTCGTCCTTATGATTTAGCTTAAAAAACTTTGAGTTACTATTTTTACCGTCACGGTTATACATTATGTGAAAACTGAAGATGCATTATTATATATTCTATGTCATGTCATAAGAGAACATTAGCAAATGTCAATCTGCATATACCTAAATTTTTGTTGCACTATGTAGATTGATGTAATGCTGTACTATGACGAATAACAACAATGTCAGTAATTGAGCTTCATTTTTATTCTAACTTTGATCTATTCGCTTGCATCTCCGTAATTATCAGTTATTTTTACATAATTTCGTTATGCAATATTAATTTGATGCACATGACGGTAAACAATGCTTATAAAATTGATAATATTTCTCATGCGGATCCAACTAGATGATGCACTTATATGAGACTTGATATCTATTGATTGTGACTTCGCAGTAAGGAATGCTTACATCCCATGAATTTTAGCTGATAGATCTATACATGGAATGACTATTAAATCTAAGGCAATTCAGAACACAGCATTAGTCTCCAACAGGATCATGAATAATAATGTCATGAATTAGAAGTGCCACAGCGTGCATATATACTCACATACTTACCGTCCTCTTTCACATACGAAAGGCACAAAGTTAATTACACTGGGCAAAGTGTAAATAGGAACACGTGTGTTGAAGTTACACTTTTTATATTGTTGAGTCAAGGGATTACTGTTTTAAACGAGATTACTCGCACGTGAAACAAAGTATTCTCAACTGTCCAGCGTTTGGAAGAGATAAGAATCGGCTTATCTGTTGGATAGAACTTTGTTCCTAATTACTTTTTTATTGTTTTCGCTCAGAGAAATACTCTCGAATGGAATCAACATCACAGGCGATTATGTGACGGCTCGATTTGTCAACAAGCGAGGTCATGAAAAGGCAAGAATACAAAGTCGTAAACAATTCGGTAATGATTGATTTTTTGACACTTTTTCCAAATCCCTACTTTAAATTCTGTGAGTTGAATCACTTTGTGGAATATACAGTTTTGTGTTTATTAAATACTAATAAAAAAAAGGGATATTGAAGTAGCAAATGATAAAAGACATCCAGAAGACTGGTAGCTGTCAAAACAAATTTTAATTGCGTTTCATCAATATTTCATGCTTCATTAATCTATTATATCAATACGAACACCATAATTCCTTGTTGCTCAATAATCAGAGCTTTGTGAACAAAACTTGGCTCTACTGAAGTGAAATAAATACCTGTATTCAAAGATAGATGTCAAAGATTTCATTTGTATTGAGGAATTATTAAGAACTTAAGAAGGAAGACACTTTGATTGATAAACAAAAAGGATAGATGTTGCTCGAAAATTTCCCGGAGAAGTTTTAAAATTCACTGACGAAGTGTAGGGAAAACTAGGAATACAAATTTAGCTTTTATAAATGTATAAGCGAGCACTCGAATCCAAAACTATGTTTTCTGCATAATATGTTTTCGATGAAATTTCATTTAGCAAAACTACGGAACAAAAAGCTTTAACTACTCGTCATCAATAGATTCTGAAATTCACGCGGAAAATATAATATAAAGAATCATTGGAATTGTACAGTATCACATTAATATAAATCATGTAATCACTATGAATGAAGTTCAGACAAATTTCATTCAAGCAATTTCAATATTTGCCATATATCTATGTCCTCAAACACACCTTCCAGTCTTAAAAAATACTCAATTCTCCTCATTTGGAAATACTCATTCACACAAATTCAATAATATCCACTCAATTATATCCTGGTCGTCCAAGCAAACATTCACCATTATTTTTTAGCATATGTTTTCCTCTAAAGTGTTTGATTTGACATGAGTCAACGCATTAAACACATTCTCATTTTTCTGGCACAATCATTTATTCACATTTCAATTACATACTTTATACAATAACTTATCTCTTTTAATATACACACAAACATACAAAAATCTCTGCAGCTGTCGCATGCCGTTTGTGCTTTTGTAGCAGTTTTTAGCATTCAGTTCCAAAAATCATACAAGTACTCAGTTATAAATATCTTCTATCAACGTATACATTTCATGTGATTATCCTCAACGTACTGTTAACATTATTCGCAACATATATCCCTCTTTCAATTCATTTTCCATATTCAATCACAATAGAAATAGGGTCTTACTTTGTATGAGTTTCAATCACATCTTCAAACCAAATTTCATACAGCAAGATCCCAAGGCAGCCAGACATTACTCATTTCCTGAGAAACAAAATGTGTGGAATAGAGTAGTGTATACCCACTTAGATCGTACGCATACTTGTTAGCTTGAGCTGACGGCCAATTTATAGATATCAGGTGCTAGAGGCAGGTTAAAACATTATTCACTTTTCTCAAAGTCTGAGTGCTGATTTCTGTCTATTTTAGAGAGGATTGTTGAAAATTGTCAATCAACACAGCCACGCACTTTCATTGATGTGGCGATAATTCCTCTAGGCGCTTTGGAGCTCGCAGGAAACTAACGTAAGTCCTAATTCTTATATATGATACTCAGGGAGTAATAATTTTAATATTTTTTTTCAAATAGTCGGACCAATCGTTCGGTCCAAACATCCTCCAGACAACATTTAAATGTCGCTGTGAGTATGAGCGCGAGGTCATCATCTGTACTCCCAGCGACATTTTAATTTTGTCTGAAGGATGTTTGGCCTCTACGATTGGTCTAGCTGTTAACAAAAAATATTGAAATTGCTGCCTTAGTATTAAAATATGAAAATTAGGACCCAGACTGAAAGAAGGTTTCTGTTAATTTTCTGTGAGTTTTAAGACGTCTAGCAGAAATTGCCGCCGATGGAAACTATCTGGTAGTATTGGTTATTAATTTTCAAGAATATTTTTCAAAACATACATAAAATCGGCACTCAGACTTCAATTAAAGCGAGTAAGGTTTTGCCATACTTCTAGCACCTGGTATCTGTCAATTGGTCGGCAGCCTTAGCTAGCAAATATGCATACGATCAAAGTACATATAGTTCAACCATCCAATAAAAGTTGACTCTTAAATTATTTTATAGATGTGGTTATCTTTCAGAACATTTAGCTATTATTCGAATTTCAAAATAAAACTAAACTTTATAACGGAGATTAGAATTCAAGTTCCGAGAATTTTTTCAAGTACCCATTCAAATACTGGATAAGGAATCTCCAGAAATATAATAGTATAACTTGCTTGAAATATAGATAGATAAGTACGATATTTACAGGATAGTGAAGAAGAAGACAGGGGTGCATTGAATATATCTTCCATTATTCATTTTGGTTCTAACAAACTATATTGTATATGTCTTGTAGAAATGATTCGAAAAAAAAAATTATTTCTAACGGAATCACCATTGTTACTAATATCATGTTCAATGTCTCCAGTAATCCAGTGGTACTAAGAACATTCATGTTGATGTATTTCTGGGGATTCCTAGTCCAGTATTTCAGTGGGTATTTGTGAAGGTCAGTTATTTTTACAATTCGCGTCATAGCTAAATGTTTTGGAAGAAAACCACATCTATAAATTGATTTAGGAGTCAACTTTCATTCGATGGTTGAACTATACTGACACTATTCTGTTCCACACATTTTGTTACTCAGAAAATGAGTAATGTCTGGCAGACCTGGACTATTCAAAGTGACTGGATTTGAGTGTTTTCAAGCCAATGAAGCAAACTAATTCATGAAATTTATGTTCAACGTTCCGTCCATCAATTGGAAAAATATCTTATTCCATTCAAATATCATCTTTACTTTCAAATGAGATGAATTTTCTCTACTTGCAGATTCTTATTAATAATATTACTACAACATTCTCAGAAACTCATATTATCTATTTTCACATAAAAATTTCTATTCGAAAAAGTTATCGAAATCGGAACAGAATGCGATATACTGCTTTATTTTGGACATCATCCTTAAATTCAAACAGAATCAAACAAATATTGTTATATCAACATGGAACTGCTTAATCAGCACAGAATTATAACATCGACTATTGACAGTGGATTCAAATAACATTAGAGCCAAAAGCTATGATATTGTTGAAGGTCGGAGTAACAGAGACAAGTTGATTGAATCGTGAAAATCATTAGGGGTGTGATTTCCGTACCAACAGTCACTTCGCATTCAAGTATCCATCGTTACAACAGTTGAGTTGCTTCCATCAAACCATACTACCGCAATCTGTGTGTTAATCGAGTCCGTTATCAGTATCGGTTGCTCCACCTTGAAGTTAACATAGGTAAGAGGTTTTCAAAAGTTTCACGCAAGGGATATGCAAATTTTAATTGAAATGCTCCCACTCTCCCAGAGAATTACAGTTATCCCCTTCATTTGATATAGTACAAAAAACAAAGATTTACGAATGGTCAATAATTTGCATTAAGTAAAGATCAACAAATTCATATGGTTGCGTTCATCTGTTGTTCGATCCTGAAATTCGGTTGTATGAAAATCTATAAAATAAAATAATAAACAACCAAGTCAAACTTCCACTCGACTTCTGCTTGAATTCTGCCCGAGAGCTTGGATATATGATTGACATATTTTAACAAAGTAAGCATCACTTCATCACAATATGGTAGAGTTGAGTAAGAATTTCTTTCAATAGGTATTAATTTGATGCTTGTCACGAACAACCAACGTATAGTCATAGTTTTATCTTATTTCCTTGTAACTTTGCCCATGGAGAATTTTTTGCTATCATCAACATCACTCAAGAATAATATTGAGATTTCCAGTTCCTTTGTTCATATTATTAGACATAGGACTTGATTTAGGGCTCAAATTGGAGTGAATTATTGAACGACATATATGTGAAATACTTATTAGAAGACCAATCGGAATTTGCTTTCAGGGACGAATTAGATCAGTGCCTTAATCATTAAAACAAGGCAAAAAGTATCAACATCAAGAGAAAGAGCTGAACAATATTTGAGAAAAAGATCTCATTTTTCATTCCGGAAAATTTACCCATCCGCCGTTAGAGGATTGAATTTCCTGCAAACGCGAGTAAGCTTGAAGGTACGAGAAGCGTGCGGAAAGCGAGAAAGACTTGAGACAGAATTTGCGATCTATGTGCCGATCACGAACATGGATCTCACTATTAATATGTTGATTAGCTTCAAACTCGAATATGTAGTGTGAGAAAAAATCTTATTTCATCGGATGTTCCTATTGGCCTCGCAATTTGAGAGTAAACTAGTTATCCAAAGCTTTTTATTTCGTTGTACAAAGTACAAATATTGTGAAACCGAAGAAATTCACATTTCGAGATTTTGATAGACATCTCCTATTGAAAATCCTTTCAAATGTATAATATTGAAATTTTGTATTTAAAACTGATCCAAGGTATAGCTATGCACCTCGCATTATGATTGCAATCGTCTGTACCAGAAGCGCACTCTACTCGATTTTTTTTTTAATTTTTCTTATAAATCCAAAATGTTCAGCGGTATGATGTTGAAATTCAGTCTTTAAAATTGATCTTGCATCTGAATGATTATCTTCTATTTCTGTACCAAATGGCAAGTAAATCTTCTTCACTTTTTTTTTACTTACGCCTTCCCTGTCAGCCACCATCAATACAGGCGTGTCTGTCAAGTTATGTAACCTAAGAATACCTATTCGATTATTTTACGTTGGTAGTACTGTAACAGCTGTCAATTTCCAAATAGCCATATTTGTTGAGTCTTATAAAAATATAGAATTTGAAGAAATTATAGAAAGCACAGCGTCAGATTTGATAACGACTACAGCTGGAACAACTTTATAGAATGATAACCCAAAAAATGAAGATCACTGTACAAAAAACGCTATGAAGAATTTATTCAATGGCGTGCATCATATAAGGTTAAGAAATACTCCGGCAATGAATTGCTAGCATATTTTTCGGATCAAGTAAAAATGTGAGTGTAAACAAGCATAACGATATTTGGTCAGAAATTCTAATGACACGGCAAGCCTCTTCACAAAATACTTCTGAATTTTACACTCTTATTGCATAAATAACTATTATATTTCTCTAAAGGGTGGGTAAACCAGACCAGGGTGGTTTGGTTAAAACCAGGATGGTTAAAACCACTGGTTTAAACCGGTTTTAACCGTCCTGGACTTTATCCGATTTTGACCGGTGGTTATTATTGAAATATCGAATATTATAATTTGATTCATATTTTTATTCTTATACATTCATATATCTATATAAGGTTTCAGAGAATAAACAAAATATGCTTTTTCCTAACATCTGAACAAAAAGTACCCGATTTGTGCAATATAATGAACGAAAGTAGGTATTTTCTATCTACATATGAGTTTCTTGTATTACTTATTTATTAGTTACCACTGATACCTTCTTGACAATTTTATAAAATTTAATAGGATATATTCATGAATATATTTTATATTTTTTATTCACTGTTTACATCGTTATAACATAGTTAAAAGTATAAATTATGTTTGAAAGTGCTGTGATCAAGTTTAAAAAAATATTCAAAATTAAGAATAATTTTGAGCTGTTTAAACGCCGCCATTTTTGCGCGCTCTATTGATGACGTCAAATACCATGCCCAGTGACATTACAGTCCATTGTTTACTACAGGTTTTTCCGTTCTCAACTTATTTCAGTATTAAAAAAGGTCAAAAGTCAGTTTATAAGTATTGCATTGTGCCTGAATGCAAAATACTATCAGAAATGTACCTGATAAAATCATTTTTCCAATCCAGAAAGGTTTTAAGATACGTAAGAAATGATGTAAGGTTATCAGAAGAGATGAAGTATCATAATAAACTTGACAGATCATGAGTAACATTATATGTGATAAGTTTTAGTAATAAAATACAGTGTATGTATGCGATTTCGTTTAACACTTGCTCGTTTTGAAATAAACAAAAATTATAGGTTATGTTTACTGCTCATCATATTTCGGATTGTACTTATTAAAATAGCGTACATAATGTGTTATTATTGAATAATTACTTCGCAGTGTTCACTCTTTTTACTCCAGCGGACGTAAAATTTAGATTTGGAAGAAAATAAGACGACATCATGAATGGATCTATTCTTGGCAGATTATCCGATTGTGCTTTTACAAAACCACTTTGTCTTAAATGATTTATAATCTTACTAGGATGCTAAAATTACACTTAAACAATAAATGAATTTACAACACACACGTTATTACTATGTTTTCTAATCAAAAGCCTGCAATGCCATACAAATGTAAGCAGTGCGCACTTGTTGGCATAGTATTTGACGTCACGTTTCGTTTTAACCAATGGTGTTGCGTTTTAGAACTTTGAATTTCCCTCGCTTAATTTGCACTTTTATTTATTAATTTTAAGCAATTGGAAATATATTAATTATCAAAATGATGGTTTCATACAAATGTCCGGCCAATAAAAATTCGGAATAAAAATATTTGAACCAAATTTTAATTTTATGCATATTCCCTATTAAGCTTTTAAAATTAATTTATTTAGTTTCATGTTTATTTGCTTGTAAGTTAAAAAATTCCCTAAGGTGTAACACTACACTCGAATACCCGATGGAATAAATCTATTCCTTTTTTTCGTTTTCATACACATAATTATTATTATTCTATATTCTACGACTGAATAAAAGAATAGAATGAGAGGAAGATATAAATAACATATGAACATATATAATAAAAAAACAGTAGAAGAATTTGAAAAAAAAATTGTGGTTAAAACCAGTTCTGGACGGTTTTAACCAATTTTGACCAGTGCCCTGGTCAAAATCTGAAGAAGTGGTTTTTTTAACAACCCTGAACCAGACATTGTTATCAGTAAAGTAGAGTATTTCCATTGGAACACATTTTCCATGACTATTTTGTCATGCAAACCTAATTTGAGACTCAAATAAAAGGATAAGTGTTTAAAAACTACTGATTGGATACATTTTTTTGGTATGTCCCGCATACCCAAAAGGATTTCAAATTCCGCTTTGTCCGAAGACAAATCTGGCAACGCTGGTATAGAATGATTGCAGATCAAAGTTAGATAACAGTCTATTCAATAAATGCATATGTAAAGAGAATGATTTTAGTATTCTGACAAGGCCTCATCAAATAGTTTGGAAACCGTTGGGGTACGGGATGATGTTTACTCGTGACGTCACAGGATTGAGTTGATCGCGTCGACGTAGTAACGTGGCGGCGTTCACACATTAACTCACTCGTCCGATTTCATTAGTTTCCAATTTACATTAGACATTCCCTGTTTTACTGATGCTGGAGGTTTCTGAGATATAGCGACATCAAATTCAATTTAAATTTAGTAATAATTTTCTTATTGAGAGTAGTAATTCAGAAGAAACATTTTGAGATTGTTTCTGCAAAAAGTTGCATGGTTGGTTGAACTTGTGATCCGAGGATCGAGGGGTAAAATCCCAACTGGGGACAAAAAGTCACAATAATTTTTACTGAATTTTAATGTACTCCAAGAAAGTACTTATGGCTTGACGACCGCATTCCATGGCTTTTTTTGAACTATTTTGAGAAATGAGAATTTTTTTTGCACTTCTTGCTTTTTTTAGCAATTTTTTGTGTGAAATGAAAGTGTCGAATGCTCTATTACATCTAATTTTCGAACTAAAGTGGATCAAAAGCTAATTTTCATTGATAAGATACTAATTCTGTTACTTCCCTCTCGCCATTTCAAATTTATAACCCAAAATTTCTTTTCTGTGAGGCGCGTTGATAAAATTTTCAAAATGAAGTTTGTTGGTGTTGAAAATTCAGTATTTTAGCGTAGTACTATATATTTCTCCAACAGTTATATAGTATGCAGACCCAAAATATAGTACAATATTTCATATTATAGTACGGTTAACAACCCTAGTTCCAGGAGCATATTATTGAGAAATAAGAAATAAATTGAATTCAAAGAAATACTAGGCTTGTGGTCCCAAAGTGAAAATTAATGGTATTAGATACAAAATTGGTAGCAACTGGTTTATTGACTACTCTCATGGTACGTGTACCACGGAGCTGTGATACTGGATGATAGCAGTAATGATAGCTGTTATTTTACTGCGCTGATGGAATTGTATTGCATTTTTAAATGAAAGCATGCACACTGAAGCAGAGATTAGATCGAGCATGCGGATTGTTATAATCGCTTATGTTTTGACGAATAGTAGTTACCATTCTTCTGCGAGCTGCAGGCGTAAAATATAGTCTAAAAAATGATCGTCAATGTAGGAAAAGTAAAAATCTTGGCTTAATTTTTTCCAGAATAAAGTGAATGTGGCTAGCCTCATTCGCTAGTATTTAAAAAACCGCTATGAATAATTTCTTCATTCTTAATACAGATGACAGAATTCACCATGCTCAAATCATTCTTCATTTAGAGGGTGAATGTGGTATTGCCTAGGCAGAAATTCAGTGTGTCTATTCAAAATATACCATTTTGTCGCTGCAGAAACGAAATATTCATCATCACTACTCGACATCTTGAAATAGACTGGCTATCAAAATTCTACTACCGCTACAAGTATACAATCATCTATAATATCTCAGCTCCGTGGTGCACGTACCCTTACAGAGAGTCGCACTGAATGCGATTGTAGCATTCAGAAAATTGTGAACACTCAGCTTCAATGGTATAAAAATTGTTTTTTGTCAAGATTTACTACCGGCAAATGAGCCTGTCAATCGTTTACTAATTGATTTTTTCTTGAAGATCTTGCATCAACATGACGTTAAAATGTTGATTCAACCAAGAACATAGGTTATATCAATTCCCATCATAATTCTTCAGTATATTTCTTAATCCTACATTTCAAAACGAAAAACTGGACTAAAAACACTGTTTATAACAATAAAGCTGATTTTCCAGGTTTTTTTGAATAGTACCAACTGTTGAATATTTGATTCGTAGATATTTATCAGCATTGCTAAATTGTATAAACACAAATTTTATATTTTGATTAACTGAGTTACTGAGAATAAATCATTGAAACTGTAAAAATATCTTTTATATTACAAAGAATCATTTATGGCAGCCCAAAATGGAATGAATTCTTAAGAACAAGATCATTATTCAATAAGTACTATAGTGTTCAGCGTAATTTTTCCATAAGAATAGTCAATAGATGGGCTGTTACCAAAAATTCATCAAAGATAAGATGAATGTCCTATCGACCTATATTCAATATCCAACAACAACGTTATTTATTCATATTTTCTCAACAGTGTGAATTACTTTGCAGGTAATCCTCATGTTCTCTTAAATCCTCCAAAATTATCATGTATCAATGATTTTTCAATAATAATTCAAGAACAAAAATAATCGAATATATATTTCCACGTCTTAAAGATGAAAATCTGAACCATATCAATAAGAATGCAGTAGATAGAAGATCTTAAAAAAAAAAACATTCAAAAATAGCAATTAAACTAGAGCATTTATCGGTGAGGTAGAGTGCCAGTAATCCCAGAACACTTTGAATTGGTCTATTTTTATCAGGTGATCAAAAATATTAATCATCTATTATTATTTAAATTATGCAATAAAAGAAGTGATTATTTTCCCATGTGAAAAAACATTGGATGTGGAACAGAAGAAAGATTCAGTAGAATCCATACTGTTGTATACAAAATATTTATCGAAAATGATCTGTGTACGTCTCTCCAATGAACTAAAATAGCAAACGTTTCTATCATTCAGTTCTTTGAAATTAATTTAGGAAGGAAAACCCGGCAAAAATCATTATCCGCAGTCATCATCATTTCAGGAAAACTGAAATACCTTAGAAGTGGTGCCTTAAAAATTACCATTCAACTAAAGTCTTAGCTATTATAGCCATCTAAATCCCAAGGGTGGCATCTGGAAAGGAGGCATAAACGTAATTTTTTTTCTGTGAGATAGGTGCTGCGATTAGAATGTTGACTAAGATCGCAGTCAAAGAAATATCTCAATGCGAAATTTACAAGATTTCTCGAAATTATTTGTGATCATAGATTGAAACAATAATCAAAGTGATAGACAGTAGCTAGTAGGAAGGAGTAGAAATAGTGAGATATAATTCTGCATTTGGCAATGAAACGGTCATTTTATGTTAGAAATAGCTCTCACTGATAATTTGGGAAAAATATAGATATCAATTGATCTGTAAATGAGTGAACTGGATCATATGAATATCCAAGATTCCAAGGCAAAAAAGTGGACATCCAAAGCAGAAAACATCGTCATATATATCAGCTGCCTTGATAGAAGAACTGCACAATTTTGGCTGGGGACTACATTTTTGAAGCTCAATGCTGTGAAACCTACGAATGTCAACAATTTCAAATTCCCGGCTTTTTTGTTCCACTAAGAAATCAGGGACCTTCGAAGCGAACTAATTGATATTCTTGAATAAAATGGTTTTTTTTTTTACCAAACTACAAACAATTTTCGAATTTTTTCTTCAATAAGCCATAATTCTACAATATTATATTTGTAGGAATAAAAGCATAAGCATGAATCAAGCACATAAATTATGTAGGTGGTGATTTGCATGCGCTGGTAGACATAGGACAATAAGAGAGAAGGGAATGTAGAAGCTGGAGGAAGCACTGCAGGACAATAGTATCGCGAGAAGCATACAATCACCGTTATCTAGGGAGCTAGTTTACGATTAGCCGCTCCTGACAGCATCTACAACTGGATAGCGCGCGGCCGAAACAGCTGCTGCATTGCCTTCCGGAAATATATTATAATACATACATAACAGATTTGGATATATAGGTACCACAATGATCATCAAAATGTATCTTTTCATTAGAACTATTAACATTTTTAAAGCCTATATCATCTAATACAATAAAACCTGCTAAGTGCGTATCTCCATGGTAGCGGCGCTACAACATTTTTATTTGAACCAGCGTATACCAAGAATCATAGCTTGCTTAAAATAATATCATCAATTTATTCACCGATTCGATAAAGAAAAAAAAATTTAATATGATTCAGAAAAGTTATGTCAACGTCCTACTTTCCGATTTTCAGTCCTGCTAGTCAGCAAAACCAAAATGGTGAGATGAATATCGAGGTGGAAAATCTCAGTCATTGAAGAATACAACTCCATCCATGTGAGAATTGGGTATCAGTACCAAGAGTCCTTTGCAAAACTGGGTCTGTAACATATATAGCTGCGTGTCCCCGCGCTTGATCTACGAATCACAGACATTGTATATTTTGAGTAATTCTAAAACTCTTTCATAGTCCGCAGAACGGAACATCTTTTCCTAAATTATAAACACTCCTTTGAAACTTTGAGTGTGGCTTCATTTTTATGAGTCTGACAACTTTTTTATAGGCGCAAATTTTTGAAACTGCTGTATTTTTCACAGAACAGTCGGAAAAAACCTACAATTTTTTATAGTTTAGTTGTGAGATTATACAAAAAAAAACACAAACAACATTTTGTAAGACAAAAATGTTGAGTCGATCGGTGTAACCCTCATCCCAAATTTGTCAAAATTACGACGCTATGAGAGTGTAAATTTCACAAGTTAGGTTTGCTGATTATCACTCGTCGAACAAAAATCATGTAGGTGGGCATGTTTCTTTTCAGCAAATAATATATTGTCCAACAGAAAAAACGCCAGTCTGAGAAAAAGATAAAAATTAATGTTCGTCGTATCTCTGTACATTCATTTGTAAGATCAAAAAATTATATTTTTCTTCTATTGCTTGAATAAGACTCCATATTATAATACTAGACTATATGCTAAAGTAATCCATTCAGGTATTTCAACAAGTTGCCATAACAACTGTACAAAAAGCATAGATGTCTTTGGACAAGTACAAAAAGTAAATCACGCTAGATAGTTCGTATCTCCTAATTACTAGTTAATCCAAAGATTGATATCTCAGTTTGGTGGAACACTGGCTATCTCTTGTTGGTAGCCTTAAAACTCTTATTTACGATTCTAAGAACATGGAGTTTTTTTTTATACCTGTTGGTTGAATGATTTGAGATGAGTACAATATTTCATTTATAGAATTAATTGTTCAATTATATAAAGTCAGAAGATAACATCTTAGTATTTCTTCAAATTACATATTCCAACAGCTCGGATGAGTAGATTAGGTACAGTAAACTGTTTTACTTCATAATTGGCTCCACATATTGTGAGTTGAGTTTCAAAACTTGTTTGGATTCCCAGGATTACTGTGTCTTTGCTTCCCCTTCCGATATTATCTAATGTAATATTCGATAACACCCGACGAAGAATTTCGGATCCTGTTTCAGAAAGGGACTGCGAAGTTGTTCTAGGTTTGATAAGAACAGAAGGATTTTAGGATAAAACTTAAGGAATCAAAGTGCTCTTTTTGCCATGATATACCATCATTAACTGGAAGCAGAATATTTCTTTCTGTCAAGTTCCTCTGAATGTTTGTGAGCCATGGAATTGACTGATTCCCAGGCTCATCTTTAGATATCCTGTGACATTCCGTTTGCCAGCTTCAAATAAGAATATGTATAAGTTGCTATAATTTATGAATTCGGTAGTTAGTTTTGTGGCTGTATGAGAACTATTGTTCGGATACATTTGGAATTTTATAACAACTACCATAGAATATGCTGCTAACTTCTACAATCTTCAGGAAAATAAGCAGAGCAAAATATTGAATTTTAAAATAAAGCATCTCGCTGTAAGAAACCACTTCCCGGAATCCGTATTACTGAAACTCCTCTGTAACTTTATGTGTGGCTTCATTTTGATGACTCCGTCAATCATTTTATCTGCGAAAATGTTCGAAACTGCTGCATTTTTCAACGAAGAGCCAGAGAAAACATCGATTCTATGATTCATTAGATGATTATCAACATCACTTTATTTTTTAGCCTAATTGTGAGATTTTAAGAAGAAAAGCACAAATAACATTTTGTTCGACAAAAATGTTGAGACATCCGGCGTAATCCCCATCTCCAACATGCCAAAATCTCAAATTTTTTGGATTATTAACATTCGTTCGAATTTTATGATTACAAAATCACTACGAACCTAATTATAGCAATTCCTTACTCATCCAAAATCTAGCATTTTTACTTACTTGTACAAAGTACTAGGAAGTATTGTGAAACCGACAACATTCACATATCGAGATTTTGATAGATAAATCAAATCAAGTTTGATTATTTTTGGCTTGATGTCGGTACGTATGTACGTACGTGTGTATGTAGGTGCGTAGCTCGCAAATCTCAAAACCTGTCAAACGCATAACGCTGAAGTTTTGTATATCAGACTAGTATAGAGTCTTGATGTGCACCTCAAATTATGGTTGCACTTCACTTGTGACTTTTTTCCAATTTTCCGCATAAATCTAGAATGATTAGCCGTAGGATACTGAAATTCAGTATTTCGAATTTCTGTAGCATTCAAATGATTATCTTCTATTTTCGTACCAATCGGCTAAGCTGACTGTGCACTTTATACAACAGACTTTTCAAATTTTCCTAATAAATCCAAAACAATCCCTCGTAGAATATTGAGATTTCTTATTAAGTACTTCTATAGCATTTAGGCCCGGTTTCACCAAAGTCAGTTAAATTTATCTAGAGATTATTTTGAGTTAGTAACTATAGTTATAATTGTATGAACAATAGTTTTCGTATAAAATAACCTCAGGATAAATTTAACTGGCTTTGGTGAAACTGGCCCTTAGTTGTATACCTTGCATTATGATTCCGATCGGTTGAACCGGAAAAGCTGTTTATTTGAAACATATTTCAAATTTTCTGCATAAATCCTAAACGATTGAACGAAGAATATTGGAATTCAGTATTCAAGACGATAGTACTGTCTAGATGCTCATATCCTATTTTCATTGAGATCGACTGAGTCGGAAGTGGACTATACTTGACGATCTTGGAATTTTGCGCATGAATTCAGAACTGCTAACCATAGAATCTTGGAAATCAGTATTTAGGTATGTTGTAGCATGAGAATGATGACCTTAATGATGTACAAATAAATCACGTGATGTCCATGTCAGATTTTTTGTACTAGTTAAACATAATATTCTTTCTTCTATCGTTAAAAACTATAGCGAATTTTTTTTTCTAAATTATATAATCATATGCTCATTTTGGGGGATTTAAAAGATCAAACATAAATAAAATTGTTGAGTAATTTCATTACTAATAGATGCATCCCTAAGCATTATCTAAATGTACTATTCATATAAAGAGACGCCTAATATAATCATTCTTCTGTTGAGAAAAGATTGATTTTCAAGTGATCACTTATAAGCAAAAAAAACTAATCTTCTCCATTCATATATCATAACTTCAATTTATTTCAAATCGACCTTTCATCAAGTAAGAAGCTTCCGTAAAGAGATAAGATAAAGTAGGAAACGTATATTCCCAGTTGGCGATAGACCACTTACAGGTCTGCGGCTTCTTTAATAGCATGACATGCTTCTAGAGACTTTAATTGAAAATTCCGTGGATTATGTATGTAGCTCGAGTCAAAAGTTCCTGGAATATCCACCTGAAATATCGAATAATTTCTAAAACAAATTTTCTCAACTATTCTGCAATAAAATAAAAAGAGTGAAGTCTGCGAATTTATATGAAAAATAAAGAGCTTTGTCTTTTCAAAGCAGCAAAATTGAATGAATCAATTCACAGAGCATAGTTCCAAGGTATAATATTCTGTTCTAGGAAATAAAAATAAAATATGAGATATTTATTCAAGTTTCCAGGAAATGTGGAACTTGTTAACATGGTATATAATACTATTTCGGAATAACAAACAAGCGTAAGTGATATCTTTAGAAAGCCTTATATTGCAAGTAATGTTTTAAAACTCGTCAATGAATTTTCTAAGACTTTTCATGATATTGCATGCCTTTTAGTAAATTCATATGCCGATAACAATAGCTATTTGATCAGGCAAAGGACGTCTGAAATGAATATACATGGAAACTAAATCTAGTTTACCAACTATCAATTGAAAATTGTCAATGATGAAATGAATAATCCTGGAAGAATATCTGAGAACAATCTAAGAAATATTTTTAACAGAAAATTTCAAAAAGTCTTACTGAAAATTGAATTCATTCTATAAGTTAATGGTGAATAACTTCATAATTAGATTCACAGATACTGCTGTAAGACTAAAAACAAAGGTGAGGCAATTTACTGGATCACAGAAAATTCTTTTCAATCATGTCAATTGATAGAAAATGTAGCATCATTCAAACTGACAACAAATAGTGTACTCTCAAAGTTTCAGACAAAATGTCGTTCAGATGAATGTGGGTATAACATTGAGAATTGAATTCCAATTAGATATTGATAACTACCAATAGAATTATCATCGGGGGAAAATTGTTTGAGAAGAAATTGGAGATTCAGAGTGCATACTTGGAAAAAATCTCCTGTCTTGTAGACTACTCAGCCTTGAGTATAATAAAACATTATTCACCATGGGCGGTAAATCAACATAACCATAGTAAAAACAACATACTTCTTCGAATGCAGGGCCTGTGAACAATCATGTAAGTATATTATTTCAGGTTAATAATGAAATTATAACATGAACTCCAAACCACACTTTGAAAAATATTCTACATGTCTTGAATCTCGCAATTAATTTTGTAGAGCAAAATTTCGTGAATCACTTTGAACTCAAATTGAGAGAACTGCAGAACTAGAGTATCAAATATCGAATGATAAAAATAAAGAGTCAAGTATCACGAGCTAAGACTTGTCGAATCACAGAAATTATTGATGCCATAAGGTTCATACAACCATATGACATTAGATTAATAAAATTCTCGTGTGTATGCAGAGAACTACTAACATTAATTTACATAGAAATAAATTAAGGTTCGAAAAACTTCATTCTCACTCCTTTTCATATAATAGGATGAGTGAACGTTTAATTCATCCATTGTGTGCAATATGTGAAACACCAAGTTCAGAGATGTACATTTGAAAATATTATTTGAAATACAAGGATAAAAAGCTAGTCCTTTATGCACGAGAGACTTGGTTAGAAATACGAGCAAAGCGAATGTTTCTGACAGCTCCGTGAATGCATCAGAGACTTTTTAAACGTGTGTCTTACAATCTTTTATCTTCGATCGTCCTGATTTTCCCAAAATAGCCTATTATTTATGAATATTCTTCTTTTGTAAATGCCATTTTAACAACTACTTTTAGTAATTTGGACTTAGGAGACGGTATTAGGAATTAAACTGCTTTGAATAAAGTTAATACAAAAATTCTTGAGAATTTGAACTGAACTATTAAGTTTAATATGTCCGAAAATGATTATAGTGTTGTAGATGGATATTTAAAAAAGAACCCTGGTTCATAAATACTAATTATTAGACATGATGGACTCTCTCACTGAAATCATGCTTTAAAAGTGTGCAATGAAACTTTTATTGTACAGTTTCCCACTATGAAAGGATGTAAAAAATAGCACATTTTATACGATCGTAGATTAAAAATTAGAAACCTCCCTAAGTAATAAAGTTAATGTTGATCTTAGATGCTATTAATGAATAAAATAGTGTATGCGGCTAAAAGGATCATTTATCAATTAGCTTATTGAATTCAAAAATATGATTCAACTGGAAAATATAATCTTGATGCCAGATCGATAATAATAACAGGATAGAATTATTTTCGTCTTTCATGCCAATATGTGAATCGAAAATTTCCTTAAGCTCTCTTTTTAGATTTTGTATCTCAATATCGTTATGGGTAAAACAAGAATAGTAGGATGAGTGTTCCAAATATTCATGACTATTTCAAGAAAAAAACGGTCATCCAAAGTACATATTTTCAGTGTTGAGTAATATATTGAAATCTTACATTTCAAATTATGAATACTTATTTTATTTGAGTTTAGCATTTCGTTTCTTTCCGTTAGTGTCACCGTCAGACTTGTAGAAAGAATTGAAACGTTGAACTCAAATAAAATATACATAATCTAAAATCAGAAGCTTTTTTATATGAATATACTTATTCGACATTGATATAGAGTACATTTTTCACAGCATTGGTTCCATCTAGATACATACTTCTCCTAATGTGCAATAGCATTTTTTGATTAGTCACTGAGGAATCTTATTGAGAGATTCATTAGGATGTAATTAGTTTCTGTTTAATACTGGTTGCAATAGAGAATATGTATTCCTTTGAATGCTCAATCAAGTTCAGTTCACGAATATGTGTCGAGTTTCAAAACTGCCTATTAAAATCTTCTGCAAGAGTGTATACTACTGAAGCTGAATAGGAATATTTGTCAACTATCACTACTCCAATAACCCAAATGAAAAACTCGATTATTCGTTTAGGGCAATTTTTCTCTCTGAATAACGCTAGAACTATAATGAGATAGATGCATTGCATTGTAGATGGTACTGAGCTTTCATACCGTTTCCTGTTTTTTTTTTCGATATCTTCTTGTGTTAGGTAACTAAAAATTCACTTAAGTTGCAGAAATGTTTATCAAATCTCAGCATCCTACATAATGAATAATATTGAATCTAATCATTGAATAGGTTGTTCTGAGCTACTGTCAAAAATTAGATTCGATGTGTTCCATTTTAGCGGATGATTGAATTTAATGAACGTTTCTGCAATCAGGCACAAATCTCATTCAATGATTGAATCCAAGTTAATCAGACGATGTCATGCTAGAAATAAGAAAATCAAGCGGAATGCTCACGAAACAATAGTATAATAATGCAAATACAACAGTAAAACACCTCAACCTCTCACCGAAAAAGCCTTGAGGAAAACTAGGCACTGTATAATCCCTTCCATAGTATCTCCAGTCAAACAGAACGTTCCAGTGAGATGCCGTCCTCTACGTCCAACAGCTGCTACGCTGGAGAGGCTTGCGTGAACGAGAGCACGACGATTCGCCCCTGCAACCCCTCCTGTTGTCGATGCTCCAGAACCCGACAGTACTGAGGGCAGTACCGCCGGTTTCATCAATCGCTCCAGCGAGTCCATAGCACGCACTAGGAGATCATCACTAACACTAGACCATCACTTAGACGACAGAACATCACAAACACAGGGAAGTTACTCCAATAAGTCGTCACTAGTTAGTAATTAATTTCCAGTTTAATTGTAGTCAATTGCGCTATGGAACTATGTACAATTTTTCCTGGAGACTTTTTTATATCGACATTAATATCAAATGACTGCTTTCGTTATGATTTAATCTTTCAAGTTCTTAATGGAGAGAGTATAGACTTTATATTCAACGTTAACCAACTTCGTTTCGTTGACATAACCCTTGATTCTCCATTATTCTCATCGATGTTTATCCACATTGATATGAGACGATACTGAAGATTGCGACAATCAGAATGTGATCCACAAATTTCTATCGTACATAATGTAAAAATTTACAGATTCAATATAATAAATCTGCAATTTCAGCAAAAATGGCGATGAAATTGTTGAAATTGTGTGGTTATTCTAAATGAATGTGAAGAAAGTTCCTAGAGAGTTTTTGTCTATATCCTCATTCACATTGAGTGTGATGATTTAATTTTCTTCTTCGTCATGAAATAAGAATTTCCAGCAAAAGGGGATACTTTCACTAACAGTCATTAAGCTTAAAATATTTCTTGAACTATTAACAGGATATTCTCCAACTTAAGTTTACTCATAGCATGCTTAAATAGTTCTTAACTATCTATAAGAAAATCAGAGATTAATTTAAATTTGAATAAGAGTCATTATACTATGATTATAAACTTCACAATGGATTTATGTCAATTGTGAGGTATCCCGTGGAAACATATTAATCACGTTCGTGACATTCCTTCTTCAAAGATTCCATCATCTAAGCTTTTTTCAATAGTATACATACTCAATGTCCAGTGTTTCTTATACCATAAAATTGTGAGACATCCTCCACGTGGTACTGTCACCCTTATCACTGTTCATTCTTGACGGAGCTCTCCTCTTCGATGGAGTAGATAATCTGCGATTTATTTTCCAAGCTGGGACGCGATTGACTATAATGTCGTTGCAACAACTCACACAGTTCATAACACAAGAAACATATGCCTAGTATCATGAACGTATCCATCACGATTATTCTTCTTCTTCGCGACCGTAGCGCCGTCCGGACGCCGTCAGACTGGCGGGAGCGGTCCAGGCGCCACCGCCGGGATGCTGGGCGCCGGAAACAACCGAACACCGCTCGACGCCAAACCGTCGACACACTGACACACTCGCATGGTATGATCATACACCTTGTATTTTTACCAATTGAAAACAAACGTTGTTAAACATGGTGTGCACAAAAATGAATACAAATATGTTCAAATGTCAATATTTTTGATCAGGGTGATACATGAAAATTACGCATGATTCTGTTATTGTGATAGCATAACCTGAATGTTGCACCGTTAAAAACACTTTATATTAGCTATAAACCTAATAAAAAAAATCATATATCCTTTGAATCAGATTGCTCAGGAGCTTTCTATAAACCGTCGGTCCTTGTGATTTGAGAAATGCAAGTGAGAGTATGTGTCTAGTCGTATGCACACTGAATATGAAAATTTTATGAGATAAAGTAACGAATTGAATATAATGTAGAAAAGTCAAACATTTGTATCATAACAGCTTAACGTAACTGAAATACATTCTGAAACCAATTAGACGGTGCAATTATAGTAAAAATTTATATTTCACTTGATAAAAAGTGCTTCAGCGTTATAAAAATATGATCATTCTCACTTTCCAATTGCAGTCGTGGAGTTACATCAATTACCTTCATTCTCTCCAAGATATAATAAATGCTAACTGGAATCAATATACTAAGAGATATGTAGCAGAACTACTACGGAGGTATATGTAATACCTTTTATTATTATACCAGATTCAAGCATTCATCCTCTAATGCAATTGTACGGTAGCATGAAACAAAAAATATGCGAAATTCTATATGATTCTTTCTGAATTTTAGTAGGAGAGTTGCAAGCAGATAACAACATCTGTGATGTATCAAACTCAAACATGAAACTGTAGAAGGAACCTGTATTGACGTCATGTTTAAAAGACATGATAATTCAAGTTGTCATAGACAGATCTCTTATTTCTCTAGTCAGAAACCAATACGAGTCATAATTCAAGAACTCAATCTGAATGATATTTTATCGTCAAAGATAAGAATAATATATATGTTTTTCAAGCCAAAGCTTCTTACTTGAGCCTAACTTCCTATTTCATAGTACAAATAAATAATGGTAAAAAATTTTGACTACGTGCATGTCTTCATTCATCATTCAAATTTCTTCATTTCACTTTTATGAATCACCAAATATTCTTATATGTATTCAACGTGTTCTCGGATTTCGTGGCCAAAATGATAATGAAAATACTTCAGCTTGGAGTAAATCAAATGACCCTTCTCACTTCTTCTGAGAGTGTTTTGTTCTGCCAGTAGAGGGCTTCAAAGTTGCAGAAACAAATTGTTTTTCCTAGTTTAACTTGGGAACGTAACACTGGATTCTTATATTTCTTGGGATATATAAGTTACCATTTAGAATTGGCCTTTCTGAGTTTTTAATAGTGTTTCACAAGAATCAAGAGATAATCTTGATCTTGTTGAAATCAAGACAAGACCAAGACAAAAAGTGTTTCTTATTTCCCAAGATAAGACAAGATAGTATTATCAAGAATCAAGACGTCTTGTCAAGAGATCTTGATATCTTGAAAATCAATTTTTCAAATCTGCATATGTTTATTGATCTATTATTAAAATACAGTTTTCCCTCGACAATAAGTTTCATGGCCAGTTTTATATCACTGTTCCATGAGTTTAGGAATGTCATATCAACTTTCAAAGTGACATTCGTCAAGCTGACAGTTCAAAATAACAGCGTCATTGTGGAAGTAACAGCTGTCATTGTCGAAGTGAAAGCTGTCATTGTCAAAATGACAGCTATCATTATTAGACATGACAGCTGTCATTGCTATGGTGACAGATGGCGGCTATACTCTAATCCTCACAATATAAGTATTTTTGAAAACGGAGAGCCTTTTTCTAGATTTTTTAATAAAAAACTCAAATATTATCAAATTTCAGTGGAAAAATTCATACAGGTTCTCTAATTATTATACTTTCTGACAATAGAACGACAGATTTCATCTAAACTTATGTTTTTCAGGTTCAGTGGGGTCTAAAATGTGAAAATCCATCAGAGTATCGAACTATCAAAAAATCACAATTTCAATACCTACTTTCCCCTATTATATGTAAGTTGGAGAAGTAAGAAGTATTTGTGACTACGATTTTAAAAACAAATATTGGATACATATCGAAACCATAAGTCGCCAGTTTCCGGTGATTGAATCGTTCCTGTACAGAAGAAATATAGATCCCTTGATACTCTGAAAGAATTGTTGACTCTTAGCAACATTGCTTCATCATATAACAAGAATAAAAATAAATACTGATTGAAACAAAAAAATTACAGACTTTTCATTTATTTCTATTGGTGGCAATCTTGGAAAGCGTTGCTAGAATCGATTCATAACATAACTGACATGAAGGATAAAGAGTAGACACTAACGCTGAGCTGAGTGTTTGGATTGGATAAAGCAATAGAGAAAGGGGATTCCCCCTATATGAATAACTGATTCGATTCCAAATCTTTGTTGTCTCCAAAAAACTAGGTGAACGGTTCAGCCAGAAAACTATATTTTCTAATGCATAGCACATATACCTAAACGCTGTTCAAATAAATTTGAAGACCACTACACGACTTGTAAGCAAAACACTTAGAAAAAGTGAAGAGGTTTATTTGATTTATTTTAAGCCGGAGTATTCTCAGTACCAATTCAAGAACAGGTTGTATGATACTTCGAATAGTGATTATACTATATCCTAGTTGACAACAGTCCAAGAGCTCTAAAATTATCATACAAAATTTCTGATTGATCAAAACGCAAACAAGATTCACTCACAGTAGATGATGAATTTAGAACAATCTATTCGAAAATAAATTCAAGAAATGAAAGCTAAAAATATATTCATATATCACCCAAGTAGATACAAATTTAAATCTACAAACTACACAAGTTAATTTTAATTATTGATGCACGAAGATGGTCTCAAAAAGTTGGGACATCCTTAGATTGAAAGTATCAAATTTCAAGGAGATAACGTAGAGAAATAGTAAAAATAGCTCGGAAATCTTGAGTTTTCTCCATCAGGCTCAGAACTTTTCCAGCAACTTTCGTACCTCTATAATATAAGTTATCTGGTCAAAACAGATATAAATTTGTAAATCCTAGTTTGATATTCAAAAAAACCGTCAAATTTTCTCGTTCATTTGAGATTCTGGTGCATATCCAATCTGCAGTCTATCATTGAATTATGCAACAGAAAGATGAATTCTTGAATAAGAATTATTTTCTTCAACTATAGTTTAATCCTTGCTATGTTTGGCGGTACTAAAAAATATATAAATAGGGAAAACTTCTGGAATGCAGTCAATGGAATTTATTTTCATTTTTCTATTTCTACTAGTTTCGACACCACTTGTGTCATCCCCAGGAACTATAAATAATGATACAGGCGATTAATTTAAAGATAATTACAATTTGTTCAATTGTAAACTACTTACATGAGAAATTTTGTTTCTAATAAATTCAGTGAAATCATTAATTAATAATAAAACATGAAAGGTGCATGTAGATGATATTCCACATGGAGTTATGGTGTAAGAAACTTAACATTTGTAAACATGAAATATTTAAAATGTAGTCAAAGTTAAAATGAACTAAAAAATATTCATTTTACGAAAACCGTTAGAACATCATTTTTGTACTAGTGGAAACCTGTATACCACTTTTTTTTATATAAAAAAGAAGTACCCCAAGGGACCAATTAGAGTGTTGCAATGATATTTGAATTATATTTAATCAAGTCTTTGTTATATTATATTTAAGGAAGTTATTGTAGATTTTACTCAAACTCATTGTGTCAGTTTTTACATTAATATTGTTTTCATCTGCATTGATGTGTAGCATCTCTAGTGTCAATCTCTCATTTAAGTTCTGTTCAAAATTCATTATTTTAGTTTCGTTGAAGTTGAACTTATGATTTAACTCATTTGCATGTCCCACTACTGCACATTTTGCTGTCGTCATATTTTTTTTGCCCTGACAATTTTTGCTGTGCTCATTCAATCTCGTCGATAAATATATTTTTATTTGTCCTGTATATGTGGCATTGCAATCCTCACATGGTATTTTATATATTGAATTTGATTGGTGGCTTTTACTTATTCTGGATTATAAGTTACTGAACAATTGCCCTACAATTTTTGTTTGCCTGAAACCTATCCGTATTTTCAATTTATTTTCAAACAACTCTCGTAATTTTTCAGCAACGCCATCTATGTAAATTAATGAGCAGTATGTGATGTTTTCTTTCTCCACTTGTCAAGCGTTGTTTTTAGAATTTTGGCGTTCATTTATCAAGCTGTTAATTAATTCACGAGGATATTTATTTAGCAGTAGCAATTGTTTGATTTTATTCAAGATATCTCCATGATATTGTGGAGAAGGTGATTTTAATGCCCTGTTGATCAAATTTCGAGCTGTATTCAGTGGATGATTTGAACAATAGTTGAGATATCTTGTTGATGCGCTTGGTTTTCTGTACCACGATGTGGTTATGTAGCCCTGATACAATGAGTTTGAGTAAAATCTATGAAAACTTCCTTAAATATAATATAACAAAGACTTGATTAAATATAATTCAAATATCATTGCGACACTCTAATTGGTCCCTTGGGGTACTTAGTTCTTCTTTTTTATATAAAAAAAACTAGTATGCAGGTTTCCACTAGTACAAAAATGATGTTCTAACGGTTTTCGTAAAACGGAAGACATTTTTCAGTTCATTTTAACTTTGACTACATTTTGGATATTTCATGTTTACAAATGTTAAGTTTTTTACACCATAACTTCATGTGGAATATCATCTACATGCACCTTTCATGTTTTATTATCAATTAATGATTTCACTGAATTTTATTAGAAACAAAATTTTTCATGTAAGTAGCTTGCAGTTAAACAAATTGTAATCATTTTTAAATTAATCGCCTGTATCATTATTTATAGTTCCTGAGGATGACACAAGTGGTGTCGACACTAGTAGAAATAGAAAAATAGAAATAAATTCCATTGATTGCATTCCAGAAGTTTCACCTATTCATCAAATTTTCAGTCAATAAGTACATATTTTAGAAAATATATATTTTATTTTTCATAAATATGCGTAGAATACTCATTCCATGATTTTTTTAAAACGCAATTCAATCATAGGAAGTGTGCTATTCGAATATAATAATATATTCATATAATATACCCAAATAACGCAACTGAATGTTATGATACGTTATGTACTAGTGGCGTGTTAATAACGGTCACTGTTAAATGGTATTTATAGCGGTCACATGTTTTCTTGCCTATCTGTGCGGGTTTTATCTTCAAAATTCTATTTCTTTTCATATTTCAGTCGTAGTCCTAGTGATCAATATCGCTTTCCTATCATTCATCTATCTATAAAACATCATTTTTATCAACTTCCCAAGTTGAGTAAACAAATAAGCGTAATTAAATAAAAAATATTTCTTATTTATTGCCTTAATCATAGAAATCACATATGCTGTTGATTTTTGCCCAACATGAGGAGTTCTGTCTACCCTTCTCGGTTGTCTCAGGCTCAAGTTTAGACCCACAGATGCACACAATACAATTTGGTACTTCTCACAGATGCTATTCAAGATAGCCTTTAATCAATAATTTATCGAAGAAAATTGCCACTGACAAAAGCTTCATTTTATTAGCGAGTGCGAGTTGTGATATGGAATAAATGAAAAATATTCAATATTTGGACATACTACTTTTTCAATTCGAATCAAAAAGTAAAAACATGAACGGTGGGGAAGGAATATCAATTGCTACGACCACGACTGAAATATAATGATGAATAAGAAATATGTGACCGCTATAAGCTCGATTTTATGATGACCGCTAGGAGTACAACCGTTATGAACACGGAACCTATGTAGTCAAGAATTTTAATCTTGATTTGCGAATGTTTTGTACATTTTTGGGTTATATTTAATTTCATACCGTTTTAATCTAGATTAAGTTTGAATTTTACATATCTCGATTCAAAATCTTTCGTCATGCATGTTTCTCCTCAACCGTACATCTCATGATCAAGCAAAATTATCTGTTTACTTGTTCAAATAGATGAGCTTCAATTTCAATTTTGAATTTAGTCTTCAAAACTAAATCTGTTTTCCTCTCACGTCGATCGCTGTCTGCACGAATATAAATATAAATAATTTTCTACTGTTCATTGTAATTCCGTTCATGCTTATTACTTCTGACTTGAAGATACAAATTGATCATCTCCGAAGTTCTGATTGGAATTTGTCTGCGAACATCGCATATTAGAATATGACCGGAAAAAAAGTTTACCTGGAAAATTTTGTACTGAAGCTGTTCTACGTGCCTTGAATTCAGTGTAAAATCGCTCGGATATTTTGGAAGTTTCCATCCATCTGATACGATTCAATCAAGAGATTATTGGATTTTCATACATTTGAAATGTGAAACATCTAGTCCTCAGCAGATTATTAGATTGGAATCTAGACTGAAAAATACGGTTCAGTGCACTTTATCTCGAAATAGAAATTTATTTAACAAGTGATATTACGATCAGAAGATACAAATATTATCAAGTTTCGGATATACGAAATGTGATACTATCGATCTCCATTTAATATTAAGTTTTAAATAAAGAAATTCATCATGATTTATATAAGAGTTCGCATTACGAACATTTGGTCGTTACTTTTATATTGGATTTTTTACAAAGGAATATTGATAATTTCCTGGCCACGCATACAAAGAATAAGTAGATTTCGAAAAGATTGTTGACTATTTCCTATCTGTTTTAACAGAATTGATGTCTTTACGAATATATATTTTTTGTTTTGTTGCTGAATCAGGCAAATATGATGAATAATCAATCAGTTACAGACGTCATTTGTGAATTTGCTGCAAAATTCCTGAGCAGGCGCATAATCTCGTAAGAGCAGCACGACACTTTTCTAGAATGTTCCTGCAAGCATTCAATCATGTAAGAAATATCCCATATTCTATATTCAATATTTCTTGGTCAAGGTGAGCCAGTTTGCTTACATTGATTTGACTGTTTCTTTGTTTACTGGATACTGGTAGTTGACCCAAATAGCATATATCATCTCCATTCGATTAAAAAAATTTAATGACACTTCTTTGAAACGATTAAAAATCAATTCTCCATCGTTTTAGTTCGACTGTTCAAATATATAGGACTCTATTCAGCTGTTAGTTTTTTCCATATGAAATGAATATGAACAATATCAGATGCATGTCCGTATGACTTCTCTTGAGTCTCTGCTATATTTTTCAATTCAGTTTGTGTATCTTTGAAAATCATTATGCACAGCATCAACTTTCTCTGCGGTCGACAAGGAGACAGATCTTCCAGCAAAGTGCTTGTCACTGATAACAGTCCTTTCCCCTTGAAATCCGCAATTTAATTTTTCAATGTATTATGCAATAATTTCTGCAATGGATTAGAAATTCACATTCGAATTTTTTACAATGAGTTCTGCACAAGCGACATTTCATCAGCGATTTCCGTTCGATTTTATCAAATTTAAAGTTCCTGTGGATCATATTTTGTTCAAAAATCAACAAAACTTAGCACAGTAAAATATTTACCATCAAATTCAGTGCACCTATTGAATAATTGTCAAAATGTTGTCCATATTAGCCGCAATTGTTTTTATCAATCTAGTATAACTATTTTACCTATATATGCTCGTATGTTTTCTTGAGGCTTCAGTATCTTATATGAAATATCTAGATACCTACATCTCTCAGCCTCCGATAGTTAATCGTGACGATCAATAATCCCATTATTGTTATCAGAAAATTGATTCCTATAATCAAGGGATATACTTGATCATAATCAATTCGAATGCATGCGTTTCAATATCATCATATTCGATCTTAGCGTAATTCTAATGTGAATTTTTTTTAATATTTGCAAACTGAATCATGATTTTGATGAATATACTGAGGAACACAGTCAAAAGCAAATGGAAAACAATCAAAATAGAATAGATGTATCGAAAAACGAAGCTTGGGATGTACAAAACGTAAGAAAAAATGAAACTTTCACTGTTTTTCACACGACCTATAGAATAATAATTGCAGGAATACCAATAACAGTAACTATCTCGCTAGGATGGATCAATAATGTTCGTAAATATTAAGCTCAGTCAGAAAAGTGAGAATCTGTCTCAAAAAATTATGTGAAATGTAATCATATTCCAATATTACTAATGTATAGCACTTTCACATCGATTTTCATTGGAATCAAGACAATTTTGCGATGCTTCAGTCTCAATTAGAAACCAATATAAATGAAAGATGTAATAAAGTTCGCCAAGACTATAAAAATGCACATTATATCTCCAAAGAGTGAATTGTACATTATTTGTTACAATTTCTTTGTAGAAGAAAGCGTCCTTCACTCCTTGTCTGAAAAATTTCCAATATATTATTTCTTTTACATTTTATGTGCGTATCCTTGTGATCCTCTAAAAAATATTCCATTGTAATCATATGAAAACTTATCACTTTTTGAGAAAAAGCTTCTAGTTTTCATTATCTGAAGTTATTCAAGACATTTATCATGTGACCCAATGAGAGAACAAGAAAACATCACCAGATATTCCGATTAGGAGGATTTAGCCTTCGGAGATTTAGAGCAAGCGCATAAAGCTAGTGGCGTTAGTTTATGCGACCATAAAAATTAATTCAACCCAAAATGTGAGCAAAAAGGAAGAGAATAACAACCAAGATCAGGACTGGATTTATTCTCAACCGTTTTCAACAATAAATTTCAGCTTTTTTTTCAATTCACAAAAACTCGTTATTTGTGTATCAAGGCCGTTAAGGTTATCTTCTTTGGCCGAATCTGTTGTGCAATTCAGGTGAGACCAAAAAAGAACTGTAGGCCGAGGTGCACACAACGCTTTTTAGGCGATCATTACGAAATAATTCAAAATCACATCATTTTATCTATTTATTTCTAAAACATTGCAATTGTAAATCTTAGTTGCCGTTGAAATTGTTATATTTTATTGTCTTCTATCAAGTTGACATTTAACAAAAAATGCGTATTTAAATTTTGAATTGCAAGAACTACAGAGGTTGACGGAAGAATATATGTACTATTCAAGGATTTAAGCGAAAACTGTTTCTTAAAGAGTTCATCAAGCTGCCCATATAGGTAAATATAAAGTGTTTATGAAATATTTTTTGACAGATCAGTCCCAAAAAAGTAATATTTGACAGATCAGTCCCAAAAAGTAAAATTTGACAGATCAGTCCCAAAAAGTGGAACTTCACGGCCGCAAAGGGGCCATAAAAATACCTTTTTTGTCATGATCGCCTAATAATGATTTTTTTAGGCGATCGTAACAAAAAAGGTGTTTTTATGGCCTCTTCTGCGGCCGTGAAGTTTCACTTTTTGGGATTGATCTGTCAAATTCTACTTTTTGGGACTGATCTGTCAAATATTACTTGTTAGGGACTGATCTGTCAAAAAATATTTCATAAACACTTCATATCTATCTATATGGGCAGCTTGATGAACTCTTTAAGAAACAGTTTTCGCCGAAATACATATTATATTCTTCCGTCAATTTCTGTAGTTCTTGCAATTCAAGAAATAAATACGCATTTTTCATAAATGTCAACTTGATAGAAAAGAATAGAATAGAACAATTTTGACGGCAACTCAGATTCACAATTGCAATGTTTCAGGAATAAATAGATGAAATTATATGATTTTCAATTATTTCGTAATGATCGCCTAAAAAACGTTGTGTGCACCTCGGCCTACTGTTCTTTTTTGGTCTCACCTAATTGCAGCCTCAGCTACGCTTCGGCCGCAAACAACAGATTCGACCAAAAAAGATGACCTTTACGGCCTTGATACACAAATAACTATTATTTTATGACCATGAAAAAAGAGATAATTCAGTAGTGAATAGTTACCATAGTTGACATTATTTTGTATAGAGAAATTTTTCAATATCTCTTGCTTCATAAAAATCAATAACAAATTACTATTCGAAAAGAGAGAGCCATTCTAAATCAGCAAGAAAATTGCATCATTAATCATAAAAAAAATTGTGTACTTTGAAGTTTGTAATTTGTATCTATTCAGGCAATATGTGAGAATATTTTTTCTTTCATTTCTTGCATTTTTTCTCCAAAAGTTAGTTCCAAATTCTTAACTCAATGTGAGTGAATCGTGTTTGCATTGCGGCCAATTAGAAGCCTTATAGATCGGGACAGGATGACAGTTCGCTGGTTTTATACCACATATCTTTTTGTGAGTTGAAAATTTACCCCTTCACAACAAATATAAAAAGGTTATTGACCGATGCACAGTTTCTGGTCATAGTAAAAACCTCAATTTTATTCTTTAAAAAAATTAAGTTTTCTCGTGACAAAATTTGCATGCCTTTGTAACGCGAGATAGTTGAAAGTGATTCGAAGCCTAGAACTGAAAGGCATGCAATTCGAAACAGATCTGAAAGCTAGAAAGGTCGCATAAACTTGTGAAAAAAAAAATGTCAAATTCTAGGTTTTTAAACTGCATGCCAAAGGTAAGAATGAAAGTTTGAGCCTTAAGACCCTTGTGAACAAATTGACATGCATCTCTCGTTAGTACAAAGATGGCAAATTTTGGCGAAATTGCACAAATAATGTAGTTCCAATGAGGAATATAGGTGCCAACATATTCCGGTAGACAGGGCTGCTGTGGTTGGAGATCTGTCATATTTGTAATGTAATACTATTTGTATGTTATTTCAAGAATTTTATCTATTTACGTTGAAAATGATAGACAAATACGGCACATAGAAAGTTAATGAGTTAAGAAATGAATTGAAGAAAAGGAACGCAAGACGTATGGAGATCGCAACAAGAATTTTAATTTTGTTGATAGCGCAACAGAGCTTAATACAGAGTCAGAGTTACTTTTATAGCCTTCTGAAGACTTTTTCACTTGTGTGAAGCAGCAATCTGATAGTCTTCTAATAGATATTGATCATATATAATCAATATTTTTTTAATATGGCAGGTGGATCCTAATGAAGCATTGTAGAAAGTTATTGTGAGTGTGTTTCTGGAAAAGGCCCAAAAGCTGTTTGCAAACACATTGTAACTGTTGCATTTACTATAATGCATTTCTGTGAGCACAGTGTTTGGTGTATGAGAAGTACATGTACCGATAGGAAACCATTCTGGCATTTGCCAAAGAAGAGTAGATTGGAAGTTTCGCCAAAAAGTCGGAAAATATAAGTTTTATAGTACCCACATATAATTTGAAAAATAAGAAATATGGTAATTTGCGGAAACCGATGTCTTGCATCCCTCGATGAGCAAAAAGGTACGATACAACAAGACAACATTTTGAAAATGATTGGTCTTATCTTTGAGTTCACCACATACTGACTTTCAAAGCAAAGCATACACACAAAGCAGTCAGCTGAACTCCACCAACAGTAGCGTCCAACTGGTGGATTTTTTTTGGACTGCTCAGAAAACTCCTTATTGGCCGGAATCACTCTTATGCTAACAAAGGATGCATACTAATTCTTTCAAAAGGGCCTCATGACTAAATCTTACATCCTTTTTCTTAACATGCAATTTGGAAAGACGAAATTTCACTTATTTTACAGGTTCGCGCGACCGTTCAAGCTTTTTGATCTTTTGCAAATTGCATGCCCTTCAATATCTGGCTTTAAATAACTTCCAACTGTTCAACGTTACAAAAGAATGCGATTGTTGTAACAGAGAGACTCAATTTGAAAAAAAAAACTGGGGTTTGCATTATGACAGCAAGCAGAATATGTGCTACAGATATAAGACCTTTTTCTAGAAACTGGGAATATTCGAATGCTGAGATATAGATTGAACATGCTGGCCAATAATGATAGATCTCTCATTCTTGGTTGAATATATCTGGGGCATGGTAGTGCCTCCGCCAAAACGAAACAATTGAAGTGCAAAGGCACTACCTATCTTTTCTCGAAGAGCTTCGTCGTTTTTTTGAACCCTCATAACTTATTGAATTTGGATTATACCAGATAAACAAAACTCTCGGAATATGAAATCAAGTGAACTCATCAAACATGTAAAGTTGCATAGATTTTATTGATACCTGAAAAACCCCGATTTTGTCACTGACTCATTCACTGTTCGTCATCAAAATTCTTCGGGTACTTCCCAAAGTCCTAGAGAGCTGAAATTTGGTATGTGAGCTAGTATTAGTTTAAAAACAACAACAAAAATCTAAAACTTGAAACTTTTATCCCTCAACCCCTCAAATTAGAAATTTGTATGAGACTTTCGCAAATGTTGATGCTAAAGGTCTGAAAATTGATATAGGGATTCCCTCATTATGATGATACTAAAATAAAAACCGCAAAAAAAAAACAAACAAAAGGAAAAATTTGTCCTAAGTAACTTACAAAAAGAAGTGGGACCTACAAAAAACATTTCCATGTAAAATGTTGCCAAGATGAGACCATATGGCTCGCACTGGCAGAAAGTTATCAGATCTCATGTAGAGCCAAGCTTTTAGCTACACGCCCTAACTCTATATGCCCTAACTTCACAAACACCACAAAATATGTGGCTTGACCATTTCGTTACTACAAGAACTATTGATTGTATAGCCAAAAAATGATGGACAGTGAATCAATTTTCCACTTTATGCCCATGTGAATGTAGCGAAATGACCAAGCCACATATTTTGACGAAGGTGTAGAGTTTGTGAAATTAGGGCTTGTAGAGTTAGGGCGTGTAGTTAGGAGCTTGGCTCTACATGAGATCTGATAACTTTTTAACAGGGCGAGCCATATGGTCTCGTCTTGGTAACATTTCACATGAAAACGTATTTTTGTGGGGTACTATTTTTCTATTATCAGCTTCGGAAATTATAATTTTGATTTCAATCTTTGACGACAAGTATGTTAAATGCTATTGTGTTGCTGATACAAAAAAATATATCTCTCACTATTACGCTGAGTTTATCTCAATTATCCAAAATTTCTACTATACAGATGGATAAATCACAGCTCCAGGATAAAAATTAAGTAGCAGAAATAGTTGGGAGGTTTTTCTGAAATTTACAATATGATTTGCACTTTAATGCAATGCTTTATTTATTTACAGCAGAAGAAACCTATATTACAAATTGATTAATCAACGGAACCTCACGTCTTCATTCGTTATTTCAATATTTTTTCCATTCTCCTATTTCTCAATTTTTCACAATGTTATAGAATTTATTGATTCTCATACTATTGATATTTCTGTTAGAGACTTCTAAACATGGCTTGCTTTAGACTTTGGATAAATTCCAGATTATTGTTCAATTTTTCAGGTATGAAATCCACGTTTTCACAAAGCCTTTTGTACATTTTAAATTATCTGGATATTTGCAGTTAATTTTAATATCATTTGTTTTCTGATGATGACTCTTGGCTGTAGAGTCAAAACGTCAAAATTCAGATAAAATAGACAAAATTTATAATGTAAAGTTATTCATTTATGATTGTGATAAATTGATGAATTATGATTTCCGAATTATTTAATGAACTAATAACCAGAAAAGTGGCGCTAAGAATATTAATTCCAAGTGAAATGTAATAAATTTTGCGAGTTCGTGGTTTTTTTCTATTTATTATAAATGGATTCTTCTGTATGGGTTACAATGAAACAAACAGGAATAATTCCATTTCTATAAACTGGCCGGCATGCACCTTCGCTCTTATTTGTTGTATTATCTCAAATGACCTGTATTAATCCGCAGATAGCGTTCCTCCGAGCATTCATTTGAACTAATATTAATCACGAAAGGCATCGACGGCTCTACCGATTGTTTGAAAAACCATAGTTCTGTATCATACCATACGTTGTGAACTCGATGAGCTGTGCGTCATACTTTGTTTCCAATTTAAACAATGGAACAAATGGACGCACGATGACAGTAATCGATCGTCAGTTGTAATGAATAACTAGAAATTTCAATTATCTATTCTATGTAACTATATTTCATGGATTTTGAATTGTTTCAAACGCCTGCAGAACAAAATGTCAAGCGCTATTTAGAGCTACATGCTACATGAATATGAAAAATGTTCAAACAAGCTTGATACAACTTTGTAAAATTATTCTGGAATACTATAAAAGCACATCAGCAACATTGAGAAGTTTGGCTTCGGGGATAGCAGAGAACAAAATAACAAAAAATATTCACAAAAGTTCTGAATATAATTCGCTACATGAGAATTTGGATGAGAAACGCAATTACCATATGAATAAATGATTGGTGAATGTGTTGAACAAATAAGATATGAGACAAATAGAATTGCCGTAACATGGAGAAAATAGTATATTCCGATACAAGTGCGGAATGCAGATCATTCCATGTGAATGTGAATAATTCAGCCACGAGACGAAGTCGAGTGGCAGAATTCACATGAGCATGAAATGATCGATTCGTACGAGTGACGGATGCTATTTTTTCTACAGTCGAAGGTGTCCGCGTGAGTAACTATAACCGAAATATGCCATTTTCTGAAAGAGAATTTGCTTCATCGATCTTATTCCAGTCCATCAAACGTTGATAAAATTACTCATTTTAACTCCATTTTGAAGAGAAATGATGAGAAAATCGAACAGAAATAAAATTATGACAGCAATGAAACAGTTTCTTCGCGACACCACGTGGTTTTCTTGAGAACCTCTAAGCGTGCGGAATGATCCTTATTCCGCACGCTACAGCGTGTGGAATGAGTATCATTCTATAGTGACTGTAGAAAAAAATTATTATCTGAAATGTCAGTGGCAACGTTTTCACCATCGCATTCCATCTAATGCACCAGCTATGGCACTACCGATTTACCATATTTTTGGTCACCTACATTCCAGTGCGAATAAATTTTGCGAGAGACGATCCAGATGCCAGGCGCACAAGTAGGACTTCTTCAGGGACCAGCTAAGTTGTTGTAATCTATTATTTGGTGCTAATTTGTGTATTCCGAAACTTTAAGACTCCACTTTACATCATCACACTTTAACAAAAAAATATCAAGACTAATATTCTTAAGCATATAAGTGTCCTATTTTGATTGACTGCATCATAACGATGTCCTTAATGACACTGTTTACTGGCTCTTGAGCATCACTCCAATTGCGCATATTACTCGATGATGGAAAAGCTGGATCGCTGTGAAAATTAGAATGAAATTCTGAATGAATTCCATAGTTTTGTGCATTATCTTATTGATTCCAACTAGATATTATCTTTTTCTCAAGCACCTGTATTTCACAATTATTATTATTTATGTGAGAGCACTCCCACTACAATTCACTTCAATTCAAAGATCTTCCTACTCTTCTCTGCATTTTTAATGAGTTCATTAAAATTTCTGTTGGAAAAAGTACTCAGCTTGCAAAAAATACACTAGTTATTAATAATGTCCAATAATGACGACGATGCTGTCAAATTCCTCGTCATATTGACAAGAGATCATGAATTTGGGTCCTCGATTTGTTAAATTGTTATCGATTTGTTTCAATTGGAATAAATTTCCAGCATTAATAAACTTTGCTATCAAAATATTTCTTGTGACATTCCATTTCCAGTGATTGGCAGAATTGCATTATGAGAAACATGTAATGAATAAAATCAGTATTAGTTGTCAAAAAGTTACTAGAGGAGGAATTGATTCATATGAATTCCACGGAACTATCTTTGTTATTCTGTATTTATTCACTGCCTCAGATCTTGAATTCTATTCAATTCATAATTGATTGTTTGAAAGGCATCTTTGCAGTATAGAAGCAATAGAATAAACGAAATGAAAACTACGACTTTAGTTGCAGTTATACGACTGTGACCCATTGTATTCGATTATATTGCTCGTATTGTTCAGCAAGTAAGTTCCATTTCCGGTTTAGATGTGCAGTTATAGTCCTCCATTGCGGTCTTCCAGTGAAACAGAAGTTTTACTGCTAACTGGAAAACAGGAGGAGTAGAAATGTCATTTCGCCTTGAACAAATACTGGCTGCGTTGTTATTGACATGAAATCTGGAGTTTTGTTTGTATACTGCCAATAAAATGATACAAAATAAACTTCTCTACAATTATAAATTGATCAAATGTTTCCTTCATTCGTTTTCTTGAGTAAATCAATTTCTGCAAACAGACATCATATCCTTATTAGCTGCTACAAATATTTACCTGAGAGATGAGAATGAAGAGAATAAATTTATATTTACTGGCTGTATATTTCAAACGATCAACCTTCAATAGATGAAAAGTGACAAGAAGAAGACATAAGTAGTGTCCAACCAAAGGTCAGATTTTGGCCGAAACCGAAGCCGATTGTTTGGTTCTAGCTGCAACATTCAGCTGTAGCCAAAGCCGAATGTTAAGCTTTGATAGAAAATTTAATAATACTGGCTAAAAACAATATAAACGATGCAAATTTTGTAGGAACTATTCAGTATTTGGTATTATACATGATAGTAGTAATAAGCAATAAGATTCATATGAAGGATTTCCCATCAGCTATTATAGGTTTTCAAAATATCACAGCAGCCATGTTTGTCACAAAAGACATGTCATTCCTCAGCAATTTTGTTGAACAAAATTTACACTCCAAGAATGTCTCCTTATTATTGAAAACTTCTTTAGAATAATAGATCTTTTATCCAAACTTGATCGCTCGTTGGGAAATTTTTTTGAATAATCCTCCTACGATCGGATCGTTAAGTACTATGGAAATGAATTTATTCTACATGATAATATATCATTACAGCGACGAGGAAATGCAAGGAGTCAAGACAACATTGCTGCTGCGGGAGCCTGTGTTGCCAGTGAAAGCTGAAAATCATCGAACAATGATAAGGAATTTTTTATTGTCTCAGTTACTGTTGGAATGAAAGGATATGGTTTATAGGACCATTGAAATAATATATGTTGTTATTAAGTGGGCTGTAGATTGTGTTTTTATTTATCACTCTTCGGTGGATACAAGTATACTGATCGCCCACCCTCAGCCAGAGCTCGAGGGTGAAAGTTATCTTTAAGTGGGGGGGAATAGCCCCTCTAGCGTTGCACATGCAAAATACACTGACAAGTCCTAAAGTGGACCAAACAGTTACAATAAATGGATTTGAATAGTAGGTATATTCTTTCAACAAGAAGTTTCTATGTCGCCCTTCTATTGAAACCAATGACACATTCTTAAAAAATCGTCCGTTTTCGGCGGCTGATAGAGAATTTTGGCTCCGGCCAAATCTTCGGCTGATTTTTGGTCGAAAGTAATTTTTCTGACCGAAGGTGGTCAAAGCCAAAGCTGAAGCCGAATGTTCGGTCGGGCACTAGATCTAAGTTATGGTGGGTCTACGTACAAATATTTAGCTATAGTCCCAACCAGAAAGATAAGAGGTGTTGGAGAATCTAGATATGAGCGCGAAAGTAGTAATAAGGACAGTGACATGATGAATTACAAGTAATAATAGTACTTATCTTCGCTTGAACCTTATCTATGAATGTATAAAATTAATAAGATATATAGATACGCAAAAGATAAGCAGTAGTGAAGGACGATGATTGCTGAAAGTAGACATAATCTATGACCGAAAGTGTACCTTTTTTCCACCTATGTTTATCGTAAGAGTTATAACAGTTTCATAAATAAATTCATATGTCGCCAGTATTCATATTTCATCGCAATCTTGTCTTATCATTGAATTTAAGTACATAGACGCGTCATTATTGTTTCATTAAGAAAATTGACCGAGTGAGCGGAAAACATGTAGGTAATTTTTCTATCCTTACAGCACTCTTTTTTCAAAATTTTGATAAGATATATCTATGATTTTGTCATGAGATTCGAATGATAGCTCATAGATTGAAAAGAAGAAGTCTTACTGAAATTATTCTTATTGTTTGGTTTGTTGAGATCTATCATTTTCTTATATCAGATTCTAAATAGCTTGCGTATGAAAGAAGAGAATATTGCATAAGCTTTACTGGATCTGCTTAAAAATATGTGTATTATCATTTTAAGAAGAAAAATATTCTTGAAGCTCAGGAGCTTCTTGGAATAGTATATTCTACAAGTATAGTGATGGACAGTATTCCGAATGAGCGAAAAATTTGTAATTCAAGCCGAAGGCGATGACTACGGCTCGCAAATATGGGAAACGCCATTCCAAACATATTGTAGACTAAACTCTCTCTAACAAGATTTTGGAAACACCAAGAATTCAGAAGAAAATTTTGGAATTTTTAAACGTCGAACGCAAAGCTGGAAATGAAAATCTGAATTGTTAAGACGTAACCATAGTTGCCAAACAGCTTCTGACTTGTGGAAGATGATGATGGTTTCTAGTTGTGGAATGTGCAGATTCCAAAATAGTGTCAGGAAAATATATTTTCTACCAGAATCGGTGTTTTTCACTTCATAAATCATTAGCTCTCTCAATTATTAAAAAAATACTGAATGTCAAACGATTTTTTCATGATATTGACTTCGATGAAACATCCAATTATTTATGAATAACGAAGCGGAATTAGCAGCAATGGTCTCAAAATATATCACCGCATAAACATGCAATGATTGTGGTTATAGCGGATTATATCTAGAAAAATCTGACGTGGACATCACGTGGCTTACTTGTACATCATTGGATATATATAATCAAAAACAACATCTTATCATTCCACGGCTAGTCGGTTGCTATGGTAGGTCATCATTCTTATGCTACAACATTCCTAAAAACTGATTTCCAGGATTCTACGGCTAACAGTTCTGAATTTATGCCCAAAATTCCAAGATCGTCAAGTATAGTACTTTCGACTCAGTCGATCTCAATGAAAATAGGATATGAACATCCAGACAGTACTATCATCTTGAATACTGTATTCTAATATTCTACGTTCAATCGTTTTGGATTTATGCAGAAAATTAAAAATGTTCCGATTAAACTGCACTCCCGGCTCAGCGGATCATTATCACAATGCAAAGTGTACAACTAGATGCTATGAAAGTGCTTAATACGGAATCTCAATATTCTGCGACTGATTATCTTAAATTTATGAGGAAAATTCGAAAAGTCTGTTATATGAAGTGCACTTCCGGCTTAGTCGAATGGGACGAAAATAGGAATAGCAATTTCAAATACTGAATTCCAGTATCCTACGGTTACTCATTCTAGATTTATGCGGAGAATTCAGAAAGAGTATCAGGTCAAGTGTACTTCCAGTACAGACGATTGCAATCATGATGCGAGGTGCACATCAAGATCCTAGATCCTATACCAGTCTTTTATACAAAATTTTAGCATTATACGTTTGACGAATTCTGAGATTTGCGAGTTACGCACATACACACATACATACGTATATACGTACCGACATCAAGCAAAAAATAGTCAAAATGTATTCAGGGATGCTATATCCATCAAAATCATGATATGTGAATTTTGTCGGTTTCACAATATTTCCTTGTACTTTTAGACCGTCAGATAGTCTTAGATTTCAGTGCCTCATTTTGTTTTTCATGCCTTCAAGAGGTTTGATAAGTCTGTATATTTGGAGTTCAATAATGCTGAAATCAAAGCTGGACCGCATGACCCAAATAATGAAAATTAATTTTAAATTTGTATGAAAAAGCATGTTCTGATTTGGCGCTTTTGTCATGCTTATGCAGGGGCCACACTTACGTCTAATGTCATTTATAACGACATTATGTGACAATGGGGTCATTCCAAAAAAAAAAATATTTTGTTTTTTCGCTAGATTACGAAAAAATATTGAATTTCAAACATATCTGTAATTATAAGTTCCCAAAATATAAAACATTTCATTCATAATTTTGATAAAAACCTTTCGCGGGCTGAATAATGACGTCACAAGTCTCCAAATCTATAGTATGACCAAAGAAAATAGATGTAACATTTTTATCACAGAAAATTCAATATTTGTGCTCAAAATAATATCCGGCACCTATCTACATATACACCGTAATAATATATATTATGTACGAATTTTATTTCTGAAAAGAAATATATTAAATGCATTTTCATATTTTTTTGTTCGAGTCATGTTTTCCAAACGGGCTATACATTAAGGCTCAAGGTTGGATCGACGAACCAGAGCACGTGTTTTCGCTTACAGCCAATACGCACTCTCCATCTCAGCCAATAGGAACAAGAGACTTGTGACGTCATAAGATTATTTGAAAATAGATGAAAATTTAAAATAATTATATTTTTAAAACTAAACATGTTACGACAGTTTTATAAACGTGAATATCAATATTTTAGTTTATTCTTTCGAAAAAAAAATTAAAAAAAAAATGTGAAAAGACCCCATTGACATATTGTCATTGACAATGTGTTCATTATTGAATAACGCCTCAATTAGTGACATTAGACGTAAATGTGGCCCCAGCATTACGGAATGAGATTCAGGGAAAAATATTTTGACATGTAGAATGTCGAATAAAATTTAAAAAAATATAACAGATTATCAATGCCCACCTTATCACTCCAATTAAACTGATTGTTTCATACGACAAATTCTGAATGTCTGTTATATCCATAAACTGAACTTCCGGCTTGGCCGATTGATACAAAAATAGTGGATATCTAACTATTTTGATGCTACAACAAGTTCAAACACTAAATTTCAATATGCGTTGGCTGATCATTCTAGATTTACGCAAAAAATTGAAAAAAAGTTTCAAGTAAAGTGCACTTTAGGCTTGGCCGATTCATACAAAAATAGCAGATAACCATTCTGATACAACTTCAAGTTAAAATACTGAATTTCAACATCCTACGGTTGATCGTTCTGGATTTATTAGAAAAATTCGGAAAAAGTTTCAAGTAAAGTGCATTTCTGGTACAGACGATTGGAACCATAATGCGAGGTTCACAACTGGACCCTATACCAGTCTTAAATACAATATTTCAACATTATATGTTCAACCAGTTTTGAGATTTGCGAGTTACGCACGAACGCACATACGTACCGACATCAAGCCGAGAATAGTCAAAATGGATTCAGGGATGCTCAAAACGGATATTTCCATCAAAATCTTGATAGGTGCATTTTTTCGGTTTCACAATACTTTCTTGTACTTAGTTCAAGTAAGTAAAAATAGATTAGTTAGCTAATTAACTGATCGAGAACTTATGAAAAATCGAATGAAGCTGTTTTTATATCTCCACAATATATAAAATGCATTTTATTTTCTTTCTGTCAATGTAAATCAGTGCTCCAAACGGTTTCATACTTTGAGGCAAATACGTTTCTGTTCTGACATTATTATTCCTGACACGCTAGAGATTTTGGAAGGACATCTAAACTGCGGAAAGGGCAAATCCTTCTACGTCTCCACCTTAAGTTTTAATCGTGTTAAGTTTGTTCAACTGCTGTTGGCTGTATTCCGTTTAAACTCTTACTAGAGAAGTAAGCGATCATTAGCTTTAGCCCACATGTAAAATACACAACTAAAACAAGAACACTGGCCAACAAATGAACGACATAACATTAAGTCTCACATGTAGACAATTTCTCAGTCGCCTGCTGAGAATAGAGGAAGTATTAATTCATATCGATTGTGAAAAGGAGAATTTGAAGCATGATTTAGACGAGTCGAATGCTTAATAATAATAAACTATAGATATTTACGTTGAGATTATTACCTTGATGAGCATGTGATACTTTTTACCTGTGTTATGTGTCTCTTTGTTCCCTCGTATACTTTCAACGGATGTATAGATTTTGGTAAATAAGGTATAATTTTATTCCTCTTAATCAGATGGATATTTTGAAGAAGAAGAAGAGCTTTGGACGCCATATAATACAATCTAAAATTTTTAGATGGAGTACAAACCCGTCAAATTGAGTTTTAGAATGAAAATTTTGAAAGACAATTTCAGGAATATACAACATGGAGCCTTAAAAAACCTTAGCAAAGGTTCTATCTACTTCAAATTTAAAAATGAAGTACAGAAGAGGAAAATTTTTGAAATACCGACGACGGAGATTTGAACCTAAATGTGAAACAGGCTATAGTACTATTATTTAGTTCTAAATTCTCACATGCCATTTTCTTTCACTCTATCAATATAAATTTTTTCCACTAAAACATTATCGTAATCAAGATTTCTAATATTGTTAACAACTTTTTCTCATGATTACCTTCTATGAATTTTCATTATCATAATTTGATCAGGAAATTCTACTAGTTCTAGCAGCACAATGAATATTAAACACTTTTTGACAAATCAAAATACAGCATTCGTTGGATTAGCGATGTGCTTTATGTGTTCTGCATTAATGGGTCAAAGTATAAAATCAATTATATAAATGATGCGCCTTATATACAGCGCCAACAACCAAACAAATTGTAAAGAAACAAGTACAATAATCGTGAATATATTTTTTCATCACTTATTCCAAGTAGATCACAACAATTGAAAATAGTGCTCTCCGATTGGTTGGTTTTGTAATGGAAGGCATAATCTCACAAAATTGTTGCAGTTACCGCAACAATCCATCGAAAATAAGAGAATAAAATGTCTTTACGGATCAGTGTGCTTGAATCCAACAAAGATAGAAACTCGCGGTTCAAAAATTAGTTGCCCGGACGACCGAGTTGATTCGTATTCCAGGATAATTAGTACTCTCTCTCTTTTCTCCTCCTTCTTCTTCAAGGGGCATTGGTCTTCTGGTGCTACTAAATAACAATTTGTTGGAATTGAATTTGTTTTTCGTCGGGAAGTCAGATTAAGCATTCATTATTTATACAGACAGTAGAACATGAAATAGTGACGCATTTTATTTCTCTGTTAAATTTTGTTGTACAGGTTATTCTGATGATGGAAATGCAAGCTGTCGGGCAGAATCTTGGTCGGATAGATTCAAACCACAGAAATCTGAATCAGTGAGAAGGAATGGTTTCTTCAATACAATATAATCACTCAATTATTTCTTCTATGTATCACTCAAAGTATAAATTTCCATTTATTGGATAATCTTATCATTATACTAATCATACGTCGTTTGGTATGTGAATATTTATTCTTATAGCTGTTCTTTACTTCTCATACTCGTGAAAAATTTATAAATAGCGAAATCTATCACGTTGTTCCGAATAAAATTGAACTAATAATTGATGTACAAGAATTAGATAGAACATACTTTGGCCCGGTTGTACAATCTAAACTTATCTACAGTTTAATTGAACCAAGTTCATTTACTATGGTTACAATTGCTAAAATAATTGTTACCATAGGAAATAAGTTCAATTCAACTAGACTGTAGATAAGCTTGGATTGTACAATCAGGTCTTATTGTCACAAGTATGTAATTATTATTTATCTAAGCTGACATTCGCAAACACTCTAGTGAATGTTTCTGTCAGTTGTCAGATATTTTAATAATGAAATCATTGTTCTGGTTCATACTTTCTGACGTTCTGATTAGTTTAAAATATCCAAGAACATTGGACAAGAAAATTTAATCCCACATATGACCGGTTTTACAGAAGATCAAATTTTACTCCCAGAGTAAATTTATTTTATTTATGCCCGGTTTTATAAAGGGCAAAGTAATTTACTTCTAGAGTGAATTGAATTTACTCTATTAGATGACAGTCGACTATTTGGCACTAATGGTTCTAATGACATAAGGAAATTCAATCTGATTAAAATTAGTTTATGCCCGGTTTTATGAAGGGTAGAGTATTTCACTTCTAGAGTACCTAAATAAAATCTACTCTTTCAGATTACAGTTGTTTATTTGACAGCAATGATTCTGTTGTCATAAGGAAACTCAAACTGATTAGATTTCGTTAAATAATAGATATTCATGTAACTAGTACATAATGTGAAACTTTATGGATGAGTCGTTGTTTATGGCTGCAAGCGAGGCTGATAAATACGTCGAGTCAATAAAGTCCGATTATGTACGAGTTGCATACAATATTTTATGTTCAACTGTACTATAATCGCTTGCAGAAGATTTTTCCTTTATGTATAATGACATTTTTGCATGAAACATTTGACAAATGACAAATTCAAATTCAATATCTAGCGAAGTGTGCCTTTTCTATTGCTTGGTTACAAAGTTGGTAATTGTTTGTTTGAAAATTTTTACTTGACATCTCAATTATTCTGATCTGTTATTATGGAAGGAATCATTCAAATAGCATCAAAAGCTAAGGAATTACTTTTGCCAACTAAGTCAAAACAAATATACGAAGAAACATACGGTTTATACAAAAAATGGTGTGTACAGAAGAAAATAAAAACTACAGAAGATCTCATATTGGCGTACTTCAATACTTAGCTTGCATCATACAAAATATCTAGCTTATGGACTAAATATTCCATGCTATGTGCAACAATTAAATTATACGAAGGAATTGAAATTGGCAAAAATATTAGGACAAGTACAAGTAGTAGGACCGATCACGATAACCAATAATATTATTTCTGAAGCCGAAAACGAAATAATTCAACAATCAAAACAATCAGTACCAGTAGCACCTATATCGCTCAATAATAACTCTAATTGTGTAATGAATATTACCATTACTAAAAATGATGATTGAATTTATTGTTATATTATTTCAAATGTAATTGTTACTTACCTAATCTAATAAATTTATGACATTTGTTTTGTCGTTTATTTTGATAACAGGCCTCTTCACTTTATCATTATGGACTAGTCCATGAAGAGTCACTTAATGGCCGCTTAACTATATCATAAACAAGCGATTATAGTACAGTTGAATATAAAATTAATTTACTTTATTCAATTTTGACCCTTTAAAGCTATGTTATTGAATCCATAGCAACAGTCATAAGTAAATCCTTATTCACTAGTGATTTAAAATGAATTAATAGTAATTCAAGAAGATTCAAATAACTGTTGAAATTTTTTTTCATGAGATGATTTCAATTTCTGAGGAATAATTTTTCCAACTGCTGCGGCTGCTTCGTTCAAAATGGTATCGGGGACGAGAACATTGTTTTAATCACTTTCTTCCATCATTTCAGACAATACTTTTAACAATCATAACGCTTCAATTCAAAATTCACAAAACTGACAGTTCACTGACAGTCACACTCCCGAATGTTTGAAAAACAAACACGACGCGATATCAACGAAGCTTCCTTGCAACTGCAATTTAATTTTCTTGAATTTTGTTCCTCAGTTTCATGCTCCAGAAATTTACGCAAAATTGAATAAAATTATGTATACAAACACATGAATCGAACCTCTTTATTTGTTTGAAGAATTAAACCACTCGCGCTAAACGCGCTCGTGATTTCAAAATTTCGTCTCGCAAATGAACAGTGGTTTAATTCACTTGTTGTATAAATAACTATTAGGAGTAAATTTACTTGGTCTTTTATAAAACCGGCTATTAATGGAATAGATTTATTCTAGGAATAAATTCATTCGGTCTTCTATAAAACCGGTCATTAACAAATTCAAATCAGTTTGGATTTTGTCATGGAATCATAATTATTGCTGTCAAATAATCGACTATCATCTAATAGAGTAAATTTTATTTACCTTGGAAGCAAATTACTCTGTCCTTCATAAAAAAGTGAGATACGGATATATATGTATCACTGCTTCGGGCTGTTGTTTGAAGCACATGATTTTTTTATCAAAATAAGTATGGATTTCAAGATGTATTCTAAAATGTTGTAACGTACTATGCAGCAGGAGATAATTTCTTCCAGTTTTTCGGAATCATTGAATTCATCAAGATAATTTTCTTCCTGAGGAAGCTCAAGGCATTGAATGAAATATTGGAATCAAATTTATCAGATTATTCTTTGATGGTTTGACTATTAAGTCGTGGAATGTATCGTCAATTTCAATTTTTATAATAATATTTTTCATATTCAGCATATTCCATTTTCAAATAATCTGCACTACGTATTAAATTAATCGATCATATACAGATTTCATAGGTAATATATCATGCAGTGAGGGATTAATTCTTTCCAACAAATAGAAGAAATTAGATGAATATGTATTGGAACAACAATTAAATTCGTAACTCGAATATTCTGTTTAACGCCGTCACATGCTTAGATAGTGGTTTGGAGTTATACAGAAATTTTCATCTTGATAGAAAGAGAAATAAATCCTACTATTTTTCTAACCAATCATTACGACTTAATACTTACCACATCGTATTACTGTATTATGTTGTTACACTGAAGATAATATCGAATAGAATTTCCTCACTCACCTGAAACAGAAAGAAATATACATGTAATAAACATAAATATATGAACCATCAAATTACAAACTTTGCAATACAATGAATTCTGTCATATTTGTAATAACAACAAGATTTGAATGCAACACATCAATTGTAGCACCGTACAATCTTCCATAAAGCAATTTGACGTAAACAATCGTGCCTTAAATCCAAATATAGTGTGCATCATGGGATATACACAATCATGTCTCAGCTTTCAGTTAACATATGCAGCAGGAACTGCACATGACAGATATGAACTTAGAAGCAGAGCAGTCTTCGAATCAATAAGTTAATGATGGGTTGTGAAAATTAGTGTTTAGAATAAGAAGGTACTAACAAAAAGATCTGCGGTATTTCTTGTGAGAGCAGACATACAATTTTGGAAAAAAAATGGTCGCACACGCATATAAGCACACTAAAATTGAATCAGTTATTCTTTGAAATAAAACAGAACTCATCCAGAATTGATACCTTCGTTGTAACTTGTACACAACTCAGATTTTCGCTTTATTTGAGATATGAGAAAACTGGAATTGGAAACTTATGAAACTAGAACTGGGCTATAGGGTGGTCAATTTTTTTTTACAGTCTACCGGATTCCTAGTGCCTGTATCCATCATAACTTTTTAAACAGGACAGTTATATACTAATTATTATTATTATTATCCAGTTTCGAGATTTGAATCAATTGGTCATGACCCTAGGTTGACTTTTTGATACACACAGCTATTTTGCTCTTTGCTTGCTATGTTGCCAGTCAATCGTGCAGGACCATGTTACAACAGTTGCTTCATTATTGCCAAGTTAATAGGTTTAAAAATAGCATAATGCAAGACAATCATATTATAAGTCAAAAGTTCACGGATGATGGATAATTAGACTACTATAATATACCTGGATACGACCATTAGGCTTTATAATCATATTATAACTTCAACACATTTAATTATTTCACGGCAGGTACCATTTACAATTTTTCATTCAATCACAGATAATCTCTACTATACATAAGATTTCACGTCATCAAAACATGATATACCTAAATCACTTCAGAAAGCAAAATCAAAGCAGTAACGGAACGAGTCAACTCGTACATTATCACGGTATAAACTTACAAATGCGGCAACTGTAGCCAGCCTGCGTGTGAGTAGTTTTATTGCATTTTTTCCAATAAATAAAATTATCATCATGAATTCATGAATGCAATATAATCATTTATAAGGTGAAAAACGTTGGTAGATATATAATAGTTATTGGAGATTATTCAATCAAATTTGTGTTTTCCTGCATTTAACTATTTAAATTCGCCACTTGAAAATCTCAAAACAAGAAATCATTTGTTTGAATTTTTCAGTCTAGCTACGCTGTAATCAGGTGAGTAGTTGATTAGATTGGATTTGCGTTCTTTATTTTGATTTATTTATTTGGCCGCACTCTGAAGATTGGAATAACCATGTATTGAACACAAAAAAGATATCCAATTTAATCAGTTCTGCAATATTAAATTGCTTCCTCTAATTATCACTGGGCGATGTGGCGATGTGACAATTTAACTTGCAATTGGAATAAAACGAAAAGTTGATGAGATAACTTTTCTGTTCATTCCATTGCATACAAGGAATATTACATTTTAACAACAGGATTAAAATAATAGAAATGATTTTTCTACGGCTGTGCGTGAAGTGGGTACATTACGCATTGTTTGCGGTGCATAAAGTAAGTGTTTTTCTTTTCTCAATTTTATCACCACTTAAACGCGTAGCAGTTAAATTTCAGTGAATTCATGCATGCTTGTTGTAACTCTCACTGATCCATTAGTTCGGATATGTGTTGGATGTTTCTTGTTTAGTGCTCAATAATTAATAAAATATGAAAGTTGAAGGCAAAATCCTATATGCAATATGAGTGTGAACAAGCAGTATGACTTTCGGCCAATAATTTTGAAAATTCGGCAAGTCTCGTTACCTAATACTAGGCTTTATGTCACAATGCTTACACTCTTGTTGCATAAATTACTATTGAGAACTTGTAAAATTTCGAGCCTGTACAGTTGCTTCCTCTAACAAACGAGGCAAAATTTGCGCAAAAATTCCAGCAGCAATAAATATACAAATAACCCCATTTCCAACACGAGTTATGGAGCATAATTCCGTGGAAAAGCTGCAAATATGTAGACGAAAAACATTAGTCAGAGAAGAGACCGTTGTGATATTCTATTGTACACTCCCAACATCAAGAAGGGAGAATTTCTAAGAAATGAATCTGCTTCGCAGGAAAAAGAAGTCCCACAATCTTATATCTGAGACTGTATATATTACTGTTTACCGGATTCGGGGTTAACTTTATTCCAGTTATTTTCATGACCAGCAGTTTTTTCACAAAATTTGATATTCACAAATGTAATGGGCTCATAACTTGAAGCTCACGGATTCAAATATAAAAAGAGATTTTCGGATACAGGAAACATATGGTACATTATAAATTACAGTTATTCCCGCATATTAAACTAAATTTGATTTATCGAGGATGAATGTGATAGCAGAATTAATTATTCAACGCCCGATATATCAGAGAATGATTTCGCTATTCAAGTGGACAAAATATAATTCAGTGAACCAAATTCGATTACTCAGTAGCAATTTCTTTCAAATCCAAATTATAAACAAAAGAAGCCCAGGACAGTCAAATATTGGATTTTAAAGTATGAACTAGTCCGACGTGAATAACGCGCGTTTAGTGGAATATTTATTTTCTCCACATGAAGTTATTGATTTCCACATTTTCGCAGTTTCATATTTTTCGCGAGGCTGTTCAATCAAATACTCTCAAAACAGGGGAGAGAGTCACCCTAATTACCTGTTCAAAGGGCAAAGGAAAACAGACTAAATAATATTTATAGCAAGCAAGTGTCCAACGAATTTTTTAATGACAGTAACACGACTCCTTCTAATTAAAACGATGACGGAATTGGAGCGCTTTATGAAAATAAATTCTTTGTTTTCATCTTTTTCGCGTGTTTAATGTTTACCTAATGAGCTCTGCACGCAATGGAATTTGTTCTTTATTATCAGAGGAACTTCTTATGATGTTGATATTAAATTAATTGGGGCTAAAAAGTCTTGTAATCGATGTCGCTTGTTTATAATTTAAAGACAGTAGAGATAAAATAAATGAGGGTAACATTAAGGCCATGTTTGGTTAATATTTTAATCTCGATTAGTGAATAAATTTTGTACTTTAAAAAATTGAATCATTTTGAAATTTGTGAAATAAGCACAGAATTAGACAATTAATATTAAGTCATATTTCTTGTGATATGGAGCAGCTTGTATATTCAATATCGATATTCAAGCTGTTTGGAGTAATTATATAAAATATTTTCATCGAATTCTAGCTGGTAGTATCGAGAGTAGTGAAACACATTTAAATTTCCCGCGCCAAAAATTCCTAATCGATTTTCGCTAAAGCAAAGCAGCACATGAAAAATATTCGTGGCGCATAAGAGCGCATTGAACTCAAATTTGATTGCAATCTGAAACATATGGAATAGTGGAGACGAAATTTTTGTCATATTCATCAAACAGACTGCATGTGAGCGCAAGATTTCATATTAGCAGATCATAAGAGCGCATAGGTAGTTCTATTTTGATAATAATAAAAATTATAATATTCCCAAAAGTGGGAGCTACCGTCAAGCTGGCCCCCCCTAACTTGTTAATGTGATTACTGTTCAGTATAACTGGCGCATACAAAATATTTGAGGCGCCTAAGAGCGCATCAAATTCAGATTTAATTGCAATAAAGAAATATTGAATATTTAAAAAAAAATTTATCGTCAAGTTGACCCCTCCAACTTTGGATATTAATTGAACAAATTGTATTCAAGCGCAAAATTTCATATTAGCAGCGCATAAGAGCGCATATGGAGTACTATTGGAATAATAATGAATATTATGATATTTTCCAGAATGGGGGGACAGCGTCAAGTTGGCCCCACCCAACTTATTGTCGTAATTACTGCTCAGTATGACTAGCGCAGAAAAAAATATTTGTGGCGCATAAGAGCGCATCAAGAGCGCATCCGAACACCATATTGATTGTTCTTTTGATTTTGGAGTGGGGGGCCAATTTGACAGAGCCGCCCAGGCTATACTCACCGTAAGAAGCTCCAACGAGACGCTAAGCACGTCACACCTTTTAGATCTACCTATATAGATTACTTTTGAATCTCCTCTCGTATATTTAAATAGATAGATGAAATATTTATTTCTGTGCTCTGGTTCTACCTTTCTGGCAATGAATACAATACTGTTTTGAAAACAGTATGGTTGATGCAACCAGAGTGTGAAGTTGAGCATCATAATAAGACTATAATGAGATAGCATATAACTTAAATTGTCGGCAGAATGGCATAGTGCTTCTTTATACTCGTGTTGAATACAAGATTTTTCTACAGTCCTCACTTCCATATTTTGATAATTATTAGGCACACAGCAACGGAGCCTAGAGCACAAGTTTATATTTAGAGTTGATCAACATCCAGACAAATGGATCAGTTAGAGATGCTACGAACATGAATTCACAAATATTGCTTCTTCTGCACATAGTGATTTTACGATAAACTTTGAAAATTGCTCTACAGAAGGAACGGTTCCAAAGTAACTTGCATTGAAAGATTCTGTTATTAGAATGAAGTTGTCCAACATAAGCCCTAATAAATAGAACAAGAGTAGAAAAATCTACTTTTCTTGACAAGCAGTTCCAATTCTATATTTTTTTAGATACTTTTTTCTTGTGTCATCAATAAATAGTTACAATTTAGATCTGTTGCTCTGAAATATTGGATCATACTGATTCTAAAACTTGCTCTGTTTCTCCCTCGCCCACAAACTACTTCTGTTTTTGTGACAAGATTTTTGTTTTTGCGAAGACTAGTTGAATTTCCAATTTCACAACTTATCTCTTACAGAAAATCACTTCATAATAGCTGTCTCTCATACTTTTATCACATAGCTATTTTTGAATGTGAATTTAGCAACTATATCTGACGGCCCAATGGAAAATTCTCTAAAATAAAAATGGTGAGCTTGCTGGAGAATTTTTCTATCTCAGAGTTTCGGTAAGTTTCCAATTGTGTTGCGATGTTGTCAACTGTCTTGAATAGAGGGAAAATATTTTTGACTACTCTTTCAGACATACTCAAGTTTCCAGCAAATCCGAAGTAACTGCCAATAGACAGCGATCATAAAATTTTTAAAAATGCCACAAGATTGAGAAATCAGTTGTTGGATTATCCCAAAGTACCTAATAATAATAGAAAATTTTAGGTATATAAGCTCCAGATTGCACTAACTCAAAGATTAATCTCAACAGCACCTAAGAGAATCTTGAAATCATTCAGGAGAAGCAGTTAGGATACAAAGACGATGAATTGTAGATAGCGCTTACTGAGAATCACCAGTTGGCACTATCTCTGCCACGACCACTCTACGTGTAAGAGGTACAAAACGACAAGACATTTAAGGAAGCACTGAACTAGCGACAAGAGAAGCGCATTCTCTTTCAAGAGCCGGGTATGTTCTACAAGTACGTCAGCATGTTGTATGGAAGTCTGCGGCGAATGGACGACATTACTCCGGATGAAACAAGATTATAAGATTACTCCTATGTCTGTCAATTAGCATTTGAATGCCGCGAATATCTTGTTTATATCTGTATGCAATCCTTCAACACTAATGTGTTATCAACTCTGACCATACTCCTACAATTGCAAGCTCAGAAAATACAATTTTGAGATGCCTAATTTATGCAACGAGTGTGTATGTACCCTACCATATGCTTATTTCATAATATACTATTCTTCTTCCGCATATTAATACTTGAGATATTATTCATTTAGAAAATTCTTCGATAATTGCTGCATACAAGATTTCAACTACATTTCTAGGTACACATGTGATACTGTAAGATCAATCTTAACCGTATCTAAAATACCTGAAGATAATCGGAAGATCGGAACACATTGTGACCAACGTACTATTGCCTTGCGATTAACTTGGTGTCGTGTATCATTTGCCCCATTGAATCGTGCTTCAAATCGATCTTTGTCTTAAACTTTGCATTTATTAATAATTTGATTCTATTACTCTCTGACGGGTTCATGAAAAATACGATTTTGTAGAGTAATTGTATGAGAAGATAATCGGGGCTATTCTGTAACTCAATCGATAAATTGTTATCGATCATTATCTTTTTCAGCCAATGAACGTAGGTAGCATTGACAAAAATTCTGAATATGCTCTTGTTACAATTGTTTCCATTTGTCAAAAATCTTATCGATCAATAATAAGCTAATGATTGTGCTACGGAATACGGCCAAATATCTTATTTTGAAAATATTGGAAATTATCATTGCACACAGAATAATGAAAGCGGCATACTAATCTATTTGTGCTGATTTTTAGTTGACTATTTTAATACAGAGTGATCAAAAATGATTGTCCGTGCCGCTTTGTTCTAATTTTTTCTTTGCCGCCTGCTTAAGATAGTGACCTTCAAGCGACAGATGACAGTTTCTCTGAAAACACTATTCTAACCTAATAATTTGGTAGAATAATAATAAATTTTCAATAATCAGTCAATAATATAGCTATTTACCTACTTTTTTGATTATTGAATCAGATTATGGATGAATCCGTCATTTAATATGCAAAATATACGTCATTGTGTTCTTGAAATGTCGGTAACATAGTTTTCAAAATAAATAAATTTATACTAACTTCATTCCATGAAGGTAGTTTTGATCATAATGCGAACTTTTGCCTGTCACCTGTCAGACAATCATAATTGATCACTCTGTATATGCTTTGTTACTGATTGAAATATTTCCGCGCAACATGACAATGAATATCAATGAGTGGTATGTTTCGAAATTTATCAATATTTACTGATTGAATGAACTAATAGGCCCACTTCTGCAACAGTAAATATGATTTGTATTGACGTTGTTTGATAGCATGTACGTAAATTATACTATAGACAAAAAGTGTTCTAATAATTAATATATAGGCTGTTTCTGTTCAAATTGTTTTTTATTATTGAAGACATCAAAAATTCATGAGGCTGGAAAATATTCGAAGCTCGAACGATAATTGATTCTTTGAAGAAAAATCTTCTTTTTGACAACACATTTCATAAATATGCAACCTATTTTAGTTTTACTTGAGTTTTGAACGAAAAAAGTTGTAAAAAATTTAATCGATTGCTTGGAAAACTCCGGAAAAAAAGTAGTCGTGCTCTTTCGGCAAGATCCATTGTATAGTACAAGTGCTTTTGCTCATCAAATTTCTGGACAATATTTCCAATAAACGTAAAACGTGACATTCTTCTGTCACGCTTTACGTTCGATATCTTGGTTATTCAGCAGTTCAAAATAGCTATAAGATGTAATGTTGATATGATGTGTCAATTCTACTCACGTGATCACAAAATATATGGATCTTATTGAATTCTGGATGAGTACAAAAAAAAAATACAGTCTTATTGCCTTTTACTCCATTCTGCATTTTCTTGCATGTACTTTAAATGATCAAGAATAAAATAAATTTTCATGCTTTAGGAGTGCATCCCTTTCTTATCATTGTGCAATGCAATTTTTAAGATATGGATTGAAGTCTGCAGCTATAGTGATTGTACAATAATTAATAGTTCTATTTCAATATATATTTTTGTATGAGTTTGAATGACTAGAATGACTAGAACGGTGTGAAGTGTAAACATCAATACTAGTCGATAATCAAGAATGAGAGGACTAAAGACTGGAAAAATATAAAAAAATTTATATTAATTTGAATTTTGATAATTACGGAACCGCTGATAATTTTGGAAAAGATTTCGTATGAATGTTGTGCCAAATAATTCAAGGATTAGTTGGTTATCTCATGTTTCATAATAAATACTACCATTTATAAAATAAACGCAAAAAACTAAAAAGTTATATCAATAAAGTTTTAGTATTAATGGTTGAAAAAAGTTCATCTACGAACTTAAACCCAACTTTTTGATGAAAATCATGAATATAAAATTACAGTCAAAAATTTATACGCGTTCTCAAGTTATCGTGCTTTCAGACAGCCCGACTTTTTTTCAAAATTATGTTTTTCGGGTTTTGTAGGGTCTAGAACATGAAGATTCATCAAAATCTTGAACTGTCAAAAAATCACGATTACAATACTTCTATAATACTATAGGTCAAGGAAGTAAAATAATAAGGAAATTATGAGAGACTCCATTTGAGCATCGCTTATACGGCATTACAGGCTCCGGGGCACTCCGCTGACACGTTCTCTCACGTACATATTGCCGTACATATTTTAGCTGCGAAATTGAACATACAATAAAATTTCAGTCCATCCCTATTCCAATTTTTATCCACGACATTAGTAGCAAAATTATGATAAATTAATAATTCATGTTCTTTTTCTACATTATACCTGTATTTCTGCTCGCTTGAATCACATTTTACAAATTTTGTACCTACTCATAACTTCAATTTCCTTCATCTAGTTCTAGATATTCCCTATAAAATTATAATAATTTCAGATCAGCTCTGCACAACCAACACGAGAACCTATCGCATTCACCACAATAGATTTCTATTCCCCTTCAACCAGAACACAGAATAAACGGTGTGCAATAAAATACAAAGAAGAAATTTCGCAGTACTTTTTGTTCGACAGCTTCATTTACGATGTCCCAAGGCAAGAATTTCTCGAAAACGTAATGATACCGATATATTTCCCCACATAATTATCTTCAAATCCTTCAAGCAGAAGCATCTATAAATAAAATTCAAGATATCAATAAGTTGAGTTATACTACACTGAAAATCAAAACATTCGTTCTTAATGTTACTTACAGCAAATATATTCCACTAACATTCCAAACCCATTGGTATGAGAATAATGTGTTCCAACAGATAAGTTCTCACGATTATTATTATCTCAATTACATGAAGAATACAAGCGAAAATTCTATACAAGAAGTGCTCAAAAAAAATTATACAGATTCTTCATATTCATTGTTTGGGTTTCCACGTGAAGAAGTTACAGTTGGTTCATTTAAAGTTTATGAACTGCTTCGATTTCGAAAAGTCCTAACAACTTTTTAATGTAAAAGGGTGAGACTTCTTTGCATAATTCAAAACTTTTCTAGAACTGACCTCATCAAAAGCAGATCACTCTACATTTCATCAGTTTTAATTCAACAGAACTTTGTTATGTACTTTGTTTCTTGTAAAAATACATGCGAATTTTAGAAAGCATTTCAACTCAATCGTACCAGAAAACTGATTTATGCAGAAAATAAAATAATGAGAGAAAAATAAATGATTTGAAGTGCTCTCATATTGGCAACAAAACTGTATTATTAATATTCTGAAATCCTAGGTATGTTTTGGCGAGGAATTCAAATCTTCAATAAAGAATTAAGGGTTCATATTTAAGATTTCAAAGCTGCCCCCTGTCCTACCTATTTGATATGGGAAGGGAATGACTAGTTTTAGCACAGACGAATGTCTTTTTCCAAAATATTACTTTTTATATTGAACATTTTTCTCGTGGGATGCATATTTTTCGATATATTCAGCTGTCTCGAGTTTTTCATCTAGAAGTACTTACTAATACTCTTTTACATATATTCATGTATATGATGAGCGACGCTTGCTTGGTGTATTAGACTTTATATCGACTCTGTGGGGGTGTCAGACCTTTCGGATGGGTCTAGCTTCTTGAACCTTGACTTAAAATAGTTATCTGAACATAATATATAAATCCCAGACTTTATACTTTAACGTGAGTAAGTCAGGTTATTGCACATCTTTATTACCTGATACCTGTATAAGTCACCATTAGTCAAGATAAAACGTTTTCACCTGTAGTAGTGAGAATAAATACACAAGTTCATCCTTTATACTTTAACGTATATCTGGCTCTAAGTCTACTAGTATTTTATGAAGCTGACTATAAGCATGATGTTGTTCGAAACATTGATCTGTCAAAAATGTCAGAAAAGAAAATTGGATCACTGATGGCCTTGTATTTCCACTTTTAATCGACATTTAAATCCTCACCTGATAAATAAGTAACATAATGACTGCCTTTCTTCCCCTGATGAGAGAGCGTGTTGGTTACACTACATTCTACACATCGAAACTACAAAATTAATGAGACTTTTTTTTGAAAATCAGCCTTTCTTTTTATATCTTGTTGTAAATCATGAAATTGAATTTCAGCCGGATTTCGCATACTTTTTTTGCAAATTTTTTTTTTTTCAAGTTCTCCTCATCAATTTTTGATCATAACGACATCTATCTACTTTCTCTTCAAAATATATTATTTACCTTTTTCCCATTGAAATCACCGTACTTATTACATTTGATTTTGTATGTATTCAAGTAAGTCAAGCACACATGCTCATCACACACAGCATTCAATATGAAAAATACATCGTCCAACACAAGCTTTAGACAATATTTTTTATAACGAAATGAATAAGAAATGTGTGAGTTAATGTTCCAAGAATTAAATTAACTGAACAAGGACAAGCCACAATTATTTCTTGTAGGGAGATCATAAATCTCATCATCCTTAGTCCTTCTACTCCTTAACTTCTCTGTCTTCTTCTCCTATTTCCTTCTTACGGACATGGCCCAGCCTACTGCGACAAGGGCGACTCTGTAAATTTGAATCCATTGTAGATGACAGACACTGATAAATAGCGATGGCATAGAAGCAGAATTTGAGCTTTTATGACAACGCATAAACAACTATCTCTTGTAAATCATTACCGTGAAGCCTGAAAATTTGTTCTGTGTGATTGCTAATAATATTTTATAGACAAAAGAAGCAAATTTATCGTACGAGATATTTATCCTTTATTTTGACATTATGCAAAAAGAGATATGGACCATCTCACAGATTTTTGTTATTCATAAGATAAATTTGCATTTCAAAATTTTTTCATGATATAAACCCAATCCAGGACTCCGCATTGGAAATTAGGATATTATTTTGTTTTTTCAGATAACTTAAAACAAATTTAAAACAACCTAAAATATCTTCATTATCTCATGCAGTAGATTCAGTACAGCTTTATCTTGATTATTTTTCATAAATTGATGACAATAAGTTGGAAGGTAGGAGAAAATCTGTGAAATATTCCGTAATAGTATTGTTGAATTTTCGGACAAATTTCCGCGAGTTCCTACACAATTATTGATCTGCCGCATTTAAATTCACTGACCCGTTGTACATCCTCTTAATGTCAACTCTTCCTCTGTTACTATTTTGTTCGCTTGATCCGACATACTTCGGACTATTTCTTGAAATTGAAGAGATCACAGAAGGTAACTGTACTAAAAACAAATGCTGTACATGTGAGCAGTTTTATGATTTCTGCAGCCTAGTTTCTTATCGCAAACACATTCATGTTATGGGTCAGATCCTGTCACAGCTGACGGATTAGCTATGACTGGAAATATTTCAGGAACAAATGGCTGGCCAAACTATGAATGATAGATAGAAGCCTTTCAAAATAAATACGAGAGTATAATATACGTACACATTCATCTCACATATTCCACTATTGCTGAGGCAGCGGTTTTACTATCGATATATAAAAATATAGATTGGAATTTATGGGCACAAAGTGGATCGTAAAGCTGGATATAATGCTTTTCTTGAAATTATGACCTTTAGCGAGAGCTTTCAAGTGTTCAAGTGCTAGTTTTATTTAATACATATTTCTTGAATATATCATGTCATGAAAAAAGATTCTTATATCTGCATTTTTATGATAACAGTCAAAAAATTTATAAATCTCCACAATGTAATCTTCGTGAATATAGAATGTCCATATGAACATTTTGTAGAAATATCAACAAGAAATAAAATATAACTATCAAATAACAATAAGGAATATTTTTTCACAGTGAGTAAGAGATCCAAAATGAAGATCAAATTACGTCAAGGATTGATCAAAACATGAGTTTGGAGTTCCAGATCTACAAATGTTACAGATGTGATACCAAAAAGTTATAGAAGTAGGCTATGAAACAGCAGAATACTCTGAGAGTCCTTAAAATTGGTCCGAAATTAAACTTTTTATGTCTCAACAAAATAAGTAATAATATGGAAAAAAAACTACAAAGTTGTTTGTGACGGCGGAATGTCGGTATCACAATAAATTACAAAACATCATTGACTTCTCTAATTTGAAACTCCATTCTATATTCTGAACTCATTGAGCAACATATTGAGGCCTAGTTGCATAAAGCAATGTTGACATAATGTGAATTCAATTTTTGAATGATGTGTAATCGAAACAATTAGATTTTAAGAATTTTTGCATCTAAGTGTAACACGTAATCAAATATTTGATAACATGATTACAGTTAACAATGCTTAAACTAGGCCTAAGTTTTACATAGCTTGAAACTAATTCGATTTTAAGTTTTATTCGTCGCTCCATTTAGAAACTAAGACTTTCACCACATTCTAAGCATTTGTTGTTGATTAGGACATTCATAATTTGCATGATGCTTGCGATGACATTGAAATCAATATTAAACTTGAAATGTCTCAATATACAAGTTTTACCATCTTGTCTGAATTCCTAGCCATGATTTTGTCTCAGATTTGAGACATCAGTCGCTGTAGTGAAACTGCTACTTCTCTGTTTCGTTGAACAAATGATTATTTCATATTCATATGTCGGTACCTGAGATAAATGCGGACGAACAAGCTTCTAGATTCTCAATCAATAATTATTGCTCCACCTTTTCTAACAAAAAGTAGACACATCAGTATCACTATTAGTCATTATAGCTAATAGACTACCGACACAGCTGTTTAAGCGCGACCTGCGCGCTACCTAGCGGTTCAAAGTGTAATATTGTTATACATACATGATAAGAGAAATTTACTCTCGACGCGAATAAGAAAAATAATAAGGCGCACACAAAAAAAATTGAAGAAAAAGGAAATCTCTTTTACACTTATTTAATGTGCCCGTTCCACTCACTCTGTACAATATTCACTACACTTTGTTAGACAATAACCCGTTCACCGCTCTATCCAAACAAGAACTAAGCTCGTGCTGCGGTAACTTGCCTTGTGTGTATAACAATAATCTAACTATAGTTAATAAGTTATGATAATGAAATAATCAGTAAGATATTTGGGTGTGAGGGATTTACATATTCATTATTGATTATTCTCTATACTCTATTTTTAAACTAAGAAGAGCAAACTGAAGTATAGGGGACATGTAACTGGACGTTTTGGGTTGGCCTATTTCACACCAGTTTTACACTGAATAAAAATTTGCTTAGACCACGAAGTATAATATATATAGGAGTTGAAACGAAGCGCTTGTACACGGCACAGATTCTTATCGCCGAACGAAGAGAGAGATGGAAGATAGTAGGCATGTATTAACATGGAACAACTCTAGACAATCACTTGAAATTTTTAGTTTATTTATTATTGATCGGGTTGTATTTTTTGTCAAATCAAATGATTTTTTATAATGTCTTGTCCTGCGATTTTTTACAATAAAAATCATGGATTTACATCAGATAAATATAGAAATTCCTTTTACTTCCAGCAAAGGTACAAATGCGCATTTTGTGGAAAGTCTTAATTTACTCAAATAAATTGACACCCGAAACGTTCTATGTGAAATTAATAAATAATAATCTATACATTTTCTAGAATTTTAATGAATGTAAAATTATTTTTGATTTCATATTCTGTATAAATACTTTTTAATATTTCTAATTATCACGATTTTCATACATCCTACTATCACCTGACATATTTATGATTGAAAATAATTTTCAAATACTAACTTATTTTATTTTTAAAATAGTTAATTTTGATGAAAGCGAACTTTTGCATAGCTTCCATACTAAACTCAACGCGCTACACAGTAACATGAAATTCAGCATTGGAATTAAAACTAACAACTCGTTAAATTTCCTCAACCTATGTGCATCACAAAAAGTAATAATTTTACATATAAAATTTTCAGAAAACCCACTCACACAGCTGATTCTATTAATAATAATTCCAACCATTACTTGCAACACAAAACTAGTTGGAATTAATAAATTGTGTTAGATTTTTTATAATTGACGGTTACTAGAAATAATTATTTATCAGCATTTGATTGACATAGGAGGAATAGATAAAAGAATAAGTAAGAAATATCATATACATCAATTTTTTCATTTACATATTCACAAATAAATACTAAAGATAACAATAATAATGATCAAATATATCAAAAAAAAAAAGAATTAATGAAAATGATCAATCTTTTCGCGGTATTACACGTGTCCACTTCATTATTGTCTTTTCATCCTTCGGAGCACTAAAAATAGATATTTCCTCCTTACAACTTGGGTACCCACTATTGCAATTGGAAATAAAACACTTTCTCCCCATTCTAAAGTTAAATAATTGAAAATTCCAAGCTTCAAATCACAAAACTAGCTGCAAACTCAATAGTCACAAATGCTATATGCATTGAGAAACATGCCTACTATCTTCCATCTCACACACTTAACCTCTCTCTCTAACGCGATAAGATATCGAGACACAGCTGGTACTCGTATAATTGAAATATTTTTTGTTGTTAATTAACAAACAATAGCTGTAATTTCAAATGGAATTTTGCCGCATAAAAATCTGGTAATATTTTCGTGGTATTTACACAGTATATATATGGCTTGGCGCAGCAACTTCAGTTTACTCCTCCTAGTTAAAAAATGAACTATAACATACATACATCTGAATACTGCCATTTGAAATTATGCGAATAACAATGCTTCGATTTGATATTAAAGTAATTCTTATTAGCAGTCAATTCAACAAATAATATACAGTTGACAAATATTTTTTTTTAAGAAGCTTAGTTCCGGAATATCTTACGATTACTCCAGCTCAAAAACTGAAGTACGAAATATAATGAATTCTGTTGAAACTAAATTCAATGTGACCTCAACAGCCTATCTGATTTTTCTTTCAAGTCAATATATAAATTGAATAAATCATTCTCAATTAAACGAAAAAGTTATATGTCAAATTAGACTAGAGAGCGACAAAAGTCTTGAAATTTGATATTAAATCATTAAATAGACTCTTATTCGTAACTGTCACGGAAAAGAAAATTTATATCACTTTTATGTGCGATGTCCAATACCTGTAGTTGAGATATACATATTTGAGTAACTTCAATTTTCATAGCTCCACTACTGCTTGTTTTGCATATCTTTCCAAAGATTTTGACATAATCAGAATTGACGCAGTTTTTTTTTGAAAGGCTGATTAGCAGTAGGTACCTCGACATTTGCTTCTTTTTTTTCTGTTTATTTTTGTTCGTTAAAAGAGAAGTTTCCTGAATTTAATCACATCATATTCTATGAAATGATATTATTTTAAGCGTTACAAAAAAATTAAACCATACACTGTTTCGGTACAAACGGAACACTAGTGCCTTCTTAATTTGAGAAATAATTTGTATACATGGAGTTCGTGCTCCTTGTGTAGTCTTCATGACTGTTCAGTAGTTTAAAATAATAATATTGTAACGTGCGAAGGTGTCATAATTCATGAAAATTATATGGGCCCTTAATCCGACTCTGTTTGGGCGAGACTCTTCATCTCTTTTTGTCGCGCCGCGCAACACAATCGAACACTTCAAGCAACTTGCTCGAATGACGTAGAACATTTCTAAAATATAAACATTCGAATTCATAAAGGCGAACAACCTGACTGAGTAGTAGTGAATATCAAGAGCTTGATCAGCTAAGAGCGAAGTGTATTAAATTAATAATTTGTTGAAATAAAATATCAATTGCTTTGCAGTTGAAGTATAATAGTAGTGAGTGAGAAATAAATTGTATAGAATTTGTCTTAGAGTTGTATCAAGGAATAAAAGTTTTATTTTCTTTCATTCAATGAATAGTGACTTGTATTTTGATAATATTCAATTACTTCAGGAGCAATAGACACTAAAATATGTGTTAAGAACTCCAGTTTAGTTGAATCAAATGAGCTTTATTCACAAAAGAAATGAAATACATACATATTGTTGCATAATAATAATTATGTTAACTATTACATTAAATAATATGTAGATCATAGAGTCTCCAAATCAAGATCGTTGGGAGTTAGCTGATCGTTCCCCCACCGAAGTGAGTTCTAGGAACACTCCATCGCTGGCCGTTGGGCACCTCCTGATATAACACTAAAGATATCCAGGAGGGCACTGCTGGCCCTGGAATTACACCAGTGCATCGTTGGGAGTTAGCTGATCGTTCCCCCACCGAAGTGAGTTCTAGGAACACTCCATCGCTGGCCGTTGGGCACCTCCTGATATAACACTAATGATATCCAGGAGGGCACTGCTGGCCCTGGAATTACACCAGTGCATTGTTGGGAGTTAGCTGATCGTTCCCCCACCGAAGTGAGTTCTAGGAACACTCCATCGCTGGCCGTTGGGCACCTCCTGATATAACACTAATGATATCCAGGAGGGCACTGCTGGCCCTGGAATTATACCAGTGCATCTTTGGGAGTTAGCTGATCGTTCCCCTACCGAAGTGAGCTCTAGGAACACTCCATCACTGGCCGTTGGGCACCTCCTGATATAACACTAATGATATCCAGGAGGGCACTGCTGGCCCTGGAATTACACCAGTGCATCGCTGGCCGTTGGGCACCTCCTGATATAACACTAAAGATATCCAGGAGGGCACTGCTGGCCCTGGAATTACACCAGTGCATCGCTGGCCGTTGGGCACCTCCTGATATAACACTAAAGATATCCAGGAGGGCACTGCTGGCCCTGGAATTACACCAGTGCATCGCTGGCCGTTGGGCACCTCCTGATATAACACTAATGATATCCAGGAGGGCACTGCTGGCCCTGGAATTACACCAGTGCATCGCTGGCCGTTGGGCACCTCCTGATATAACACTAAAGATATCCAGGAGGACACTGCTGGCCCTGGAATTACACCAGTGCATCGCTGGCCGTTGGGCACCTCCTGATATAACACTAATGATATCCAGGAGGGCACTGCTGGCCCTGGAATTACACCAGTGCATCGCTGGCCGTTGGGCACCTCCTGATATAACACTAAAGATATCCAGGAGGGCACTGCTGGCCCTGGAATTACACCAGTGCATCGCTGGCCGTTGGGCACCTCCTGATATAACACTAAAGATATCCAGGAGGGCACTGCTGGCCCTGGAATTACACCAGTGCATCGCTATTCACTTAGAACGATGAAACGAGACTGACGAAACAGTTATTGAATAAGATTTCTGATATGCATGTTATGCTAACGTCATTATCTGCAATTAAACTATTGTTATTTAATACTTCAAGAAAAATCCCTAACATATGTAAGGATAAAATTTTCATGTTGTTTTCATCATTTGTGTAGATAAATTTTTCCTGATTGCAAATGAATTTATTGTTATTATCGATTAGCAGTCATGTCAGTAATTCTGACATGTGGACTCCAAACCAAAAATATCTATTTATTTATACTGGAATAGAAGTAATTCGAAGGGCTACAACGGAGCGAGAGATTGATTCATTAACTATTGTTCTATGTCTTATGAAAAACTATATTGTAGTTATGATGATGACTACATTTTAGAAGAAGTGCAGTCTTTCTTATACACAGGCTGGCTACAGTTGCGACGCCGGCGTTTGTAAGTTCATTGATATATCACAAGTTTCGATACTGCTTCCTAAATAATCAAGATAAGGTAATGTAAACATAAAACTTATAAATCTAGTGACATTATTTGATGACGTAAAACCTACTGTTCGAAGTTTTTAGAATAGTTGAAAATTTATAGCTGTTTCAGAAATCACATATAACAGTGGATTGCAAGAACAAATCAATAAAATTAAGATGTTCTCTATGAATGATAATTATTAATATTTTGATGTGAAAGACATTAAAAATGCATTTAATGCTTCCTCATTGAAATTGATGATGTATAGTATAGACATAATTACAGTGGAATTCATTGCAGTGTTTGTTCTCTGATGAAAAAAATCAATTACAAATTTATGCGAGGTTTTAATTGAATTATTCAATCAGAGATTTGTACCGTCGAATTGTTGGTTAATGGCATAATATTCAAATTATTTCAAACAGATTAACAGTAAATAATTGATTGATAAATTCATATATGATGTTGTTATAATTCTGAAGAGATGAATGAAAAGTGAGATTAATACACAAATGTACAAATGTTAGAGTTAGAATTTTTTATTTGAATCAAGGCCCATTTGTTGAACTTATTCCATAAACCGTGGGAGCATTTATTCCAACAATTGCGTTGTGACCATAGTGAATAAATTAGATAAATAACAGTTACACCTACTTTTTGAGCACATTACATAATTTTATATACATTTAGTTCTATTGAATGTATGTATATAGCGCTTCATAGAACAAATTAATATTATTAGTTAGAAAAAAAAGTTCTGTCATCATAATAGAAGTTCTTGGGATAGGTAATGGAATGCAAAATATTGAGCTCTGGGTCCTACCAATCAGGCTTTCAGCGTTCTAGGTGAAAGAGCTCCTGGCGCATCCATATGAGGCAAGTAATTCACAGAATCACTGATATCAAGAACTTGATAAGAGATCTAATTACCAACTTCCGCGGAAAGTTTTCTTAAATATATAATTGGCCATTTCCAGAGCGACAAAATCGTTCTTTCAAATTTTTCATCAAACTCAAACCTGGACCAAGTATAAATTACTTCTAAACCAATTTTTCTCCTCATCCTTCCCATTCGTGATACATAATTCAATAATATTCACCCAACCATAAGCTACGCCTATGCTTGCACGAGAAGTTTTCAGTACATATATGAAAATAAAAAGTACTGAATCATAATCCTATGTATAAATAAATATTGATTCACAGTGCATATTCATTTTGCCGATATGTATCTTCAACACTTCTTAACATTTAAACAAAAATCATAATCTCCAAACCACTATCTTAGGCCCAGTATTTCAGTCCATGGTTTACCTTAAACGTAGCTTAATTTCCATAGTAATGATTGTTAGAACAATTGTTACCAAGGTAGTTAAGCTCCGTTTAAGATAAACCGAGGACTGAAATACCGAGCCTTAGTAAATAATTAATAACTCAATTCCATTTAATTCAAACCTTACATTGAATATCCTATTCATGCAATGAGTCTTTCCTATTCATCTCTCCAATTTGGAATGGAATGAATGCCAGACAAATGAGGGACAATCTGATGGAACAAATGGAGCCAGCGTTCCGGGAAATAAATCAGTGCAGGAATGTATACGTTAAGCTATATTTGAAAGAATATTGATTTTGGCTATCTATCAGTTTGGTTAATTTCTTGAGAGATATTGAATTACTGGAGATATTTACAATTTTCCGAACTGTCATTATCTTATTTTAATTCTTTATTTGCTCAAACTTTTGCGTCAATCCAGGCCACCACATCCAACGGACTCTAAGCTTGTAAGGCGAGTCTCCGAATCCTTCTTGTTAGAATTACTAATATATTCTGTGTAAGTTTACTAGGATGAACGGCAAACTCTCTCAAAGGTTGGAAATTGCAGTAATACGCTCTCAATGTTTCATTCACTTCCCTCCGAGCTTGATGAATTTTTATTTTTTGTGATGATAAAAAATATCTTCTTACTAGGAACTAGCGACGGTTATGCAATAAACTAGAAAGTTGGTACATTCTGAAATAAGGTTACTGTAAGAACTTTGATTCTCCATTTAATGAAATGTGGAGTGATCTGTTCATGGCAAATTATGCCACTGCTATATTAGTAATGATTTTTTGGTTCAAATAAAACAATTATGTATTATTTGAGCTCTGTTCGGACAATGTCAGCTCTGTAACTTATATGATGATAGTTCCGTATTTTGTCTGGACTTACTCTCGACGTAGATATTACATATCTAATACCAGTACTTTTCATTATATATAAGAATAGACAAGATCCACAGTCGTGAGTCAAAATTGGTCTTTATACTGATTAATTTGAAATTATTTTGCCAATTCTTCTTGTAGCTTGCTAAGAGAATAACATATAGTCTACGAAGATGCATTCCAATATTTCAATGGCTTGCAGGTTTTTGGATTCTGCTTGAATTATGTTTTCTTTCGAACCGCATATTCTTCCATTGTTCCATCCGTGAAAATTGCGAATAAGACTGGGCTATACGCTTATTGCGTATCCTCAATGACTCCACTCTTACGGTTAAATTTTGCATCTACGAGGTCATCAACATCAAACTGTCAAACGTCATTTTCGTATGTTATATTATTCGATAAAAAAATAATAGAACGTGGGCTAGATCTGACGACGAGAAGACTGAAGTTTTTGCTGAATACTTGAGTAAAGTTTTTCAACCAAATCCACCACAGATGACAGTGGAAGAAGAAAATGCTTTTGTATCGTACTTAGATGTTCCATGGCAGTTATCTCTACCAATAAGACTTATGTCATACGGAGAAGTCTGCGAACAAATAAAACATCTTAATAGCAAGAAAGCTCCTGGGTATGACCTGATAACTGCGACTATTCTCAAACAACTTCCAAAAAAAGCTATAGTTGCCATAATTCAAATATTCAATGCAGTACTCAGAGCTCAATATTTCCCAGTGCAGTGGAAATTTGCACAAGTTAGAATGATACCTAAACCAGGTAAGCCAATTCACGAAATTACTTCCTATCGACCTATCTCTTTACTTCCCGTATTGTCAAAACTTCTAGAAAAATTGATATTAAAACGATTAAAACCATTAATCGAAGATAACAATTTGATTCCTAACCACAGATTCGGCTTTCGCAATGAACACTCAACTATGGAACAGATGCACAGGATAGTAAATGAGATCGAAAGAAGTTTCAAAAATAAAAAATTTTGCTCAGCTGCTTTCCTAGACCTTTGACCGTGTATGGAATCTAGGACTTCTATATAAGATCAAACTTAATTTGCCTCAACAGTATTACTTGCTTATTGAATCATATGTGACTGACTGGTACTTCCAAGTAAATTACAATGGATGCTTGTCAGAACATCATCAAATAAACGCTGGAGTTCCTCAAGGGAGCGTGCTAGGTCCCGTACTTTATCAACTGTTCACCGCTGACTTACCGAATGAAGACAATGTAGTAACAGCAACATATGCAGACGATACAGCACTTCTTGCTTCGCACGAAGATCCAGACGAAGCATCAAAACTTCTCCAACAATGGAGAATCCAAATAAATGAAACAAAATCTACACACATTACTTTCACAAAACGTCACACCACATGCCCGGCAGTAACATTTAACAATAAAAAATTACCTGTGAAAACAGAAGTTACATATCTTGGAATGCATTTAGAGAGAGGCTTACTATGGAAAAAACATCTGACCGCAAAAAAGAAGCAGCTAGAAATCAAAACCAAACAAATGTACTGGCTTATCGGTCGTAAATCCAAGCTTTCACTTGAAAACAAATTATTACTTTATAAAACAATTATAATACCCATCTGGACATACGGTATCCAGCTCTGAGGCTGCGCAAAGCAGTCAAATATAAATCTAGTTCAGCGACAACAAAACAAAACCTTACGTATAATAGTAAATGCACCGTGGTACGTAACCAACGAAACGCTACACTCAGATCTACGAGTCAAATACGTTAAGCAACAAATAGGAATTTTCGCTACAAAATATGAAAAACGCTTGAATTACCATCCCAATGAACTAGCCGTAAATCTCCTCAACAACGAGAGCGAAACTAGAAGATTAAATAGGAAAAAACCTCTAGACTTGAGTCTAAATTGAAAACGTAATACAGTGTAACATACATACTGTATGCCAATACCTACATATGTTGCTGAATATTTAAGCAACTGTATTACGAAGATACACTACTGAGTGATATCTTCCTGCATGCCATTATTATATTGTATCACATTTAATTGTTAGCCAGGTTTGGATACTTGTAAATTTATTAATAGATCAGAATTAAAAAAAAATATTATTCGATAATCATGAGTATAAACCATTCACTTAGAAGTTGTAGTGTTCTTGGATGTACTAATACTAAAGCAAACAGCCCAGAACTGATTTTCATAGGTCTCCGGGAAGAGATTATGAAGCGAAACAAAGAGAAATGTGGATGACTGCAGTTAAACGAGTGTGATTTTATGCAATTATCTATAAAAATGTACTAGATATCATTCAATTCTCAGTATCAACCGAGGTATCAACCATCTCTAAGAGAAGTTAAATATTATGATTGTAAAGAAACTTAATAAATACCATTTAGATAAGTTTCTTAATTGACTGAATAGTCACATAAATTCGTCTCAGAATCCTTTACGGGAAGCACCAGATTTTTGCTTTATATTTTTCCTTCTCAAAATTCGAGAATTGTTTTGAAGATGAACAAGATAAGAAAATCTCTTTCCCCCAAAGGTTTCGCTCAAATCCTGTACGTATATAATACATTATAAATCTAACTGTAATTGATTACCTTTCGATGAGTCACATAATAGAATATTTTTGTCTACAAATGTTGTCATAAAATAAATACAATATTATTATTAGAAATAGAGATGGTACGTCATGGATTTCATTTTGATTTTAAAGCAGATTCACATATTTCAAAACATTGACAGGTGACATCATACCTTGAAGTTTTTGAATAATATGCGGCGCTTTCGTCGAAATTTAAAGATACGCAACAGGTCTATTACAACTCCTTGTCCCAGACCATCTTTAGTTTGAAAAATCTCTGACTTTTTGTCTTTACTGATGACGAAATATCTTTCAGCTCACCTAGTCAACGTCATTTAGTTCACAAATTAGTAATATTTTCCCTATCTATAGAAAATTGATTAGTGGAGCGTTCATACATACTTATCATGAGAAAATCCGATTGAAGTATTTTCAACGAGAATAAATAAATAAATACGATTGTATATAAAATCAGTGGAACAAAAAGATCATTCAGTTTCAAATTCAGCTAAAATAGATTGAAATTATTTTAATTAATTTAAGTAAGTGCTGCTCTGTATAGGCGTGAGTAATTCATGCAAATTGAAAAAAAAACGTGCTCACTTTTCTGCTGAAGTCTACTTTTGTTTCATTCAAATTAATTCAGTTTATTGTCTCTACAATAGCCACTCTACATTCAATTCCACTTTAACAGATTCAATTGACTTAAAAATGCATCTACGCTAAAAGATTCACTCGAACTTTGGAAAGGTTGGGAGAAAGAAAATAATGGATTACTAGTGTGTGTAGAAATACAAATAATTCATTTTTGTTCACGACTACCTTATAATATATACTTTATAAATGAGTTTTCTGAAGCAAAACGATAGTCATTTTTCACACAGTGAATAATAGCAGTGAATAATCATTATTCACTGGTGTAGAGTTTCAAGGGCACGCGGTATATATTATGAATCTGGCAAGCATTTATTAGTACGTCTAGGCAATTACCAGGCACTTTGATTAGCTAACTTTATACAAATCACAAAAATCTTGTTAAAATATTACTTTATTGAATTTTGATGTTTTAAATCTACATTATTAAATCCATAGCAACAGTCATGAGTAAATCTTCATTCATTAGTGATTTAAAATGAATTATTAGTAATTTAAAAAAATTTAAATCACCGCTGGAATTCCTTTTCATAAAAAGATTTCGATTTCTGAGGAATAATTTTCCCAACTGCTGCGGCTTCTTTGATCAAGATGGTATCGGGGACGAGAACATTGTTTAATCACTTTCTTCCATCATTTCAGACAATACTTCTCACAATTATAACGCCTCAATTCAAAATTCACAGAACTGACAGTCAAACTCCCGAATGTTAGAAAAACAAACACTTGTCGCGATATCAACGAAGCTCCCTTGCAACTGCAATTTGAATTTTTTGAGTTTTGTTCCTCAGTTTCATGTTCCAGAAATTTACGCAAAATTAAATAAAATTATGTACACAAACACGTGAATTAAACCTCCTTATTTGCTCGAAGAATTAAACCACTCGCGCTGAACGCGCTCGTGATTTTGAACTTTCTTCTCGCCAATAAACAGTGGTTTAATTCACTTATTATATAAATAACTATTAATCTATTGTTCAATGCACTCGAAGAAAAAAGTTGACATTAAATAAACTATATCAAGTAAGCCGTTGATATAACATGACAAGCGAAGCATAAATTGTCGTCAATTTGAAAACGTCATAGTTTCGATCAAAAATACGTAAGAACTGAGAATTTATAGTGAGAAAGAGATATTGTGTACTTGTACTACATCGGAGATAACAGAAGCTGCAAAAGTCAGCTCCCTGAATTTGTTGCCTGAGAAATCCCGAAATCTTCACATTCTTGTGTACAACACCTTTATGGACTGAAGGGCGCCCAAGAAAATTGATTCATTCTCAGGGTCAGTTTTACTGGTATATTTATGGAATTATCTGCAAAATATGAATGATCTACATTATGGACTCATAGCTCTATGCATAGGAGTACGCTTAAAATAAATCAAGGAGTCGATATAGAAGATTACGCAAAACTGCGGTCACTTTTAAAACTGAGATTTCAGGGCTTTCATACGAAAAAAGCCAATACATTGTCTTCCGAAAATAATTTACAAATTTCTTATTCAAGCATGTGATGAAAAATATCTTGCAATGAAAATAAGAAATTAGAAACATTAAAGAACTTGTTTGAAAAAAAAATTATGGGATTAAAGTCAATGATTGTCGTGAACAAAGTATAGTATTCTTCTCACATATAATAAGCTATCACTCAGGTAAATTATGGACTGGAGTCTTGTTAAAATATTACTTTATTGAATTTTGATGTTTCAAATCTACATTATTAAATCCATAGCAACAGTCATGAGTAAATCTTCATTCACTTAACCTTCGTAAATAATAGTCTTCATTATATGCTCCTATCATAATATACTATAATGTATCAAGGACAAGAAGGTTTCTATTATGGCTGAGCCTGAATTTGCGCTTCAAGATAAACAGACGAAGGTTTTAACCCTTAATCGGGCACTAACACGTAGCAATAAAAAATATATTTTATTTATATACCTAATAGTCTTGTATTAAGTGAGAAATTACAGAAAAACATTTTTTTTTTATTTTTCACGAATAATTTTTTTTTTTAATTTTATCTCAAAGGATACTCGGCCCGTTGATCAATTGAACATTTTACTTTGTATGATATTCAAAAAAACAGTCTCTTGCACCGTTTCCAGTCACCATGCATAACCGCATATTGAATTTTTCACATAATACAGCCGTTTATATCGGAGTGCAATATCTACAATGTGCTTTGGTTATGATTTCAATTTCAATATCACAAACAATGAGCAGTAACCAACGTTACACTAAAATATATGTGTGTATCTTGGCGTCTTCCAGGGCGTCTACATTGCCGGCTTAACTTCAACTTTCAGTAAATAACCTTGATTATACATTTTATGTGAACGTATCTGGTGGGATACATCAGCTGTTTGAGGGTTAAGGAATATTTTTTGTCATGATGCATATTATATTACCCTTCAACCTCTGCACTTTTCACAAATCTGGGAATAAATACACTTCGTTCCCAAACTTCAAATTGACAGGTGACAATAAATGATATATAATCAACAATTGGGATGACTCACAACTAAGTTAAATTAATTTTATCATTTATTAGAATGAATACGAATTTAAAGCTATCAAATCCCAAATAGGATATATAACAATAATAATTATTTTATTTGCTATCAGCAAGTTTTCCCTGGATAAATTTCGATATAGTTTCCTTTATTTCACATTCAATATTACAAATTTCATTATTTGTATCGGGTAAACGGTAAAACAAACATTCATGTCCTAGGTAGGTTACTTGAGCGCTGTATTATATTAACACGCTGAGCCACCAGTCGGAAGATACAAGTATAATTTAAATTCTTCCATCCTATTTTTGTTACTTGTTACCTATTGAATCGATAATGCTCACAAATACAATGGAAGTAGCCTCAAGCTTGAATTACGTTATACTTTTTTCGGCCAGATTTCAATTTCTAGTTTTATTTGAGTTTCATTTGATTTTCTGATTTAATTCCAAGAAGTACAGTTTCGGCAACTTTAAAACTAAAATACGGTAATATGACAGTTCAGGGTTAGTTGCTATGGAAACTGAAACGAAATTATTGAAGTTTATTTTATATAAAACAAGGTGTAATTTGTAAAATTCTACTAAAGATGCAGTCATATCTAACAACCACTTTTTGGTTATTATGAAACAAATCACAATGCAGAGAAATATCCACTCTTTTTTTTCTGGTTCTGACTAACGTCAAAAACTTGGTGTAACTGGTGATATGCAAAAGTATGCGTGCGTTCTCGAATCTAGACAAAACTCGAACAGAAAAATAAAGCCAGATGTATTTTTTTCTACAGTCATTATAGAATGAAATGTTACCTTCTCGTGCAGAATAGGGATCATTCCGCACGCTCAGAAGTTCCTAAAGCCGCGTGATATCGTCAAAAAACTGTTTCATTGCTGTCATGATTTCATTTCTTTTCTAATCTTCTTATCATTCCTGTTCAAAATGGAATCAGTATGGGTTATTTTATTAACGTTTGATGAATTAGAAAAAGATTAATGAAGCAAATTCTTTCTCAGAAGATGGAATATTTTGATTATGGATATTTCCACGGACATCTATGACTGTGAAAAAAATAACATCCGTCACTCGTGCGGATCGATCATTCTATGTTCATGTGAATTGTCAGTCGTCTCCGTGTCGTGGCTGAATTGTTCACATTCGCATTGAATTATCTCCATTCCGCACTTTTATTGGAATATACTATTCTATAACATATTTAAGTGCGAGAATCGATCGGAAGTTTCTGATTCAAATCATGCTAGAACTGGCTAGAAGCTTTTCGGATGAAACTTGAACTGAAATCTAGCTAAAAAAGGAGTATTATAACGAATTTAAGTCTGTAAATTAGTCATTTCGGGTTTACTGATGCTTAGAATTATTGTGGCGATATTTTACAGCAACAAATAGAAGCGAATATAATGAAGGAAAAAACTTTTCAGAACTCATTTTATAAATAAATATGTTTTATTGGGTATAAGTTCTGTAATTTATTAGAAACACAACGTTTCAACAGCAAAGTGCTGCCTTTTTCAAGTGAAAAGAAATATAAATATTTATATTTCTTCACGTTTTTCTATGGCTTGACAGGTGTATTTTAGTGATGATTAATCCACTAAATGATGGAATGGACTGTGTGGGTGGCAATGGGTGTGTATGTGTGCGGGTGTAATGAAGAAAAAAAATTCAAAATCAGCTTGAATGACTAGGCACAGGGAATACACCATAGGTATTTACTAAGGTCAATTTTGACTTATCGATTTGGAAAAAGCAGAACTACAATATATATGAGCTTATTCAGTACAACCATGATTGCATAAATAACATGTATAATTGATTCCAGAATGTGCAGCACAGGCTTACGATAGCTAGTACACAAATATCGGATTTTTCTTTGCTTTTTATCGACTATTCGATCAATAAGGCTTGGATCTGAATTACATATTTGCACTCATCTCATTGAAATACACCTATTATGGTGTTACATTACGATATACATCACAATGACATGAATGAATATCAAAGAGAAATATATGACAACCACTGAAAAATAGATCAAATTGATGATTCAATGTTTCTCTCATGAATATTCACGAATTGAACAATACTGCTGAGCAAAACAGTTGCTTCTTCAAATATTAGTATCTCCCGTTGCCTATAACAACACCAAATACAAGTCTGTCATATTCAAAATGTCAGAATTCATCAAGGTCTGCTCAGACCTCATAGGTCAATTTAAGATAAAGCACACTAAAACTATTTTTTTTCGGTGAGAATATGTCTGAATCGCTTTGAACAGGGTCTCATCGGATTCTACGAGTCGAATTTATAAAAGTCAAAGAGTCTTACTTTTCAATTATTGTTGAGAAAATAATAATTAGGCATTGAACTTCAAATAGGTCTGGCCAGACCTCATTGCCCTTCCTAGGGTTGAACTAGAATTAGTTATCAAAAATAGTATTAGTTATCTAATTTATTATTTTAATAAATCATAAAAATTAATAGTAGTGTTTAGTAACTTTTGCTCCCTGAATTAAAATAAATAACGTTACAGTATAATGTAATTCAAGCTTCAGCGGACGAAACAATAACTGAATCCAAAACAGTGGAGCTTCCCAACTGCAGGTGAATACGTAAAATTCCATTTCATATGGAGGTGGATGAATAATATTTCAGAATTTCCCTATTTGCAAAATTGACGACTCAAATTAAACTTACATTGAACATTATTATCAATAACTGTGTAGTTGAATTGACTGACAGTCATTTGAGGATTTTATCCGCTTTATCAACGGATCTTCCTAATTGACTGCGAAATATTTTCAGTCTAAAGAAAGGCAGTAGAACTTCTTCAAGTCAACGCAGATTTAAAACCCGCTATCTGAAGAGTTGTCGTTTGCTTGAAGTGGTTAGAGAATCAATGAAACAGTGGCACAGTGAATAACAAAAACAATGCGATTGAGAATAGATATAAAATAAGAAAATTATACGGAAAAATAAATATCAGTGCGTATTTCATATCAGATGAAGAATAGTTGAAGTTATATCTATAAGTGTTCTGTATTCAATTGGTAATAGTCCGTGAGACAGGGTATAAATATTTTTTTCATTACCGCTCACTTGAAACTCTGTGAGTGGCTTCATTGTGATGAGTCCGACAACTTTTTCATCACGCAAAAAAAATTCTAGATTTGGGGGCGTTTACAGCGTCGGCTAAGTAATTGAAAAAATATTACCGTAATATTGATTTTTACATCAATCGAAAATTTTTTGATCATAAAATGAAAAAAAAATATTGTCCGACATAAATATTAGGGCTAGCGGTGAGTCCAAGAAGCCACACTTGTTATAAGTATATGTTGGTACTTATGGTAAGTATGTTGGTACTTTTTGAGTATAGGTAATAACATATAAGTTTCAAAAGACATGATTTTAGAACACGCGTTCTTGTTGGAAAATGAGCCGCTTGCAGCAAATTTTCTAATGAACACAGTTGCGAATGATCCCTATGGCAAACTAGGCACATGCTCAAGGGCGCATGATCACGAAGGGGTGCGCGCGAAATATTTCATATGAAAAAAGAAATAGTTTGAATAATAAAAATATGGGAGAAAACTAATTGATGAAAATAATTTTGTAAGTACACAATGATATAGAGCTTTTGAAGCGCGCCCCATCCATTTGATTACTCTTATGCTTGTACATAGTTGATGATGTAAAACATTTATCTGGTAATTATTTATGATATCCATAATAACTACTCACTCATAGTCACATCTGTTCTCCGGAGGGGAAGGCACGAAGACCACGTATTCCATGTTCTATCCCACTTGTTTTCTTCGCTCAAACTTCACCTCTGATTCCGATGGAACTTGGTGACAAGGTTTTTTAAGCATTACATATATTAGCTATCAAGCTCCTTTGTCCTTGGAAATTGTATTTATTGACTCATTTAGTATGACATGTATACATTATGTATATGTCTGTGCGATACCAGCGACTCCCTAGTGGAATGTAATTTAGTCAATGACACCAAAAAAGGGTTTCTGTTACTTACTTATACTAAGTACAAGGAAGTACTGTGAAACCGACAGAATCCATCTATCGAGATTTTGATGGAAATATCCGTTTTGAGCATCTCAGAATCCATTTTGACTATTTTTGGCTTGATGCCGGTACGTATGTTCGTGCGTGCGTGCGTAACTCGCAAATTACAAAACTGGTTGAACGTATAATGTTGAAATTTTGTATTTAAGACTGGTGTAGGGTCTAGTTGTGTACCTTGCATTATGGTTCAAATCATCTGTACTGGAAGTGCACTTTACTTAAAACTTTTTTAGAATTTTTCTAATAAATCCAGAATGATCAACTGTAGGATGTTGAAATTCAGTATTTGAACTTGATGTTGTATCAGAATGATCATCTGTTATTTTTGTATGAATCGGTCAAGCCAGAAGTGCACTTTGTTGAATCTTCTTTTGAATTTTTTGCATAAATCTAAAATGGTCAGCCATAGCATATTGAAATGCAGTGTATGAACTTGTAGCATCAAAATAGTTAAATACTATTTTTGTATCAGTCGGCCAAGCCGGAAGTGCAGTTGATGAGTATAACAGACATTCAGAATTTGCGGTATAAAAGAATCAGTTTAATTGGAATGATAAGTTAGGCAATGATAATCTTTTGTCAATTTTTTGATTTTGTTTGACATTCTACATGTCAAAATAACATTAAAATTATAATAATTATAATCTGGAGTGACAGAAAACTTTATTGAATAAAATTGTGTGTATATCAAATGATGTACAAGTAAGTCACGTGATGTCCACGTCAGATTTTTTCCAACTAGAGATTCTTCGCACACATTCAACGAGCAGACTTCGCCTGTTCTGACCAAGCTCAGTATGGAATCTTGAGTCTAAAACAGCTCGACGTAGAGTCTTGAGTCCAAGACAATGACGAGGAGTGCACTAAACGTCTCATGTTGGGTTTGATCTGCCATAATTGTCTTGAACTCATGACTCCACGTCGGGCTTGGCTAGAACGAGAGAAGCCCGCTAGTTAGTTGGGTGCGAAGCACCACTAGTTAAAAACACTGGGACTTGATAGATAAATAATTTGTGTAGATCAAAAATACTTCTCAAAATTTGTTAATCTAATGCCCAGTATTATAAAAGACGAAGTAAATTTATTTCCAAAGTAAATTTATTTTATTTAACAAATTCTAATCGAATTATTATTCTTTATGACAGTAAAAGCATTGCTGTCAAAAAATCGACTGTCATTTAACAGAGTCAATTTTATTTACTCTGGGAGTAAATTTATTTGTCCTTTATAATACTGGGCATTAATGTTGTAACATTTTAGGAATAAAGGAATATTAACCTGAACAATTTGAGAATTATATTCAAAATATATTGTATTTGTGATAAAAATTAGATTTGAGTTCCATAAAGAGGCACTTTACGATACCCAAACGAGTTCCACAAGGTACACTTCATGACACCCAAATAGAAAAAGAGTATTAAGTAGGTGCTTGTAAAACTTTATCCATAACAACAAAAATAATACTAAATTTGATTTTATACCTTCCACAATTCCCTGAATATTGCTATACAAATTTGAAGCTAGTAACTAACCTAATTATTAAATTATCCTAACATAAATGTGTATTTCAATGTGTAGTTCTGTTTTTCTGAGACTTACAAAATAAATTATCTTTTCCTTCTATTTTAAATTTTGGAAGGACGTGTTCGGAATCTATATTTCAGGATTTCCAGTTTACATATTTGAATGTCACGTAAGTCGTGACTAGGAATATTCATTCTCAAATATGTACAGAAATTTTTATTTATGAAGCTTTTATTAACTTTTCTGCTGTTATGGGTCAAACATAAATCAATCAATACTTCGACCTCTTCTTGGCAACGTGAAAATTTGGATAAATTCGGAGAGCAGCTGACACAATATATAATAATAATAATATTTTGACGGTTCTCCAAGCTTCTTTGCTTAAGCCCGTCGCACACGAGGCAATTTTCTATGCAATTTTGTTCACTTAATTTGCAGCAAGTTTTCTTGCGCACTGGGCCACTTTGAGGTACACTTGGTGTGACACTTATTCTTGCATCAGACTTGGTAGATTTGCTCATTACAAGTATGGATGTTGCCGAAAATAATCGTCAGAGGAGAGCAGGAGCATTCGCTGCAGTTATAGCTTGCAAATTAATTCGAATTACGAAACAGAAAAAAAAAAAAGAAGAAAAAATTTTGGTCAAGAGAGTGACTTTTGAGTAGAAATCAAGGCTGCAGAGTTCTCAACATGTTGTTTGACGAGCTAGGATACGTAAACATAATCTTATTTCCACTAGCCATAATTTTTCCTCATTTGTATGTCAAAATATCACTAAAGGTGCGGCCTCATGCGAACGCTCGACGCTCGTTTCCAGCGACAAATTTGGTCACGTGGTACTATTTTAAATTTCCCGGCATTTCAAAATATTCAGCGACAAGTTGCTGCGTCAACATGGCTTCTTTGCTTGCAGGGATTAAAAATATTAATATCAAAATTTGACATATAGAACTATAAATCGATTCATCGACGCGGATTTATATTATCAACGTATTCCAGCGCAACAAATATGGAGTGTTGTAGATGGAGGATTATAAACGTGAGCTGATTCTAGGTGCAAAACATAAGGATGGCTCTGTTAAACGCAAATAGCCCGTTTAGTGAAAAACATCCTGTAATTACAGTTTAAATGATCGAATTACCAATTGAAAAAATAATTTATCAGATTCAAAATGATCAATGAAAAAAGAGAAATAGATTTTGAATGTACAGAATGAAAAATATTGTATAGCAATTTATGCAACATTCTACTTGAACCAGTCAGTGCCACGTCGTTTATTCAGCTGAAGCTATCAACATAATATAAATAATATAAAATCATATGACAAAAATATAATTATGATACTAATAATATGCCTAACCTAAAAAAATTACCAAACTAATTGATTGACGTTGTATTATCAACACTTTTCAAGAATATATTTATTTTTTTTTTTAATTGTTCAATATTGGTTACATTTCTTATATCATTTGGTAAATTATTATACTCTTTTAATTTGATATTTTGAACGTGTTGTTCATTAGAGATAATCCTCCTTCTATACACTCCATCCATAGCAACCTGATAGCGACAAAGCTCAACTTGTTCAGCTTTGTCGCTGCATATTTTGAAGGGCCGGGAAATTTGAAATTGTACCACGTGACCGAATTTGTCGCTGGAAACGAGCGTCGAGCGTTCGCATGAGACCGCACCTTAATGCGACACAGCGTGCTGATGCGATATACAAGAGTCACTGATGTAGTAACGTGATATCGTTGTCCGCTCTGATTGGCTATGGATAGCAGCCAGTGGCGCAGCAAGTGCGAAAAATAGCACCGGATCTATTTTGTAAAACAAGTCTCGTGGTAAGTCTAGTACCCCGCAGCGAACCAAATTTCTAGCATTGGAGCAAGCGTGGCAGCTAGCGCGGCTCCAAGTGAACAAAATTGCTTGAAAAATTGCATCGTGTGCGGCGAGCTTTATAGTGTAGCAATAAAATCGCTGATGGCGGGGTGTTTAATTCTGGCGTCGCTGTTGAAACTGCCAACGGTATACTCGGGCGCCAATGCGATCGGTGACAGTTTCTAACGGTGGACGGCTAAGTAGCTCAGAGGAAAGGGTCAGAGTGTTTTTGAGAATAATATTCAGGATGTGAGTATTACTATAAGTTTCATTTACACACAAAAATAGAGCTGTTTTACACACATTATATTGCAGGGATTTGCACTGAGATCGCTGAGCTGAAGGCTGACGACGACGATGCGGCGATTGCCCAAGACAATCAACATTCGCGGAATCGCAAAGCAACTTCCCGAACGGTGGATCAACTTTACTACTCGTTCTATGCATGTGGAACCAAACTTGCTTCCCCGCAGTGATTCTACGTTAAGTCGTTTCGATACTGTGAAGTCACCAGGAGATTCCTCCAGCAGTGATTCTACGTTAAATATTTCAAACACTGTGAAGTCAGGAATGACTTCGCCAGCGGTGCTTCTACGTTAAAACAATCAAACGCTGCGAAATCACGAAGACTTCGTCAGCGGTGCTTCTACGTTGATCCAACGTTCGCGGAGCGGACGATGGAAGTTGAACAAAATGACTTTTAGCTGTTCTTTGCAAAAATATTCCAAGTTCAAAAATAGAAAAAATATTCTTAGTGCAAAACTAGCAAAACAATTGAAAAAATAAACTAAGTTCCTTTTACGGACTTGGAAAAAAACAAAATAAAACCATCAAACTTACAATTTTGCCTTGACAAACGCACTAACGGATTTAGCACGAAAACTTTGAACGGACGTCGAACGGTAAACACTTAAGTCGGCCAGAAGGCCTTATTTATACTTAAATTTTAATGAATCCTTACTAAACATGTTTTCAAATTAAATTCATATTAGCGCTTTCAGTAATGTAAAGAAGACATACAGATGAAAAAGAAAAAGTAATTTTACAAATACAAATTTCATTACAATAACAAACTTTCCTCTTACTTTCCTGTCAGATACATCCTTTTCTGGTTATATTTCCTTAAAATTAAAATTGTCCTAAATATAACTTTATTTGTCGTAGATTGCTATGTCGGTAAATTGGAACTGTCAAGTGTCGGATCTATTTGTTGTGTCAAAGGTCACAAAGAACTTTAGTCAAAATACAATATACAACATATTTACAGGACAACGATTGATTACATTCTGAGTTTATTAACGGTAAGACACAAGACATAAATACAGATCAACCAATATCGGTCGCTTTTAATTACAGGTGTTTCAAACAAACTTGACCTCATTCCACCACATGTGAAATATTAATACCGATTCATTGCAGTTGATGACTGATAAAATAACGGTAAGCGGTGTTGTATGTTTAAGCAGAATTACAAAATTTAACATTTACAGGTTGTGCAAGATCTAAACTAACTTTGATGGACTTTAAAAATGTTTGACGGTAGCAGAAGGCTCTGGGATGTGCAACTGTGACGGAGTTTCGGGGCATAATTCGTCACAATAGCCTCAGTGGATACTTTATTTGCAATTCGATTATAATATTACACATACAGTTTTTTATAAAGTATCCAACGACGAATACAAACAATCATGCCCCAGGCGGGATTCGAAACCCCGACACTAGTGGACAGCGAAGAAGGTCACTTGAGCCCTGCCTAAACACGCTAAACCACCAGTGCCGCAATATAGGATATGGGACGCATTATAAATCTCATATGACAGACGTCCTAAAATAGCGAATCATTTTTCACTTCACAACCTCCTTGGCCCTTTAACTGTTGTGCATTATCAATTCATACTAGCAAAACCAACCATCTTCCAGACTTTGATGATGTTGAAATTCTTGACAGATGTGACAATTATGTCAAACGTCTGTTTCTTGAAATATATCATATAAATTTCCATAACAGCACTCTTAATCAAAAAACAGATACCCAAAATTTAAGTTTATATTATTCAAATATAATCAAGTGTCCATATTCATGACACTTCATCTTTATTAATTTTTTCAATTTCAAAGAATTTATTTATTTGTTGATCATTCATTTATTTATTTATCTATTTCCTCACATGTTTTGCGAAGGATATTCTTATCATTGTCAATTATTTTATTCCTTCATCCTTTCAGATGATTTATATTTACTTTTATTTATCAATTTCTCAAGAGTTTTTGATGATTTTTTATGGTTGGTTTATTCCTCTTGTCCAGTTGTTGTTGGTTTTCGAATGTTTGTAATATATAATTCTCTAGTTTTCTGTGAGTTGAAGTTTATCCGTTTCACATGTTCATTTAATTCAACTGTCTTATTGTTTATATTACTCTAGTCCCATGAAGAAGCCAAAAATTATTGGTGAAAGCTCGGGTGAATTATCTCAAATGAGAATTTTTGAAAAACTGAAGACTGAGTACCCAATAAAATTTTCAACATCATATATATATACATATATATATATATATATATATATATATATATATATATATATATATATATATATATATATATATATATATATATAATCAAACACAAAATCTCATCGTTCCACAGTCAATTGTTTTAGATTTAACCAAGAGATTCAAAAAACCTGTTAAGTAAAATGCGCTTTCAGCCAAGTCGGTTGCTATGGAAACAGTAGGCCATTATTCTTATGCTACAACATTCCTAAATACTGATTTACAAAATTCTACTTCTACCAACAGATCTGAATTCATGCGCAAAATTAAAAAAATAATTCCTACTGAAGTGCACTTCCGGTTTGGTCTATTATTATGAAAATAGTAGGCAATCATTCAGATGTTACAGCTGACTGAAATACCAAATTTCAATATCCTACTCCTGATCGTTTCGAATTCATGCGAAAAATTCCAAAAGACTGTCAAGTAAAGTGCACTTCCGACTTGGTGAATCTCAATAAAAATAGGATATTAGCATCTAGTTGGTATAATCGTCCAAAATACTGAATTCTAACAGTCTACGTTCAATTGTTTTGGATTTATGCGGAAAATTCAAAAAATGTTTCGAATAAAGTGCTCTTCCGGTTCAGTCGATAGCAATCATAATGCAGGGTGTACAGCTACATATTATGAGAGTGCCTAGTACAAAATTTAAATATTCTACGACTGATTGTCTAGAATTTATGCGAAAAATTCAAAAAGTCTGTCATATAAAGTGCACTTCCGGCTCAGCCGATTGTTACAAAAATAGGAGATGACTATTGAGATGCTACAGCAATTTCAAATGCTAAATTCCAGTATCCTACGGCTGATCATTCTGGATCTATGCGAAAAATTTAAAAAAAGTCTCAAGTAAAATGCACTTCCGGTCTAACCGATCGCATCCATAATGCAAGATGTACATTAAGATGTTATAGAAGTTCTCTATACGAAATTTCAATATGTTATGGCGGATCATTCTATATTTATGCAAAAAATTCAAAAAAAGTTGCGAGTAAAATGCACTTCTGGCCTGGCCGATTCTTACAAAAATAGCAGATAACCATTCTGATACAGCATCAAGTTCAAGTACTGAATTACAGCATCCTACGGTTGATCATTCTGGATTTATTAGAGAGATTCGAAAAAAGTTTCAAGTAAAGTGCACTTCCGGTACAGACTATTAGAACCATATTGCGGGGTGCACAACTAGACTCTATACCAGTCTTAAGTACAAAATTTCAACATTATACGTTCAACCAGTTCTGAGATTTACGAGTTACGCAAGCACGAACGCACGCACGTACGAACATACGTACCGACATCAAGCCAAAAATAGTCAAAATGGATTTAGGGATGCTCAAAACGGATATTTCCGTCAAAATCTCGATAGGTGAATTTTGTCGGTTCCACAATACTTACTTGTTACTTTGTACAAGTAAGTAAAATCTAATACGCTCAGAATTGGTGTTTTCTTCAAATATTTCTATTCTGAAGCGAAAACACGTCATGGAGATGGTAATTTCCATATTTACAAAATTCGAGAAGTATAATTATATCAGGAATATCGCAAAAAATTTAATGAGAGATATTTTTTGACCGACTGAATTCTTTCAAATAATATGCTGGAATAAATATGATATTTCAATCATTTATCAAATGTGGCCTAATATGCAGATTCATAAATAGATTGAATATAAAATTATTGAAGACAAATCAAGTAAAATTGTAGTGTTAAAAATCATGAGTCTAATAATAATAATGGGATCTGATATTTGCAGCTTCTCCGATATTGTTATCTTTCGAATATGAATAAACTGAGCAATACACTATATCCATATCCAAAAAGTTAGTGATGATTTAGTTATTCCAAAATCATTATTTCTTTTTATGTATATAGCGTGTACGCATATCATGTACTACCAAAAATGGTCTTGCTGTAAATTAAAGTTAAGAGATGAATCCACTTGATTTTTCAGATTACATCGGATTTCGTCTAGCAATTTGTACCAATTATTCCATTTGTTCTTCATAATTTCACATATTTCGAGCATGAAATGCTTATCTCTTTTCTAATCTTTCAATACTTCATTAAGATATCTGCCATGTGAATGGAATTGAAGACATTTTGTTGTTATAAGCTGTCAATTAGTTTGTAATATTACAGCGTGTTGCTAAGGTTCTTTTTAATTTATTCAGTCATTTATTGGACCAAACAGTTCCACATATTTATTACGAAGCCTTCTCAAAGTTAGTGAATCTATAAATTCATTGGTCCAGTTACTATTAATATAATTATTTATTAATTGATTACTCTCCGTGCAAATCAGTATTAGAATACTCGAAAAAAGTTTTAGGCGCGGTAACTTGCGAAGTCTGAGAAACACACCAACACTTTTTATTCTACTAGTCCACATAAATCCCTTGGAATTTCTTATAAGCTCAGGAGAGAGCTACTTCACTTCTTCTAATATATTCATAGAAACGTTTTGCAAAAACGTTTCAGATAATTTTATTTTCTATTATAAATTGAAATTTAGAAATTGCAGAGTTTGGTGCAATTGAATCACAAATCATTGCAAAGCTATGACCGAGTCAATTTGCTTTCGTACTATCTAAGAGACACGAAGAAAGTTGTCAATCCTCTATAGTAACAGTTTAAACTAGCCTATCAAGATTTAGATCGTTTCAAACCATTTGAAGATTCTATAGAAATGTTTTCTTACACACACCATCCTTTCTTTCATTTAGTTTCTTATTCGCTACAATCCTTGTCCTTATAAATTCACCATTTATATTCACTTCTCTCGGTATATATCGTGTATTTCCACATTGTGAGCATTCGCATTTGCTTGTGCGGAGGCTGTGCATGAGTCCTTGCTCGCACATTGATCAACGAGCGTCATGTGGATGTTCACGTCATAAATGCGCGATGTGTCTATGTGAGACACGGATAATGATTACTAATGCTCAAGCTTAAATTGGGAGAATTAATATCACCCAAGAGATAGATTAGAGTATAAGAACGTTGAATAATATTTATGGATTACGAGAATAATGTCGCGATAATATATTTAACTACTATTTCACTTGTATGAAACTATTCAGTTCTTATGTAATTTGTACAATAGATCAGTACAAATTCAGCGTCATAGGTCAGTTGCATTAGGAAATGCAACTATGATATCATTGGACATTAAAAAGGTTTTTTATAACATTCAACAAATTTCAGCCAATAAAACGATTCATGACTGCACTATTTTGGTACAGCACAATACGAGCGGAATTTTGATCGATATCTTAGATTGTTACATTTCTCAAATCTTATTGAGTACAGAAATTGAATGATCAATGTGATTGAAACATAAACAAACTGGAATTTTTAAAGTTATAGCTTCTAGCCACATCCTATCCTGGAAAGCAACATACTTCTGTCCTACTAAGGGTCGTAAGGTGCTTCTCGAGATACGGTGTGGTTACAACCATGTGTAAAGTAATCGAAGTCTTAATGACTTTATTGAACGTTTTAATGATGGTGAGCAGTTCACCAACAATCCATAAAAATTCTTAATATAATAATTTGGAGATCAAAACTGGTGCATGAGCAATCCATATAATCTCTGTACGTCAAAATTTCTCTTTTATAGCAAGAAAATGGACTTTCATTTAAGAACGAAGTGGTTAATCTTCTCAAAGATCTTTTCAATACTGAATAACTAAATATTATATTAGCCAGTGCCCGCGACTTCATCTGCGTCGATCACCATAATCGGAATGAATAATGGTCATGAATGAGTAGATAGTGATATAACGATAATTATTTCTGAGAGCAAGTGTATTTTGTAACAAAAATTTCAGACAGTCACACAGACAAAAATTCTAAAAACGGTCCTTTATGATTGGACATCGTTTATAGCTATTTTAACTCAAATTTTTGCATTCATTTTGAAATATTAGACAGACACATCAATTTTTATCTATCTGTATAGATATCAATCGCAAATTTACTCAATATTCGCTGATCAATAAAAATTTGAAAATTCTCAATTTCAGAAATGTTTAGATGGAAATTCATTTGGAAAATGTGTATTCGTTCTCAGTCACAATGAAAAACCAAGAAAAGTTGAATTCATACGTGCAATAAATTTGGGAGCTATGAATTCTCCTAGAGACAATCAGAATAAAATATTACAAATATGAGAAATAAGATAAGAAATTTATATTCATTACAATTGAAGTAAAATTAAGGTGAAATATAGTTTAATACGGAAGAGTGACGTGAATTACTTTTATGTTGGTAGAATATAATGAAACTCCCTTTCCTCTGATATTAAGTTGAGCAATACAATTGGAGAACTAGAGATAGAGATTAAATTCATCGCTCGCCGGATACAAAAATTCTAGATTGGAACAATAAATGCAAATTTTGTGAATTAATTTATCAAACATAAAGCTTGAAGCCATTTTGCAGGTCTAAGGACATCAGAGCTTCGAGGATGATTACTGTTTCTATATGTTCTGACTATCAAAAATTTCTTACTTATACAAAGTATAACTTTTTTTGGTTTGGCGATTCGTATATTTATGTCAGAACATTCTTACATCTAATCGGTGCTTTTTTTTTAATTTAAATATGCAATTTTGAACATGAAGATCTGAATTCCAAACTTTCATTCTTACAGAAACTACTATTTTATACAGGGTGTTTCACAACTCCAGGTACCTACATACGTTGAAAGTTCATGTTGTTTGATATGCCGAATCCGAATCAAATAATTTTTTTTTTAAAATTCGAAAATTTATAGGTAGCTTCCAAACAGCGTTTTTCAAGTACTGCACTGGATTCGCTGTGCTATTGAGAACTAACAATACAAGTAGATAATGATCTAATTTACATAATACTATTGAAATAAACAAAAAAAAATCTAATGAAGGAGAAAACTTTTCAGAACTCATTTTATAAATAAATATGTTTTATTGGGTATAAGTTCTGTAAATTTATTATTATTTTTTTTATTTATATTTATTTATTTTCACTTGAAAAAGGCAGCACTTTGCTGTTGAAAGGTTGTTTTTCTAATAAATTTACAGAACTTATATCCAATAAAACATATTTATTTAAAAAAAAATCTATTATTTCTAATGGAGCCAATTCACAATTAGTGATATGTTTCGAAGATATTGATATGTAAAAATCAGTGTATCACATGGATTTCGGATTCATGATAATTATCATAAAAATTGCTCACAAAATACCGTATCCAGGAAGCTGCCTTTGAGAAAAACGTTCGGCATAAACACACTTTGATAATCTCGCATTTTGTCCCGTCTCTCCATATGCTAGCACTGTCCATTGATTCATTATTGCTAGATCCGTTCGCGTCACCCATTTTCAAAACAAATCACCAACTTTTTGACAAAGTTGAGTAGGTATTCAATCACCACAACTAGATATTTATCTGCAGACCTACTAGAACAGAATAAAATACATTAATGAAGAAAAACACTTTTCAGAACTCATTTTATAAATAAATATGTTCTACTGGGTATAAGTTCTGTAATTTATTAGAAACACAACGTTTCGACAGCAAAGTGCTGCCTTTTTCAAGTGAAAAGAAATATAAATATAAATAAACAAAATTGTCAAGACAACATAAATAAAAATAAAAGTACAAATAATAACTAGATTAGTTTAAAATATATTAATTCCTAGGATCGTAGAGCTCTGCCTGTGATTGATGATTCAATATCCACAGGTCTTCAGGAGATAATAATGAAGGTTCAAATAGGGAAATTGTCAACTCCTTGTAGTTCTAGGTCAATCTGGCTCTACTCTTTTTGGTTTGGCGCATAACTGAACCATCCACAGATCTTCAGGAGGTGGTGATGAAGTAACTCTTGCAAGTAGATTCGTAGATACAAATACCTTGAAATTATGAACAAATGATTGGTAGCCATGATCGATTAAGTTCATAACCAGTATTCAAATTCAAATTATTCGGTGATTTTTTTATTTCAATTGCTTCTCTTATGAGCCTCTTGAACCAATTGTTCTCTTTAGCCAGGAGCTTCGTATTCTTGAAGTCAATGCCATGTAATTCTTGAATAGCATGCTCAGCCACAGCAGATTTTTCTGGATGGTTCAATCTTATATGACGAGAAAGCTCTTTCAATCTTGTTTCTACAGTCCTCTTGGTTTGTCCAATATATACTTTGCCACATTGACAAGGAATCTTGTATATACCTGGATACTGTAGAGAAAATCTGTCTTTAACATTACCAATAAGATTTCTAATTTTTAAACTGGAAGTGTATGAAGTTTTAATGTCATATTTATGTAAAAGCCTTCCAATTTTATCTGTTATATTGGCTACGTAAGGTAACGTAACAAATATTTTCTTATTATTTGGATCTTGAACAGGTGGCGTAGAATTCTTCTGTCTAAGTGCTTTCTTAATCTGTGTTCTATTATATCCATTCTTCAATCGTTGTGTTTCTAATAAATTACAGAACTTATTCCCAATAAAACATATTTATTTATAAAATTACATTAGTTTACTCATTACGCAATACAACTATTAGCAGTTATTTAATAATTTATATTGTATTATATTATTAGGTTTTACATAACCATCCATCCAGTGATAGCGGCAACGTGAAATTTTTGAGTGGAAAGATGGAAATTAGTTTTTTGAATAGAAAAAAAAATTCTTCTAGATTCGTAATGAACATATCAAACAATGTATATCCTTAACATATGTACTCGAAGTTGTCAAACACCCTGTATATCGAACATCAGAAGTTCACACATGATCGATATTTTATGTTACACCTCTTGTGTTGAACAATGGTGACAGTTAGTGCATCTCTTAGATGGGACACTTGCTTTACGACATCAAATAACCCAAGTGGCTCAAACCACAACAACCACACAAGACCTTGCATTCGAATCTACGTCATCTTGCGTCAACAAGGATAACTAAGCTTGTAACATTATAAGGATGGTATAGTGATAGTAAAGATCAAATATTGAATATGTAGTTTATTCGGCAAACAGTGCAAAGAATCGTAATGTCTAATATGATCATATTTTCGCACAGTAAGGTATAAGATATCGCAATACATTCCATCGAAAATAATGCATGTTGAGAACAATAAAAAGTGTAACCCTTACAATTGTGAATTATTAATTCACATAATATGAACATAAAAATTATGATATATTTCTCCGAAATTTTCCTGGTAGCATGATATAACATAGATAAGACCGATACATTTTCCATATAAATACAACAACGCAAGAAGATTAAATACCATTTTCAAAGCGAAGACACCGACCAAATATTTAACAACGAGTCCAAGACTTGATAAACGCGTAAAATGTAGCTTTGCCGATACAATTGACTTCTTTCCGCTTCAATTCGCGACACTGTTACGGGTAATCGTTAAACGCTATACGAGCCTTGCGAAATGTTCCACAATTCTCTAGAGATGCTATAAAACTGCAGCTCTCCAAGACAACCAGAATACAAGTGGGAATTTCGAATTCAAAATTTATATTTTCAACTGGTGACGTTTGAATTTCCCGATTCGACGTATGATTTCCGACTTGCAGCCATGGAATACAAAACACGAGCTTGCTTCTTTGTTTCACATTTGCTAGTTGTTACTCTGATATATGAATAAAGTTATCATTGCACAAGTATGAATGAGTCAGCTTGATTTCAAATTGCTCTCAACAGTTTCAATTCAAATGTAACTTCACAGAAAAACTGCGTTCTAAAAAGTCGAATTGAAAAAAATCGAAATTATTGTCTGCCGTTTGATGTCAGAAGGAAAATCATATTGACACTACATAGGCGCGAAAAATGTATCGATTTTCTCTACGCCATTTCAATAAATCTGAAGTCTGAATTATTAGATAGTGTTTCAGTCGGCAATGACAAAATAGAAAATCTGATCGCTTGATAGTCTAGTCAATTTATGTCTTATCTACCGAATAATTAGTCCTGTTTTTTTTTGCGAAAAAATATCGTTTTGGAATGTACAATGAGTGTGCAGAAATCATATTATCGAATCAAGGTGCTTCAAGAAATATCAGAGGCCAAAGATCCAAAACCCCGTTTTTGACCAGTTTTTTGCAAATATTCCATTTTCTAACGGTCATAGAGCATTTGAGGCAATGAGTAAAAATGAAGTATACACTTTGCTCTACAAAAAAGATTGTATGACTTATTTGCATATCTATAACCGTAAATGAGATACCGCGCGTACAACATGCACCGATACGCAATTATGCATTCTTTTCCGAACCCCCACTGGAGTAGAATGCAAGGCTAAAAAGATATGAAGTCATCATTTGAATGCTATAATTCTCTAAATACTTAATTACAAGATTCCACAGCTGATCGTTCTGGATGTATGCGAAAAATTCGAAAAACTGTCTTGTAAACTGCACTTCCGGTTGAGCCGATCGCAATCATAATGCCAGGTGTACAACTAGATGTTATAGAAGTGCCTAATACAAAATTTCAATATTCTACAGCTACCATATGTATGTTATAGATTTATTTTGGAGTATTAAATAACATTAATTAAATTGCAGATAATGACGTTAGCATAACATGCATATCAGTAATCTTATTCAATAACTGTTTCGTTCAGTCTTGTTCAGTCGTTCAAAGTGAATAGTTGTGTTTTATTGCAGTGCTTATGTCGAATATTATAATGATATTTACGGTGAGTTATCCATGGTTGACTATTCTGAATGTTACGTCATTTGAGTATTGCTATTGTTGTTATTGAGTATGATGTTGAGTGTTAACCGATTGAGTTGATGTGTTGCTATCCCTTTATTCTTTGTTATGGAGCATTCCTAGAGCTCACTACGGTGAGGGAACGATCGGCCAAGTTGCTCCCAACGATACACTGGTATAATCAACGGCCAACGGTGCCCTCCTGCCATCTTTAGTGTTTAATCAGGAGGTGCCCAGCGATGGAGTGTTCCTAGAACTCACTACGGTGAGGGAACGATCAGCCAAGCTGCTCCCAACGATGCACTGGTATAATCCAGGGCCAGCGATGCCCTCCTGCCATCTTTATTGTTTAATCAGGAGGTGCTCAGCGATGGAGTGTTCCTAGAACTCACTACGGTGGGGGAACGATCAGCTAAGTTGCTCCCAACGATGCACTAGTGTAATCCAGGGTCAGCGGTGCCCTCCTGCCATCTTTAGTGTTGAATCAGGAGGTGCCCAGCGTTTTGGTTGCATATCTTTGAGTGAGCAGGCGGAGACTGAGTTTCAACTTGGCTTCAACTCTTTCTCCCATGGCCTCGCAGATCACTCCACGAAAGTTTGCAAGTGTCGCACTTTCACATCCCCTGGATGTGGAGCGAGGTTTTTCCGCAGATTCACGCTTAGCGTGAAACGGAACTCAGTTTCACATAGATGCCTGCGGGCAGCGTGGAGTGAGATGTTTTTCCTCTTTTAAAGTTGTACCTTATACCAACTCTTGTTTTCTCAGGGTCGCTTGCGAGAATGATTATATTTATGTTCTTTATTTCAGTCATGGTTCCTTATGTATGATATACTCATATCTCTGTTTTCTTTTACAGATTTCCTGAACTTCGGACATCTTTATTTGGAGACTTTATGATCTATATATTATCTAATGTATTAGTTAACAGAATTATTATTATGCAACAATATGTATGTATTCTATTTCTTTTATGAATGAAGCTTATTTGATTCAACTAAACTGGAGTTCTTAATATGTATAATATACGAATACGTATTTCACTGATGATTGTGTGGCCGTCAGCTGATTCTCTAGGTGGGACACTCGGGCGCAACGGTGCCATGATTGTTGCAAACAAGAAGTTTATATTTTTCATTCTAATAAAAGTGGAACTTTGTAAAGTTGTTTGAAAAAAAGGAATTTAATCAAACTTGATTAGCTGGTTCTACAAAAAGGTCATTGCACGCCGTCAGAGAAAAAAATGGTGCTAATCATGCTGATCATGCTCAAATAAGGTATCAATTGATAAGGGAAAAAGAAATCAGTTGATATTACGATATGAGAATAACGCATAATCCACAACAGAAAGTAAAAAATACATCTCCAGCCAACTTGGAAGAAAAATAGGCTGGAACACTTGATACATTGTTTGCAATCTATTTTTTGTAGTAGTAATATTGGTATTAGTTTTCTATTAGTTGAAAATGTTCAAAATGCCTTAATGCTGTTTAATATATATAAATAGTTAATTTTGAATAACAAACTGAAGATCGGAAGTTAATAATGGAACTACAAATATGAACAAAATTATTTCTATTATCATTTTTTCTGTAAGCAAACTCAAAGAAAATTCTAGATTCTATTCGTCAAACGAAAATTTGAAAAAGCGAACTACAGAAAAAAAATTCAAATATATGAAATGAAATTTCGTTTCTCCACTCTATGTTACATTTTTTATTCAGCCAAGCCATCAATCAACAAAAAATATTCAGTAATTACATAGGTGGAGATTTCAAAGTGAAGAATGAATTCAAAGGAAGTGTATGTATATAATTTGCATCGTCTCGCGGAGTATCATGGGCGAATTTGGAATAGAACTTGAATTCGTTAAAAATATCTTATATTCAAACATGCATACTTATAGTACATAGGTTGAAGATAGGACATCTTGTTTTGAAAATCTATCTTATTATTATAATATCAATAGTTATGTTTTTCGAATATTGAAGTTCGTTTGAATCAAGAAAAAATAAGCAATTTCAGATTTATTGCAATAATATATTGTATAATAGCTCAACACGATTTCAGACCACATTCAAATTTATTATTCTGTATTATAAAAATTTAGGTATTCATCTTGGGTTCAGGTGTCTCTATGTGTCTGCAAAAATGTTACTTTCAAATAGGTGCTCATATCAAAATTTGTATAGAGGAATTAAACCTCCATACCAAAATGGTATGAAAATATGTTACAAAGCATCATACGTTTTTTCAAAATAACGTAAATTTTCTCGTTAATCACTCCATTTTTATATTGCCTGGTTTATTATTAGAGCGTATTTTTTCAGTTTTTAGTTTGATCTGCTAGAAAAACTATTATATATTGTTTGAGGCAATAGCTTGGTGTAATCAGAGCTGGGATAAGTACTCAAAAAAAGTACTGAAATACTAAGTATTAAGTACTTTCAGAAGAATACTTACAGTATAAGTACCAGTATTACTTAAAGTACTTCTCTCAAGGTACTTCAGTAATAAGTATAAGTACTTTATATGATAATAAAATATATCCAGTCCTTAATAGGGGTACTAAATATACAATCATTAGTTACAAGTGATATCTCCAAGTAGCATAATGTTAAATACAAAAATTACATCATTTATTCCAGTAAACAGCACCTATACTCTGAATTCATAAAACTGAAGTTTATTGAAAGAATCAGTAGAGGAGTTAATTCCTAATAGTATTATAGTTATTATTTGCTCTCAAACGCGATAACTGATGAGGTTTCACAAATATTATTATTTAAGGCAGGAAATCCTGGTGAATTAATTATTCCAGCAAAAAAAAAAAAACGTTCTATGGGTGCTGATGATGTTAGAAGTGTATTATATTTTGTAAAATTTCTAATGGTAGGATAATCATTTCGCATTTCTAAATCTGTTCGTTTGTCAACTAAATATTCTAGTAATTTCCATTTGAATTTGATAACTGATTATTTGTTCGTATCTATTGTTTTCCTGATACCGATTTTATCGTCGCCATAAAAGTCGAAAAAGTCATCAGAGCTGATGAAATCGTTGGTTTTGCGGAGTATCAAGAAAATAAATGTTGATTTTTTTAGATTCAATAGTGAGAAATTGGAATTTATATTCTATGCAGGTCATCTCTAAAGATTTGCTACTTTAAATATTTTGTTTCCCTTTCAATATAAAAAAATTAAAGTTACAATTCTCTACAGAAGAATAATTTAAGTCGTCTAATTCCAAAACCGACCCAGTCAAAAAGTTTCATATTTTTTTTTTGCATTTTTTCAACATTTGTGAAGTAGTCTATCTGATGTATTCTCCACTGAGTCCCAAAATTGGCTCAATACTATGTAAATGGTATAGGGAAGAAATGGTTATTCTCAATTCCGCCCTAGTGGAATTCAAATTTGTGCATATCGATATCATATGTCAACTGAACTAACTGGAGGTACTAAATGATCTTCAGTTACATACTAACTTGCTTATATATTTGCTTCCGTTTATCGGGCGAATATGAATATTATCAAATAAGTCGTGAATCAGTTTATAATTGTTTTCTCAATAGTAAATGAAACTGATTTGTAACTATAGAAACGGATTTGTAACTATAGACGACTCATATGTCTCCTTATTAAATTTTTCTCGTTTTTAAATTATGAATTAGGAATCTAATCCATCTGCATTATGAAGGAGAAGGTATAACCATAAACACATTATAATAAAATACATTGTTTGGAAATAATTTTCTGATCACCCACTTGGATATGACAGTAAAAGGTTATTCTACAATATTTGAGTGTAAAATATAAAAAATTGTCTATTGAGTTCTATGCTATGGCACTTGACCCTAATCATAGAATCCATTTGGCCCAAATGCAACAAGTTACAACCTGCATTTATTAGTGAAAATTCTGCTATTTATATAACTTCAAGTAGTTTCATAATACTTTGAGTATTTATAAATACTTACAGTACATCTGAAATACTTAAAGTACTTTTGAGTACTTGAAATATTTTTGAATACTTACAGTACTTTTAGAATACTTACAATACTTTTTGTACTTACAGTATTAAGTACATATAAATTTTTGCTCAAGTACCAGTAATAAGTACCACTTGGAAAAAGTACTTCAAGTAAAGTACTTTAAGTACACAATTTACTTTAAGTAATACTGTAAGTATTTTTATTGTAAGTATTACCCAGCTCTGGGTGTAATAGGGTGAGCCCCGTTTTCCATCAACGGAATTTACATCTGCACCATGTTCTATAAATAGTTCTGCAGCTTCAGTATGTTAGCCGTTTCTCAGGCTCCTTCTCCGAAAGCGAATCGTTAATTCTGATGATCCTCATCAGGATAAACGGATAAACATAATAAAATATTGTATTGACATCGGTGCTTGAGAAGTACGCTAAGTTTCAATGTAATCTGACGTTTTGATGTGGACGAAAATCACGTTCAAAGATTCTATCACATAGCTATATAGATAGATAGATAGATGGATAGATAGATAGAAAGATAGAGACGAAGATATCAAACGTGTGTTGGAAAGATTCCTGAAGAATAATTTTAAAAGATTTACAATAGGAAACAAATCGATTCTGCGAGAATATGCTAGAATTTAGTTGAAAATGAAGCAATAGTGTCACGGAACATCCTGCAGATTTGTTTGTACCGTTTGCTATATATTTTTCGGAAGGTAACAGAAAAATTTATGAAGTATGAAATACATATAGATACCCAATATGGATTAGGACTCTTAAGAGTTAAAAAACTTTTAATTTTCTAATTCATATTGCTAAGCAACATTCTATTTTTATATGACTGCTAGTGACATCGAGTCTTCGAATGCATTCAATATTTTTTTTTGAAATGTATCGTATCTTGTCGAATGTAAATTACAACTAGTTGTCGGCCAACGCTAAAAAATAGAAATTAGATTTTAGTTCTTCAGAAAAGTAATCCATGAAATCTAAGCGAGTTTCTCAGATAATTTAGTGTCTTGAATTGTAAATGACGCTAAATCTTAATAATCTTGTAAAGTACATAAAATTTAAGAGATTTGCAACAACAAATCATACTCTATATTGAAACATTCTCCAAGAATATCAATAGATATATAGTAGCTAGCGGAGATTGTCCATGTGAACATGTATCTAGTTTGCTATAAGTTTGAAGGCAAGTTTTTCTCATTTTGAGTAGGTTTCATCTATTGGTTAATATCGGTTTATATCTAAAATTACGATTCAGAAAACAACTGTCCTTATCAGGCTAGTAGATAGTGACATAAAATCATGATAGTCTACAGTCTGCAAGTATAATGAATCATTCAGGGTCTAGGACGTTTCAGGGCCGCCGGTTCGTATCCTTGATTCGGAGCGGCCGTTTCGTTACCAAGCCAGTTCATCACAGGCCGGTTCGTAACCAGCCAGTTTAGCGCCGCATATAAATAGAGCATTGAGACTTTGAGCACGATGTATGGAATCTTGCGTAACTTGAACAGTGGTTTTGTTTCCAACCGGCGGTGCTTCGCACCAAAATAAACGAGCGAGCTTCGCCCGCTCTGAAGGAGCTTGACGTGTGAAATCTTGCAAAACTTGCAACAGTGGTTTTGTTTTCAACCGGCGGTGCCTTACAGCAAAGCGCAAGCTTTAAAGAGTCTAGCAAAAATAAACATCGATGGTTAAGTGTTTAGCAGTGTTGATTATCAATTTTTAACAATATTCTCTAAAACATACATAAAAATCAGCACTCAGACTCTAATAAAAGTGAGTAATGTCTCAACGTACCTCTAGCACCTTGTATCTGTAAATTGGTCATCGGCACAAACTATCAAAGTACCGACTAATACCACCCTAATCCACACATTTTGTTTCTTAGGAAATAAGAAAAGTCTGGCGGGCATAAGATCTTGCTCTAGATTAACAAGTTTCACTTTGAAAAGACTTGGCTGGAATGGATATAATGATCGATATTTCTTTCTGCATCCTACACGAGCTTTCCTTATTCAAGGAACTGAGAAAGTGAAATGTGAGATTTTCCTCTTATAAATTCGATTTAAAGCGAATTTCCGATCACACTACCATTCATGTGCACATGAGCACATGAGACATCTACATCATGATGTACTTCACTGCACCTTACCCTAACTCATGCACCTTTTAGATTTGCGGTTCTACCGGTGCCACGGCTCACTAGAATCTTATAGGAAGTTTATCCTTCACATGCACACATCTCACTCGTCTGGAGCATGATTCATACTCCAGTATGATGTTTGCTAAACCAGACACCACCATTAAACACATAATATTGTAAGAGAGAGAGAAATTGGACAAAAGAATTTCTTTGCAACTTATGTCAAGAACGAATCCATTAATACGAATCTTTTCACATCGATAATTCTATAAATACAAGCTCATTTATTCCACCAAGTTGGAAGCTTTCTTACCTGCAAGCAATTTCACTTTATAAGAATTAACACCTGAATATATGAAATCTTGAAAATAATCTCTTGATCCTGTGCATTTCTGTGCTATGAGAAAGGTGAAATAAAATTATTTTATTGCTTAAACTCCGGAAAAAGTATCTGGCTTTTTGCAAATTTTTTTAAATACATCTAATTAAGATGCTATCGAAATTTCAGCGTGAATCAATCACTTCTTTTCAATTTTTCAAAATACAATTCTTGGGTATTTTGGTTCAATATTGTATTTTCAAAAATCGAAAAGAGGTGATTGATTCATGCTGAAATTTTTATAGCATCTTAATCAGATATATTCAAAAATATTTGCAAAAAGCCAGACACTTTTGCCATTGCAAAGCAATGAAATAATTTTTTTACACCATTCTCATATGCGCAATACCTGGTGTACCCAGGTAGGTCAGGCAAACACTCATATACCTATACATCTTACCTGAAAATACCATTGTACTAAATTTCTATCTGAATCAAACACTTCATAAAACATGAGTCATGGGTTCTCCGACTATTACTATTCACTATGCGACAAAAAGTGGGAAAATTCGTAAAAATTATCAGCTCATTGAGCTCATTTTGTTCTATGATTGTCCGTCTGACATTATATTATATTCTAATGAAGATACTATACACTGCAGAATGTTGTCTTCTATTTATTTATTTATTTATTCATTCATTTATTTATTTATTTATTTATTTAACGTACGCTGTCCTACAAAGGAACTCCAAAAACAGGACAGGAAAAAACAAAAGAGTTTACAAAAAAAAAAAAAAAATTGGAATACAAGACATCAAAATTACTCGAAAAAATTATATAAAGAAATTACTATTTGTTCAATACTCTAGGATTCACAAAGAAAACATCAATATTTCCAAATTTCAGTTCATAAGTTAAACACATTCTATAAATTGAAGATACCATAAAAACATTTGTACGCGAAGGTGGTAGGTAAAAAAAGGTACGAATATTACGAGTAGATATAAACGGAGTATAAAAGAAGAGTAGATTAAGGCAGTTGGGATCATCAATATATCCTTGAATCAATTTACAGAGATGAGAAATTGATTAAGAATTGAAGCCAAGAAATTGAACGAATAATTGACGATTAGAAAAGTATGAGGAGAGCAATGAAATCAAAGATGGACAAAAGGAGAAGGATTGAAATTTCTTGATCAATATTGTTGTTGACTGTTGGTTTTCTCATTAATTGAACTTGATATTACACTTATAACGAATTTATTATATTATTATGATACAAGTATAATATGTACAGCTTACAACACAAAAAAATGTAGAATAAATGAATAAGAGTATGTTAATTATTGACCGAACTAATTTAGACGACTTAGCGTCTTGATAGTGAAAACATAACTAACTTAGGAAAAAAATTACTAACATGAGTTCCCGCAACTACCCCTGAGCGGGGATGTACGAGAGCAGGGTCACGGTCGAGCCACAGCTTTCCAAGAAAAAGATAAGCCAAGAGCAGCCACATGTGTAGAAATAGTTTTGAAAGGAAAATGAGTTATTGGAGGCACTTTAGGCTCGAACATGCCGCCCGCCTTGAAAGGATCCCTTTCAATGGGATTAAAAAACAAATAAAATTATAATCTATGTTATCTGTATACCTAGAAAACATCTACAGGGTGTTACGCTCACCCATTTCATTCATCACTTGCACAATCAATTGGCAAGGCGCACAATTTCACTGTGGAACGTTTCACTTCACCTTTCACAGTTCTCACCGTTGCAGCACGTATGATACCATCAGCACCAGGATAAGTTGCGATGATGCGGCCCATTGGCCACATGAGCGGCGGAACGTTGTCCTCTTTCAGCAGGACGAGATGACCCTCTCGGATGCTGCTGGGCTCCTGTGATTTCCACTTCGTCCTAGTTTGAAGCTGTGACAAATATTCTCTGGACCAACGAGACCAAAAATGTTGTCGAAGGAGTTCCAGATGTTGCCATCGTGAAAGGCGATTAATTGGAACCTTTTGTAAACTGGGCTCTGGAGTTGCAGTAAGGTTGTCTCCGATTAGGAAGTGACCAGGGGTTAAATAGGACATGTCTCTGGGATCATTGGATAGCGGAGTGAGTGGTCTGGAGTTAAGAATGGCTTCTATCTGAACTAATAAACTATACGTTTCTTCGAAGGTTAAAGCAGAGTTTCCCATAACCCGCTTCAAGTGGTATTTAATAGATTTTACTCCGGATTCCCAAAGTCCACCAAAATGTGGTGCTCGCGGGGGAATGAAATGCCAGGCGATGTTATGTTCTGCCATTGATGAAATAATTTTGTGGCGAAATTTCTCACCTTTGAATAAATCTCCCAACTCTTGCAGTTCTCTTTGAGCACCGACAAAATTAGTGCCATTGTCAGAATATATATGTTCTGGCATACCTCGTCGTGCGATAAATCGTTTCAAAGCTAAAAGGAAGGTTTCTGTACACAAATCGGTGGCCAACTCAATGTGCATGGCCTTTGTTGAGAAGCATATGAATATAACACCATAAGATTTCATCCTTTTACTGTTTCGACATTTACTTTCTCGGATAAACAGCGGACCAAAATAATCGACGCCGCAAGTCGAAAATGCACGAGACTGAATAACTCTGGTTTGGGGAAGATTTCCCATTAAGTATTGCTCCTGTCGTGGATTGGCCTTGAAACAAATGATGCATTTATGTACCATGTCGCGGATCATGCTTCGAGCTCCTAAAATCCAGTAGTTATTTCTTGTGGCTGCCAGAGTAGCCTGCAAACCGGGATGCAAATTGCGTTTGTGTTCATAAGTTATCAGTAGCTTCACAAAGGGATGATTCTTGGGTAGAACAATTTGATGTTTTTGATTATATTGAAGATTGGAGTTTTTCAATCGACCTCCAACTCTAATCACTTCTTGTTCATCGAGAAATGGATTTAAACAGAGCAGTGAACTCTTAGAGTTCACCTTCGAAGATTTACGCAATTCATTCAACTCTCTGTTGAATGAGGAAAATTGTACAAGTTTTATTAAGCAAGTGGTTGCGGTTTGAATCTCTGATATTGATAATGAAGGTGTAAGAATTCTATCCTGCATTTTGGTGCATCTTGAATTATTTGCAAACCGTAAGCAATATGCAACCATTCGAATTAATTGTGAATAACTTGAATACCTACGGAATAAATCTTCGCTTGCTTGATAGGTGCATAGGGTAATCATGGTTCGTGCTTCTGGTATTTCCGAGGGATATGTAAATGTCTGAGAGTCCCATGAAGTCGTGTGTTCTAAAAGCCATGATGGCCCTCTCCACCAGAGATTGCATGGAATCAATGAATCAAGGTGAGAGCCTCTGGAGATGATGTCAGCTGGATTGCTATTTGTATTGACATGAAACCAATTGGATGTGTCAGAGAGTGTTTGTATTTCGCCAACTCTATTGGCTACGAAGGTTTTCCACGTTTTTGCAGTTGATTTAATCCATGCCAGTGTGATGGAAGAGTCAGTCCAATAGAATACCTTTTCGAGATCCAAATTACTGTAATTGATGACCTTACTCATTAAGCGAGCAAGGAGGAGAGCTCCACATAATTCCAATTTGGGTAGTGAAATGCATTTAATAGGAGCTACTCTAGATTTAGAGCAAAGTAAATTGGAGAAATGTGATCCATCAGAATTATTGACTCGTATGTAGACACAAGCTCCATATGCCTTCTCACTAGCGTCCGAAAAACCATGTAGCTCTATTGATAATGTATCCTTATCGAACTCAACCCATCTTGGGATACTGAAAGTATTTAAATGCTTGATCTCTTCTTCAAATTGTTTCCATTTCGTATGGATAAATATAGGAACAGATTCATCCCAATCGCTATTTAACTGCCATAGTTCTTGCATAATCAGTTTGGCTAGTAAAATAGTAGGTCCAATAAGTCCAAGAGGATCGAAAATTTGAGAAACGCTGGAAAGTATTTTACGCTTCGTTACGGTCGTATTTTGGGAGTATTTGGGTGTAGAAAACATAAGTTGATCCGTGGAAGCATTCCACTGTAATCCGAGCGTACTTACAGTCTGATTCTTATCTAAATTGATGATTGCATGGTCAAGATTACTTGATACGTTGTTTATTATAGAAGAATCATTTGTAATCCATTTTCTCAATTCAAAACCTCCTGTTGCCAACAGGGCTGAAATTTCAGTTTGAATAATTTTTGCTTCTTCGATAGTATTTGCTCCCGTGAGTAAATCATCGACGTAAAAGTCTCTTAAGGCTATTTTGGCGCCATAAGGAAAATTAGAGGCCTGTAATCGTGCTAAATGTTGCAATGAACGGATCGCTAGGAATGCAGCGGGAGCTGTCCCATAAATAACGGTACTAAGCTCGAAGCATTTAAGAGGTTGAGATTGATCCTCTCGCCACAGGATTCTGTGATATTTTGTATCTTCTTCATAAAGTAAACCCTGCCGATACATCTTAGCAATGTCTGCAGCAATGACATATTTATGCAAACGAAATCTTATTAATATTGAGAAAAGATCGTCTTGCAGTGTAGGTCCAGTCATTAAGATATTGTTTAATGAGGTACCGTTTGAGGATGCTGCAGAACCGTCAAAAACAACACGAAGTTTAGTTGTGATGCTTGTCTGCTTGAGAACAGCATGGTGAGGTAAGTAATAAGCTGGGTGGTCAGGTTCGTCATCTGATATCAATTTCATATGACCAAGATCCAAATATTCATCGATAAAGGAAGCATATTGCTCTTTTAAATCAGGATTTTTTAAGAATTTACGTTCTAACGACTGAAATCGCTTGATAGCTTGAGTTTTTGAATTTCCTAATGAGCTTGCTGGATCTTGTTTAAATGGTAGCTTGACTACGAAACGACCTTCAGCATTCTGTGAGACGTTTTCAGAAAAATGATTTTCACACAATTGATCTTCCGGTTTCTTTGGAGAAGTCGAATATTCTTCGATATTCCAAAATCTTGTTATATTGTCATTGATATTGGCTATTGAAACATAATTGCAAATAGTACGTTTTTCTTTCGTGGATTTAGGTGGAAGAGGTCCTGATAATATCCAACCAAGATTGGTTTTTTGTAATGTAGGATTTCTTTTGTCAAGCTTTATTTGACCGACGCACATCAGGTCCCAAAAGATTTCCGCACCAATTAATACGTCAATCGAAGACGATATATTGAAATGTGGATCGGCGAGCTTAATATTGCCTGGAATATGCAGAGGTAATTTATTGATGTGATTTTATGCATGCATTTACTCTACTTGATATACTGGTCTGATTTTGATTTATTCCTGCTACAGGTATATTCACTTGTTCTCTTTTTAATTCCAATCGATTGACAAGTTCCTCAGTTATAAAGCAGGATTGCGAATGCGCGACATTGAACATAATCTCCATTATTGTTGCGTATGTTTATGACAGCAGTGGATAGTAAAACTTGAGATTCTTGATGTGCGACATGATTGGATATTGAGGTAAGTTCTGGAGTAGAATCAATGTGAATTGAGGTATTGTGCCATTTTCTACACTTCCTACAACCTCCAGACTTACAATTATTGACGCTATGACTATTGTGTAAACAATTCAAACAAAGATTGCGTTTTTTGACTTCTTGCATTCTGCTTTCAATTGATAAGTCCAGAAATGATTTGCAATTATGAATTGTATGTTCGTCACTGCAGTAGAAGCAGGTAGGTTTATTGTTCTGCGAACTACTAGCGTGCAGCGTCAATTTCTTGGAAAATTGAGATGTTACCGGGCTCTTGACCTGTTTTTGAATTGTATTTGATGCATTGTTTGCATATTTCCGCGCTATAGCTTCAAGAATACCGCATTTATTGTCTATAAAATTTGTTAATTGTTTTAGAGATGGTAATTTATCCTTATCCAGCGTTGTTTCCCAATCCTTGATTGTATTAATGTCTAGTTTATTTGAAATAATGACTACCAAAAGATCATCCCATGAATCAACTAGGCAACCAAGGGATTTCAGTGAACGCATATGTTTGATGAATCCATCGTGAATTAGACGTAGTGAAGAATAATTTTCCTTGGTAATGCTTGGTAGATCAAAGATAGCTTGGATATGTTTAGTTACAATCAGACGTTTATTATCGTATCGTGATCGCAACAGTTCCCATGCATTATCATAATTTTCTTCGGATATTTCCATTGAAGCTAGGATTTGTGCTGCTTCTCCATGAAGAGCTGATTTTAAATATTGAAGTTTTTGAATATTGTTCAAATGCTCTTGCGAATGAATTATTGAGTTGAATGTGTTGCAGAAAGTGTACCATTCGTCGTAGGAACCAGAGAATTTGGGCAAATTTATTTCAGGTAATCGTAAGGAATTCTGTGAAGAACTATTTGAAACTCGTGGCGAAGATGGTGGTAAATGACAGTGCAAGTTCTGTAGTAATTTATCCGCTTTACTGATTAAGTGGAAATAGGATGATTCAAAGTCCTCACATTCAATTTCTGATATGTTAGCTTCATCGGTTTGTTCAACCATGTCGATTTGTACTTGAATTTCATTGAAATCTGCCCATAGTAGTTCAAATTTGGATCTGCGGCTGGTCAGCTCTGTTATATCAACTTGCACGTTATCTAATTTCATCAAGTACTTATCAAAGCGAGTTACTGCAGATTTGATCATAGCACGTTTGAATTTTAGTGTTTTTAGTTCGGGATTAGTAGCCATAATGGATATGAACTCAAGAAAATCAATGTAAATTGTAGGTAATAATAGAAAGGTTGATCGGAGACTTACCGAAGAGATTCTTGAGTGATGTATTGATTCAAGGATCTGCCCACAAATTGCCACCTGTATGCTGATGATTCAGGAATGTTGTAAATGACAGACACTATTTGAAGATGGATGATACTGATGTATATCCGGCTGTTGAAGGACCATATGTTGTTGACTGTTGGTTTTCTCATTAATTGAACTTGATATTACACTTATAACGAATTTATTATATTATTATGATACAAGTATAATATGTACAGCTTACAACACAAAAAAATGTAGAATAAATGAATAAGAGTATGTTAATTATTGACCGAACTAATTTAGACGACTTAGCGTCTTGATAGTGAAAACATAACTAACTTAGGAAAAAAATTACTAACATGAGTTCCCGCAACTACCCCTGAGCGGGGATGTACGAGAGCAGGGTCACGGTCGAGCCACAGCTTTCCAAGAAAAAGATAAGCCAAGAGCAGCCACATGTGTAGAAATAGTTTTGAAAGGAAAATGAGTTATTGGAGGCACTTTAGGCTCGAACAAATATACTATGATCAATTTATACTCAAAGTGCGTTGTTGGATCTGGTGATTCTATAAGGATATTGAAAAATTATGTACCCATTCATCACCTGAATGAATGATTAAGGATGAACTTATTGTTTAACATATCAGATCAGATTAATTATTTACACTGTTCTTATTCTCTCTACGCAACCGATGTAATTGAAGCTAGAACTTTTTTTTCATAATACCTGCATTGAAACAACGCGACTCAACGCCTGCTTTGTCAGTCGAAACAAGACAATTTCAGACAAATGCGAGTATGTTCAGGCAGGAACAAGCCTGTTTTCGCGCTAGGGAAAAAACAAGATTGTTTCTGCCCGCTGAATTTGTTTCTTACATCGTTTTATCTCTGGCAGAGTCGCATTTGTTCATTGTCAATCTCCAAATAAAAATCATATAACCTCAGTTAATTTGACAGTTGTTATATTCGTAACTGTAAATTTAATTAAAAAGAGAAAATACAGTGTGTGGCACGGGACAAAACTCGATTTCAGCCTAAGGTGATATCAGCCCTCGCTTCACTCGGGCAAGCAACACTCACCCTCAGCTGAAATCGTCTTGTTTCGTCCCTAGCCACACAATATACTATTTCATCGCTATTTCTGCAATCTGTCATAAACAAGTTCATACCTAAGGACAGTGAAAAATAGAGTCTCCATATCAATTTCAGTATTGGAGTACTTGAGGTTTTTCATTCTTTATAACTCTATTGTGTGATGGGCAATAATAATTTTTCATAAATTACTCTTGATTTTGAATTCTGTATACATTATTTGAGACTTCGAAACGATCGAAACGTCAAAGTTTCGATTAAAATATACAGCATTTGAAATCAAAAGTAATTTATTATTCAACAATATTCTGAATGATGTATAGATTTATTAAAAATAATTTAATCGAAAAGCTCACATGCTATGTAGATAAACTGAGAAAATAAGCTCCCTGTATTGATAACATGAGTAGTAAACAATATAAAAAAACTCTATTGGGAATGCTCAGTTTCTAATTTATATTTTCTGACATAAAATGTAATATAATTTCCGTAGAATCTGTCTCAGAAATTCGAGCAGACTGCATAAAGTTTAACTAGTTATGGAATGAATAAGTTCTCCAAATGATTATTAAACGCGAGATAGGGATTTGAACTGGGATGGAGAGACTGAGAAACACTTCCTTAGAACAATTGAAAAGTTCAAGTATAGAGAAGAGAATCATGCACAAGAATTTCCATTAAAATATTTCAATGAGGGAGATAACCACGATTATTTCACTCATGTCAATTATACTGACAAACTCTGCATAGCTACAATGACATTTATAGTAACAAATCGCTTGCCAACAGGAATTCACCGCGGTAAAATCCCGTTAGCAAGCGACTTATCGCGATAAATTGCCTTTGCTATAGAGTAACAATACACTGTTCTAATATAAACAAATAATCGGATTACAAAAATGTCAAAATTACATAATTTTGGAGATGCATTTCTTAAGGAAAGTAATGAAATTGAGAACAAGAAGTCTAGGAATACAAAAAAAAAATGTCAAAGAGTATATGAAGACAATTTCGTGCATTTTGCAATAAACATCATTCAATAGACACTTATAATAGCAATTCCATTCGAGAAGTATTCTCCACAAATACCACTCGCGACTTTAATTTTATCATAATTTTTAGCGCATTTTTTTGCAAAAAAGCGCTATTATATTCACTTTGGCTGTCTGGCTGGCTGGCTGGCTGGCTGGCTGGCTGGCCGGCTGGCGTGACGCTGAGTTCTCAGCAACTATACTATTTACAGACTTGAAACTGGTACTAAATAAAAGCTGCTGTTTCGTAGGTTTGCACAAATTGATTTAATTCAAGCTGAGTGATTGTGGAACAAATTATTCAATTACTTGTTTCAAGTGAAACAATGCCCATAGATATATATGATATTAGGGATATGGCAACTAAAATTTATTAAGGTAGATAAAAATTTAGTTACAACTTTCGCCGCGCCTGTCACTATTATTATTTACAGTTGTCAAATCTGTCCGGAATTCATGCAATGACTTGTTTGACGCGAATTTGAAGCTTATTAGAATGATTTATTATCATTGGATGAAAATTCGTTTACTTTTGGTGTATTTTTTTTTATGTAGCATTGATAAAGATCAAATTATTATTTTAAGGTACAGTACTTGATACCCCGTCAGTCAATAACCAAACAATGGAGAATAAAAGGTATTTTTGAGTTTGTACAGGCATAAATTTATGTACCTATCATATAGTCAACTTGAAACTAGTACTAAATGGAAGCTGCTGTTTCATGAGTTTGCCCAAACTGCTTGATTTCAAGCTCAGTAATTGTGAGAGATGGTAAATTACGAAATCTCTGAAGTAACAAGCATTCATAAGCTGTTAAAAATGCGCTTTCATCATCTGGATGATTCTTCAATTTTTTCTTTCAAACATCGTTTACCTTTAAGCAACATCGTTTGAATCATCTGCTCAGATAACTCTCACGATGTTGCAGCGGAAATTCCACGTTACCCAGACAACGTGCAATTCCTGCTCACATACTATGACAGCACAAACAAATAAAGCCTGTTCTAACTGTTTTGTAAATTAGAAACGTTTGAGTATTTAAATTGGAATTGAGCATTCGAGAAATATTCTCCTCAAATACCATCATACTTGCTTAAAAATTTCCCAGATAATTTTCAAGCACTCGTGGTATTACGCCCAAAAATTCAACATGAGCTTCGTATCCACAATGATTGACAACAGTTAACATATGGGTAAAAGTTTATTATTATTCTAGCAAAGAAATTGATACTACATATAAGTTTCGGCTTGATCTATATCTCATATTTGGAAATAAAATTTGTCACATAATTCTCAGCATTTCGATGGATCAATTTTACTTTTAGAATTTGCTTCATTAGTTTATTGGAGACCTATTTTGCAAATGATTTCTTCTCTATTCGCACAAGTTGAAGAGGATAATCCCTTTACTTTTATAAAGAATTCAAAAATTCACGCCTATTGAATATATTATAAATGACGATTTGATAATCAATTTGAAGGTTTTAGATCAAGGAATCAATTATATATATATATATATATATAAATATATATATATATATATATATATATATATATATATATATATATATATATATATATATATATATATATATATATATATATATATATATATATATATATATATATATATTATACAACGAGATAATAATAGTATATTATATATCGCAGGCCTTAAATGAAATGTACATAGATAATTGAAAATAATTTTCTATTCCTTTTTTCAATTGTTGAAAATGGATACTAATTTTGCCTTGATTTCTTGAATTTGGAGTTTTCACTTCAAGGGTCGATATTTCAATCGTTATTACCTCAAGCGTAATTTAATAATCCTAGTGACAAACGTTCTAGTGATGAAAATTAAGTTACGCTTAATAGCCAAATTAATGCGTATTTCTATTTTTTAAAAGGTAAAGACAAGTTGGTGTTCAGTATGCTGGTGATTTTTTATTTTTTGTGACAGACTTAATAAATTGTTGCTAGCGTCAAGTATTCAAGGTAACATCATCATTATTCATTCTGCAAAGTTTATCCGGAAACTTTCTGCCCGCGTGAATGATATATTCACTGTTAGCACTCTCACCTTTAAATATTTGAATTGATTCACTCAGTGATTTATTTTTCTGAAGCAGATTGGAACATTTAAATTATGATTCATTATTGAGGCAAGACGTGGTATCACGGTCACTGAATACGAGTGAAAATGAAATATTTCAAGCCTTGATAAGAATACATTGTCCCAACGATTTTTCCTTCAGCAGGTTTTTTAAAATTAATATTTTGAAATAGTCTTGCTCACGCAGTTAGAAGTATCCATATCTTCAACTACAATAAAAACTGAAGCATGAAGCATTTGAATTGCTGGTTCGATTATTATTATTTTGTTGGAATGCATTCAACCTGTGTGTAGAAATGGATGTGAAATAACATGCATTTGTGAGAAGGGCTTGAAATGTTAAATCATATGCGTCACTTGCATAAAGCTTTCATGCAACAATATCCCAGAAATAATCTTCGTTTCTGACGATGAAGACAATGAAAATGAACCAACTGGAGTCAATCAGCTTCGTACTTCACAAATGCAAGATGATAATGCTGATAATCCCAATGAAAAGGAGAAAAATTCTCAGGAAAATTACGTAACCTCTGACGAATTGAATCTGGAATAACTGAGTCCATCAATGAATACAAGAAGCTCGGAAAAATCAAAGAATCAATCATTTATTCATCTCCAACAACATGATGAATGCTGTGTAAATTATGCCTAAGGAGGATATCACGTTAAATAAAAAACTCGCCCTAATAGTCTACCTCTTTAGTGGTGTGGAAAGAAGTAACAAATAAGGATGAAAAATTGATCAACCAGCAAGGGAGTTCATTCAAAAATTTGATTTTTCAAAAAATTGACGAAAACGTTTAATTTCTAAGCGCTATAGCTCTAGATCTTAGAACTCAATTTATTTTTTCTTTTGAAGATCGTGGCCCGGTGATATGTATTAAGAGTCGGAATATCTGCCGGCAGAAATAATTCAGCAACCAGTAACCACGTTATCGTCTACAATAAAATCACACTACAGGTAAGCAAAACCTGAAAAAACAGGAACATTTTAAATAAATATGTTTTATTGGATATATAAGTTCTGTATAAATGAGTTCTGAAAAGTTTTTTCCTTCATTAGAAACATTTAAGCCGGCTCCAGACATGCGATGTTTGTCAAGTACCAAGCACATGTTTCGGCAAACTCCTAGTGTGTGGATGGACTGCTTGACTAATGCTTGTCTTAAGACGAGCACAAACATTCGGGTGCTCGCTATTCCCGTAGATTGTCGGTCTTTTAACCCACATCAAAGGAGACGAGCACTGTGCTCGTGCATCATCGGCCCTGGCTCCACACATTCAGTGTTCGTCAAGTAACGAATAAATGACAGAATTAAACTGAAACGACAGATATTGTTTAATCAGTGTTAGAAAACATTGATAAATCTCTATTTATATTGTTTATAATTCTTAATATACTGATGATTATATTGAGGTTGATAATGAGTTATAAATACCCACTTATAAAAAGAAGAATTAACTTTTTTGGTTTTCTGGATAAGTCTGGCAGCAAAACTCTTGCAATTTATCTTAAAAATAAAACATGGATTTTTTAGACAATAATTCTGACAAAGTATTCAAACTACTAGCCATAAGGAGTGAATACCTACTAACAGTTATCTACTTCAATTCACAACTGCCATCCACCATCTCCTACATATTTTTCTCCTGTTTTTCAATAAACTAGCATAGCTTATCACAACAAATGGAACTAGTCAGAATTATCCAGACTTTATGAATAATTACCAATTTTTATCTTCAATTTAACAAAAAAAATCAAGCGGGTATGGCGAATGAGACAAAGGCAAATATTCGTGTATGTTCCATGAAAAGCAAACATTTTGTCAAACATCGCATATCTGTATCCCTGTGCTCGTCATTTCATGAGCACCAAGCCAAGCACTAGATACTTGATGTTCGGTGTTTGGCGAGCAATGCTATTTGTCAAACATCTAATGTCTGGAGCCGGCTTACACAATAATACTCGATTTACCTGAGATAGTGGGCGGTTTGAAGTTGAATGACGATCCAGCTGCAGTGACTATGAAATCCGGGACTAACCCGTGGGAAATACTTCCAAAAATCAAAAATTCATCAAATCCATTTTACATGGAGGCAATAAATCTAACCAACTCAAGCTCAACTTAAAATTCCAATTTAGCACAATAGCCAAAACACAAATTTTTGAACACACTGTTAGCTGGCCTATTTACCAATGATTCGGGTGAGAGAGAACAAGAGAATACGAGTATTTAATAATTAAGAGTGTAATCAAGAAACAAGAAACAAAGAAAGAGATACCCTTATCAGCAATTGAAAGACCAAAAGAAAGATAGCGAGTAACGCTTTGAAGTTAAAATATCCAACCATATTTCAAAATCCTATGAATATTCGCTCACATTTATGAAAATGAAACGATAGAATAGTTGCATCTGTGAGCAAGAACTCACTAGCACCATCATTGAAATTATTTATGAGCAACAATAAAAAAGATAAGAATGCCAAACATTTGTTGAGTGTGCGTTTGTCTGTGATCATTGATCTAAAATTTGTTTTAATTTCGTTTAATCATGAATATTCAAAACATTTTAATACAAAGCATCTTTTAAATATATAAAACACGAATACATGTAGATTTTTTTCATCTGTTTAATAATTACAGTTCAATTTCAGAATGAATTATCACAAAATTTCCGATTTTACCCAACTAAAGCTACCTCAAGGCAATTTCTTTTATTTCTTATGATTCAAATGCTACGAACTCCGCCGTTTTTTGAATACATATGAACCACATGAACTCTTTTAGCTTTTCGTTAGAGGAGTTGTTGGTGATCAGGGGCCTGTTGCATAATGAAATACAAGTTAATACTATTAGTGAAAATGCACGTAAAAACGCTAATAATATTAACTTGTATTTTATTATGCAACAGGCCCCTGGAGTAGTTGAAATTTGGAGTGGGAGTGACTAATCCGCAAACGAAAGAACAAGCACAAAGTGATCCAGATCAGTTAGATCAGTACTCCGCGAACGAAAGTATACAGCTAATATTTCAAATGATATAATAGTTTAAATGTCTTGCGCGCGAAGGCTCCACCAGGTAGAAAAATAGGAGTCATCGGTTATTAGTTGCGGAGTGATAGTTCTCATTTCACAAAAACTGTAGCCAATTTACAAAAAATGGTAGCCTAGCCTAATTGTAACATGATTCCAGGTACTGATAGTCCAAGATCCCAGACCCGCCATTATTTTCTGAGAAACAAAATTTGTGGATTAGAGTAGTGTCAGTCGATACTATGATGCGCATATTTGCTAGTTTGTGCCGACGGCTAGTTTATAGATACGAGGTGCTATAGGTATGTTAAGAGTGTTAATTTTATTAACAGCTAGACTAAAGAAGAGTTAGATGCCTATAGATACTTCGCTCCCTATCAAGCCTACAAATAGTGACTTCGCGCTTTTAGAGCGATATTTTAGTTGTTTAGCTATAAGATTGATCTGGCTGTTAACCAGAAGTATTGAAATTGAGTATGATATACAAATATTAGCATTTAAGCAGGATTATGTTATTTTTTGCGAGCTTTAACGATGTATGACTGAGGGCGTGGGGGAATAGTGAATATTGATGGATGAGGATAGGCTTGAACGTTTGTGGGGTGAAGTGGAAAAATTATTCATGTGATCTGTATTGAATTGGTAATGCAGCAAAAAGCCAGGTGCTCGCCACCTTGCTATAGCAGTGCAACGTTGCTGTGTCAATTCATTGTGAGTAAAAATGTATTGAATCAAGTAATTTGAATTTCATTTCAATTTTTCTCTTCAGGATGAACAGATACATATCGTTTTTAAAATATTGACAGGACACTGCAATATCCATCTTTCTTACGTATAGTTTTTATTTTTTATTCTACGCAAACTTGAACATACTTATATCAATTTATTTATGAGCTCAATCACCTATTTCTCCATAAGAGCAATGTATTTTGTGTCAATTTTTAACAATTTATGACTTCAAAATATGAACAGTGACCTGCCCTGAAATTTTTATATTGAATTCTTTGGGTAGGAAATTATCAATAAATAAATTTGGAGGCTTGAAATCAAAAATTGTTGTCACGCTCATACATTCTTAAAGAGTCTAGCAGAAAGCACCCCCGATGTAAAGTGTCTTAGCAGTGTTGATTATCAATTTTTAACAATATTCTCTGAAACATACATAAAAATCGGCACTCAAGACTTCAAGAAAAGTGAGAAATGTCTTAATGTATCTCTAACACCTCGTATCTGTGAATTGGCCGTCGGCACAAACTAGCAAGTATGCGTATGATCAAAATACAAACTAACACTACTTTATTCCATACATTTTGCTCCTCAAAAAATAAGTAACTTCTGGCGGGCCTGGGATCTTACTATATGAGTAATGAAATAATACATTTTTTGGAGTTAAATAATATTTTATTTTTGGGGATGCCTAATTGTCTGGTTTATGATACTTTTGAGGCAAAACTAGAATGGTTGAATTGACAGTCTCGTTTTGCAGTTTGCCTGTCTAAATTAAATTTCAAAATATAAGTTGTATAATTATATTTTTCTACGATCACTATAGAAAACAACATATTTCTCATACAAAACACAACTAGAAAACTTACAATTTCACACAACTGTGCGAAAAGTCGTGAGAAATCATTTCTCACACCAGTTTGACCAACTTATATATTAATAATTCATTTTGAAGATTCTTTAGGTGATATATATGATATATTTAGCAAGATTATTGATAAATATCACGGACTTGATATAAATCTCTGTTTGCTCTTTTATAAGCCACATTTAAATAACAAAATTGCACTAAGTTCTGTTGGAATTATTTTCTTATTCTTGTAATATATATTCCGAAGGTTGGTAACACTACGAATCACAACTGTCAGATTGAAGCAGACAAAACACGTTCCATCACATTCTGTTGAAATCGAGAAATTATGTATGTAATGATTGTATCATAACCAAAATTAGATATCCACAAATATCATTACTGCAATTGGAAAATGGTTAGTGACGAAGATTTAGAAAACACGCTACCCCAGATCACAGAAAACTCTAACTAATGAACCAATCAGAAGGTCGCTTGGTGAGAGTGAGCCAATCAGATACAATCTCTCCGTAGTTTGCAACAATTAGATTACACAACAATGAAATGTCAATCAACTGATAGAAAATATATCAATAATGATCCAAATCATAATTAAAATTGATATCACAATAAATAAACAGAGCAAACAATTAAAATGCCTAAATTATTTTATATTTGTGAAAATAGATTCAAAATCTCAGTTGTACGAATGATTTACCTACATATTTCATTAAAAATTGTGATCGTAGAAAAAGTATAGTGTACAACACGTATAGAATCACCTATTTCACACTTGTGTGATTCCAGCACTCGACTCCGTCTCGTGCTGAAAATTACACACCTCGTGTGAAATAGGTAATTTTCTATACTTGTTGTACAATATACTATTTCCTAATTGGGTGTCATAAAGTGTACTTCATGAAATTCGTTTGGGTATCGCAAAATTGTTCAGGTTCATATTTATTTATTTCTAAAAAGTAACAGCATTCAAATTGACAAATTTTGAAAAATATTTTTGATTCACACAAATTACTCGTCTATCAAGTATCATTGTTACCAAGAGTCAAATAAAAAATTGAATATTATCGATATTTTCAAAATAAAGGCTATGTGCCAGAAGTCTACTAGCGCCTCCAGCGGGCAATAGAGAACGATTAAACTTTCATTTTATCATTGTGTCATACTTATAATTTTTTGAATGTACTTACTAATATTATTCCATCCAACTGTGTGCGTTCATTATAACTTACATAGCATAAAAGGTTCGTTGAAAATATTAATTTTGGGGTATTTTTCCTTTGATTGTGACGTACCTATTAGAGAAAACTTCTTAATTTGTTCAAATTGACAAGATAACCTCAAACTATGGCGCCGATGATCTTACGGACGGAGTTTGAATGTTTCAAGCACTGTATCCTTTTAACGTGGAAGCATTGAAGAAAAGTATGAGATTAGCTTCTTGCCATATTGGACATGTTGAAGAATATGTTACCGACAATATTAACAACAAAATTATTGCGAAGTGTATCTGACAAACTTCTATCACTGAAACACCTTACAAATTAGAGATAAAGGTAAATTCATGAATCCCAATCGAAGATAAATTTTTCAAATTTCACAACTGAATTACCAACATCTTTGTTGAATAGATTAATAATGAAAGACAATTTACTGCTTTGATCCATTTCACTCGGTTTTTTGATGTTATAACTACGTACAGGAAATCTATAAAACTTTATTTTGCTCAAATCATCCTTAACACAACAGCCTGGAACACAACAAGCGTTTTTCTATGTTTTATATGCAATTATTTCCACTACAATGCTCAATGACGTATTCTGAGAGATGAAGTTCAAAGCTTACAATGGTGCTCACTATGAGCGCTCGCATCGATATTTGTTCAAATTCCACCCCCTTGCACATAGCCTATGAGTAATTTAATATAGATGTTGTCAATGTTGCTATACACTCTTGTTTTCATGATAATAAACATAGCAAATGTCAGAAAAATTACGTGCATTGTTTGCGATCTATCATTTTTCTTTGTAGAACAATTTTTACTATAATGAGTGACGAGAGCGAAGATTCTGAGATTGTAAACGCGTGGAATATTGGATGCTCTACACTTATAACAGATAAATTGAGAAATCTTTACGAATCAACTTATGATAACTTCAAAAAATGGTGCAAAGAGGAAAATACAAACTTAAATGAAAAAGCTCTGTTGGCGTATTGCGTTCAACAACATGAAAAGCTGGAGGCTCCAAGGCGTTTGTGGTCAGAGCTCTCCATGCTAAAGTTCACAAAATCGTTGCATGATGCCATTGGTTTTTCTAACTAAACAACTCTAATTGCCTTTATCAAAAGAAAGAACATTGGATATCAACCAAAAAAGGACGGGATATATTTCTAGGGAATAAACAAGAATCTCGTATTTGAAGTTGTTTCGTAACTCTTATTATATTTCATACTGCGCTTGTATTATTATTTTCTATCAACTTGTTCATAATCTCAGATCTGTTTTTGTTTATCAGGCCCTATCATGCGTATATACTGCGCAATTTATCTCTCTTAGAGGCTGAATTCACTCGCTCGATGTTTCTGTTACTGACTTTTTTATTCTCTTTTCAATGGTTGTTTTGCTTGTGAAAAACTGCAGTAAATGTGGATTTATACCAACGGAATGGCTTTTTTTGCGATTTGTGGTGTATTTTCCAAGGAATGTAATCTTGAAATGGGTTTGTAATTGTTATATATGGAATAATATCATGCAGTTATTGCTTTCTTTTTTAATACTGGAATACAACGTGTTAGCTGCAGTATTAAGTGAAATATTGATGAAATTTTTTTATTGAAACATGATCAAGATTGATGATTCACAATCGATGCAAGTAATAATTTCTGTTTCTAGAAACGATATACTTCGAATAAAAATCAATTTCATGCAACGGAATTTAGAGACAGTGTGACAGTGTTATAATTTAGGTCAGTTAAATAACATTTGCTTATTTATAGTTCAGCAATTATACATTCTGGTTTGAATCATCCATTGTTGATAGTGACAATTGTTTTAGGATGTGTCATTCCAAAATTTTCGGTTATGTACACGAATGAAATAGATATTTCTTGTATACATAATAGTAAGTATGAATGAAATGTTTCACAACCCTAGAACGAAAGTAACGTAATATGATCATGATGTGGTCAAAATATTCTAAATTCAACGAATAGATATTGAATCATGCTAACTGGCATGCAATGACAGCTATCACGGAGAGAGATGACAATTTCAGTTAACAGCAGTATTTTTTTTACTTATTTGTACTAAGTACAAGAAAGTACTGTGAAACCGACAAAATTCACCTATCAAGATTTTTATGGAAATATCCGCTTTGAGCATCCTTGAATCCATTTTGACTATTTTTGGTTTGATGTCGGTACGTATGTTCGTGCGTTCGTGCGTGCGCAACTCGCAAATCTCGAAACTGGTTGAACGTATAATGTTGAAATTTTGTATTTAAGACTGGTATACGGTCCAGTTGTGCACCTCGCATTATGGTTCCAATCGTCTGAACTTGAAACTTTTTTCGAATTTCTCTAATAAATTCAGAATGATCAACCGTAGGATGTTGAAATTCAGTATTTGAACTTGATGTTGTATCAGAATGGTTATCTGCTATTTTTGTAAGAATCGGCCAGGCCAGAAGTGCACTTTACTTGAAACTTTTTTTGAATTTTTTGCATAAATATAGAATGATCTGCCATAGTATATTGCAATTTCGTATGAAGAACTTCTATAACATCTCAATGTACATTTTGCATTATGATTGCTGGTTAGACCGGAAGTGCACTTTACTTGATACTTTTTTCAACTTTTCGCATAAATTCAGAATGATCAGCCGTAGGATACCGGAATTTAGCATTTGAAATTGATGGCTAAATGGTCATCTTCTATTTTTTTAACAATCGGCTGAGCCGGAAGTGCACTTTATATGACAAAACTTTTTGAATTTACCGCATAAATTCTAAACAATCAGTCGTAGAATATTTAAATTTTGTATTGGGCACTTTTATAATATCTAGTTGTACACCTTGCATTATGATTGCTATTGACCAAGCCGGAAACTTTTTTGAGACATTTTTTGAATTTTCCGCATAAATCCGAAACGATTGAACGTAGATTGTTAGAATTCAGTATTTAGGACGATTATACCGTCTAGGTGCTCATATTCTATTTCTATTGAGATCCACCGAGCCGGAAGTGCACTTTACTTGACAGTCTTTCGGAATTTTTCGCATAAATTCGAAACGATCAGATACAGAATATTGAAATTTAGTATTTCAGTCTGCTGTAGCATCTGAATGATTGCCTACTATTTTCATAACAATAGACTGAACCGGAAATGCACTTCAGTAGAAATTTATTTTTTAATATTGCGCATAAAATCAGATCTGTTGGTAGTCGTAGAATTATGGAAATCAATATTTAGGAATGTTGTAGTATAAGAATAATGGCCTACTGTTTCCATAGCAACCGACTTGGTCGACTTGATTGATTCTTAGAGTCTCTTGGGTGAATTCAAAACGATTAACTGTGGAACGATGAGATTTTGTGTTTGATTATATATATCCAATGATATATATAATCAAACACAAAATCACACCGTATTATATATATTTATATACAAGTGAGTTACATGATGTTCACGTCAGATTTTTTTTTGTTTGGTGACCTACTATTGTTTTGGTAACTTGAGTTCAATGAATTTAACTCAATTAAAATGATAGATAATAACTAGTTTTAATTGTAAGAAGAATAGTTATTGTTCAGTAAGCAAAAGACACATTTTGCATTATTCGACTCGCAGTCGCAACCTACCACTGCTCAGCAAAAAGAAAGGATGGTTTCAAAGTTTCACTATAGTTCAATGAATCTAGGTTCAGCTGACATTATTCACTATGGCGATAATTGTCGAAGCAGTTGTAACGTCAGTAATGTCAACTGATAATCTTGTGGACTAAATTCATACAACCGATTGTTCAGCCCAAGTTTTGGATACTAATATATGTTTATGTGCTGATCGAAAGCACAAAGAGCAATATGAAGTTCATCAACTAAGTTCAATATACAATTTTTTGTCCGCTATGTTCACATATTCATTTTCGATATATTTTGTAGCACTCAAGTATCCAAATCCAATTGAAACAGAGGGCCGTGTCGCGCACGTCAAACATTACATAATTGGCCTCTCGTTTATAGAACACGGTATAAATTGTGTCACAATTGGAATACATTCTGCGTCTGCGGGAAGTATTCGTTCTATACTTGCAACCGCTCCTAGAAAAATCATTCCGTAACCGTTCTATACCTGCGGAAAATATTTCGCAATCTCTCTACACTTGCGGAAAGCATTTGTGTCACTATGGAGACTTTTGTTCAGCACATTAATGAAAACAATATGAATAAATATAAAATTAAAATCCTAATTAAGTCAATTAAATGAAAAACAAACTGGATATGATGTGGTTTGGGCGACAACGAATAAATTCGCAAGATTTTAAAACGATTATGTGGACTGAACGTAAGACCTTTCAATCAAAAATAGTGGAAATACAGAGAGGAGCAATTCGATACTAGAAAATGGCAACGATGCCGACGTATTGAGAAGTGAAAGGAGCGGCAATTGGGATGTATCATATAGGCGTGGCCTAAATAAAGATGGTGAACGGAAGCGTACATCTTCACAATATTATAATGTGAATTATAATATTCAAAGACGAATCAGCACGTAAATTTGAAATTAAGTACGTACCAATCCTGGTTAAAAGAATTTTAAGGAGTTGAAAAATGAATAAAAGCTGGTCAAGTCGTGCAATGCGATGTATCAGTGTGTTTCTGAGAATATTGGACGGTTCCACAAATTTTATTGATGATATGTTCCAAATAGATAATGTTTGGTGGAAAGCACTTATAAAATATTGTTCTCTACTTCATATCATTTTGCCAAATTTCAATAATTTCCATCAGTGACGCACTCAAGTAGGTAATATTTTTGTAGTAGCTATATTTGAATTTATTAAACAAATAGTAGTTCATGACATATTTAACTTCAAAATGGTATGCTTCAGAAAACTGATGAAAATTTTGGTTTCCATTCGATAGTAGCCCACGGAAGATTTCAATATGCAATACATATTCGTAAAATAAACTGGAGTTGTAGCTATCAAATGAGGTATATTACAAGAAAATCAAACAATAAGTTGAAAAATTATGATCATTTATTTGCAGCTGATTACACTGATTTCTCGAATAGAAGTGGTAACTGCAAACCTTAGATCATATATAATATCTAGATGGAAAACATTGTGTTGTATTGTCTTGGACCGAGCGAATGGTAGGTTGGACAAAACAACAGTTGGAGTTTTTAGAGACTTCAGTAAAACTCAGAGTTGTAGTAACCTGAGTTCATTTACAACTTGACTTAGAACATTTATTTACAATAAGTAAGTCGAGTATTCTTATGGGAGTACTCAGTGAGCGTGGGATTAAAAAGATGGCTATAGGTGACGACTACCGAATAACGACTGACTTCTAGTCCCATTCGAAAATCGAGGCTGCAGTTAGAACAGCTAACTAAACAAATTTAAGAACAAAGGTGACCTCTGACTCTAAGAACGTTCTAGAAGGAATTTATAATCTATGTGAAGTAAACATTATTATATGAATAACAGGATTTGATTTATCATTTTAAGAAGAACTGGCTTTAGACATGAGCGAAGTGAAATTGAATATCTTGTTATTCATACGTGACTAAATGGAAATAATAAAAAACGATAATTAATAATTATAATAGTTAATAACTAATAATACGACTTTACAACAACTGCGAACGGTTACGACGGAAAGAGATGGGGAATATATTGTGAGAAAGCTGGAAATATGAACTGCGCAAGCGTGACAATAATCAAATTTCGGTTTGTCAAGCCCACAAAAAGACAAACACATAATTTAATGTTCTAATCTCTGTAAAAAATATTTATATTCATTGGCCGCTTACGGTTGCAAAGTACATCTTCTCAACATTACTTTTATTATAAGTAGCAATTGAAATTCGATACACATGCGCAGTTCGTTTCACTTTATTTTCTTTCATTATATTTTATTTCATTGTCTCTCTGGCCGTTCGCAAAAATTTATTGTGTGATATAGAACTCATTCCATCTTGATACCATAAATAAATGATCTAAGCTGCTAACTAAATGTAGTCGGTATCCCAGTCACTAGATGGCAGATCGCTAACAGAACCCAGTAATAACAGTGACAAACTGTGTCTGTGGCGCTGCCGTGTCTCAATCAATTAATCATTACTGAAATAATCGTATACATGAATAATTTTCAAAATGTATCTTGATGTTTATATTTGTTTACAATGTATTATTGAAAACTCATCCATTTTTACTATCGTACCATACAGTTTTCAATATTCGCCAAGTCAACCTTGAAATAATGAGCGATTTGAGTGAAAATCTCATTATTATATTTTCATTCCTACACTTCAAAGAACTTTATCCTACGCTTTGTTGGTACGATTTTCACGGTCAGTTCTTGAACTATTTTGCACAACTGCTGAAATTAAATGCTATTTTAAATCACAAGATATTTGATTGGATGAAAATCAATTAAAACTGCCTGTGAAGCGAGCTCATATGAGTTTCTAATCGAATTATTTCGATTATTCGGTATGAATGTATTTTATGTAGAATTGTACATTAATTTTCATTTTTAGATTAAAGTTGGTTAAAGCTGGTATCCAATTACTGTTCACCCATTTCGATTGTGATATAATTTCAGAGAATTAGTATTACACTTTATTTTCGGTATTCATAATTGATGTGGATTACGTTGCGTATGAATTGATGATTTCAAAATAATACATTTTAAGTTCATGTAAGCCATATACCTAATCATAAATTCTAATTGAAAAACTTTATTCTAGGTAATTGAATACATCTTCTTCCAGTCTAAGCCGCTAACAAATCTTGAAACTTTTAATTAACACAATAAATTACCTTATTCCTGGTTCCGTTGCGAAAATTAAGACCCAAAACTCATTTCCCATTGAGAACAGCTAATCAAAAGATGCTTAACGTTCAGAAATATGAATAAGGCAATATACGACTGTTTATCGCAGCTTCACGAGTCTCAAAGCTATTATCTCATGTACTATAGTAATAATAATAATAATAATACATTTTTATTTTCTATTGACACATCACATTGTGTATAGAAAACTTCAAAATATAAAATGCAGAAAATAAAGTTGAAGAAGAATATAAAAAACAATATTTACTCACAGAATAGAAATTGTGCTGGAGCAGGTAGATATAATTTCAATTTCTTTTTGAATAATTCATCATTTGGCGCAGACTCAATTTCGTTGGATAATTTATTATAAAAGACTATACCAAATCTTCCAGGCGAGTTTCTACAGTTATATTTGAGCGAAAACTTGGAGAATGATAATCTTTCTTAGATCTAGTGTCATGATTATGCTTCTCTTCATTCAACAAGAGATGTTTTCTATTGCTAAATATGTGAAGACAAGTTTCAAAAATATAAATATCGTACAGAATTAGAAGATTTGACCCCTTGAAAAGATCTCTACATCAAGAAGCATTATATCTAGCTCCACAAAAACATCTTACTATTCTCTGCTGAGCAACAAAACCACTACTGGTCAATAAGCGGTCATATTTTTATAACTCTATTATAGAAGCACCTATTCTAATATAAAATTTTGCTACCAGGTTGGGGCCTACCTTATCTACTCTTCATTCTCTATTGAATTAATCAATACATCTGATTCGAATTTTGAATATCTATGTTAGATATTGATAATGTAACGATTTCTCCTAATTAAAGTCTAGAGTATTTTGAAATACTTCTAGCATCTTCTCAAAAGACAGTAGAATTGATACAGGCCAACGCAGGTAACCTAAATATACTTCCTCTGCCTAAAGGACAGCGTTGATGACTTGAGAGGTCACATAATTGAATTCAACGATCGAAGAGCAAATAAAACTACGAAACAGATCAATATAAATTCTAGTGCTATGAATATTTCTGAAAATAGGTATTGATTGAATTATTATTATTACTGAGTGTAGAGTGATAAATAGTTATGATAGTGCTTCGTTTCATTCGATAAACTTCAATTTATATTTATTTTCAAATAATAGTATTTTGCTCTTATTTTAAACCAGCCATACTCAAACTTTTTTAAATAGAGGCCACAATGACGTTTTGGTTATGGTGCCGCGGGCCGCAACATAAATTTATCTAGGTGTCAATAGAAACACGTTATTTAGCATTGGGTTATTTGTTTTAATTTGGAAAAAAAGTGTTCACAATTAATCTGGCTGGATGTTCTTATGAGCAAGATCATCATGCAGCCATCATGCATTCATAAGCGATATTTTTCGTTTGAACTTGAAAGGCACTCTTGTTGACATCATATTTAATTTGAAATAACAGTTCTACACTAATAGTATATTGTGTGGCTAGGGACGAAACAAGACGATTTCAGCTGAGGGTGAGCGTTGCTTGCCCGAGCGAAGCGAGGGCCGGCATCACCCTCGGCTGAAATCGTGTTTTGTCCCGTGCCACACATTGTATTTTTCATAATACCTGCATTGAAACTTTCCACATTACAAATTTGTCATAATAAAGAAAATATTTTTCTTTTGATTTTGCAGGTAACAAGTCGAGAGTAGCTGCTTGTGCTTGATCAATAAGATGTTGTGATGTACTTAAAATTGTCGTATTAATACTTTTTTTCTTGAAACAAATCGTCTTTTTAATTCAATTTACAGTTCCGAATACAACAACTGTCAAATTAACTAAGTTTATATGATTTTCATTTAGAGATTGACAATGAACAAATGCGACTCTGCCAGGGATAAAACGATGTAAAAATTTAATTCAGCGGACAGAAACAAGCTTGTTTCTCCCCTCGGGCAGAAACAAGCCTGTTCCTGCCCGGCTACACTCGCATTTGTCTGCAATTGTCTTGTTTCGACTGACAAAACAGGCGTTGAAACGCGTTGTTTCAATGCAGGTATTATGAAAAAAATATTAATTATCTGCCACCACCCAGCGAGATTCACTAAATTAGCTATAATTATTATAATAAGTCAGGTCAAGTACAATACAGGTCGCGACCGGCAAGCTTGGCCACACGCTCGCTCGAGAGGGTATGAAAAAAGAGGTAGTTCCCCGTCTCTCATGAGACTCGCTCAATGCAACGCAACGTGATAGGATTATCTACTTCAGTCATAGCACGCTCACACTTTCTGTGGATCCGTGCAAAATTTTTAATGGTTGACAATTTACCTATGTAACTATGCCAGGTGGGCCACTTACAAAAGCTTGGCGGGCCGTAGATTGAGTATGGATGTTTTAAACCCTAGAAACATTACGATATTTGACCGTATTCTGTAACACAATCATCAACTTACTGTCGATAAGATTTTTGACAAATAGAAACGATTGTATCAAGCGAATATCCAGAATTTTTGTCAGAGTTACCTATTTTCATTGGCTGAAATAGATAATGAACTACAAACATTTATCGATTGAGTTACAGAATAGTCCCAAATTAATAAAATGAAGCTTGCAAACAACCATTTCTCTAGAAAGATTTAAAAAGTTCACATGCACATCTCTCAAGCTCTTTCTTTGATACACTTATAAATGTTCTTCACTTTAGTATATGTTTCAATTTAAGTTGGTCTGTCTAGAAATTGGAGTAAGCTCAGAAATCAAACAATTACACCTCAAGAGCCAATAACCTCGGAGAACGTCTGAAACAGATTCACTTGATACATAACAAACTCAACAATTCTGTTCTGCAGGTTACATTGGCATCAAATGAAGCTTCGAAAATTAGCTGAATATCTTCAAGAATATACTAGCAACTGTTTTATTGTGGAATTAAAAATACAATTATTTTTCTTCCAGCTTAGGTTAATGTTCATCAATATTCATTGAGCATACTTAATTACGGTTGCTTTAAACAGTTTCACGAGAACACCTTTCATTTGGAAGACTCAGGGATCAGGTTAAAGAATGTTCGTTACGTAAACAGTTCGTTGAAAATAAACAATATCAAATCAGAATTTTGATAGCAGCTCATTTGACAGTTGAATTTGATTTAATATTGTCCACTCTCAACAAACTGTCTATGTAACAAACGATCTCCCACTTGGGACTCAGATTATCACATAAGACTTTTTTTTAGGCTTTTCAGTTAATTTTGATGATCAGACCTTGGTTTTTTAAATCATTCATCTCATTTCATTCTTTGATTAGTGTTCAATAGATCAATATGCCGGTAATATTTTATCAATTAATTAGCCCTTGCTGAAACACCCCCCAAATCTAGAATTTTGCCAAATGAAAAAGTTGTCGGACTCATCACAATGAAGCTACATACTCACAAAGTTTCAAGTGAGCGGTAACCAACGAAAAAATGTATGCCCTATCTCACGGACTATTATGTTATTCAGTAAAGAAATTAGTATTTTAGTACATATCTTCTGTTGAAATTTCTCTCTTCTTTCCCAACAAGAAACATTCTTGATAATAAATTATATAAATAAACTTAGTTAGTACTAGTACATATTGTAGTAACAGAGAAATAAAAGAAACACTTGGTTAAGTTTCACAAAATTTTATCAATACGACATACGTTTTGATTTCATTCAGGCATAAGTTTCTTCCCCCTTATTCACTACGTTAGCACATAAAATTATTATACAAGATGTAAAAAAAAATTTCGTTAAAGTAAATATATTACCTGATGATGACTTCATAATTCAAAACGTATGTCGTATTAATAAAATATTGTGAAACTTGACCAAGCGTTTAATTTATTTCTCTCTCTGTTATTCAAAATATTTCACCAAGTGCCCACTACAGGATCCTATCAAAGCATATTGTAGTAGTCTGGCTATGCAAAATCAAAAATCGATATAACATATTTAGATTATTCATTTAAACAAGCAGAAGAGAGAAAATCACTCTGAAAACAAAAATTCATTTGAATTGAACATTGAACATGAAGGGGGGTTGAACAGGACGTGAAAAGTGGGCATACCTGAACAAATTTGAATAGGAATTTCAATCAGGCACTTGAATGACCACAGCTCTTCAAGTCCGGATTAAAATGAAATTAATTAAGGATTGAGCACTACCCGTAAATGCTACTGACACATTGTAAGAATAAACCAGCCTAAAGCTTTAGCAGACCGTCATTAGTAACCCGGAACAGTAGCGAATGTATCTCACTAGAAAATATCGTCAGAGATGAGACAGTGATAAAATTTGAAAAACAGCTTTGAATGATCAAGGTCCGAGTTGAACAGAGTTTGTTCTCAATGGTAAAAATTCCAAGAATTGTAACTATGAAAAATTAACTCATTTCAACTGAACTGTAAATGAATAGGGTCTTTCAAAAATGTCGAAAATGATCTCAGACCACATTCAAAAAACTATTGGCACTGATTTTTCGGTAAGGGACATCGTTGTGATTAGCAAACACGATTTCGAAACGTTTAAAAAGGCCACAAAAAACCGCTATGAAGTTGTGACGTCACTTCGCACGTTTGATGCTCAGCAGTAGCACCTCTTTCTATAATGTCAGCAGAAAAAAATATCGGTTCTAGAAAAAACCGACAAAATACTATTGTATTGTACCTGGATGTGATAGCTGCAGTCATCGCGAACCAAATAAGTTGTTTATAGATGTCTTAACAGAAGAGATACCAACGGAAAAAGAGGTTATAAAGAATTCGACGTGATACCGCGTGCCGTCTTTGACTTCCTACTTGTCTTGTTATGAGAACCTGAGGACTATTCCAATGTGAGTACATATTTTCAATTCATTATTGCTAAAAATCGATAATGCTTAGCTAGCTGTCATCGGAATTATCACGATGATCTCAAAATAGCTTTGAGAGTTCCATTTAAGGTTCCAGTCTAATGCAGGGGCCACACTTATGTCTAATGCCGTTAAGTAAGGCGTTATGTGACAATTGATATATTGTCATTGACAATGTGTTTATTATTGAATAACGCGGCAATTAATGACATTAGACGTAAATGTGACCCCAGCATAAAACAAAATACCTTTTATGTACTGATCACGTTTTAAAGTACTGTGATATTCCAAAAAAAAACGTTCAACTATATAAAATTCGGAAAAAGTAACAGGTAGAGAACTAAGCATCCATTTAGATACATTGGTATTCATTATTTTGTATGCATTTTAAATTTCAGGTTAGTTTCTTGTGGAAAATGTGCTCAATCAAAATGCTATTTTCCAAATTTCACCAAAAGAATATTGAATTATTATTATTGTCTTTGACGAAAGATAGAAAGGCTTTAGGATTAAGTAAGTATAGTCTTTGACGTAACATGGTTAAATGCTAAATCACTAAAACAATATTTTACTACATTTTGCACATAAAAATAGATGTTGTACTATCAAGAAATAGAACCAAAATTAAGTCCCACCTCTGAGCTTTGACAACACTCGTTTCAGCTGCGTTAAAAAACTCACTTTCCGAGAAAAAGTCGGGAATCATTACTCGTGAACCTCTGCAAACTATCTGACTGTCCCTTTACGAATCCATCAGAACTAATTTTGAATCTGATTCTGTTCTAAGGCGAGTCCCTATCTCTTAAGCACTAACAGCTGATCACCAACGTGCGTGACGACGTCACAGCGGCGCTTGGTTAATAACAGCGTTTCGCCGATCACGTGACTAAATTTGAAAATTTCACGATTTTCTATGTTGTTTGTTGAGATAACGCAATAGAAAACAAAAAGGTGGAAAAATAATGAAAGCACCTTTTTCTCACTTATTTGATTGATGCATTCTGTCTCCGCTATTGAACAAAGAACAGTAATCTCATGGAAGATATGATTATTCTACTAGTAGTACAAATATGTGTACATTTATATTGAGATTCACAAGAAGTTTATGTGAAATTATAAGGAAGGAAGATACACTACGGTTTATTTAGTTCATAACGTATCAATTAGTTTATCAAAAGATAAAAAACTCCAAAACTGAGCAAAGAGTGAACAATTGATTCTAACAAGTAATAAAAAAACAAATACTATCAACATTCATATATTTACAATCAAAGCAGCAGCAGATTATTCTTTCTGTAGATATTTGATATTGACTGTTTTTTTATGTGAACAGGTCTCTTTTATTTCATTTATTCCAGCAATTGTAATTCTAGCTCTACAGTATTAGGTATTAAGCCCGTTTGAATCGAAATAAATACCGCTTATATTTTCTACGTCATACAGTCGTTCAATATTAAATACATATATATATATATATATATATATATATATATATATATATATATATATATATATATATATATATATATATATATATATATATATATATATATATATATATATATATTTATATATTGCTATCAAATTACAGACCAGAACTGAATATGATTATCAAAGGATTAAATAATGTGAAAATGAGCTGATATTGCCGTTAGTATATTAAGATATAAGTTCTTAGGACGCTGAACAAGTTACCTAAAATGTCTTATGAAATGTATATCAAATACAATTTTTTCTATTTGGATTCATATTTATGTCAAGAAATATTGAATCTTCTATTTTGAAAACATCGATAAAGAATATTCAACTTCTTATTTGACTTTTGGTAACACTGAGACTTGACAGATGAGTAATTTGTGGGAATCAAAAATACTTTCCAAAATTCATTAAGTTGAATGTTGTTACCTTTTGGAAATAAATAAATAAAAACCTGAACAATTTGAAAATTTCCTTCAAAATATATTGTATTTTGACACATCAAAATGACAGTTAGGTTATCTAGCAACGTAGCTACCAGCCTAATAAAAATTAGGTTAGGATTCTATAAAGAGACACTTTACGATACCCAAACGAATTTCACAAAGACCACATTATCACACCCAAATAGTAAAAAAAAATTTGAATTCATTAATCATGATAATGCTAACAATCAATACAAAATTTCGTTTAGTTGAACTATTCTATATTATAAATATTCCAGGAGGGATTCAAATTATTTTAGAGACGTTAAAATGATCTTTGATTCTTTCATAGAATGAATTTGTGTGATACCTGAAAATGTACAACAGTCATTATAAAATAAAGATGATGACTTTCTGAGTCTCTGATGTCAGTACGAGAAGAATTTATATTTTTTATAGTCATTATCTCCGGAAAAAAGTCTCCAAACATTGAAGTAAAACTCTGAAAAAATTATTATCTTGGATGGAAGTTCTTTGAGGAAGTTTTCCTATCAGACGAAAGTTTTAAGAGGCCGCGATAAGCAATCAATATGTTGTCGGTAGAAAGCGGCGAGCGGCAATTGTCAAGATTGCAGATGTGCTGCTTGGCATGAACTTAACTAATTAAAAGACCGTCAGTGAGTCAGTTCAAAATCTTGCCGCAGTGGTTAAAGGGGCTGTCCGCACCAGCTGAGTTCAAGAAAGCTTCTTCGAATTAATGTGAATTTCAAGAGAATTTTGTAAGATATTAATGCAAAAACAGAAAGATCAAATATATAGGATGTTCCATATAAGTGAACACAATCTATTCACCACTTTCATATAGAAGGTATTGGAAATGCAGGAATAATAAAGTCCTTAGATTCTTGTGGCAGAATATTCTTTCAAATTAATGGATACTGTGATTACAAGTACCTTTACTTGAAATGTCTTTTGGACCATCAAGCATATAATTTCTCCAATGTATCCATGGAATAATTCGATTTGATTACACTATGATTTTTCTTGAGCAAAACGCGATAGAAACATGAGCATATTGTATCTGATAGAGATTTTATCTGCAAATATATAAGAACGAGAGTAATCAGTAAAAAACTGAATTGAAGATGAATAGCATTTTTTAGTGAATTTTCCAATAGAGCGTCTCGTCTTGCATCTGTAAGCTCTTTCCAGATTTTTTAACACTATTTTATGATCTGTGTACTATCTCAATCCCAGGTGAACATGGAGACTTCCCATTGAAAGCGTAATGATTGTACCACACGGTGGAATGCTATTTTAAAGATATATATATATGAACGCTCTTGGATTGCAATTGCCATTTGTCAATTTATTATGATGAATGGTATATCTGATAATTCTCTGTTGGGTTCAATGAGTGAAATAAAAATTATTACTAACGGTAGCAAAAAGTTGTCCTAGACTCTTAATTGATAGGTGTAAGAGTGTGAAAACTTGATATTTTTGCACCTGACGTCTCGCTCTTATCTCTATTCCGCACGGTGGATTTCCAAGAATACAAAGATTCTATCAGCTGAATTCTAAGCGCTCCACTACTAAAGCCATCATGAAAATAATACTCAAGATACAGCGAGGACTGATAATATACCAGCCCTGAGAGGATGAGAGATTAATGATTGCCATATTGATAATTTCACTTGAAATGTTACTTGCTTTGATGATATTTATCATCTGACTACTGTCGTCCAGAAATACTCACGCGAATAAAATCTAAATCAAATAAAATATGACTGGATTTCAGTTACGTTATGAACTGAGAAACCATAATATAAAAACGGAGGTGTCGGTGGATAGGCAACCGACAGAAGCGAAACTTGTTATGCTTTTCTACATAAATGTAGGTAGAATCTCTCCTTCTCTTTTTTTTTTTCATTCAATTTCTTCCCCGAGATAAAACAGGATATTAAATAAATATGAAATGATACATAAAATATTGAGTGAATATTTATGAAGATATAGATATTAGTATTTGATTCTAATATTTATATTTTGAATGTAGATAGATTTTATATATATTTTGGATATAGTTGACACCGATAATATATAACCTGCAAATAAAATAAAATATTATGTTGGCACACGTGTTTACTGTACAGTATACAAATGCAGTATATTATCTAATGTAGCACATGCGCGCTTTTCGTATAGATTGCGGGCTATCACGTGAGTTTTTGTTCCAGCCAATTTCAAGAATCAACGGCTGAGCCCTCATTAAGCAAACAACGTCTTACGGATCTATAAATCCATAAGAACCTGATGAGAACGCATCGACTTTTGTTGATTGATGTCATAAGCATAGCAAGTTAATTGCGGTTTTATTCCTGGTTCACAGAATTATGAATTTACCAGATTTATAAATTTACACAGAATTGCATCAAATAAAAGATGAAATTTGTATTGCACAAATAATGCTTTTATCAATAAGATTCAATACAAAAGAATGGAATCTCTGTTATAAAGGATACAAAATAACGAAAGTTAATTATTCTCATACAAAAATGAACTTTTTTGCATGTAATTTGTGAAACTATGGCACTCTACGTAGAAGCTGGCTTAATTCTCCCTAATAGGCGAAAGTGAAAAAAGCTTGTCGAAGAATGCATCGCATTACTAATGTACCCAATAAATGCTAAATTTGCTATTGCAATCAGTTTATGTAATCACAAAGCTCTTTTTATTCTATCTTTCGGAGAATTATGTGCATTTTTAATCATGGGAACAAAATCTATTTTCCGTATGAAGAAGGTTCGGATTCTTCTACTTAGCTCTAGCGTGCTTTAGCAAGGCTTTAGATACTTAGTAAGTCCACGCTATTTCGCTATTTGAATTTTACTGCTTGTACTACTTTGAAAGAAACTAAGAAATATTGGCTAGTATCACGATCTATGTTTTTGGCTGGACTAGGAGCGTTGTGTCAAGAAAAATATTCTTAGTATAGCTAAAAACAGAGTTTGTAGTACCAGCCATTGTTTCTTGTCGCCTATGACACTAATGTAGAATCGAACATTAAAGATCAGTAGATTTAATAAAAACGACTTTTGATTTTGAATTCTGTATATTTATTTAAAACTTTAAGTTTCAAATAAATGTACAGAATTTAAAATCAGAAGTCGTTTTCATTAAATAAAATTCTGAAAAAATGTATAGGCTATCATCAGAAGATTTATTAATGATATCGGAGAATCGTGATTTCGATTAAAATCCATAGATCTGCGGATGAATCCGTAAGACTTGCAGCACTGATTTGATATAACTTCACTAATAGGATCAAATCAGACGTGTATTTGCAATAAATGGAATAATATCACAGTTACTATTCTACTTTTTTTATAGAAAGCGTAATTACCAAGCAAAATTTAAATGTTATTCCACCATTTTGAGAAGTTGATTTAAAATATGACTTTGAAAAACATATAGCCTGTCCCATTTGGAAATTTAAAATAAGATATTTTCACCGGATAACAGATAGACTGAGAAAAAATAAATAACATCTTTTATGGCCGATTTCAGGATCTCGAGTTGGAATAATTCGGTTAAAGTAGCTCATTTCCTTGGTAAGCATATCAACTTCTGCATTTTTTTATCACTAGCCAATTAAATAAATTGAATAAATCGAAACCCATTTCATTGGTTAATTGATATCTATTTTAATTTTTTTGTAATTTATGAGTTCTTGATATCTTAAATATTTAATCATACCACGTTTTCTTAGGATATCGAGAACTATAAGAGCTACAATTGCAGTTACAGATTTTTGTGCACATTGAAGAGACTACATCAATGGTGATTTTGTTCAAAAGAACTCCTAAAGGTCTCGTGATAGTGGTAAAAAACGAGTTTCTTTCTCAAATAAATTTCAAACTACTCACACAAGAAATATTCAGTTCCAGCTAGCTTGAAATCAATGTGAACAAATTTTTTCCTTCAGAGCACATTTAAAAAAAATTATTTGTAAACATATTTTTTATTACTCATGCAGGATAAGTACTATTTTGCGCACGTTCTTCCGGGTGATGAATGGCTCTTTGGCTTTTGAGTGTGCCAAGTATAATATTAGTAAACCATTTACCGCCCGGAAAAATAAGCGCAAAATAATACTTATCCCGCATTCGTGATGAAAAATTGTATCTGCAACTCGTGCGGTGTTATGAATTGGCCCCTTGAGCGAATAAGTACACTCACTTCGTTCGTGCGTCCAACTCCGCTTTCGTGGGCAATCGACAACTTAACGCACTTGTTGCACAAAATACTATTATCAAATAGGCGTGACATTTGATTTGATCCTCTGAAAATACTCCTATATTCCGTTGCATTTTTTTCTGCATGGGAAAAAAAAATTGCCCAGCAAATCATTTTCAACTATTTTATTGATGATTTATGAATCATATTGATTAGTATGAGATAATGATTTCAGTCATCTAAACAAACAATTGTATAAAATTTTTAGTCGTTTATTTCACTCATGTCAATTATACTGACAAATTTTGCATAGTTACAGTGACAATTCTAGTAACAAATCGCTTGCTAACGGGCTTTTACCTCTGCAAATTCACAAGACCTTTTCAACGCGATAAATTGTCTTTGTCATGAAGAAACAATACACAAATTTCATGTAAACAAACAATCAGTTCTCGAAAATGTCAAAATTTGATGCTTTTTTGTGAAAATTTGTAATGAAATTGAGAAGAAAAGTCTGAAAATACAAAAATAATATCAAAATAGTATATGGAGACAATTTAGTGCATTTTGCAATAAAAAAGGTTATTAATTGCAGCCAACATCATTTAATAGGTACTTCTCAATTCCATTCGAAAAATATTCTTCACGAATACCACTCGCGACTTTATTTAACAAAATTTTTTTTTTTTAAACATTGTTCACCTTCAAGCAACATCCTTTGAGCCATCTATTATTATAGTCTTTTTACATCTCTTTATACCCTTTCGGGTGTCGAGATTAGTTTCACAATAATTATTTATTCGATGTTGTCAATAAAATCTTTCCATATTTTCCTCTGTTTCGCCATTTCTCCTGCAGTGTGACTATTGATTTTGTTTCTCCTCAATATTTATTCTACTTGAAAATTATAGTACAAGAATATATGAAACAAAAATTATATTCTTGAAGAGACAAAAATTATTGACGCAGCATAAAATCGAATAAATTTTTCAAATTTTCTCATGATCAATGAAAAAGAAAAAAACGAGTTTATTATAATTTTACAATCCATTTTGTGATATGCTATAATCTAAAGTTTAAAAAAATAATTTTTTGCCGATTGACTTCAAAAGTACGACTTTATTGACTGTTTACAGTCTGTAAAGGGACACTTTTACTGTCTAGGCAGTAAAAGTATCGTTTCCACAGCAACCGCCGAACATACGCATCAAAACTTAAGAATCGATCAAAAAAAGCATAGCAACATAATTTGATGGCGATGACATACGTCAAAAATATTGAAATTAATCATTAAATTAATTAAATTTAAACAATCGGCAAAAAAATTATGTGTTCAACACGGAAAAAATTAGGATTTATTGCCTTGTCTAGATTCATAGACGCGAATACGCCTCGTCTATGAGACTCTAGCCGCGGCTACGCCTCGTCTATGAAATGTCGTTTTCACAGCAGCAGCCTAACATACGCATTACAACTTGGTAGCCGATCAACAAATGCACATCAACATAATTTGATGGCAATGACATTTTGCAAAAATATTGAAATTATTATAGATAGGAATAAAATGCTAATAGCCCTGGAGGAGCTGGGTATACCAATTCAACTCATAAAACTTATTATTATGACACTATCAAAAACCCAGGCAGCAGTAAGGATAAAAAATTAATTTTCGGAATACTTCTAGATAAACCAAGGAGTAAAACAGGGAGACTGCCTATCACCTATACTATTTAATGTTATCCTGGAAAAAGCTAATAAAGAAAGAAAACCTACAAACTCAGTAGTAAATATAAACGGAAAACACCAGATTTTTGCATTTGACGATGACATTTCGATAGTGACAGAGAGCAAAGAAGGTGTCGAAAATATCCTGAGGAAACTAGAAGCTTGCACAAAATCAGTAGACCTTCAAGTGAATACCGACAAAACTAAGTACTCAATAATATCAAGGAAGATTAGAAATACGGCAACGCATATAAAACTACTGAACTATAGTTTCGAGATCGTAAACAAATATAGATTCCTAGGGTCGATAATACATTCAACAGGTAACACAGATCAAGAATTTAAGTCCAGGATCGCAAGCGGTACAAAGTGTTACTATTCGGTGAAGTGACTACTAAGATCAAAAGAACTCTCAAGAATGAATAAAACTGAAATATATTAGGATCCGAAATGTGAACACTGAATAAAGGACAAGAGCTTCAACTAAATGTATTCGAAAGGAGAATATTTGGGACATTCTACGGACCAATCCAAGTAAGCCAAGATGTTTGGAGAATAAGAATACAAACGAATGAAGAACTAAATGAACTATATCAAGAACCTGACTTGGTATCAACTGTCAAAAAGAGTAGACTATGTTGGCTAGAGCATTTACAAAGGATGAAAAATGAAGAATCAGTTTTAAAAAAAAAATTACAAAGTCAATCCAACGGAAATAAGATCTAGAGGTGGACCAAGAAGCAGATGAATCGATAGCGTTGTTAAAGATCTTAAAAAACTAAAAGTCAACTGGCCGTTGAATTGGAGAAAAAAAACAAGAGATCGTAAAGTCTGGAGGAGGACTGTAGAGGCGGCAGGAGCTCTCAATGGGTCGTAAGCCAACATGATGATGATGATGATGATATAATTATTTTGGCTCGCAATTCGTGAAACAGAGAAAAAAATCTGGTTTCAATTAAATTCTTGTTTATTTTCGCAGAATCTGCGAGAAAAAACCTCAGAGTTTATAATTGTTACTGAATATTTACTTCAAGTGAATTTATTTCAGTTACATTTGGTAGAGTCCAATATTGTGGAGCACAAAAGACATTCGGAGTCTGCCGTCATGAAAATTTAATTTTTTCCCTCATAAAATGTAAGGAATAATAGAATTCAAAGAACAAATACTTCAAAATAAGCCAGAAAATACCAACGTTGGACAATCAGAGATGTTTTATTGAGTGGTCTTATTTTTAAATACTTTAATAAATTTAAAGAGTCGAGGAGTATCAATTGGGTAGACTGAAAAGATACATTCACAACCGAATCCGAACATGGCACAAATTCATGCTAGCTTGAAATTCAAAGCTAAGCATATGAGCTCAGTGTAACCATTTTCAACCAAAATTTGCATATAGCACGCTCTAGTTTCGAATTGTAATGCTTGCAGTATGCAATCTTCAACTTTGGATCACGCCTATGTAATGTTGTTAGAGAAAGAAAGTAATTTAGAGATAGGTTGAGTCGGGCCCATTTTTGTATGGAGTTAAATGGCTAGGTTCGGTTTATTTAGTATTTTCATGTGAAAATATATTGTAAAATGGGAAGAAAATGTTTTGTGACAAATTGTAATACAGGCTACAGAACATGTGAAGAGAAATTTTCTCTTTTCTCTACACCCAAAGATAATATTTTATCAAATAAGTGGCGAGGATATCGTAAAATAATGCTCGTCTGGAGATGTAAAAGTGAGAAGAAATTATGCAACAATTATATTGAAATTAAAGGTTATATCAATGTTTCAAATTATTGAACGTATCTAATCTTAACTTTTAGTGAAAAATTCAACTTCAAGAAAACTTCTTAGCAATAAAGAATATAAATATTTCTATTTATGTTTTGAAATCAATAGAGATGTGATAATTGTTTACAAATTCACCGTACAGTATAGTATGGAATTGTTAAATCATATGACAAATATATTATTACAGACAACGTTCAAATATTGCCGACTAAAAGAGAATGCATGTCCTAGTATTTTTCCAAATTGACCGAAATATTTAAGCGCCTCTCAAACAACAAGGAAATCTCTTATTAACAAAATGGATCTTTGAAAAAGCGTAAGCTGTGCAAAAAAGAGAAAGATATTAAAATGTAGATAGAATTCATCTTCCATTTATTCCATCAAAATAATTTTTAATTTTCAGTAGAAGACACATAAACGCTAGAAATAAATTTAAATCCAAAGCAAAACTTGGATTCAGAAGACTTGAAATAATTTTTTCGATTTGAAAATTATATCCATCGAAGAAAAACAAATTTCCATGAATGTGATGTGGGAGACAAAATACTTTGTTTTCGTGAAGTAATATAAAAGTGAACGGAATTTTCCCATAAATATCACGGATCTACGCAATTTAGGAGATTTTTGCTAAGTTTTTTGTTAATATTTTTTTCTGGTATATAAGAGATTGTTTGTGTATATTTTCTCAATTTTATTACGCCCATTGTTATATAAAATATTCATAAAATTGTTTATGTATCTGTTATTCATAATTCGAAAACTCTTATCCAAAGAAACGTTTATAAAACATGTTTCATAATAATGCACTTTTTCATTGCAGATTTTAATAAATAGAAATGTTAATTTTCTTTTACTTTTGTCTTTCATTTAATAAATAATAAAATATTTAACGTGATGAGAATATTGAATTTATATGGCAATTGTTTTTTATTGGAAAAAATTCAGATATAATCCCATTTCTATACATGAAGCATGCAAAGCTGGGCCCGCTCACGCTATCTCTCTCACGTTTGCCGCATTACATTTGAGGCTTCATGTTTTCCAACTGAGTGTCCGCTCCTCTATTATTATCCTTAGTGCTTTGGATATAGTGAATTGGCACGCGCATTGAATCTCACGTATTTTCACGCTAGGAGCGCTGTCGCTGATATATTTATTCAACATGTGTTTTTGACATTTCAAGTCAAATAGAAGCCTAACCAATAACTACTCTTCATGAGCCACATACAACTAGCCGTTGAATTTGAAAATATATTTCTTTGAGGCAAAAAGAAGAATGAAGTATTCAGTATTTGCACTATTTTGTGTTTGTTTTCGAAAATGGAACTACTTAACTTCAGGCAATGTTAAAAGTGGTTGTGAATGCCACAAATTTTAACTTAGCCTAATTTGAACTTCAAGAGTAAATTAAGCAGAATCTAAAGTAGTTGTGAATGTTAACGTGCTCCATTTTAATTTCACGTGAAGAGAAAATTTTTGCATCGGGCTCACGAAGAGATTTGACATATTTGAAGTTCATATGGAGGAGGAGTGCAGAAAGATAGAGTATATAGAGATGTCCCATTTAAATTTAATATTCACCGAAAAAAAAAAAATTCTCAAGTAAAATTTTAACAATTTTCCTCTCCTCCGGAGAGCAGGAAGCCAATAATTTTAAGATCTTGAATGGGAACCACTATTTTTTATTCCCGATTTGAATAGAGCGTCGAATACCAAGTTAATTTTACCTGAAACCCCCGGAGATGGAAAAATAAATTCAATAACGTTAAAACTTCAATTATGGTCGAATTTCGACCGCATGGCAACCACTAGTAACAGTTATTATGTAAACATATCAGCTCTTGAGGATGATACTTGAGCTAATTCTAAGGAAATATTGACAGGTGAATGGAAAGTTTTTTGATAGAACTGGCTACATCTCTACCTTGTTTTACAGAGTTGGCTTTTCTTGAATAATGTAATTTTTACTCTCTTGTTTTATTGAATTGTATTATTTCTTATGATTTTTCTTACATATAATATAGTAACTCATATATTTTAATTACAGAACAAAATCACAATTCGAATCGAATGATATTCGAATATCCTTGAATAGATTCAGTTATTCAAGATTTTTTTTTTGTTTCTAGTAAGACACTAAATATAAACTATTTATTTTTCATACAATTTCCTTTTTTACTTGAACTATATTGAATGATATAATTTTGAGAAATTTAAAAAGATCTGTGTCATAATTTTTTTAATCACTATTGATTTAATTCGCCGGTATTCACGAATAAATTGATAAAAACAATCAAAAGTTTGAATGTACCTCTAAAGTATAGTATAAGTATTTGTAATCACAAAGAATCAAATTCTCCATTTTCAGTTACTGATAATGTCAGACATTAAGATGACTAGTAGGGTAGAGGTATGAACAATTAGAGAAAATTCTATAAATTAATATTGAAATCAGCTAATAACAAGAATATATTACACTGAAAACTATTTCAATAGTTGAGAAATTATTCTTGAAGGGGAAATATAAATTGCTCCCAGAGTCATGTTCTATATCTGAATTCGTGAATTAAGTTGGTAAACTGCAAAAATAAAAATTGAGTTAATGAACTGCAAACAATCGAAGTAAATCACGATCAGAAGGAGGCGTTTAGGGCTAGAAAAGAATAAATAAGAAAGCAGGAGAAGCTACAAGATGAAGAAAATATCTACGCGGAAAAGGAAAACGATAGAGGAAAATGGAATGAGTGTCGCTAGGGAAAAATCTATCGAATATATTTTCCAATTTTCTTCGCTACAGAAATGAACACTTGACAAGATAATAAAGGAACCCAGTGAGTTGTATTTTCCCTTTGGATATACTTTTAGTTCTGTTCAATTTCCCAAGATCGCTATCCATAGCTTGAAATTAATGTTTTAGGAGATTAAATTTTTTTGAATGATTGAGAAATCTTAAATAATCAAATTATAGAGAACACATTTCAAAAATTTTCAATTGTTAATGTCCATAAAATGATAAATTAATGAAAGCAGATAACAGTTGTAGTGTATAAAGTGCGACATTAGTACCTATGAGTATTGGGATAATGAAAATTTAGAGAAACAGGAGTCTGAGATTTATAATTTATGCATCAAGAGTGTAAAGTTGAGCACTATGACATGGGATCAAGTATTTGGTGGCAGGGCTTGCACTAAAATTGTTGACGGAATGTTATAAAGCTTGTTTACACTTGTATTAAATACATGATTTTTTCTACGACCCTCAACTTCCATATTTTCACAATTATTGAACACACAGCAATAAAGTCCAGGACACAAGTTCATATTTTGATTCAACAAATATCCGAACAAATGGATCAGTTACAGAGGCTAAAAACATGATTTTACAGAAACTCAACTACTACGTATACAAATGATAAATAAAACTGGGACACGAAAAAGATTTATTTCACGCTTTGTTGGCGCGCGTTAAGTACTGACATTTCGCATGGCCGTAGAAAAAACTAATTTTCAATATGTTTCGTGATTTTAGAAGATATTAAATTATACATGATCACAGTTTGTTCAAAGCTCTAATATAACGTATTCTACACAAGTTCACTGCGCAATCCAATTACTCTCGCTACAGCTTCCGTCTGCTATTGCAAAATGTTAAAACTTGGATGCACACAAATAGAATTTGGAAAAAAACATCGAATTAGGTTCATTTTGTTATAACATAGATACCTTTAAGAATTCGAAATTCTTGATATTCCATGGTATCGATTACACTTAATGATTGAGTTTGAGAACTTGCATGCTATTGCTATTAAACCTACACACTTTGAATATGAGAAAATAGTATATCATGCTACAAGGACCGAACGACTTTCATATTTTTCCAGGATAAATTTGGCTGCACACCAAATTGTGAATAGCTCTAAATTTTGGAATAGTAATTTCTGTAACAAATGTAGGAAATACTTGGTTGTGAAACGGATGCAAATTGTCCGCCTCCAAGACAAGCGCAGCAAATTTCAGAATTCACGTTTTTGCATGTGTTGCAATCTTTCTGAGGAACGTGATTTGAACAATCAATTCAAATTTCACAGTCTGTGTCAAACTTTCATTTGTGGTTCAGAATTCAACCATACTTGGACAGCAGCTATGCATAGTTGCTATCCAATTTGCTACAGGGCAAGAAAAATCGCATCAAAACAGCTTTTAGAAGTATTACTCGCCAGATGATGAAGAAAATTTTTAGTGATTGAATTGAATCGTGTATTTTTCGAATAAATTGTATTATCATGAGTAATGTTGATTTTGTTCCAATTTTGTATTATTCGCATATGATTATCCTAAGAATACATAGTCCATTTATAACATGGAAATTAATTTTCCAAATGAGGTTGACACTAATCCCAAACTGACATTCAAGTAACACATTAGATACCTCTATTTGAATCAGACTTTCTTGCGTCATTCGCATAGTTATATGGAAGGCAAATATGCAGATATATATTATATAGAAATTAGGATTCAATTTATTTTAATTATATAAACTGTTGCATCGCTCCAAGTCTCCCTTGAAGTATATCATACTAGTCCGAGGAAAGTATACATAATAATTCTCCCTCATTATCAATAATGTTGCTGATCACTTGAATCCGTTCAATATTATTTCAAGCCTTGATTTGGATCATCCTTGAACATCCCAAGATTCTTTAAAACAATATTTTTCAACCTGTGGGTCGCGAAGTCTTGCTTGGGGGTCTCGGTCGCATTCCAAGTAAATGTAAAAAGCAAGGGTTGTAGGTCCTACACTATGATAAAAGTACAAAAATTTCAGTGAGAAGGCTGTGCCAATTAATTTTCAATAATTTGCGGAATCGTGGTTCTACTTTCGAGACACAAATAACCAAATTATTTAAAAATGGAAGCCATTTTTCTTTTCTTAGATTTCATGTTCACCATTGAAGAGAGCATTGATAGCAAAATGGCACTGATACATTGAGAGCTTCCCTAGCTAGTTCTGGATATCATTCTTTTATTTTTCCACCCAGAAGACGCCAATCTTCTGCAAATTGAATACTATTCTGCTATTAGCATCTATAAGATTTTGCTGCTAATAAAACAAAGAATCCTTATTCATCTATGCCGATTGTCAGCCTAAGAGTTCAATTCTGGAATTAGTAGTCTCTTTTCTAAATTATGCAAGCTTTGTATCATGCAAGGATTGAGAGAACTCACTACCAACAATTGGTGCAATGCAATTTCTAAAAAATCAAACAAAGTTTTTTTGTACAGTTTTGTGAAAAATCACTTGATTCTCTGGCCCTTGAATAATCTTGGTTTAAATATTCAGGTGATTCAAAATATCAGCGAGTAATGCTAATTTCAATAGCCTTGTCTAAGACAGTCGCAAAAATAACTTATGTATTCAGATTCAGCAGATAACTTCGAATAACCACCTGACTTCTGTATGATTAGGGGAATTCTGATGAAACGTACCAAAGTCTTCATAAATTATTCTAAATATAGAAGTTTTCAAGAGATTTCATCTTTAATACAGTTCACAACTAATACGTCATCTTTGAAATCACTGACATTATTTTATTACGGTCTTAGGGGATCGCCAGAGTTTTTTTCTTATAAAGGGATTGCATATTCAAAAAGGTTGAAGAGCACTGCTCTAAAATATCAGCATTGTATTCAGTTCTCGTACTTCATGTCTCAGTGATACCTATTGCCTCATACCAAATATGCACTCCAGGGGTGAAGAAAATTGTAAAATAAGTTTATATCATACTGATAAAAGAAGCTACATTGCAACACGAGAAAATGAGTGCGTGTAATATTCTCGCGCGGTTAAAGTGAAACTTCTATGACGTGGTAATTATTATGAATGAATTGCAAATAAATGAGTCATGTGAGAATTTGATAACATTTATTGATCAAAATAATTTATATTGAGCAATAGAAAGTAAGTTTTACATTATGCATTGAAAATAAATCAATTATATTTCTGCATTATTGGTTATTGACATGTTCTTTGAAGATTATTCAGAAACATTTTGTTCGGCCAAATAGACTCCTCATGCGTGTAGCAAATTGGATAGCAACTATGCATAGCTGCTGTCCAAGTATGGTTGAATTCTGAACCACAAATGAAAGTTTGACACAGACTGTGAAATTTGAATTGATTGTTCAAATCACGTTCCTCAGAAAGATTGCAACACATGCAAAAACGTGAATTCTGGAATTTGCTGCGCTTGTCTTGGAGGCGGACAATTTGCATCCGTTTCACAACCAAGTATTTCCTACATTTGTTACAGAAATTACTATTCCAAAATTTAGAGCTATTCACAATTTGGTAGTTGAGTACAAAAGCATACGACTATCGATTATATTCACCATTAGTCTATATTGTGTTGTCGGATTATCAATAATCAACTAATTCCTATTTGTTGACGGCTGGTCATGGTCGATTCGATAAATGTGGTTGAGATCACCGGCACGTATTTAGTTAAAATGATGACTAAATCTGTATGATTACCACATTTATCAGTAATTACAAATGATTCCAAACAGACTTTGATTGACGTAATGAAAATCAGTTTGGCTGTCTGTCCCGCTGCGGGTAGGCACTAGACTGACCCTGCAGGGTCTATGCTTGGCGCCGCAGACACCTGACAGATATGTATTTTCAAAGAAGCAAAAAAAGAATGATAAACAGAAAGGAAGTTGCCGTCACTCCTACCGCTGTTTCATTTTTTTTACGAACTAACCATAGAGATTATTGATAACAATCATTCTGAATCCACAATATTGGAAACGAGGGAAAAGGACACCAGTTACCGATTTTTTTTTATCGGAATTATTTATACATTTATTCATTGGAAATCATATTGAACAAATTATTTCTAATGCGAACATTTTGAGAACTGAGTTTGACTCATAAGAAATGTTTGATGCTGCAGCAATTGGATATCCACTTTCCTCACAATAATAATAGTTACTTATCAAACATTTTGCAAGATCAATTAGAAGTTGAGAAGATTCCACCAAATACTCAATCTGAATTAAGACAGCATAGATGTGCAATTAACATATACGCTCCCTTCTACAATATTAATGGGAAATTAAAAATAAAGGAAATAGAAAAGAAAAGAAAAATATAACATATAATAGGACATAAGATATGCATTGGTTTCGAAGGCTCAGAGCTCGGCTTGTGGTGGTGGGCAGAAGTTGCAAGGGATGTCTTTGTATTCATGGAAGTAGTTTCTCCGTATGAACGTTTTTCGAAAATCGCCGCTCTGTTAAGCATACGATTGCTTTGGACATGTCTAACCAATCTTTGAGTAGGATTCTGCATGAAGATTCACAATTTCACACATACAAAATTATGATTGTTCAAACACTGATGCCTCTTGAAATTTTGAACGATACTCCTGCAATCTTAACTTTTTTCGGTAGTACGATTCAAGCATTTGCGATTTTTTTCTTTGGGGATATCTGGAGCAAAAAGTTTTCAAACATCGATTACACAGTCGGGAAGTAGCTAAGAAGAGAACTAGGGAAGAAATAATGGATATAACCATCAGAAAGTAACGACAAGCGGTTGAAAACTTCAGAAATCGTCTTTAAGCGTGCTGCTGACGGTCGTCATCTTAGTGATGTAATCTTTAAAACTTGAGACAGTAGATTGTCTAGTAAATCGTACAATATAAACCCCATTTCTCTAAGTACGATAGTTTATACATGATCCAAAACGTACGTTAAATTTACAATTTATTATCAAATACAGAAAGAAACAAACAGAAAAATTTCGAACAAGAGGAAGACAGGTAAGGATGTTCACTAAGCCAAATACTATTCGCCATACATTTATCAGATTTTCGAGGACAGATAGAAGAAGTTGAAGTAAAAAATAAATTTTTTTGCACAAAAACACGCAATTATCCTCACAAAAACGAGACAAAAAATTAACTTAGTAACTAAGAAACTAGACAGATTTTAATGGAGAAGGAAATTTCACAAAATGTACGAAAGTCTCTTCAGAATAATGAAATTCAGAGTGAAAGGCAACCAAGAAGAAGCTGCACATTGGGTATGAGAAGAAAAAAGATAGAAAAAGAATTTAGGTATACAGGCTACACATTTGAACACAATGATGACACCGACAAACGTATAAGAAATGTAGAAAAAAGGTCAATTTTACTACAAAAGAAGTATGGAGCTTGTCTGAAAATAAATGCTGGATGAACGAAGGAAAGAGCTCATGCTAATTTAAAAAAATCCGAAAAAGGAGAGACATGTACCAGAATATTTGAAAAAAGAGACGAAATTAAGCCCAAATAGTAACATGAACAGTAGTATAAACTTAGCCACTAGCCATTGATTATGTATGTGTAAATTTTCTCGGAAGCAAGAAACAAAGAAATTATGATAGTAATAATTCTAATTATGACACAGTCACTGATTTCAAGATGTACCTCAAAGAATTTGCAAATATATAAATAATAATAGATTCGATACCAACATAAATATCAACGACAAAAGGAATATTATTAGGTATAATGTTTGATAAAGCTGGTAATCATCAAATGAATTTGGCTGCACGAAGTTAGGCCTTGGATTTCGCCCTTGCCTTCGTCGAGTGCAGCCAGCTTCATCCTGGACAACATTGACGGTCGTTCGGTTCTTGTAGCATAATATACTATCATTCGAGCAGTTGATTTCTCCTTCCGAGTTACTCATAACAATGCCTCAGAACAGTTCAATTAAAAAAATATAAATGAATATGTTTTATTTGGTAAAAAGTTATACATTTATACACTTGAAAAAAGAAGCACGTTGCTGTTGAAACGTTGAGTTTCTGATAATTTATACAAAACTTTTTATCCAATAAAAAATATTTATTGAAAAATGAGTTCTGAAAAGTTCATTAAAAAAGTATAAATTCTGCAAATCTACAATTTTATTGCTTTTACTCACCCTATACAACCAAATCGGAATTTCTCAATGTGAATCGTGTTCATATTACAATTCAACTGGATTCAATTTGAAAACATAAGCTGCATACAATCTTACTCTATCGATTAACAACACCTATCACATGCGTACGTATATTTGTGTAAGGTAGCTTTATTGCAACATGAAGTACAAGTTGCAAGAAGCGACTGTCCATAACGTGAATTGAATTGCGACGCTTGTGTTTTATAGAATCTTGGAATGGACTAAGGATGATTCAGAAGAAGACTCCAAATGATATTAATCGAATTTGAATGATCACTTACATTGCAGACAGCAAGGTACAATTAACCTTCATAAGACCAACTTTGGTACAGGTGTACCCCAGAGTAATATAGTTTATTGTAATTTGAGGGAATCTTTTTCTCCTTGTTTGCGTTATTCTATCTTCAAATTATTGTTCTAGCTACAATTACCAAAATAGTGTGTTTTTCTTCCATTTTGTTTCTGATTTACGCCATAATTTTTGACATGGGGTCTATCTGTACCCCAGCTGGCCTTCTACGAGTGCAAAAATATTGTGGACCGAAAGAGACCAAGTGGAGTTTATGTGTATTCGCTTATCTCGGTTACTGTTGGTACAAAATTAGTTGTTAGTGTGCAAATTGCATTAGAGACCACTGTTCATTTGTACTTAATGTCAGTAACTAGATTTCATAGTATTAGAACAATATCAGACTTTATTTATAAAAAAAAAAACCCTAGTTCTTCATGCAATCAACTTTTTGAACCAATTTAATTGTCAATTCAGAAGATATGACTAAAAAAACAATGGGGTACATGTGTACTCCACTTGGTCTCTGACGTAAGTTTTCATAGTCGGTCTTATGAAGGTTAAGCACACATTTCTCAAACTAATTCAATATACAACAAGGAAGATATGGAATGATACAATTTATGTAATCCAAACAAATTGAATCCAAATTTCTAGAGAATGATATATCTGTATATTTGACAACAAATAACTCAATGGTATTATGAATATTAACAGACAACAAATAATTTCATTAAAGTTTAAATGATAAAGTGAAGATTTACTCTCATGTATCTCCTGGATTCATTTTATAGTCTTGATATGAACAAATTGAGCTTCGAAAATTCGGAGCAAGTCGATAATAAAAATTGTTCAATCGTACTGCGTGGTTTTCTTGTTACAAAACGTTTCCTACGACAATGCTAGTCTTTTTTTTTTAAATCGAAGAAAAAAGACCGACAGAACGAGCAACTTTTAGTTTCGTAGGTGCATTTGTAGGATTCTGTAATTGGAAATTAAAATCAATTGATTCTCTATTTGAAACACTGACTTGCACAAATCTATTAATTTTGCTAATCCAGATCAAGTTGGACTTGAAATATAACGTGGAAATCTTCATTAGAATTAGTTTCTAATTAATAATAGCACAGCTGGGTGCAGATAGATGAAGTAGTGTATATAACACTTACATTATTTGTTGCATATTGATTTTGTATCAGAGCTTGGATGAGATAATTGAAGTTGGTTGCTAGTTCAAAAGGACGATGAGCGATGAACAGCAAATCAATTAGTCGACAATCATACAGTATATTCATTCGATTTCTGCTGCATGGAGGTTTGACTTATCGATAATTTAATTAAGTTTTTCTTCAAATAAGATTTTCAGATAGGTACTCGTATTTACATACATAATTATGTACGTCATCTTCACGAAAGAACAGACGCCAAACAACTGCATCAAAATACAGCTATTTCGCTGTTGTTAACTGTTATACGCTGATATAATATTCAAAAATGAAAGAATCATCTAGATGATGGAAGCGCATTTTTGACAGCTCATGAATGCTTGTTACTTCAGAGATTTCGCAAATTACCATCTCTTACAATTACTGAGCTTGAAATCAAGCAGTTTGGGCAAACTTACGAAACAGCAGCTTCCATTTAGTACTAGTTTCAAGTTGACTATTTAATAGGTTCATAATTTATACATGTACAAACTCAAAATACCTTTTAATCTTCATTGTTTAGTTATTGACTGACAGGAGGTCAAGTGCTGTAGCTTAAAATGATAATTTTATCTTTATCAAAGCTATATAAAAAAAAAATACACCAAAAGTGCACAAATTTTCATCCAATAATAATAATTCATTCTAATAAGCTTCAAATTCGCGTCAAACAAGTCATTGAATGAATCCCGGACAGATTTGACAACTGTACATAATAATAGTGACACCCGCGGCGAAAGTTGTAACTAAATTTTTATCTACTTTAATAAATTTTAGTTGCCATATCCCTAATGTCATAGATATCTATGGACATTGTTTCACTTGAAACAAGTAATTGAATAATTCAATTTTCCACAATCACTGAGCTTGAATTAAAGCAATTTGTGCAAGCCTACGAAACAGCAGCTTTTATTTAGTACCAGTTTCAAGTCTGTGAATAGTATAGTTGCTGAGATCTCAGCGTCACGCCAGCCAGCCAGCCAGCCAGCCAGCCAGCCAGCCAAAGTGAATATAATAGCGCTTTTTTCGGAAAAATGCGCTAAAAATACATAAGGTGTAGGTCTAAAATATTTCAATGATATTTAATCAACCTTAGTACAATTGAATATATTATCATGTAAAGCCTAGTTTAGACAATGTGAATGTCGGTGAAACCACTGATTTCGTTCAGATCCAGAATCCAGAGATATTTGCATTCATGAATATTCCAAACGATTTCTTTCTGAGATAACAGAAAGTTGGAAAGCGCCTTCGCAGTTCTGAAAGCTACTACAATACGACTATTCACAATCACGGTTCGTTTAGAAATCAGTGTGCATCTTATCAACATTAATTTCACTACGAGTACTAATTGTGCTGATTTAAAATTACTCCATTTTTTAATTTCAACTATAGATACCGAAAGTCCATTTACAAAGAAGTTGTACTGCTAATGCCACTATCAATGGTAACGCGTTGAAAGAAAATTTGTGGTTAAAATTAATGTGTTATCTTGGTATTTGATAGATATGTCACACCAAGAAAATTAATGGTATTCTAAAATTACTACTAGATACTAATGAGGATACAAAAATGAGTGACGCTGGTTGACTTGATATTCATGACGACTAAAATACAATAACAATACAAGTTACTGAATTTTGTATTGATTTATTCCTTCCAATTATGATATCTACACATAATTGGAGAGTCCTTTATTATTTTGAAACTACTCACATATCTTCGAAATTGGACAGGCATTGCATCAGTAGATATCATTTAGGTACTCACCTGAAATCAGAAAGAAAATATAGATTACTAAACAAAAATAACAAACGCAAGCATTCTGTTCGAAAAAAGAAACACTGAAGAAATCACAAGAAATAAGTACAATATTAATGAAGTGTCCAGGAAAAAGTTTGAATTGTAACAGAGCCAGAATAGCACACCAGTTAATTATTGTGTGGAAAATGGCGGATTGCCATTTAGCAAATATCGTATGACTATTTCATGACACCTCATTTCAAGGAGAATTAATGATTTATACAACTCCTCATTCCATAAAATACAGGAACTTTCATTTTATTCACAATAAATTAGCTACTTTGATTACTATGGATACGTCTTAACAATTCAGGTATACATTTCTAACTTTGCGTTTCACTTTCCGAAATTTTAAAAGTTTCTTCTGAAATCTTGGAGAATTTCCTCAAATCTTGTTCGAGAAAATATAGTCTACAATATGTTTGGAACGGCGAATTCTAAACTCGCCAACAGCAGTCCTCACCCTCGGCTCGGATTACAAACTTTTTGCTCATTCTAATGCTTGTAGAATATAGTATTCTTGAACCGCGTCTTTGCCCATATAATTGTTTATGACTATTAAACTCCATGAAATGGTAACGATACTACGAGATGACGTCTCTCAGACTGTCTTTGATAGAGCATACGAATGATAGTTTCTCATATTGGTAGCTTTTTTGGTACTCGGCACATATTTTTATGAATGTGCCTGATACTCGTCATTGAGTCGTACAAATTTCAAACTTCTGTTAAAGGGAAAATTAACAATACTGGTAGTGGCCTGTTCTTTGATATTCCAATCAACTTTTGGCAGATATCGAGCTTAGTTTTATTTTAAGAATTGAAAAAGATAATAACATGAAAAAGACTCATCCATATACTCCGTCAGAGAAATTTTGATCCAGTTGAGTCTTATAATCCAAGATACCAGACCCGCCAGACGTTACTTATTCTCTAAAAAATAAAATAGATGAAATAGAGCAATGTTACTATGTACTTTGACCGTATGCATACTTGCTAGCTTGGGTCCATTTACAGAAACCGGGTGCTAGAGGTACGTTCAAACATTACTCCTCGGTTTTTATTAAATGACTTATGGTCAAATGTATTGAGTTTCTTCTCTGCAAAATGTTATTTGAGTCAAGGTCGTAGCTCATAGATTACTCGCAAGTGCAGTTCTAAGGTAAATAATAATAATTGCACGTTATATATTTGGCACCATGCCAGATGCTCCCATTGAGAAACTCTTGCCATTTGCGACCCTCACTTGATTTCTCCTTTCAGTAAGGTGCCAGATGCACCTGCTCCCTTACATATTTATTTGCATTCTTACCATCTTAGTTTTTGGTTAGGTTCAGATAAGGTTAAGATGAGGCAGAGGTAAGATCACGGTAAATTACATTAAAAATACATGAGTTATTACTACATATACATTGAATATATCCTACAAGAATGAAGCGGGCGCATCTGGCACCTCATTGAAAGAAGAAATTAAGTACTAGAAGCAAACGGCACAATTTTCCCCATAGGCGCATCACGCATGGGCGCATCATGCACGGGCGCAGCTGATACATAATCATATATCATAGCAATAAAAAATAATCAACAATTGATTATGTGACAGTAGTGAAAATTTTATTTCAATCAACTTCATTTGATCTGAAGAAACAACATATGCCGCATTATTCTAGCGCGAACTCATTTTATACGTGGATGAGATTACTCCAAATGGGTATCAGAGGATAATAAAAATTCTGAGGATATGTCAAAATTAGATATGTATGTAAGAATTTCAAAAATTTATCTTCAAAGTAATAATTAAATACAATATATTACCTTTTATGAACTCTTCAGAGAGTAATGGGGTTGAGATAATGTTCAATGTAGTGTTTGTGACAAAGATTGATACATTTTCAATTTAATGAAGCAAACAATTGAACTTCAACCTCCAATCTATACCTAATGATGTTCGAGAGAACGGCACCTTACATTGAGCATTATGTCAACCCCATTACTCTGTCAAGAGTTCATAAAATGAAACATACTAAATTTTATTATTATGTATGTACTTCGGATGTGACAATTGTGTCAATGTAAGAACAAATAACTCAACAGATTATCATTGCCTACCTTATCATTTCAATTGAACTCATTGTTTTATACGGCAAATTCTGAATGTCTGTTATACGTATAAACTACATTTCCGGCTCAGCCGATTGATACAAAAATAGTAATTAACTATTTTGATGCTACAACAAGTTTAAACACTAAATTTCAATATGCTATAGCTGATCATTCCAGATATATGCAAAAAAAAATAAAAAAAAAGTTCTAAGTAAAGTGCACTTCTGGCTTGGCCGATTAATACACGAATAGCAAATAGCCATTCTGATACAACATCAAGTTCAAATACTGAATTTCAACATCCTACGTTTGATCATTCTGGATTTATTGGAAAAATTCGGAAAAAGTTTCAAGTAAAGTGCACTGCCGGTACAGACGATTGGAACCATAATGCGAGGTGCACAACTAGACCGTATACCAGTCTTAAATACAAAATTTCAACATTATACCAGTTCTGAGATTTGCGAGTTACAAACGAACGCACGCACATACGTACCGACATCAAGCAGAAAATAATCAAAATGGATTCACGGATGCTCAAAACGGATATTTCCATCAGAATCTCGATAGATGAATTTTGTCGGTTTCACAATACTTTCTTGTACTTAGTACAAGTAAGTAAAAGAAAGAGAAATTTCTCCAGCCTAATTCTGTGTGATAATTCACTCAAAATATTCCGACTGTTTATCAAATATAAGAGAAAACTCGAATCTTTCCATGGCTATTCAATTATAACTTTTCCATTAATAAACTCGAATTTCGTGATCAGTAACCCAGAAAATATATAGTAAAATAGAGAAACAAATTCCTTCAAACGTTCCAGGTAGAAAACTCTCTACATACTTGTACAAAGTACAGGTATAGTAAAACTGACAATACAAAATTACGCGATCCTGTAGATCAAATTTTAACCAACAAGTTTTTCATCTAACTGTACTCCGTTGTTTAATATTTTAGCTGATATGAGCTCGACAATGGAAAATCAGCCATCCTGCATAAACAAGAATCATTGTATGTATTGTTAGTAATGAAGATAATGATGTTATATGACAATGCACCAGTTTCAAGTAGCTGAAAATTACCAAGTGTTTCAAGGGTTGATCAAGAGAAGATCAGAGCTCTTGGACAAATTAATTACATGAAATCTTGCTGCGCGCAGGACTGCCGAGAAATAGATTTTTGATTTTATTTGTTGGAGTTCTATTTTAGGTTCAACGAAGTCATCCATTGATTTCAACTAAATAGTCAAGTCACTTAAAACATTGGAAAGTACCTCTTGATAACTGCATTGACATTGAAATTATCTATCTGTTCTAATGCAGGGGCCACACTTATGTCTAATGCCGTTAAGTAAGGCATTAAGTGACAATTGACATATTGTTATTGACAATGTGTTCATTATTGAATAACGCCTCAATTAATAACATTAGACGTAAATGTGGCCCCAGTATTACAGTAGATATGGCAATGATCAAGTATAATAGCCAATTATTTAAAATTATTCTCTCTACTCCGCTTCATAAAAGTTTCCTGCAGGACTATCTCATTGTTATTCCTGAAGTGTAGACCAGCTTTAATTGACGGTGTTCGGATGGTTCAGGTCTTTCCGCCGCAGTGGCTTTGACGCCCATTTACCAAAAGCATTAATATTGTATGAGGTGAAAATATGTGTCAGCGGAAAGTAAATTATGAAAAGAAAAAAGAAGTTTTTAGAATAAACCATTCAGTGTTTGTGTATGCATGAAATACGGATAATTCTTATTCTACTACAAACAGATTCAAACAATTTATTCTTCGTGCGATTGCATCAAAAACAGCTAGCAAAAGATTTCAAGAGTGATTCAAACATTGTCAATTATAGACCGACGGATTTTCGTTGTATAGTGTGAATAAAAATATGAGAGTATACATTATACAAATTATATTGACTTGTCTCGAGTAAATGTAAATCTCAGCGAGAAATCATGGAATAATGAGTAGAAAAATAAGTATTTCACTACAGCCGAGGATTTATTATATCAGATAAAGCGCAAGGCTGTGATGAAAATCCACCGTAATCTTATTCACAATCATCCTTGCCTTGAAAAAAAATATTAAATTTCCTTTTTTCCTCAAAACAATAAGTTGATGAAGTAGTCTAAGAAAACAAACGTGTTCTGAACAAATTAAATTAACCAGAGTTAAATGAAGGTGCTATGAATGTCGTTGAAAATTTGTCTCCTTAAAAAGCAAGAGTAGATAAATTAGAATATTATTAAACTTATTAAATTATAAGAAGATCGCTCATATTAAATGATAATTTTTTTTTATCGTAATTTTCAGATACAATCAATATTTTTGATAGCGCATAGATATTAACAAAGATTTATGACTGACGCTAGGCAACCCTGCATAAACTTCCCACCCTTATCATTACAGTTGAAAATCACATAGTTTTCTACCTCTAAAAGGTTAATATTATTATAATGATTGTGAATAAATATTATATCACTATTGCTATTTACAACATGCATTTAAATATGTGATCGCTTCAAGTCCCACGAAAGTTGACAATTATTTTTGTAATAGTAGATGAAGAATAAGCTCAATCAGAAGTCCTCTAACCTGTTGAAATAGTGGAAAAATATTTCTCAGAAAGATCAAATTTTCCAGTTCCAAAGAAATTCAAAGCAATTAAAGCGATGATTGAAACCCTATTGAGAGAGGAAATATAATTGTAGATCATTAATGCTGATGGTATTTTTTTCATTCTATTGTAATCTGCCAAGTTGACATTTGAAAAAAAAATGTATTATGAGATGTGTTCGATGTGGTGTGTGCATTTGCTGTGAACGAAGTAGCACAGAAAACGTGAAAAAAATGTAAGATGAATCAATTAAATAAATCATAGAATTTAATTTACATGGTATTATCTTACTGTAAATATGATCGCAATTGAATTTTTTTTTTTTGATGTATTTCATTAATATGAATCACTTTAAGTGATCTTTGATCTGATTTGAATCATTTAATATTAGTATTTACAAGGGGAGAAGTCAATGCTGTTTGATGCTTAGGAATCAGTGTCAATTGCATCAGGTATATATATATATATATATATATATATATATATATATATATATATATATATATATATATATATATATATATATATATATATATATATATATATATATATATATATATATATATATATATATATATATATATATATATATATATATATATATATATATATATATATATATATATATATATATATATATATATATATATATATATATATATATATATATATATATATATATATATATATATATATATATATATATATATATATATATATATATATATATATATATATATATATATATATATATATATATATATATATATATATATATATATATATATATATATATATATATAGAAGGGTAGTAACAACCGACTAGTTGAAAGATAAAAATTGCAAATATATATATACATACAAGTTTCTATTCCAACACAAGAGGAATAGAAGCTTGTATGCGTACTATATCATTACAATTATCATTTGCTGAAAACGCATTCTACTTGAAAAATTTTTAGAATCTCTTGGGTAAATCCGAAACTATCAACGAACGATGAGATTTTGTGCTTGATTATATATTTATATATATCCAATGATATATATGATCAAACACAAAATCACATCGTATTTATATATATATATATATATATATATATATATATATATATATATATATATATATATATATATATATATATATATATATGTATATATATATATATGTATATATATATACATATATGTATATATATATATATATAAATCACCCTATCAATTTGACGTCCTTACAAAGATGTTCATTTTGGCGTCTATTGAAAGGAACGCGTATAGTTGAGATCTGATCGAAGTATATTACATAATTTCTCATGGGCTCTTCAGATTTCACACAGAAATTCCATTTCACGCAATATTCACAGAGTTCCCATTTCCTATACAATATGACCTCCTTTTATCATAACATCAATGTGGCGTCAATAATATACGTTACATATTGCGTTTATAGTGGCGTCCTATCTATATATATGCTTTCACTTCATGTTCGAAGTGGCGTCCCCATTGTTGCCAGATTTAGTTTTTAAAGTCCGATAAACACCTCTCTTGCGTAGAATGTTCTATCGATGATACATGTGAAGCGATATATTCAAAGGCTTGCGTAGAATTACATTATTCAAGTTTTGAAATGGGTTGATACTTGAGACATCTTCATAGAGTAGTAATATGTCATTGGTTGATAGAGAACTCATAGTAAATTGAAAGATTTTGCGAAAAAATATGGATTTTTGATTGATAATTACTATTTTTGAGTTCTGAAGTAAAATGTATTTGCCATGTCCGTGAACTGTTGCTAGATTGCATAAATGGAAGTATGTGAAGGATAATTTATCAGGAAGGACTTACGGATGTCATATGAGTTGTGATAATAATTGCTCTATGGAAATGTGACAAAATTTTGGTCTAAACTTGCATTTTGCTCAAGATTTTTCTATAAATGTGTGATGAGGGTCAGTGTGAATATAAATCCTAATTCTGGGAGCTGGAATCCTCCTCTCATTAAGTCATCATATTGTAAAAAAGAGTACAGAGTATTTTTGCAATATCCTAAGAGCCGTAAGGCACACAAAAAAATCTCATAACTTCTTGGAAGAGTATTGAATCCTTCACATTCTTAGTTCAGATACTTTTCACTGTGAAATTATCATGTCTACGTCCTCGCCTAATCAACACAAATGCCGGATCAAGACTCATTGAAGCTCATAGGTCGTAATTCAATGAGATCCATGAGCTGGTGACTCAAATGCTTGTGAAATCCTCAAAGTTAAGGCCTTCTTAAGCCAAGGTCCGTGAACCCGTGCCTATCGGGCTTTATGCATAATCTGGCTCTGGTAAGGAACACTTCCAACCCACCTTATCAAATACCCTATACTACTTGGTACATGTCTTGAAGTTCTTCTTTTGGATTCAGCTCTAGCAGATAAAATATTTGTCTACAATTATTATCATATTACCGACTTTCCTCTCAACATTCAAAATATTTAAACTAGTGTTGCTACCCTAATTCAAGTATGCGTTATCAGTTCAATCAATAATCGTCAATTTAAATTATTGAAATGCTGGGAAATCTTCCCTACAGAAACATTTGGTTGGGAATGAAATTTGGATAGCAACAGTAATGGAGTTTCAGGTAACTAAATGAAACTTTATCTGTGTACTGAGTTATTATTTGTTGCTTTCATAAGATGCCTCATCTTAGTACTTCAATAATAAATACCAGTCTATCGAGTAGTCTTCATACATATCCTTAAGAATACCTGAGAGAAAACTCACTTCACCATTATGAATCGATCCTGTTAGATGGAAGATACAAAATAGGAATTATATGGAAGATACAAAAAAGGAATTAGTGCATCAAGACCATGGAGGTGATCTTTTTTGATCGAATTTGTGGTTCACGGCCGAAACGCCAGCTGAGACCAGAAGAGAGTATCAGAATATTTGGTTTTTTTAGGCGATCGACACGAAAGAATTTAAAATCACTAAATTTTATTCATTCGTTTCTGAAACATTGCGAATGTTTATCTTAGTTGCCATTGAAATTGTCTTATTTTATTGTCTGAAAATGCGTATCTACTTCTCTAATTGCAAGATCTATAGAGATTGACGGAAGGATATGATACATATTTCGGCGAAAATTGTTTCTAAGACTTCATCCAACTGCCCATAGAGGTATGTGTGAAGTGTTTATCAAGTAGTTCTAATTGATCAGTCCCAAAAAAGTAATATTGGACAGATCAGTCCCAAAATAGTTATTCAAGTATTGAGGTCAGTAAGTACGATTTACCAATTGAGAATAATTGTTTGGAGGCCAAGCCTTGGCGAGTTTTGCAAATATTGAGCGAAATCGGTCCTGTAATTATTGACAGTGATGCTTAAAAAATTTTTTGCACGATTGGAAGACCTATCCCAAATATGAATCCCAATATTCTCTTTCAAATTGAGTAAACACTCATAGCGCACTCGCTGTCAGCTGTCAAGTTTGACATTTTATTGTGAATATTCAATCATAAATAACGATAAATAAATTTATACTTTCTGTGGAAGTCCACAATTTTTCACTTACCGCTTTTGCTCATGGGCGGTAAGTCAGCATAACCACAGTAATCACAGTTTGCCGGTAAAATCAACATACCACCTTGAATGGAGAGCCGATAAACATATGAATACGCCCAATCGTGCAAATAGTGAATTTAGATAGATGTGTACAAGTAAGTAAAACTCCATGGTAACAAAAAGGGCCATAGAAATATCTTTTCTGTTATAATCGCCTACAAAATTGATTTATAGCACATCGCACATTAACTTCTGAAGCAAAACTGTAACTGATGATAGATACAACAATTATGTGGGCATAAAATTAATCTACAACCAAAATTGTCCAAATATTTGACTCCTATTCTTCAAAGTTGCTGGGAGCAAGTCGTATATCAGTATTCATTCTTTATATCTTATATATCAATCTAAAGGCAAAAAGTTCAAGCGTTGAGAATGGATTTTGTTGAACTATGTACAACTACATTCTCTGATTAGTTTTTCCACAATGCAAATTGGTAAACGTATAATTTTGAAAGTCGGGAGTCTTCCATATCGTATATCCCTAAGAATTTCCTTGGCTGTTTGTGTTGCAATATGGTGCACAAAGTCAGATACTACTTATAATATAAAATAATGAACATTCAATAAGTATCGAAGTATACTTGTACAAAGTATAAATAAGTAGTATTGTTGAACCGCCAGAATCACATTTCGAGATTTTGATGGAAATTCCAAAGTCTAGTTTTGCAGCCCCTATTATGGTTGCAATCATCTGTATCGCAAATGCACTGTACTTGGAATTTTTTTCGAATTTTCCTGAGGCATCTTAATGGTTATTTTCTATTTTGATATTAATTGGCTGTGCTGAAATTGCACAGTCTATTCGAGTTTCTTGTATTAATTCAAAACAATCAGGCGTGGAGTATTGAAATTTCGTATCAAACACTTCTATAAAACCTAATTGTACACCTTGCATTATGACTGCAGTCGGATCAAACAGTAGTGCAGTTTACTGAGCACGTTTTCGAATTTTCATATAAATCCAGAACAACCAGCCGTAGAATCTTGAAATTTTGTATCTAAAAAAATTGTAGCATTCGAATAATAACTTAATATTTTCATAACAATCTATTGGCTGGAAGTAAAGCTTTATCTGACCATCTTTCGCAAGTTTTCGCATAAATTCGAGACTTAGGCCGTAGAATGATGAAATTTGGTATTTGAGATTGCTAAAGCGTTCCATGGCCAGTTGCACCGCTGTCACTTAAATTTTAGGTGCCACCTAACTCAACAATATCGTATCAAAATTTAAAAATTGAATGTGACATGAACATTGCTGTCCTTATTTCGATTCGACATTTTTTGTATAAATGAAGTATAAAATTTGAGTTTGAGCGTACCGTACCAACTGACCATAATTGAACTGTAGCATCTTAATGATTGAACTATCATCTCAAATTTTGGTTGGAGTCGATTTTACCTAGAGTCAATATAAGTATCTACTGTTAGTTATTGAGTCAGAAGATGTACAAGTAAGACATGTGGTGTTCACATTAGATTTTTTTCATGTTTTCGAGCAAAACGGTGTTATATCTTTCATCAAAGATTAAATATGGAGTGCAAAATTGTTCAAAATGCTACCAGCCTAATTTTGCCACCACATAATATTATCCTTGTCTATTCTTCTCCTTTCCCTTCCGAACGGAGCAGGAGGTAGCACCATGGTTTTTTCCTAAGGCATTTAACCTTCACTATCAATTGGTACTAGTTTCAATCATAAGATCTAACAGGGATGTTGATCCTAACAAAAATGAACAATAGTAACCTTTTTCCGACACTTGAAGCAGAATTCTAGATTTATAAAGTCTGTCACCTCATTGACCACAATATTCTCGATTGATTCACATTATACAATTTGACCATAAGCTCGATCAGGGAACTTGAGGTGCGGCCGGCTCCCCGACTTCAAATGTTTTCACACAGTTGCGACAACAGAGTCGATGTTCATCTATCCACAAACTGAATAAGAGAAGGGATGATATGATAACTCGCACAAATTAAAATATAAGATAGAATGGATGTATGTTATATGGAATCAGTTTGAGCATATCATTTCCAAACTACAGTTATTGTTGAATACATTCAATATATAGCCCTTTGCAAGAACCGGGAACTCGAATAGTTAAAGTTCTTATTTAAAAAAACTTTAACTTGTACCTTGAACCAGATTGTCGCTTTCCACAGTAACTCAAATTATCTTCTGGTGTACTCTGTTACCGACAGATTCAAGAAAAATAAAGCAACATTTTCGTTACTTACACAAAATTGTTCAGGTTTTATGTTGCCAGTGAATTCTAAATTGAACAAAAAGAAAAACTCAAATAATGTTTTCGCCAAGTCCTAACTTAAATGTATGTTGTATACCAGCTCTTTAAATTTTTCAGCCATGATGGATGTGATATCCTGTAATAGATTATATTATAAGGAGCAAAAATTAGTTTTCATTTCCTTGTATATCCCAAGCTTATATAATTCTTATAATGTATTACAGGAGATATGTGATTATGATAATTCATCCATCCATCCTAACTTTCTTTCGATCACACTGAGAGTGCAAATTTGTGACCATCAGGAACTTCAAAAACATGAATAATTTGAGATTCATTAATTTGGTCCTAGTAACAGCAATGATGAACTTGCAACAGAAATGTTCCACTTGCTTTGTACAAACGATATAATTTGTTTTCCTACAACAATTATAAGACCACATCACGGATGAAATAGCGAGCTCTCACATTCTATAGTGATCCTATAGTTGAGGAGCCGACCGCACCTTATGTTCCCCAATCGAACTTACGGTCAAATTTTATATGAATCACTGAAAAATATAGTGGTCAATTGGGTGACAGACTTTTTAAATCTGGAATCTTGTCCTAAGCGTCAGAAAAAGGCTACTTCCGGTCAATTTTCGTCAGAGTCAACTTCTCTGATAGAACTCATAATTAAAACTGGTACTTGTTAGTAGCGAAGGTCGGATACTCCGAGAAAAAAACAAGGTATCACCCTCTGCCCTGTCGTTTAGAACTTCCCCTATGATTGTTGTACTTTTTCCTCTGTTTTGAATAAAACAGAGGTAGTATCTTGGTTTTGTCCTAAAGTCCTTGACCTCTGCAATCGATTGATACTAGTTTCAGATTAACCACGCACTCATTGACCGGATATGGCCTTTTTTCGATCCTTAGGACTAGATCCTGGATTTATAAAGGTGACATTCTAGTGACTACTATATCTTCGATCAATTCATATACAATTCGGCCCTGAATCTGACTAGGAACGTTATGGTGCGGTCGGCTCTTGAACTATTAGAAAGAGATACATGAATTTGCTCACTTACTCCTCATACTTGAGTCAGTACTCAACTGTTATGTCCTAATATTCCAAATTGACTGCTCAAATTTTAAGTTGATGAAGAATCACTTCTAAGCAAGAATAATTTCTGATATCAAGTACCTGTACTGTAATACTTCAGTCTGTAATAAAATATTGATAGAAATATTGTGTTATGACATACATAAGAAATGCAATTCCAAATTCAAGCCGTACTCCCAACAAATTCCATGTCAGAAGCGCAAGCATCTATTACATTATCGATCGATGTTCTGCGACAGTGTTGTCAAGTTTCTGGACGCCAGTATGATGGCGGAATATATGAAGTGGGAATATACACGTATATTTTTGACGCCACTAAAAATTGGAGCGGAATTTTTCAGAACTAAAAATATACGAAAATTTTCATTTCCCTATCATTTTGGCGTCAAAATGAAATTTTGAATTCAGCCTCTAGAGGTCGGGAACAAGCCAGGAAAAAATTTTGAAGCAATTCTAAAGTGGCGTCCGATATACGGACTCCAATTTACAATGGACGCCAGATTAAATGCAAACGCGCAATATTAGGACGCCAAGATGATATAAGGATTTATATATATATATATGTATATATATATATATATATATATATATATATATATATGTATATATATATATATATATATATATATATATATATATGTATATATATATATATATATATATATATATATATATATGTATATATATATATATATATATGTATATATATATATATATGTATATATATATATATATGTATATATATATATATATGTATATATATATATGTATATATATATATATATATATATATATGTATATATATATATATATATATATATATATATATATATATATATATATATATATATATATATATATATATATATATATATATAAGTGCATTTTATATGACAGACTTTTTGAATTTTCCGCATAAATTCTGAACAATCAGTCGTAGAATATTTGAATTTTGTATTAGGCACTTCTATAATATCTAGTTGTACACCTTGCATTATGATTGCTATCGACTAAGCCGGAAGAGCACTTCATTGGAAACATTTTATGGATTTTCCGCATAAATCCAGACCGATTGAACGTAGATTATTAGAATTCAGTATTTAGGACGATTATACCGTCTAGATGCTCATATCCTATTTTCATTGGGATCCACCAAGCCGAAAGTGCATTTCACTTGACAGTTTTTTGGAATTTTTCGCATAAATTCGAAACGATCAGGTGTAGAATATTGAAATTTGGTATTTCAGTCTGCTGTAGCATACGAATGATTGCCTACTATTCTCATAACAATAGACTGAACCGGAAGTGCACTTCAGTAGGAATTTATTTTTTAATTTTGCGCATAAAATCAGATCTGTTGTTAGTCGTAAACATTTAGAATTCAGTATTTAGGAATGTTGTGGTATAAGAATAATGGCCTTCTGTTTCTATAGCATCCGACATGGCTGAAAGCGCATTTTACTTGAAAATTTTTAGAATCTCTTGGGTAAATCCGAAACTATCAACCGTAGAACGATGAGATTTTGTGTTTGATTATATATATATATATATCCAATGATATATATGATCAAACACAAAATCACATCGTATTATATATATATATATATATATATATATATATATATATATATATATATATATATATATATATATATATATCCAATGATGTACAAGTAACTCAAGTGATGTTCACGTCAGATTTTTTATTATTTATAATGATATCCCAGACAATATTTCAACGATTAAAACTTGCTGGTGAGACCTATTCAACATTTTTTCTTACACCCTATTCTTCCGAAATTTCTCTATAATTTGTAACTAAGTCGTATCAATTCCATTCAATCGGAAAGTTGGCAAATAACAAAATGGACTGCTTCAAGTAGCTAATCACTTCACAGTAAACTGCTATAAAGTAAACACATATTTAGTGTTTTAATCACAGTAGTAGAATTGTAATTAGATAGACTTCACTAATTAATACTCATATTTCATTACCTGATTACCAAAAATTAATATTACGATTAAATTGCTTAGTGATTTCATTCAAGATAATAAATCCAGAGAGTTGCCAACTTCCGGTAGACATTAGACATTTACAGCCTCCAAGATTTCAAGAGAATATGTTCACAGAGACGCTGAAAATTTAGATAGGATGATTGCACTAGAGTTTACTGCATTTCAAATGAGCAAATAATAAAATTCTATACCGTGCAGGAATACCGATTCAACTGGCCTCGAATTTTATCCAAAACGATGTGTATAATATACTGAGGTATGTAAAATGTTACATTATAATGGAAATATTACCATAATTTTATCAATGATATCAATACATCAAATCAAAAAGTGCAGAATTGTAAGGACCAATTTGGATATCAATTCACTTCAAGAATCTTTGTTCAGTCCATCGATTCTTCTTCTATAACAAAAGATTTTTTTGTTGAATGACACCAGATACATATTTCAGGACTTTAAAGTAGGATACTCCAATAAATATCGTCTCGTGAGACATTATATTTCATACTTATAATGAAATATATTGTGGTGAGTTTGGAAGATCCTGGAATAAAATACAAGTAGAAGAAAATAAAATAATACTACATATTTCACTTTTCGATAACTCCTTGATTCTCTACTAGGAGTGACTTTCGTCAAAAATTTCAGAATAGCTGCTGCATCTTTTATTACACTAAAATCATGAATGTTTCAAGTTTCGGAGATAGAAGAAAATTTGAAAACTATGCAGGAACGGTAAAAAGAAAAGGAAGCTGTATTTTAGTTTCGTCTATATTTGCCAAAAATATAACATTATCATCGTAGATGTTCTTGCGCTAATCCTCAACTTATCCTTATAATTTTGTGGCACTGTTATTTTGTGCTGCAAATATACTCGTACAGTTCTGCCGCATGAAATAATAGTTTAAGCTCTTGACAAAATATGCTATGCTCACTTCTAGATAATCTTTCAACAAAATCCTCTTGTCATCTGGAAAGTCTCACGCCGTTTCACCAACAGGTGATTTAACGATCTTCCAGTTTTCTCGGAATGGATTCACGGCGTACTTCTCACTAATATGGTCAAGAAGTGAATTTCCAGGGAAAAGTCGCTCTAAGAGTACAAAAAATATGAGCAATAGCTCATTCGATTCGGAATAACGATGAAAAGAAGGTATTCTCACAATTTTTTCCGCTTAAAAATATTGTAACTGTTATTAAATACAATGCGCCTTATTATCAACATTAGATTAAAATTATAAATAATAGAGATAAAGCACAAAGAGCTGGGATTTTTTTATTCAAAGTTTTCTATTCGAGAGTATTTTTTTAGATTTCCACTATCGCTTATAGTTTTTGAGTTATTGCCAAAAAACTGGGCCACTTTTCTTTTATTATCTCATTTCTGCAAAACATTCAAGTATTTCAGCTATAGATTCTCCCTGCCCCCAAAAATACCCTATTGAGCACGACAATTGATGTGATATTCTCACGAACTTCTGAAACTGTAATTATTAAGCCAATTAATATTTACGAAATTAGAGAGCTATTTTAAAATATTTGAATTTAATCAGGAAATCAAGAGTATACTTCACAATCAACCTTTTATGTATGCTCTTCATTTTCTAGTATATAATAGAGGACTTTCAACACAATCAACCTCTTATGAATTTCACTGTACTGAATTTAGTCACCGTAAGGTTGAGTACCACTCGCTTATAGTTAGTATATATGTGGTAGACCTATACAGGTAGATATATATATATATATATACATATATATATATATATATATATATATATATATATATATATATATATATATATATATATATATATATATATATATATATATATATATATATATATATATATATATATATATATATATATATATATATATATTTCAAATCCTCGAAGACTGGATACAAATCCTATAAAGTATAATAGGATAAAAGCCAGAAACACTTCAGCCTCTGGGAAAAGTCCTCACAAAATAAATGTAACCTAATACGACATGTTGGGGTTGGCAGGCGCCATTAAACAAATGAGTGTGTATTGTACGTCGACACATGATGGATCACATGTACATCGTCTGTGTCAGCACAGGATTGGAGGCGGCTAGCGGTTACTGCAACCTATCACAGCATAATCCAATCGAGTTTCAGCTACAAATTACTAAATTATTGACAATTCTGTTTGTCAAGAATGATTGCAATAAGATAAATAGTTTCTGCCTAGTGAACATTTACAACAACTGCCTAAATGCCACGTTTTATTAATAAGATATTCTGCGTAAAAATAGTTTTCTATAATAAATTTACATACATACATACGTGGAGTTCACGCAATTACTTCAAATGAGGTTGAAACAAACTTTGGGCAATCAAGAACGAACTATTCCAAACACTTTCATTCAAATACCTCTTTTGCTCCATCAACATTCGTGGTTTTATTTATACAACTTTGTTTATTCTTTCACACGCAAAAGCGGAGAACCAACAATTATATCCGTTTACTTACTCACTGGTTGTCCACGCAGTCGATCGTGTTCAGTTTTTGCTTAATTTATCCGGAATTTTTTTATTCGATAGGATATGCTATTTCATCTGTCGTCAAGATGTCCACGACCGACAAAAACAGAACAATTCATAATGTCAATATTACCACAATACACACTTGATGTCTTCAAAAACATTATGTATGCACTATGTAACGAATCCAATATCCAAGTTTTCAAAACCAGAAATGCACTTGTTTCAATCACCCTATGAACACTTGTAGAAATTTTAATTTAGTTAATGACCTCAAGCCTTCAGAGATTCAAAGTTTCAATCTGTCATTAAGGCGTGGCCTGAATAAAGATGGCGAACGAAAGCTTGCATTTGTACGAATTTATAACGTGAATTATAGGTAATATTGAATGATAATTCTGTAATTTGAAATTGAGTATGTACCAGTCCAGTCCCAGCCTAAGAAATTTTATGGGAGCTGAGAGATAAATAAGGGATATATCGTGCAATTCGACAAATCAGTATATCCAAATATTCTATGGATATGATATTTTCCAAATAAATCATGTTTTTGTAGAAATCATTTGTGAAATATTATAATTATATCCTTGATACCTTATAGTAATTAAGGTATCAAGGATGTTAATAGGACAATAATGCCTGAGGTCAGCAGTGTACTTTCCGAGGGCCTCTGGCATGAGGTGTGTACGTTGTCATATTTCTAATTATAAGATATGTATAGGTATAATATATAACCCTAATTTGGATGATTACAAAGATTTGTGTATTTTAGAAGAATTTTTTGCTGAATTTAGTGTGTCCAGTGATTATACCATCTGTACTGGAAATACAAATATTGATTTATCCAATAATAACTATAGAACAATATATCTTGATAATATTATAGCAGCGAATAATATGTGTCAACTGATCAAAGATTGTACAAGACCTGCTTCAAATTCTCTACTAGATGTAATGATTATTTCAGATGATGCTTTGTGTCTTAATTCGGGTGTGATATCATCAAATCAAATCTCGGATCACGACTGTGTTTATTGTGTTCTAAATATTGTCAAATCCAAAAATAAAAGTAAATATGTGACATATGGAAAATTTAAAAGTGTTAATTTAGACGAGTTAAACAGAGATGCTGGAGAGATAAATTGGCACAATATTTTTTATTTGGAAAATGTGAACGAAAAAGTAGAATTACTCAATAAAAATATTGAAAATTTATTCGATAAACATGCCCCTTTGAAGAAAATTAACACAAATAAAAAATATTGTCCATGGATTACACCTGTAATCAAAATTATGCAAAACAAGCGGGATAAAGCATTGCTAGCATATGAAAAGTGTAAAACTGAAGCTAAGTGGAATTATAATAAAAGTCTCAGAAATTTAACCACGGATGCCATTCGTAAAGAAAAGAGTGCATTTCCTAAATATAATATAGATCAAAATATGAATAATCCCACTGGGCTTTGGCAAAATTTAAAACATGTTGGTGTTATCACTAAACAGAAAAAGAATCTTCCCAGTGAACTTTGTAAACCATAAGAATATAGCCAATATATTTCGGATAAAGTTAGAACATCAATTGTTAACCCGAAAATTTTAAATACGTTTTTGAGCAGTAGTTTCTGTGATCATTGCACTAATTATTTTGAATTCAAATGTGCAGATATATCTTAAATAGATACGATTATTAAAAGCATTAAATCAAATGCAGTTGGTGCGGATGGTATATCTATCAAGATGATATTATATATACTGCCTTTTATAATTGATTGTATTACGCACATTGTAAATTTTTGTTTATTGCAGGGAGTAATACCGGATGAATGGAAGCTTGCTATTGAGAAACCAATATTAAAAGTAGATAACGCTAGTAGTTTCGATGAGATCAGACCAATAAGCATCTTGCCTGTTCTGAGTAAAATCTTAGAGAAAATAAGCTACGGACAAATGATTAGATATATAAATGAATCTCAAATTTTGCCTTCGTCTCAATCTGGTTTCAGAAAAGGTTTCAGGACCAATACGTGCTTATTAAATTTAATTGATAACTTGATAAAAAGTTATGATCAATCAGAAATAACATTGCTTGCACAAATTGACCTTTCCAAAGCCTTTGATTTGGTTAACCATGATTTATTGCTAGCTAAATTAAAGTATTATAACTTTTTCCAGAATGCCCTGGATGTCTGTTATGATTATTTGATAAATAGATACTATTCCATAGAGATAATATCTGACTCGAAGTCTTATGCCTCTTCTTTATTTGTCTATTCTTGCGGAGTTCCTCAAGGAAGTATTCTAGGGCCACTTTTCTTTATACTCTTTGTAGCAGATATGCCAGCAGTATTAAGAAAATGTTCTGCATACTCTTATGCTGACGATACAAATATATTAACATCTTTCAAAACAGCTGAAATTAATGATTCCATAAATGATCCAAATGATGATATAAATAGATTAATCGTCTGGACAAAAGATAACGAACTCCTCATAAATGCAGAAAAGATTCCTTTTATTAAAACATTAGGTTTACTCATAGACAAAGATATGAAATTTCGCGAACATTTACAAAGTAAACTTACTGCGGCGCGAATTCGACTCAGATATCTCTATCAATTTAAAAATGTTTTAGCATCCGAAGTTAAATTACGTTTGATCAATACGCTCGTATTGCCCATTTTAGAGTACTGCGCTTGTGTCTATATTCCCAATCTCACACAGCAAGACATAAATCGAATTACTATTTTCCAAAACTCTTGTTTGAGATTTACATACAGTGTGCGTAAATATGACCATATCTCAACCTACAGAATAGCAGCCAATATGAATTTAATTGAGGACAGAATCAATTTCCTCTACTTATGTTTGGTTCATAAAGTATTAACAACAAAAAAACCGAAATATTTATATGATAAATTTAAGACAAAATCATATGAATATTCATTACGTCGTAAGAATGCATTTGTCGTTCCATCTTTTAACAAAAGTAAATTCAAGAGCTCTTTTTTATATCTTGCACCTAAAATGTATAACGAAATACCAACATTTCTAAAATCTCTTTCGTTAAATTCTTTCAAATTACATCTGAAAGATATATTTGATTTAATTTCTGGAAATTTACTTCCATAATATAAAGAACAATCATATTTATCAGTGGGCACATTTATTTTGTATATTTTATTGTCTTCTTCTATTCTTTAGGTACATGATTATCATTAGTTACGCTTATTTTTCTCTTATTGTATTATTTATTTAAAAATTCATTGGATTGATATTTATAGCTATATGTATGAATAATTTGTAGGTTGGGTGGAAGAACAGCCTTTGGCTGAACCTCGCATTTGGGTTACACTCAATAAAGATTATTATTATTATTATGATTATTATTATTATTATTATTATTATTATTATTATTATTATTATTATTATTATTATTATCATCGTCTGTTCAACTCCCGTGGTGCCTTCAATGTCTCAATAAGAAATTGGGTATTATTTGTTACGTATTTACCCTGGAATCAGTATTATTATAACAATAGTAATACTGATTCCAGCGTAATTACTTAATAAATAATACCCGAGGGCATTATTATTTAGAATTTATCAGAAATTCTCGGGAGCTTCTTGAGCCTAAGTATCTTCAAGGAATATGAAATTGACAATTTCATTCTAAATTTTTATTTGGAAATTTTGTGGATGTGGTGTGAGAGTTTTTTTCTAAAATTCTATCCAGAAAAGCTCCATAAATTATTAAAAAAATTGTCGCTATTCAGGTTATATGTTCATATATTGTTGCTTGAATTTATAATTAAGACAGTTTTTTTTTGTAAAATTGAAAATCCGAGTTAAGCTGTTATTGCTAACTTGGAAGTGCGCTTCTGAGCTAAAAGCGATATACTATTTGAAGCCTCTGATTGAATAATGGAAAATACATTCCTCAGTTTCCCACGGTTTTACACAAAACTGCCTAGTTCACTCCGCTTGCGACCAAAGTCCAAGCCAGCTAAAGGCTGATGCAAAGAATTGTCTTCCCAAAAAATAATAAAAATAAGTTCTGTCTCAAGTTATAAATGAAATGAAAAAAATAAAAAATAAAAAAAAAAAACATTAAATCTGAATTCAAGATGAGAGGTGAAGTGACAGCGCAACGTACGTAACAATTCGGATTTGAATTTAGGTCAGAAGCCTCAATCAGCCTTCCATTTTTATTACTTCAAGGCTCAGTTGCACAGTATTTAGTTTATCCTAATGCCCACTTTACACGATCATATTTTCACATACAATTTCACATGTATTTCCTGTCATATTGAACAATTTATATCAACACTTCACACGAACAAATATTCTCAGAATATTTGACAGCATGACAGCGACAGCTGATATAATTGTGATGGCAATACTTTGAACTCGAAACAGCGACTAACTTCATTTGTGATTAAGATTTGATTGTTGTTCATGTAGCATTATCAATTTCAATGTATTTTCTTGATTTCACAATTCTTACAATAGTTTTTCACAAAAACAAAAAACCTTCTATTATGATATTAAGATTAACACATAGCACATTGACAGCTGCTTCAACCATAATCAGAATGAAGTTAAAATGCTAAACGTGATTCACACAAGGCAGCAATTACGAACTCTAAAATCTCTAGTTATCACCAAAATTTGATGAAAATGGTCTTGAAAATTTAGAACATGCTCTATTTCAACTATTTTCACAACTTCGTATTGAACAATGCCATTTTGTGAAATTATGTCGCTTACAAATATAATTGAACAAGAAGATACTGTAAAATTACATGTATATTCATAATCGTGTAAAGCGAGCATAAGAGTAGCTTAAATATCTTAGTAACAATTGTTTCAACAAATTCGTATTAGTATTATTTAGGAGTCACATCCAAAGAGCAATAAAATATTGGAAGAATGTGTTCCAGTAAGAAAATATTCTTTGTGAAATCCTTCGCTTCATCGCGCAAGACGGAAACCTAATCCTCCAGCTTATTGTGCACAACGTCCGGTGCTAATGAACGGAAGCCTCTAGCAATGCAAGTACACACGCACGATCACGTATCAATGCACAGTTCAGGACACAAACCGGAGTCTACAACCCAAGCTAATTCGCTTCGAGTTCAAACTGAATTTAATGATGTCTGTAATGAAGCCAACGCAGACAGGAAGGCAAACAATTGATTACTTCGTTTTTTCTTCCGGTTTGCGAAAGTAGGATAACAGGAAAGCTCTAAGGAGCTTTTTTCTGTGAAATTATGAAACGTCCATATTTTTAAACGGTGTAATTAAGGCTGCATGTAAGTTTGCTTTATTTTTATAATGAGTTTCAAATAGCTTCGAATTAATAAAGGATTGTTGTATTATTCAGAATCTTCTTGTCTCCTTTTAGTAATTTCCATTGCAAAGTAACTCCAGCAAAAAACTTGTTAACTTGTATTTTAATTATTCTATTTCCAAGGAATAGAAATAGACCGAACACCATTACCACAATAAAAAAAAATAATTCAAACAGAGAATATACAGAAGTGGAATAGCAGAACTTTACTACTCAGATATAAAATGTTTCAACTGGAGATAGTTCTAGCACAAAACAAAACTATATAATTCCTTGAAATTAAACATGTAACTAAAAATCTTGACCACATTTAACACATCATTTCATCCTGACGTCTTTCCGTTAGTCGCAAACTTTGGGACTAATGGCATTACATACATGCAATTTGAGAGAAAGATATTCCCTATGAACAGCTATACAAATGATGCAGTGGATTAACTAAAAAAAATTAGGCATGACATTACACACTGTGTATCCCCTCTACCTCTAAGGTCCAGTATTTCAGGTTCAGTTTAATCTATAGATTACTTAAACGAAGCTTAATTACTATGGTAACAATTGTTTTTACAATCGTTGCTACTAAAATTAATCCACAGTTTACGTAATAAGAACACTGAAATACTGGGCCTAAGGCCCGATATTTCAGTCCTCGGTTTAGCTTAAGCGGAGCTTGATTATCTTGGTAACAATTGTTCTAACAATCATTACTATGGAAATTAAGCTACGTTTAAGGTAAACCATGGACTGAAATACTGGGCCTAACTCTTCAACTATACGGTGGAAAATTCTGGAAAAAGTTAAGGTGGTAAAGCTATAATAGTATATTCTACAACGGGTATTGGAGTGTTATAGACTATACTCTCTCTCATAAGATTTTGGAAACACACCAATATTCCAGAAAATACTTTTCCTATTGGCGTTAGAAAAATCATTGGTTTCCATGCATCTGATACGTGCTGAATGTTGCTCTTTTCATAACCTCGCCATGGTAACGTGCGGAAAACAGCGTTCGCCGCACGTTGCCCTAGTGACGTGTGACAAACACTTTGCAGTGATCGCCATATTATAAATACGTATTATAATAGGTTTATACGAAATGATAACAATGCACAAGAAGATATTTATTTATAGTTATATGAGTTTTTCGATTTGATCTCTAGAAAAATTACTAGATTTTTTTGCTCTGTAGCCATCGGTCGTTCGCTTGAGTAACGCAATTGACTTGACATATTTGCTAATATCTATGTTATTTTTAATAATCAATGCCGCTTTTATCATAGAATATAATAACCAAAGTGTTGAAGATTTATAATCTTTAATTTTTTCGGCAAAATATGCCAGTAAGACATTTTCAGTACAATTTGCAGCCCTTTTCTCTTCGCCCCAATTCAAGAACTGCTTATATGCTTTATCATATCTGCTTCTTGATTTTGGAGGCAATAAGTTAGGTGTAACTACACTCGCGGGCTCTGCTAATTCAGGAGGAGTACAACTCAATTCCTCGTCGTCACTTATTTCAGCTTTTAGAACATTTATGATCAATTTTATTTCAACTGAACACGTGTAACACATGCATAACAAAACACAAATTACGCTTGTCAATGACAACCACAGCAATCGTTGATATATTGATGCTATTAAAATTATTTCAGCAAAAATCGATTTTTAAACATAATTTTGATTTTTTAACGCCTGTAGGAAAAATAGTATGTTCACCTCGTCCTCAAGTGCATGTATGTCACACTTAGGGGGGGTTGTTGACCTTCGCTGCACGTCGGTCAACAATCACCACCCCGCTTGTGACATACATGCACTTTCTCGACTCGGTAAACAATATACTATTAAAAATTTTGAAACGACAATCGTAAAGCCAGAAATGAATACTTGGATTGTTAGGAAGTAACCATGATAACCAAAATAACAGTTTCTGATTCGTCGAAAATTATGATTAAATGATTCTAAACGTCATACGGAATAATTTTAAACGACTTATGGCCGATTTTATAAAAGACCAAGTAAATTTACTCTCAAAATAAATTTATTCTACCCAAAAAATTCTAATCGTTTTGATTTTCTTTATGACAACAGAATCATTCTTGTCAAAAAATCGACTGTCATTTAACAGAGTAAATTTTATTTACACTGGGAGTAAATTACTCTGCCCTTTATAAAACCGGGCATTACTGGAATCTCACCTATTCCAACATAATTTTTGGTTATGGAATATGCAAATTCCAAAACAGTGTTAGAGGAAAACACTCTCAAAGAAAATTGATTTTAGTAAGTACCTAATGTAGCAGAATATTTTCGGTTATATGCTATCTTTTTGATATTTGTTTTTCACATTGTCTATAAGAAGTACTATTAAACGGAGAACTTTCTTCCCTAGTACGAAGCCCTTCACTATGCTTGGTCCAACACATAATTGGCCGATCTTTTACTTTTCTTCACAAAGTGAATGAAAAAAGTATCAGTTAATCCTGGGATATTACTTTTGCTAGAAACGGAGATGAGTCATTCCTGAAAAGACTAAAGTTCATGGGAGGACCATACAAAAAGATATATGTCTGTCTGTCTGTTTGTCCGTCCATTCATTCATCTATCTGTCTCATCTTTGTGTCGAATGATCTCAGAAATGGACGAACAGTTTTGATTTTTTCTTTCAACCTGGTGTAATCGAAAATATCAAAGAGCTTGATTAAAACATGAATTTTTTTTTTATTATATCTTTCGAATTATGGAAGATATCAAGGTATTCATATGCAAATATGGATTTATTTTACGAGTGTTTCTCTCTCATTTTCTGCAATATCAGAAGTATGTATTTATTGGGCAAAATGATTGAAGTTGACTGAATAAGTGAATGTGAGTAATAAAATACGGGAATCCAGTCAATTAAATATCTCTTTCTTAACTCTACAGTTTTGGCTGCACCTCAGTCATCTTTAGGAGCGAAAAGAATGATTGTGTGTAGAATTGAATGTATAAATGTGTTTGTAATACGTGCACCGAAAATACCCTATTACTGAGCTGACTTCTGCTTCGACAGTCCTCAATTCCAAACCATGGTGGCAATTTTCATTATATCTCTGTTGACCAAAAATTGATGGATATTAATGTCCGCTGGGTGAAAATGAAAATTGTGGATCCTGGATGCCGTTAGATTTTTTTATTTGATTAGTATATGTCAAATTGACATAAAAGAAATTTGTATAGGTGATTTTCAAATTTGATGCAGGTGATTTTCAAAATATCTCATGTACATACATTCAAAATAATGATATTCTTATCCATAGATCCTTTCAATGAAAACATGCAGTAAGAACGTGCAATATATTGCACAATTTTCTATACATGCTAGCTTTTCACACTAGAAATTATGGAATAACATGTTACTTCTTCATTATCTTTCATAAAGATTGTGCCTGCCCAATCGTGAATCAAATTATTCCAGTTTGTAATATTATATTACATCTGAGGTGGAAAGTATTTCATAACAGCCGAGGACTTATTATATGACCGAGAGCGCAAGACTGAGATAAAATTATCACCGAAGTAAGTATACTGTAATGTTTAATGCTCTTGAAAAAATTGATTATCATCAAGATGAATGTCCCTATCTAATGAATGAAACAAAATAAAAGTTTAATTCTTGGATGCAACACTAGAACAAATAGGTACTACACAATTAATCTCTTTGTAATTTATCTGATCTATGTAAGAATTATAAATTATAATCGTAATCATCTGAAAACTGCAATACAATGAGTAGTGTGAAATATATTCACAAATTTTACATCTAGCATCAGGTACAGAATTCAATGTTTAATACAACACTTTCAAATTTGCGGCTCTCGAGCCATATGTGCCTCGCAAAACTTTATTATGGCTCGCGAGTTTTAGTACAATCCACATAAAACTCTAAATGAATATCTGAATCTTAACTAATGTCTTTCTCTGACCGAAGCTCACAAGCAAAATTTCTAAGAGTATTCAACACACTGAGAAACTTTGCTTGAATCGACCGAGTATGAATCATTATTGTTCTCAATTTTTTTTGTATGAAGGAAATAACTTTTGAATTGACATAAACTGACTTTTCATTCATCTATCCTTCCTTATCTCCAAAATTTTTGCTATAAAAAATGGCCCGTGGTCAGAGATAGGCTTGACAGCACTGGTTTAGAAGCGGTCGTCCATTAATGACATGGGCTCGAAATGGGGGAAGAGATCCAGCAAAATCACACTGAATCTCGATTGATGCGAATAACTCACGACATTTTTATGCAAAGATATTCATCATTGGCTGAGATATAACGAATTGAATTCAGAATTTGACAAAATTCAACGTCAAGAATATGTTATTTTTCCGTAATACTTGCATTGAAACAACGCGTTTTAACGCCTGTTTTGTCAGTCTAAACAAGACAATTTCAGACAAATGAAAGTGTAGCCGGGCAGAAATAAGCCAGTTTCTTCCCTAGGAGAGAAACAAGCTTGTTCCTGCCCGCTGAATTTGTTTCTTAAATCGTTTTACCCCTGGCAGAGTCGCAATTGTTCATTGTCAATCTCTGAATGATAATCATATAATCTCAGTTAATTTGACAGTTTTTGTATTCGTAACTGTAAATTGAATTAAAAAAACGATAGTTTCAAGAAAAAAAGTAATAATACAACAATTTCAAGTACATCACAACATCTTATTGATAGAGCACAAGCATTTACTCTCGACTTGTTACCTGCAAAATTAAAAGAAAATATTTACTTTGCTATGACAAATCTGTAATATGGAAAGTTTCAAAGCAGGTATTATGAAAAATACAGTGTGAGGCACGGAACCAAACACGATTTCAGCCGAGGGTGATGCCAAGCCTCGCTTCGCTAGGGCAAGCAACGTTCATTCTCTGCTGAAATCTTGTTCCGTCCCTAGCCACACAATATACTATTTGCATTTATTATATGTTCTGCAAAAATAATTTTTATTACCTTTGAGCCACAGATGCTTCTATCCATACTCTTTTAAAGAAACTAGGAAACAGGTACCTCGACCTGGATATTTGGATATCTAGAGCCTAAGGCCCAGTATTTCAGTTTCAGTTTAATCTATAGATTACTTGAACGAAGCTTAATTACTATGGTAACAATTGTTTTTACAATCGTTGCTACGAAAATTAATCCACAGTTTTCGTAATCCGAACATTGAAATACTAGGCCTCAGGTCCAGTATTTCAGTCCATGCGTTTAACTTGAACGTAGTTTAATTTCCATAGTAATTATTGTTGGTACAATTGTTACCAAGGTGATTAAGCTTCGCTTAAGATAAACCGAGAACTGAAATACTGGCCCTTAGGCATTAGGGTTCGGATTATGAAAACTATGGATTAATTTTCGTAGCAACGATTGTAAAAACAATTGTTACCATAGTAATTAAGCTTCGTTTAAGTGATCCATAGATTAAACTGAACCTGAAATACTGGATATTTCAGGTTCAGTTTAATCTATAGATTACTTAAATGAAGCTTAATTACTATGGTAACAACTGTTTTTACAATCGTTGCTACGAAAATTAATCCACAGTTTTCGTAATCCGAACACTGAGATACTGAGCCTAAGGCCCAGTATTTCAATCCATGGTTTATCTTAAACGTAGCTTAATTTCCATAGTAATGATTGTTAGAACAATTGTTACCAAGGTAATTAAGCTCCGCTTAAGTTAAACCGAGGACTGAAATACCGGGCCTTAGGTCCAGTATTTCAGTCCATGGTTTACCTTAAACGTAGCTTAATATCCATAGTAATGATTGTTAGAACAATTGTTACTAAGGTAATTAAGCTCCGCTTAAGTTAAACCGAGGACTGAAATACCGGCCCTTAGTCTGCTATTTTTTCATGCCTAATGGTAAAAAACTTAATTTTTCATGCATTCAGTTTGCTAATTACATAACTATTTTTGAGGCCTGTCTAATTTGAAGAAATATCAACATTAAAGAAAGAAAAATTGAATGGTTTTCAAGAGATATGAAATCGAAAACAAATTCATCACGATAAAAATAAGCAAATTAATTATTCACTTAGTAATTATTGTTACAAAATAGCACACATGAAGATATGAGACAATTTTCTTCTTCAAATGTCTAAATTTTGAAACGACAATCCTAATGAAAAAAATTTTCAACTCCATTCATTCATGCTGGCGATAATGTTCAGCAAAAATTGATTAAATTGGATTAGAAAGTTATTGATATCGATTTCCCACCGTTTTTGCCTTGATAGGATAAAAGCTGCTAACAGTTATTTTAATAACCTTATAGAAATATCGCCTCTAGAAATGAAGAGAGAACATGAGAAAACATGGATATATCAAACTGATCCTTGAAAGAATATTGTTCAAGAATAAATTAAAACTTCGATCAAAATAAGTTTGTTTTAAACGAAATTTGAGGAACATTTGAACAATGGATATGATCTTGTTCATTGAGGGAACGTAGTTATTATCGGTTAGATAATCATTTCACGACTATTTTGGATATTTCTTGACTGACGAAGTTTAGGACAACTCGCCGTCTATTCATGAAGTTGTAGATTTTGTATCGCAATATCTCTCAGCCGAACCGAGCGCAACGGGCAAAAAGCCGCAAATATTAGATGTGTGGTAGAACATTGCAAGCTGTCTCATACTTGACGCCAACTCGTCAAACGGTTTGATTCTCTCTATCTCTCTCAAACTTCGGGTAGATGGTCAGATAGATGTTTGAGGTGTCGAACTTCTACCTAGTATTCGAGATTAGTCCTATGGCAGACTACACGCTGTCTACTCCTAAAGGAGGATAACAGGCGCAGAACCGCAGTAATAGAGTAGCGTAAGACTGTAATTCTAAGACTCGCCAAACGGTTACACAAGTATCTGAAGGAAAAGGAGAGCTCTCTCGAGGAGATCTAGGCTCCAAGGGTAGTGGTTTCAATTGGAGAATGCTGCCTAGAGGAGAGGTACTATATGTTATATCTGCGGATAAGTTGCGTAACGATTCAGTTCCGGTACTAATCAGAAGGAAGACCAGTAGCATTGATACATAGTATTCTGCCATGAGAGTGAAATTGGCAGACGATTCGCAGCAGACGATTCAAACATGAAGTAATTGTGAACAAGCCACAAGTCATACGCGCAAGCGCTGATAACCAAGGCTCACTGTATCTTGGTATAATATTTATATTGGACTTTGTGATATTGACAGAAATCTCTTACTGGATCTGAGCAGAAAAAACGTAGAAGTATAAGATATATTGGAATGTATAACGATGTATAACATTCTTGCTAAATCCTTCAGGATTGATAAAAATGGAACAGGACTTTGATTTGCATAGGTATCTAAGAAGTAAATAATTATTTCTGTTGTTATAAATGATAGTCCGAGAATATAATTTTGCAACAATTATCCTTATGAAATGCCTCATAGGCATAATATATAGCATCCTTGCTAAATCCTTCAGGATTGAATAAATAAAGGAAGACTTCGATTTGCATAGGAATCTAAGAAGTAAATGATTATTTCTGTTGTTATAAATGATAGTCCGAGAATCAAATTTTGCAACAATCATCCTCATGATATGCCCTATGGGCACGATGTATAAAATCCTTGCTAAATCCTTCAGGATTCATAAAAATAAAACAGGACTTAGATTTGCATAGGTATCTAAGAAGTAAATAATTATTTCTTTTGTTATAAATGATAGTCCAAGAATTAAATTTTGCAACAATTATCCTTATGATATGCCTCATCGGCACGATGTATAACATCTTTGCTAAATCCTTCAGGATTGATAAAAATGGAACAGGACTTTGATTTGCATAGGTATTTAAGAAGTAAATAATTATTTCTATTGTTATAAATGATAGTCCGAGAATATAATTTTGCAACAATTATCCTTATGAAATGCCTCATAGGCATAATATATAACATCCTTGCTAAATCCTTCAGGATTGAAAAAAATAAAAAAAGACTTCGATTTGCATAGGAATCTAAGAAGTAAATGATTATTTCTGTTGTTATAAATGATAGTCCGAGAATCAAATTTTGCAATCATCATCCTCATGATATGCCCTATGGGCACGATGTATAACATCCTTGCTCAATCCTTCAGGATTCATAAAAATAAAACAGGACTTTGATTTGCATAGGTATCTAAAAAGTAAATAATTATTTCTGTTGTTATAAATGATAGTCCCAGAATTCAATTTTGCAACTATTATCCTTATAAAATGCCTCATTGGCACGATGTTCAACATCCTTGCTAAATCCCTCAGGATTGTCAAAAATTAGAAGGAACTTTGTTTTTTCAATATCAAAGAAGAGAATAATTATTTTGTCGTTATCAATGATAGACCGGAGAATTAATTTTGCAGCTATAATCCTTATGGCATGCTTTATTAAATCGAGTAATCACATCCTCTCGAAACTCGCCAGATAATATAATTGATAAGGAATTATATTTATTTTCCTATCTTATATTTATAATTATTTACTCCTTAGGCACCTGTGCAAATCAAAGTCCTGTTTCATTTTCATGAATCCTGAAGGATTCAGCAAGGATGTTGTACATCGTGCCGATGAGGCATATCATAAGGATAATTGTTGCAAAATTTGATTCTCGGACTATCATTTATAACAACAGAAATAATTATTTACTCCTTAGATACCTATGCAAATCAAAGTCCTGTTTTATTTTTATGAATCCTGAAGGATTTAGCAAGGATGTTATACATCGTGCCCATAGGGCATATCATGAGGATGATTGCTGCAAAATTTGATTCTCGGACTATCATTTATAACAACAGAAATAATCATTTACTTCTTAGATTCCTATGCAAATCGAAGTCTTTTTTTATTCTTTTCAATCCTGAAGAATTTAGCAAGGATGTTATATATTATGCCTATGAGGCATTTCATAAGGATAATTGTTGCAAAATTATATTCTCGGACTATCATTTATAACAACAGAAATAATTATTTACTCCTTAGACACCTGTGCAATTCAAAGTCCTGTTTTATTTTCATGAATCCTGAAGGATTCAGCAAGGATGTTGTACATCGTGCCGATGAGGCATATCATAAGGATAATTGTTGCAAAATTTGATTCTCGGACTATCATTTATAACAACAGAAATAATCATTTACTTCTTAGATTCCTATGCAAATCGAAGTCTTTTTTTATTTTTTCAATCCTGAAGGATTTAGCAAGGATGTTATACATTATGCCTATGAGGCATTTCATAAGGATGATTGTTGCAAAATTATATTCTCGGACTATCATTTATAACCACAGAAATAATTATTTACTCCTTAGACACCTGTGCAAATCAAAGTCCCTCTCTATTTTCATCAATCCTGAAGGATTTAGCAAGGATGTTATACATCGTGCCGATGAGGCATATCATAAGGATAATTGTTGCAAAATTTAATTCTCGGACTATCATTTATAACAACAGAAATAATTATTTACTCCTTAGATACCTATGCAAATCAAAGTCCTGTTTTATTTTCATGAATCCTGAAGGATTTAGCAAGGATGTTATACATCGTGCCCATAAGGCATATCATGAGGATGATTGTTGCAGAATTTTATTCTTGGACTATCATTTATAACAACAGAAATAATCACTTACTTCTTAGATTCCTATGCAAATCGAAGTCTTTTTTTATTCTTTTCAATCCTGAAGAATTTAGCAAGGATGTTATATATTATGCCTATGAGGCATTTCATGAGGATAATTGTTGCAAAATTATATTCTCGGACTATCATTTATAACAACAGAAATAATTATTTACTCCTTAGACACCTGTGCAAATCAAAGTCCCTCTCTATTTTCATCAATCCTGAAGGATTTAGCAAGAATGTTATACATCGTTATACATTCCAATATATCTTATACTTCTACGTTTTTTCTGCTCAGATTCAGTAAGAGATTTCTGTCAATATCACAAAGTCCAATATAAATATTATACCAAGATACAGTGAGCCTTGGTTATCAGCGCTTGCGTGTATGACTTGTGGCTTGTTCACAATTACTTCATTTTTGAATCGTCTGCTGCGAATCGTCTGCCAATTTCACTCTCATTATCCTGCCTACACCAATGGGTCCAAATCAGGTTAAGTCTTGAGAAAAAGAAATTCAGCAATTTACTGGTAGCTCGCAAGACATGTCTGTGATGAGACTGATTGACTTTCTCAATCACTACTTATATGCAGGTGTCGCCTGTAGTGCCAAAAGGTGGAACAAGTAGAATCCATGGATTAACGAAGTTCAAAGGTTGATATTTCCACTGGTAAGCAAAATTCATTACATCAGATATATTAATACAAATATGTATGCATAAAACAGCATGAATATAGCTGTCACTGCAGTATGGTTAGATTTTTTTTTGACTTATATTGAGGTTTATAATTTATTTTATTGACCAAATCCCTAATCACTTAGATTTTTCCTCATGACATTAGAATAACTGCTGTGAAATAAACGACTGTCCTCTGATAAAGTAAATCTAATTTACTCTTGAAATAAATTACTCTGTCCTCTATAAAACAAAACCAAGCATTTTTCTGAAGAGTTAATTGAAAATAAGTAGACAGTTAGTTCTCGGTACAGTTAAATTACCGGCATTGATTTCTCAGTACCTATCAATTTCAAATTATACCTACTACTACTACTTCAAAGGTTCTGGTATACTGATATACCGGGCTTAAGTGGTACCGAAGACTACTATCGTTCACTATAATAAAAGTTCACAAAATCTTAAATTTTGAGACCGCTGCAACCAAACAGTTATAGTAACTTGAAGAATACAAAAAAATTCTGATAATAATCAAGAGATACAGAATCCCATCCGATATCTCTTTGTCAAAGATTTCATTTATTAGAATGTTCCATTCTCTCCGCTTTCGCATATTAATCAATACTCCAATCACTTTTTATCGTACAATATACTGTAACAATAGATTAATTTCTACTGTTACAAATTCAGATCATATCAACTTGTAACGAACATCAAAATCTACTTAGAAAACAACTTCGGTTGGTAAGGTCAATAATGATGATGAATCACTTCTGAACCTCTCTCATCGGTATATGCGAAATATAACAGAATAATCAGACACAAATGCTAACAGGAAACTTCTATTTTGGGTATGGTAAGCAAAACAAACCTAATTGCTGAGCTGATTGATTAACGTATAACTGTCAGTTGATGACCCAAGTTTATTTTCATTTCTGTAGAGTTTAGATTGAAATACATAAGTTGACGTATTATATACAGTATTAACGAGCTTTAATATGCAAGCAAATTTAAATCTTTCTCATGCATTTCTGATTTAAACGACTGTTCGAGTATTCAATATGAACTTGATAATTTAGCCGCTTGATGTCTAACAAATAGACTTGAAATCAATAACAATAAGTAGAAAATAATCTAATAGGTATTTTAATTCTTACAAAATTCAATTGCTGTTTGTGGATAAAATGTTGGGCTTCGTAGCTCGGACTCACCGTAATTTTATTTCAATTGACCTAATAATGATGCTGTACTATGCTTTTATTCATAGAAATTTGTACAGAAATTATATCTCATTACTTAAGTCAGTTCAAAACAGGTCTTCAAGATATTTTATTCAAGTGAATCATGTGTATCGCGATTATACAATATTTCATAAATCTTATAGAATATTTCAACTATAGAAAATTAAAAAAGACGTTGTAATGCACAATTATTAGGTTTATAAAAACTTATGAATAACAAGATCGATGGTCTATTTGCCTTTTGTAAGAAATACTCGTGAACCACCATTTCATTCTCATTGCCGTAACACTTTCAATCGTCCTTTAGCACACATTAATTTTATTTAACATTCACCACACAATTTGATCTTGAAATTATACCACAAAATAAAAGTTAATTTAATTTTTTTTTGTTAATTCAAAGGAAACTCACATGCATTAACTTTATTCAGATTTTTTCCACTCTGTATGTTGTACGTTGATCACTTCAGTAGGGTGTAGAGTTCACAATTGCTTTTCAGTTTGTACTAATTTTTCTCTTCATATTTGATTTTATAAATTTGTTTCTATTCTAGTTATAAGTTCGCCCATTTGGACAGTGTATTGTTGTGATAATATTAGCAATAATAATAATAATAATAATCATGTATTCCAGAACATAATTGCAAATATATTATTTAGTGAGATCAATCGAAAAAATTCTGGCTGAATATCTACTGATAAGTAATAAGTTTTCACAAGCATGTTACTTTCAAATTATCAGGTCCTCCGCACGGGAACGGACTGTTACCAAGCAATATGCTTTCGCAAAACATTGACCTAAGGATATTATAGTTGACAATATTCCTACGACATTAGTAGTCATGAGATAATTCCGATTGTTTTTGACAGTAAATCTGGCTAACAGCTGAAAATCGCAGAGGTTGGTTACCTTAGAGCAGAATGTTCAAGGTAATTGTATGAAATATAAGTTTATATAAATGACAAAGATATTTGACAAGATTTTTCTTCACTGTTCCAATTATATACAATATTGAGATAAAACTATTCAATATAAAATTGGTAAAATTCATATTGGACACACATGATGTTCAACATCTTGATTGCTTAGTGAATGGAAAAAGTACTATGGCGATTTCCAGAGTGATGATAATTTGATTCGTCAATTTCGCAGTCGTGACCATAAATAGAATAATTTCATTGGACTCAGAAAATGTCAACAAAAAAATCATACAAATCATCTTGGGACGATGGATACGCGATTAAGTGATGTTGGCAACGCTATTGAGAGAAATTAGTCAGCTTTGGTGCTCAAAATCATATTAGGGCATGGAACATGCATTATTCAGCTTTACAGACAGCTTGTACAGCGTTGCAGACTCCGGCTGTACCACAAACGTGGCTCTCTAACGCACAGCTGATTGACAGATTTATCAATAAAAATTTGAGTTGCAATTTGAACCGAATGGCTGTGGACAGAGGCTACAAGGAGCTTTTCTTTAATTTATACATCACAAACGTTGAGATGTAAATATCTTATCTAGAGACTACGCATTCAATTTGGTCGTTTACTTCAAAAACGCTTGCAAAATAAGATTTTTCACTGCATAACCGAATAAAAATATTTCAATGTTCCTAATTTAAGTACGGTAATCATATTTTTCTTGAAGAGATAGAGGGCATATCGAGGAAAACATAAAATTACCCTATAAAATTCATACGTTCATAGCATGTAACGAAAATAGTAGCATACAATAACGCATTCATTAAAATTGTGAGCAATTTTTAAAATTACACATACATATAAATTGTAGAAATTTATTTAACATTAAGTAATTTTGATACTTTTCGGTAAAATATTTTCTTTTAAAAGCATCGTTTCACGCTTCAAAAAGTCATTGAATTCTATACAGTACCTGGATTTGAATGTTGTATTTGGCGGATATATATGCTCCTAATGTGCTTTCTTTTAACTGGATTTTTTGATTCCTCATCCACCAACAACTGTTTTTTTTATTTTTCTAGTCTAGGTATGATAGGAAAAGTATTGTGATCATGTTTCTTTAACTGTTCGAGATTTAAATAAATCTTCACGATTTATACACTACAAAAAAATCGGTCTGTCTGTCTGAAGTTGAGGATGCGTTCAAATTGTCGACTGAAATTTTATACTGAAGCTTTGCATTAAAAAGCTAGTTTCCAGTTCGTGAATGTTATCTTCAATCAGTGGCTCCAAGACTATATTCTACATTCTTTTGCAACACACAAAGAGAAGAAATAATAAAAATCATTTAGTGGAATTAGAGTTACTATCACTTATACCTATTTGGACATCATATGCAAACGTTTATCAGTTATTTGTTTGGAATAAGTAAATTGGTTCTATTGTGTATGATATTAAATTACAGCTTCTGCGGAAATAATTCTAGTAAAAGTGTTAAAAATGATATCTGAACGATTTTCAATCGTTTTTCTTTTCATAAGTTACTCAAATGGTGTCTGATTTGGTATCAATTCAGAGCTGTCGGTAAGATAAGCTTAGCAGAAATCCAAAATGAGTAATTTCTGCGATTGTTAATTGTTTTTTACAATTTGACCAGATTATGCCAAGCATGGTTGAGTTGTGAAGTTCAAAGTGTGAAGACGTGTGAGTTTTTCGATCCGATTTTGTTACCTAAACCAGGGCTAATCGATCAGATTTTTCTCACTCAAAATAAAATAAGTATAAATAATCAAGCTAATCTAAAAGAAAGTGAAAACAAGTGAAACTCTGCCCCTATCTTAGGGATTAGTGTGGTGGAGTAGTGAATTAATTGTATAAATAATAACAAAAAAATACTTGCGAAGAAAGTGCAATAAAATTTATAGGTATCGGCATATTATTCACCTGTGATTTGGAAAAATTTTAGTGTGAGTATTGGGCCAAAGAACACATTATCTAACATCTGACGTGACCTCTACCTACGTCACGAAGTCCACGCGAAGTGAGTGACCGGGTATCAAATATCAGCGGCTGCTGCTGACGTAGCATAAGGTGAGTAAGCAAACAACAACTGTAAAGAGGGTCAAGCAACACCAGGCGATGCAGAAACAAGAAAATGAGTCGGACGGATCTTCAACAGATGGAAGTCGGAAAAGACAAAATACGAGTGAATTATTTGGAAGGTGCAAGAAAACACCGAGATCCCCCACTAAAGCCACCCAACAAACTGCAGTAACGGAAGATTTAAAAAATATGATGGTGGAAATGATGAGGGAAATTAAAGAAATGAGATCGGAACAAGCAAAACATTTTACAGTTATAGAGAAAGTAAATGAAGAAATTGAAGAGCTTAGGAAAGAGAATAAAGAACTAAAAGAAAGAATTGCGCTAGTTGAAGGGAAGGTAGATAGAGGAGAAAAACAGCAGAAGAAAAATAATATTGTCATAAAAGGGAAAGACTTTAATAGTAATAGACAAGAAATAGAAAAGTTCTGCAAGGAGTTAGTCGGAGTACAAGTAAGGATAGAGTCGGCTCAAGGAGGGAATGTAGGAGCAACAAGCAATTTCATGACAGTAGTAAAATTAAGCAGTTGGAAGGAAAAAGAACTGATTATGAAGAATAAAAACAAACTTAAAGGCAGCAAGATATACATAGACAATGACCTGACTAAAGAGGAAATAGCAATTCAAAAAATTCTTAGGGAAAGAGCTGGAAAAGAGAGAAAGGAAGGAAAAACAGCTAAAGTAGGCTATAAGAAAATATACATTGAAGGGCAATGCTGGATATGGAACAGCGAAAGCAGGGCAATTGAAAGAGCAAAAAACTAAGGCATGACAACAAAGAAACGGATGTTATAGGAAATGACCAAGCAATGACCAAGGATAAAAGAATTTTAGAATTATTTAAGAAACATAAAAATTAAACGCTAATATTAGGAACATGGAACGTGAGAGGAACAAATGAATCGGGAACACTCAAAAACCTATCAATGTGTTTAACACAATATAAGATTGACATACTGGCACTTCAAGAAACAAAGCAAAAATCAAACGACATAATAGCAGTAGATAATTATATATTTTTCAGTAGTGGAAACGACACCAAATATTTTGGCACAGGTTTTATGATAAAAAAAGAGTTGAAGCAGAAAGTTATAAAATTCGAACCAGTGTCCGAACGAATATGTACAATACGACTAAGAGGAATGTACCGAAAAATCAGTATTATAAATGTACATGCACCAACAAACGAGAAGGATGAGGAAGAAAAAGATAAATTTTATGAAGAGCTTGAGAGAATAATAAATTCGATACCAAAATATGACCTAAAAATAGTTATTGGAGATCTCAATGCAAAACTAGGCAAAGAGGAAATGTATAAGACTACAATAGGTGCACATAGCAAACATGATGAAACAAATGAGAACGGACAAAAGCTGATTGATTTTGCAGTAACTAACAATATGAAAGTCATGAGCACATATTTCGAAAGGAAAGATATATATAAAGGAACATGGATATCACCTGATGGGCGTACATGTAATCAAATAGACCATGTATTAATAGAGAGTAAGCATGCGAAACAAATTAAAAATATCACAAGCAAAAGAGGTGCAGTACTAGACACAGATCATTTTCTTGTAAAAATAGTAATGAAACAGGAGTTGCCAAAAGTAACACAGGATAAACACAATCGTTTGAAACGATATGATACCTCGCCACTAACTAATGAGAAAAACAGAGAGCAATTTCAAAGTCTACTGTCGAAGGAGCTAGAGCTAGCAGAGCAAGTTTCAGAGGAAAGGGTGGATATAAAATGGAATAAATTGGAAGAAGCAATACTTAAAGTCTCAGAACAGATGCTGCGCAAAAATGTGAGGGACAAAAATAAGGAATGGTTCGACGAAGAATGCAAAAGTGCAATTAGGAAGAGGGATATGGCTAAAAGAAACCTACTACAAAATAACTCGAATGGAAATAAATTGATGCATAAAAGACGAACGAAACAATTGTGTAGACAAAAGAAAAGGCAAATGATGGAAGAAAAAATGATAATATTAGAAGAAGATTTTAAAAACAAGGAGTTGAGAAACTTTTATCAGGAGGCCAGGAAACAAAGAACAGAGTATCAACCGCCACTAGTGTACTGTAAAAATAAAGAGGGAGAACTAGTGACAGCAAAGGACAAACTACATGTATGGGAAGAATATTTCAAGGAAGTGCTAAATGAGGGGAATCTGACTTTGGAAACTACAAATGAAACCGAAACAACTCAACAAGAAGGGAATAGTATAGAGCAAAACCCACCATACATAAATGAAATTCTAGAAATACTGAACCACTTGAAAAATAATAAAAGCCCCGGAATAAACGGAATAACATCAGAGATATACAAAAATGCAGGAGACGAAGTAATTCAGTATGTTATGGAAATAATAGAGGATATATGGCGGACTGAACGTATGCCTGAGAGATGGAAGGAAGCACTAATATGCCCAATTTATAAAAAGGGGGACAGACTGAAATGCGAGAATTACAGAGGTATAGCACTATTAGACGTGGCGTACAAAATTTTAGCAGGATGTTTAAAAAATAGAGTACAAAAACAAGCGGACAATATCCTAGGAGAATATCAAACTGGTTTTAGACCGAACAGATCAACTACGGATCAAATATTTGCACTGAAACAAACTATAGCGAATAGTTATGAACACAATCTAAGCCTGCAAATGTTGTTTATAGATTTCAAACAAGCATATGACACAATAAATAAACAGAAGCTATATGAAGCACTCGCAGAACTAGGAATGCCCAAAAAAATGATAAGATTAATTAAGATGACCCATGAAGAGACAAAATGCAGAATCCTGGTGGATGGAGAAACATCAGATAGTTTCGATGTAAACAGAGGACTGAGGCAAGGAGATCCAATATCACCCGTCCTGTTCAACTTGGCACTAGAGTGGGTTATAAGGAAAAGCAGAATCTACCCAAAAGGAACCATTTGTCAACTAAAACACCAATGTTTAGCGTTTGCAGACGACATAACGTTAATAACCAGAACAAAAACAGAACTGAAGGAGGTATGCAAACGTTTAGTCCAAACGGCGGAGGAAATGGGATTAAAAATAAACGAGGACAAAACCAAATACATGGAGATAGAGTCGGAACATCAAGAAACACAAGAAGAGTCTCTTAAAATACAGGTTGGAGGAGGTAAAACCTACGCATTCGAGAAAGTTAAAAATTTTGTTTACTTAGGTGTTACGGTAACAAACAACAATAGCGAAGAGCAGGATATTATAACACGGATAACGAAAGAAAACAGAAGTGCGGGAGCTATGGGGAGACTATTAAAATCGAAAAGTGTGTCAAGAAGTGCAAAAAAGCGGTTATATAAAACCATTATAAGACCAGTGGTACTGTACGGTAGTGAAATGTGGGTGCTAAACAAGACTATGCAAAATAAACTAGAAGTGTGGGAGAGACAAATTCTGAGGAAGATTTATGGTGGTGAAAAAGAGGGTGATGTGTGGTTAAGACGAACTAATACCGAGCTAATGGAACTCTATGGTGAGCCTGGAATAGTGGAAGTGGCTGAAGCACAAAGGTTGCGGTGGCTAGGGCATGTGCTGAGACTACCAGAGGACAGAGTAGTATATATATATATATATATATATATATATATATATATATATATATATATATATATATATATATATATATATATATATATATATATATATATATATATATATATATATATATATATATATATATATATATATATATATATATATATATATATATATATATATATATATATATATATATATATATATATATATATATATATATATATATATGCCAAATTTAGGATCAACTAAAGAAACTCAACATAGAACTACTTATAGCCATTGTGAAATGAGAAGTAATTCCAATAATAACAGCAATGAAATTATCCATACAGTTGATGGTTGAAGAAGTACTGCCATGCCACAGCATATTTCAAAACTTTTCATTACCTTTAGAAAATAAAGGACAAAACGACTATCAAGTTACAGGATGGAGTAATGGAATACTACCCTCTTGAAAAGAGAATATATGGTCACCTTGAATATAAGGTAGCTAAATACAACAATGAAATATTCAATAATAAGTCATTCTTGCAAAGAAATTGTTTTTATAATTTAGAATAGGTGATTTCATAACATATTGATCTAATCCAAATCAAGGGAGGAGTCACTGGCGCCACTCAGCAGCTTTCTGATGAACTAAAATGCCTAAGGTCAAGCGAAAATTTTCATCAGATTTCTAAACCTGAAATAAACATTGGAGTTATTTATTACTTTGGATGGAAATATATAGGTATTATTCAATACATTGTTAAAATATTTCTCTTCTTCATCACAGTTTCCATTCAGATCAGATCTACTACCTAGCGGCAAGCTCTGAAACTAACAATTTCCCTGCAGCTTACAGCGTATGGGAAACCTCACCTCCTATTTCAGTTTTAGCTTTTCACCGCCAGATTGGCGCCACCAGTCTGATCGATAGATTTATTACAGTGAACGTTTTCCCAGAACTAAGACCGGAACAAACTGCTCGATTATCACGTTCCGGTAGAGAACGGCTTTATTTTACAGAAAGGTCACCAAATGTGGCTCTTTATAATGTCAAACCATCTAAATCAAATAATTAGAGGACAGTTATTCAAGGGTCGAAGTATTTATTGTGCACAACCCTCCGAAGAGGTAACTGCTTTAAAAGCCTCGCTTCGGTAATTATGAAAAGTTGAGGGGTTCTAATTTTAGATAAATATTAGAATGTTTGTCATTAGGGTGGTTTTATTTGAACCAGGTTGGTTGAAAATACTGATTAAAACGGCGGTTTGAACCAATCTGACTTTGAAAACACCAAATTAGTGCATCATAGGAAGTTATACAACTCAAGTATCATGATGTAAGGCCAAATATTGCATATAATATTTGAAAGTCCTCTAATAATAACTCCTGGAATAAATCGGAAATGCACAACAGTGAACGATAACATTTTAACTTTACAGATGTATGTTAGAATAATGGCATAAGAATAAGATAGAAGACATTTCTGTTGTGTGAACGTATATTAAATGTAAGTTATATGAATGTACCCGGGATACGGTAAAAAGATAGACGGGTCTCCCGCCTTTTGGTGAAACAGTTTGAACTAGTCAGTGTGACCACGAGGTAATAAGGGACTAATAGTGTTAATAAAATATAGTTAAAACTCAAGCCTTTTATTATCCCTAACAACTAATGAAACAATTTCCATTGTGATTAGTGAAGCTTCTTTAGCTAATGAAAAGAGCAGTTATTCGGCCCATTGTCACTGAGGTTTTAGATATAAAAAATTTAGTAAATGAATAGATGCGCTGACGTATCATGTTTCCATGTTTAATAAAAATTTACTGTCTGTCACTTATCTTACTGATTAAATTTTAAAATAGTAATTCATGCAACAAAAGTGTAAAGTTGATCATGAGGCCACGTATTTGGTGAAGCGGCTTGCCGAGTCCTTACATTTGTTGGCCGAATGTCATAATGATACTTGTTTACATTTGTATTGCATCCAAAATTTTTTCTATGTTCCTCAACTTCAATATTTTAACAGTTATTGAACACACAGCAAGAAAGCTCAGAGCACAAATTGACATTCAAACTTTACGACTATCCAAACAAACGGATCAGTAAGAGCGATGCTACAAAAATGAATTCACAGAAATTTAGCTGTTACGCGTTTAAATGGTGCTAAAACTGGACGCGGAGAAATCCTAATCAACTGATTCTTTGCTTCGCTTATAAAATTAAAACGTAAAATTTGCTATAGAAATTCATTAAAACATGGAATAGATTCCTAGACCGTTAGTTCAAAAAGCACCGTTTCTGCACGGGTCGAAATCACAAAAATCGATCTTATAAACTCGTGGATGCTGGGTAGAATATTTATCTACATAGTTTGAAATAAGCAGAGTGGCAAGTTAGCCAGAAAGAACTGCATGGGATTGTTTTTAATCCATGGGCTTTACAAACAACGCTAGCGTAAATTTGGGGATTGTCGATTGCAGAGCTGCCTGGGAAAAATTAGTGCGAACATACGACCATAGAGTAGTTTGTATCATATCGAAATATCAAATGCAAATTTCACGTATATCCAATCCGACAGTGCATCGTTATATGCAGGAACTGATAGTATCAGAATTTTTTGTTCTAGTTTCGAGATTAATTAATTCTATATTTTTCCATAAATCTGATTTACAAGTGCATTGAATAATTATATTTATTAAGAACTATTACTAAGTCAAATATCAAAAATATTTATGTTTGTAAAATATTCATTCTGCTTTTATTCATGATGATATTCCATTTTGTGAAACAATAGCGTTGATAGATATTGGAAAACACACGTGTAAAAAATTTCTAATGCACTCACAAACCATTCAAAAGCACTAGTTTCGTGCATCAAGTTATAACTTTTTACATTTGTACCTCAAATATCTAGTTTGCACGATTGAGCGTTTTCATGTGTTAGCAAAAATCTGATGTGGGCACAACATGATTTACTTGTACACTTTGACTGAATGATTGACAGTTGATACTGACACTGACAAAATCGATCGCTGTAGCAGTTTCATATACTAAATTTCATTATTCTACGATCAATAGTTTCAAATTTATACGAGAAATTAAGAAAAGATTGTCAATTAAAGTTTACTTCCGGCTCAGTAGATTGCTATGAAAATATGAAGTTATCTTTTGAATGCTTCAGTTGCTTTAAATACTAAATTTGATGATTCTATAGCTAAAAGTTTTGAATTTGTGCGAAAAATTCGAAAAACAGTTCAGTAAACTACACTTTCAGTTCAGCCAATCGCAATCATAATGCGATGTGTATAACTAGATGTTATAGAAGTGCTTTACAAAATTTCAATATTTTACGGCTAATTGTTCTGAATATATACGAAAAATTCTAAGACTGTAATATAACGTACATTTCCGGTTCAGTCGACTCGAACAGAAATAGAAGATGACCATTCAGATGCTACTGCAATTTCAAGATCTTACGGCTAACCATTTTGGATTTATGCGAAGAATTCAAAAGAAGTTTGCACATTCGGTACAGACAATTGCAACCATTATTATTCGAGATCTACAATAAAAACTTAGACCAGTCTTGAATACAAAATTTTAAGATTTGCGAGTTACGTACTAGTTATTTACATAATTAGTTATGAAAAGTGCCATATTGTTTGACGAAACGAAATATTTGCCAAAACGAGCGGAGCGAGTTTTGCAAATTACGTGAGTCAAACAATATGGCTTTTCATAACGTATTCTGTACAAAATTTTATCTAATTCCGTCAGAATAATTTTAACTGTATTTTTCAATGAGAACATCTCTCACGTCACATCACCAAATTCAGATGACTGTGATTCCTGACCATCTATTGTTACTACAGAAACAAGAGTTCACTGAAATAAACAAATATCGAATTTTCACAAAACGTCAAAATAATTTTTTTAAATGTGCTCAAGCAGTAATATTTTGAGTGATATAGTACCCTTTGATATTAAAGACTCTGCCAAAGCTGCATACTGTGAATAATAAATCTTTCTTTTAATTGTACGCAGATAAGTATAATTGATAAGCTCTGAAACATGGCCAGTTACGTAAAGTCATTACGTAACTACTTTATGCTACTTTACGCAACTGTTGCATTGCAGTTATGAAAAATGGGACGTTGCATAACGTCAGAAATTGATGTAAAGTTTGACTTTTCAAAACGGAATTAGATAAATATAATATACATACATACATACATACGTATCGATATAAAGCCGAAAATATTCAAAATGGATTCAGCGATGCTCAAAACGGATATTTCCATCAAAATCTCAAAATGTGAATCTTTGAAAATACAAGTAAGGAAAAAAGGGGCGCAGTACGCACAAAATACCTATTTATCGATATAAATGGTGGAAGATCCATTATCACAATTTCTTATGAAATTGAGATAAGCACTTCTAATACAAACAACTACTGAATTTTTATCAATTTTTACGGTCAAATTCAGAGGCGTGACTAACACTAATCTCATTTTCAATTCAACCTAGACTCAGTTCTCACTCACTTGAGTATAAGCTGAACCAACGCGCACTTCTGCCTCAATTTAGTATTCAGTAACACGTCAAATAATAATGTTTAGCTGGAGGTTGGCTGTAATGGTCGAAACTAGATTTCATAAAACATGAAATTTACTACGACAAATAATCCAGGCAAAAAACATTGCATAGAATCGAATGCCAACTTATTGAAATCACATCACCAGATTATTAGCATTTTCTCATACCATTTACTTGTCACCCTATTTACTTCTGAGTAAAGAATTCTAGACATTTCAGGAAAAATATATAACCGTTTATATAGAAATACTAGAACAGCTACCAAATATGAATATTACTTTACCATTACTTACAAATATCTGTTATCAGACATGAAGTCCTCATTGACTCACCTGAAAATCAAAATAAACATAATTAGAAGAAAGAAAAATTTGAGAATCATTTACTCTATCAAAGTCCCGTTGTTCAGTATTAGATCATTAATAAATTCATATAAACTCAATTTATTAATTAGGGTAACAATTATTACAATAATAATAACTATAGAAAATAAATCATCAACTGAACTGAACAACCGGACCACATTGAGTTCACCTTAGTGGGTACCCAAATATTATTACGATGTATATTTATGCTTGTATATATCTATTTATTCTGCTCGCTCTAGTACAATTATATTCTTTCGACATTTTTCATGATTTTCTTGATTTACAAGTATTTGCTTTTAAAAGATATATAAATATTTGATAAAATAAGAATATGATTTTGATATTTGACATATACGTTCTCAAACATCAATACTCTATATCAAAAGATCTATTATAAACAGTAATTCAGTTCCTGTTCCATAATGTAAAAAACTACGCAAAAATGACAAACAAAGAGACCAATTAGTCTGATTGTTACTGTAAGTTTTCACGCATCGTTCACACTGGGACATAAAACGCACATCATCATAAGCTTCGTAATGTAGTTTCAGTGCAAATGTGCATTTTAATGCACCAGTAGTGACTATGTCCGTATATCAAAGCCATCATAAAACAGGACAAACGAGCCACTTCTATCAGCGATCCTAAATGCAGGGAATTGGAACATTTGAAGGAATTAGTCAACTATCAATGGAAGATAAACAAGAATTAAACAGTTTTTTCAGTCATCATTAGAAAATTGAGTGTGTTCTCGTCAATTTTCATAATCTCCACTGAAAGGTAATTGCAGTGTAACTGGCACTATTGGGATTTTAAAATAATAAATGCATTTACTGGTGAATAGCCATACCATAACAAACGAACAGTTTGCTCACATTTTGTGTGAGCTTATACGATTTTTGATTATTTGCTTCCTATTTTTAGGGGTTTAAATCATGTATGTCTGATTTCATGATCGAGAGTCAGTGACAAGGAGTTGACCTGTAAACTAGTTTTACATTCATTTAATCAATAAAATTGATCAGTATTGACACAAATGGAGAAACTAATATTGTTACTAGGGTAATGAGCCGTTTAAATCGAATCAATTCAACTGGAGATTCTGCAATTGGCCACTAGTTGCTATATTATTAAGAGCATCACATACTTTTCATGAAATTTGAAAAAAATTACACATTGGCGTATTTGGAACTATTTGCCATTGTCAAAGTGGCAGCTGTCATTGCTGAAGTAAAAGATAGCGGTTATATTAAGGGCCTTTCATAAAGTGAATATTTTGAAGAAAAATAAATCTTCTTCCAGATTTTTGAAGTCTTTATTCATTTGAACATACAGTTTTGACATTCAATCGCCGAGAGTGAACTTAAAGATGGTAAATGATTATTTACTTCATATTTTTATTAAGCTCTTGAAGCTTGATTGAATATCTACTACTTTGGTAGATTTGATTATGATTTTTTTTTGTGGAAAAAAAAGTATCCACCACTTTAATTTTCAGAAAGTGATTTATTTAGTTTTTTTTTTGTATAATTTTTTCTGCGGTTGACATTCGTGATCGCCTTCATCTTTTTCCTTTATGCTTTTCTCTTTGTTACGTTATAAACTTCACGTTCGATTGTGAACCAGGTCGATCGATCTCGGGCCTGATTTTCATTTCTTTCGTACATTTTATGGAGTAGATTTATGAGTGTATCTGTTCAGAGTTTAATTCAGTTGAGACTTGCTGAGGTCTGCGTCAGGGACGCGAATCGCCGCCATATTGTTTTACATTTTACTGATTATATTTTATTGCTAATTTGCATTTGACACTTGTTTTTCTTGAAGCTCAATTAAATATCTACTTCTTTGGTGAATTTGATTATGGTTTCTTTTGTCAAAAAAAAGTACCCACCACTTTAATTTCCAGAAAGTGATTTATTCAGTGTTTTTTTAGAGCTGATAGGTAAATATTACTGTTTGATATATTGTTTCATTTTATGTTCTGTGGTATCTCGATCAACGCCGATAGATCTAATTGTCCTGAAATCTGATATTCTACCCGTCCGTCCCACCATCTCTCTTTTTTTTGCTGATAAAATAACAATTGCGTGGCGCCCTAATTTCTTGTTTCATTCGAATTAATTTTACGTGATTTCCAATATTTTTGCTTTGGTAAAGTTTATATTTTGTCGAAAGCTAACCTCACAACTACCCAGTTTGGGATTATTCTTTCTCGTTAATATTGAGCTAGGCCATTCCAAAGGCAGAGATTGTGGAAAATTTGGAAGTAGTCTATCTAATTCCGCGACCCTTTGGATATTGTTACATTATCTGCTCCAGAGCTTTGAATTTATGCCAAACTAGATGTCATTTTAATAAAAAACAATTGACAATCGTTTCAATATCCTTTTTGACACTTCTACTAGAATTATTCTCGCAGGAGCTAAAATTTAATATCATACACGATAGGACCAAATTACTTATCTTGGAGGAACAATTGACGGACTTCCACAAATGATGTCCAAATATGAGTAATAATTATATAATTTCATATTATGATTTCTATTATTTCATTGCTTCGGAGAGATATAACGAATTTGGTTAGAATACAAATTTCAATAATAACGAATGAAACGCTACTAATTTTAGAAAAATTTTCTGGTAAATGTTGCTTCAAATTATTGGAGGATCGATTTCAGTTATTCATTTTTTGAATGGTAAATACAAGGATAAATATTACTGTTCATAAAATAAACGCAAAAAACTAAAAAGTTCCATCAATAAAGTTTTGATACCACGGGTTGGAAAAAGCTCATTACCGAACCTAGCCTTTCAATAAAAAAACAGGGTCCATAACTTAAAAATTCAACAAAATTTTGAACCGTCAAAAAATCATGACTACAATATTTTCTCTATTATATAGATCGGGAAGGTGAAAAAAACATACAACAAAGACACAACAACAAACAAATATGACAATAATGCTGCCCGTAGACAGATCAGCAAAACCCCGAGCAAAACAAAACCATACTTACATTCGACCTAGGGCTACTTGGCCCAAATTAATAGTTAATTTTTGAGGGCTACTGGTACATTTTCGCTAGTATTAAGATGAAGCTTGTGCACACGTGTGCTGAATAACGTTACATTAAATTTTAATCAAGAAGCCACACCAACGTTTGATGCCGTTAAGTAATGTGTAATGTGACAATTATATAATTGACAATGTGTTTATTGTTGAATAACGCCTTGATTTATGACATTACTACAAAGCATGTAGCTTCGTAAGGTTATGGTTCTGCGAAAATTTTAGAAATAATCAATGAATTCAATTCCAATTATTGTTACTTCTAACAAGTGTAAGTTTTTAAAATCGAATCTGTCTATTTTAGTGCTAGAAATAAATTTATAAAATTATTCCAAAAAAGAGATACAAATTCACACAGAACGAAGATTTGATACTACGAATATTGTCTTTGAATTCCATTGGATGAAAAAAATTCAAATATGTCTTTTATAAATATTTTAAAATATCAAGTGCGATAAAATGGGATAGTTCCACGAACTGAATTCGCTCTATTTTCTACGCTTCAATTTTACTTGAGTATGATGTTAATATAAAGTTCAACGTACGTAATGAAAAAACTTGCTGATGTTCCATACGATATCAAATTCAAATATGCAGAGGCCACACTTACATCTAATGTCATTAATTAAGACGATATTTGACAATTGATATATTGTCATTGACAATGTGTTTATTATTGAACAACATCTTAATTAATGGCATTAGGTGTAGATGTGGCCACAGAATTACAAACATACACTCTACATTAAGGAGAAAATGTTTGAGTTAATGAAAAACTGACAAATTTCATTATTTACGTCTAGATACACGGTGAAAAACAAGTTGACAAATAGACCAATTGGAATTATCCTACGCAATATCAATAGATGCATTTGAAACTTTGTACTTACAAGATTTTAGTGAAATATAAGCTCTGAGTTCCGCTTATTTGAATAAAAGAAACATTTAATAATATCGTGAACATCTTTCCCATAGCTAAGTTTTCCCTTTGCTACTTCTAGAAAAGTTTCCTCAGTTTGAAAAAAAAAAAGTTTATTTACAGGAGGTACATCAGCTGCTACCAAAATAAGTTTCTAAATTTTTACTTCTTTTTCCTCACATATGTTTACATTTGACTTGTTTCGAGTAACTCGATATCTTAACATTCGGTATGTCCGGTAGACTCCATTACTTTGGAAACGTTTGGTTTTCAATATGTTGTTTGTACTTTGTAGACCTAGGTCTCCAAAAAAGTAGCTTATAACTGCACGAAATTATACTTGTACAAGTGCTCATTAATTTTATTATCTAGAGGTCATTAGAGGTGGAAATTGTAAGAAATTTTCAAATAACGGAGGCAAATAGAATCTGATGAGAAAGCTAATCTGCGTGCACATATTAAGTATGATAGGATCAATACCGAAAGAAACTCTTATTCTAATGATGGAATTATTAGGGTTCCCTTATAATAAGTGGTTTTGAATACAAGTATTGATCAATTATTATTTCATTTGTGACTTCTTACCAACTAGATTTTCGAAAAAAGTACACGCATAATTCTGGAAAAATGATTTTTATCGCAATTGTGTAACATTTTATCCATTATAACATATCATGAGATTTCAAATTTTAACTTCAGAACTTGATAACTTGAGTCCACAATTGGGAACTGGCTTCAAATCTTTTGAGAATCGAACTAATATGTCTTGGGATCATGTTAAGAAGTACTCGAACTTGAAGTGGCAAAATAGATTCTAGTCTTCTTAAGGTTGTTAAGAAGAGGAGTATGGTCAAGCTATGGTGGCAACCCTGCTCTATGCTAACTACATAGGATAAACATTCATTGCCAACTTCAAATAAACAAAATTTCAATGATTAAAACTAATAGATATGTTTGTTTTCGGTTGAAAATAAATGGTTTTGAATAATTTGGTTCCTTATTCTATTCTTTTAAAGAGCTTCCATCCGTTGGAATATTCTCTTTTCATATTTTGACAAAGCTTCAATATGATATGTATAGCGCGCAACGCTGTAGACTTTCAGAAGTATTTTTGACATCTGACGTTTAGTAGTGGTACTGCGGTTCATAACCAAACTCACTTATTAATGATAAATCTACATCAAAAAAATAATATCGATAAAAGAATAAATAGGTTACTCAATCAGTGTACCGTCAAGTCAGAGAAATGATGAAAAATCTTGTTTATTTTAATCACATACACTCTTCCCATTTCATCTCATGCAGTGACGTTGCCAAACGTATGATAACTTGCTAGATTTTAGTAGCTTTTGTACAAATTTTTTGAGTAATAATTCAATTTTCTCTGAAACTATAAACAAGACTTTTTTGAAACTTGGTACACATGTTTATAAGACTTTCGTAGATATTTTGAAGATTTTTTGTGATGTTGTCATTTCAGGTAGTCGAGATAATGACGTATAAATCAATGTGAAACACGTCGCGTGCATTAACGCAATGTAATAACATGTCACTGAACAGCAACTTTGACAATTTTTATCTCGATAACTAGAAACAAGATTGAGTTCAAACTTTGCCAGAATATTCTTTACTAAACAAATAATATACTGTGAATATTTGAATAAATTCTCATATACTTTGATTTCCTTCTCAACAACCTTAATATAACAATAATTATGATAGTTGTCTTGGTGAGAAAACAAAAGATCTTGTGACGGAATTGGATGGTTTATAATGTACTATTGATTGTTGTATTATTATGGGTGATAAGCAAAAAATATTGTTGCTGATTTGATGTAGTCTTAATTCATAGTAATTGTTTGCTGATTCAATAACTAACAGAATAATACGGTCATATGTATTGATTAATCCATTGTCGTAGTCAACCAAGTTTACAACTTCTTTTATTTGTGTACTGAAGTGATATTTGTCAAATCCTTGCTGTAATAAAAAAATAAAATAAATCGTCATAGTAAAATAGATGATGGATAATTGACAATTTTAATAACTATTATTCTGAGTAGTATTAACGAATTTTCACATTTGGGACAAAATATTATCGTGCAAAATATAAAATTTTCAAAAGTGGAATCTGGGATTGTCAAATATTTAATTATACTACTTCAAATTAGGATCAACAGGCGAATAATACACAAAACTTTATAGAAAATTTAGTACGGATTAGTGTATATGACGTCAGCTGAGTATTGGTTTGTCTCATGCCCATTTTTAATTTTGTATGAAGTCCATGTGTTCTATGTTCCCAATTACGACTTGTATCCTGCGAAATAGAGTTTTAGTTCTGTACCAAGTCCTGAAATATATTTTCTGGACTTGGACAAAGCCACAACTGTATTTCACAGAGTACAGGTCATATTTGAGTACATAGAACACTGGACTTGATACAAAAATTGGAAATGGACATGAGAAAAACCAATACTCGGCTGACGATGAGTATATATAATTCATATATCATAAGTTGTAACGTAATTTATCCGGAAAAAAACATGGAAGTAAAAGTTTGTAGTAATAATATTTCAAGAGAGTATTTTACAGCAGTTTATTTCAGTTAGAAATAAAGTGGTAAAGCAGAACAGATATTGAACAACATGAATAGTAGAAATTTATGTACTGCTTACCAATTTTTATGAGCGGTTCCAGAATTATCTGTAGTACATTTTATTTCACAGAAAAATTAACTCTGCTTTTCTCTTTTTAGTTTCTAGTTCAAAGCAAAATTGACAACTCAAACATACCAAGTTGAATATAATTTTATATTTCTAGTCACGTTCAAATACATCTCACTTTGTAAGTCTACACGAAGTTCTTGAAGTGAGCTTTTATAAAACTGTGGCTTAAGGAGCTACAAAATAAATACAAAACTTCATTACATTCACTTCTAACTTGGAGTTCTGATAAATTCCATCATAAATTTAGTGCACAATTTCATTTGATCAGCTTTTCAACGCCAACGTCCATATTATTTTGAATATTTTATTACCTATGGCAATTTCTAAGCACAATAACTTGTGGATATCAATTGGAAGTGATTTTATAACTACCTGTATTTCTTAATGAGGGTGTTGAATCTTCCTCTATATATCTGAAGATAGTAAGAAAGCAATATAATATATTTCACAGATTGGCCAACATTCTTATGGATAATTTATAATCAATAACATTGAAACATTCATTAGCAGAAAAAAACATTCTATTTTGGAGAAGATATATTGATGACATTTTGTGTTTTTAGGTAGGAGAAAATGTCGTATTAAATAATCACAGACGTTGAAACCTTTTGAAAATCAAATTTAGACTGGAATTTCAAACAAACAAAAGACTTAATCTCCTTGATCGAACACTTATGCCCGTACTTATAGTCAATACTTCGCTCGATCTCAGACTTGAGAATTGCTCAAGTATGCGAATATTACCAATAGTCGTTACTTGGCTATGGAGTAATACTTCGCTCCGGATTTACTTGACTCTACTGCAAGGCTACCTTGAGTCGTGCTCAAGTATTCGTGTCAGTTATTTTTGACATTTCTAATCTAATCTATTATGTGTGCTCCGGTATAGGGACTCCCGTGGGCCCCTCTTCAGAGTGTTGTATGAATGTAAGTGTGCCTAAGCTAAGTTAATGTTTGTGTCATGTGTCCAAGGTACATCATTTTACAGTCCGAAGACTGCGCGACGATGTCCTTGTAGCTCGACTTACGTGAGAGACTGGCACTTGCTGCGCAACTGTAGTACAGCTACTCATCCAGAGGTGCCACTGCTGTCGCTTACGCGGCAGACTGACACTCACGTCCACCGGAAGTTACTTCCGAAGAAGTGTGTTGAGAGTTTGGGTGTACCTAAGGGGGAGGAAACGGAAGAACTCCGAGAAAACCCCCGCACACGGCACTAAACACATGGAGCCACCAGGGATTGAACCCGGGACCTCAGTGGTGTCAGGCAACAGTGTTACCACTGAGCCAGGCCGTGGCCTTTTGACATTTGTACTTCCAACATGGATATATGTCATAGAGGTATACATACTCACTGAAACTTACCTTTCCAATTGCAATATTCAAAATAGATCAAATTCAATAGACAAACTAGGAGTATTTCGCAAATACTGTCATGAACGTCAAACATATCAATCAAATATATGTCAAAAACAACAAATCTCAGGCTCCGCCAAGAATTCACGAAGTATCGACTATAGAGTATGTGCAAGGGGGCGGAGTTTGAACAAATATCGATGCGAGCGCCATTTTAACCATTGAACTCCATTTCTCAGAATACGTCAATGAGCTGTCATTGAAGATTGTAGTTTAAAAGTGAAAATAATTGCATATAAAACATGGGATAAATAACGTTGTGCCGTTGTGTTGAGGATGATTCAAGTGAAATATAGTTTCATATATTTCATATGTACCCAGTTATAACATAAAAAAACGGGTGAAGTGAATCAAAGCAGTAAATAGAGTATTGTCTGTCTTTCATTATTAATTTATATAACAAATATGTTTGTAATTCAATTTTGAAATTAGAAATATTCATCATCGATTTGAGATTCATGAATTTACCTCTATCTCTAATTTGTAAGACGTTTCAATGATAGAAGTTTGTCAGATGCACTTCGCAATAATTTTGTTGTTAATATTGTCAGTAACATAGTCTTCAACATGTTCAATATGGCAAAACTAATTTCATGCTTTTCTTCAATGCTTCCTCGGTAAAAGGGATACAGTGTTTGATAAATACAAACCCGATCTGCAAGATCACGGCGTCATAATTTGAGGTTATCCTGTCAATTTGGACAGATTAAGACGTTTTCTCTATAATAGGTACGTTATAATTGGAGAAAAAAATACTCAAAATAAATAATTTCAACGTACCTTTTATGCTATGCAAGTTATATTATACGCACACAGCTGAATTAAATAATATTAGTACATTTAAAAAATTATAGGTATGAAACAATGATAAAATGGAGTTCAATCGTTCTCCGTTGCCGGCTGGAGGCGCTAGTAGACTTCATGCACGTAGCCTATAGGATAGATTATCAAGTAAGTATCTATGGAAACTTTGCCTTGACGTGGCCAAGTAATACTCAAGAACGAGATTGAGTTTCGACTATAAGTACGGGCATTAGATACTTTCAGCAAAACACTGAATTCAATATATAAATAGACTACCTACAGTCACTGACATAATATCATTTAATTCATTCCACAATACAAAAATCAAAGAAAACGCTGTTAGATTGGATTTTCACAGACTATCAAGCACTTTTCTTTCTCGATAGCATTTCATTACAGAATTCATCACTATCAATACATTGTATTGAATAACAGTTAAACCACAGAATACACATGAATACATTAATGTAAACAAAAAATTATCACACAAAAAATATACAAATTTCATATTACGAACACATACACTTGAAGCAGAAAATCGTACTTCCAAAAAAAAAAAACTTTCATCCTTGATGAAAAAGATGATAGTCATAAAAATTTTCATTACCTTTGAAAAAATTGAGAATAAGGAGACATTTAAAACAGAAAGATTTTGAATGATCAAATATATTTTGCAGGAAATCTTATGGTTATTCAAAGCTTTACCGTCATTCAATTCCTGGCAGACACAGCACTTAGCTCAGCACATGATTTCCGCTTAACTTCTACAATATATACCATCCCTTTAACTCAAAAGATACATTTTGTGCTCTCATTTATTATGGAATCAACGTAAATATCAACAGAATGATTTATTCAAATACTGCTACACATAAGTTTGACGATAAGTGGCTTATTATTATCATATTTGCTAGCGTGCATTCATTCTATCTTGAATTTTATCTCCAGAACTTGACACAACTTTTTAATTAAAACATATGACATTATAATCTCCTGTGAACTTTTTCCAACGACTTCCATTATACCTACAACTCTATTTCAGTCATCAGCTAATAACAAGACTGCTATAAATCCAGATTTAATATCATGACGAATCAATCTCCAAAAAAAAAAATGTATGTAGTTTTTTTTATTATCATGAATCAATTACCACACCTCAAATTTTGTTGATCATTCCTTTTTTTTAGTATCCATAGCTTAGTGCAAATAAGCTGGCTTTGTAATCCTGTCGCGAGGTCGAATCTTACCGACGGACAGAGAAAAGTAAGATTTTCACTGAATTATAATATACTCTGTAACGTACTTCCCACAAAAACTAAGAATATCCGTAGCTTGACGACTGGTAAGAGCATCCTACGACTAAAGAAATATGAACCCATCTATCGAGTGCACTATTTATCTCTGCTAGACTCGTAGCGGGTAAAAGGCGCGATTGATATTCATTTCTATACATATTTTTTTCTAATTTTGCACGACATGAACAAATATCGTCCAAATTATTCAAATATATTAATATTTTCTTTTCTGACTCTAAAGACTCGGCTACACCTCAGCCATCTTCAGGAGCGCTACAATTTTTAATTATTCTAATACAGATTCAGGTTTCGTGGATATTGGTAATACAAAGGAAATATTTTGTGCAAATTCAAAATACATGTATTTTGAAGTATAGCGAAATGGCGACAGAAAAACATTTGTCAATTACCACAGCCGATTTCTATGAACGATGCAGACTAAATGCGTGCTACAAATCTTGAGTAAATTTATCTATCAATTTTCAATGCAGAGAAAACTTGTACCCACAACAATTTATTTTATTGTAGGAACTAGGACGGAGGTAATAAAAGATTAAAATAAATTGCAAGAAGTTTTGTTCTGAAAAATGCATTCCACAAGAAAAATAGAGCTCTGCACAAAAGTAAATTTCACAAAGTGCTCACCTGGTAAGCCACAATTTATATTTCAAAAGAAAAAAAAATCGTTGCAAGATTCACATCCACTATACACTTCCCTAGACCTATCGGTCTAGGCATTCGTACATCTCGCGATGAATTTTTGTGATACCACACTGGCGGATTCTTGGAGAATGAATAATGTGATAGTATATTTCAGACATGTAGAAACAGCTTCAGAAAATTAAGTTAATAATAAAGATTTTGAGACATAAATTATTGTTACGATAAACTACAATTCTGTGGAAACTTATTGATATTATAGATTTAAAGGGTGATTGATTTTTTATTTTTCATTATATCAACTGGTATATTGAAGATAATGCAATTTTTATCTTTCTCTGAATCTAACTATTTTTTGATAGAAATATGTAAATCCATGTTTCCAAAAAGACATATATTTGAACAAGAGCAAATTTTATAGATTCCTCGTCACAGTGCTGTACCATAAGTACCATTTTGCTTGAAATCATTTTAGTTCCAACAGAAATTGACTTTGCTACTTAGAAGAGCATCATTCATGTTGATTTTGGTACTTGGAACTGTTTGCAAATTTTTGTAGTGTTTGAATAACTATTCCATCTCTGATTTTGATGAAACTTTGAACTCAGCTTCCTACTAACATGACAAATAGGAAAAAATAATTGCAAGGGAGAGAAGTCCGCGGATGCCTTAAAAACAGCATTTGTTAATTTTTAAGGTATTTTATTGGCCAGGTTTCAGATTTCCTCAACTTTAATCTAACCTGAACCTTCAATAACCTGGACATAACCCAAACCCAAATCTAAACCTTGCCTCAACCTTACCTAAACCTAATCTAAGCCTAATCCAAACTTAACTTGACCTCACCATCTTATCGAAATTCAACTCCAACCCTAACTTTGTCTCAAAACTTGACTACAACTTAATCTAACCTAAACTTAGCCTAACCTGGACCTAATCTATGCATTGATTAAGTCCAGCCTACATCTGGGGTTAAGCTAACTTGACCCTTACCTGAGTTAAGTTTAAGTCAGTGTAGGTTCAGTTTAGGTAAGACTTAGATCAGATTTAGGTTAGATTCAGGACCCAAACCCAGCTTGAATCAAACTAGGTGATACCGAATGGAAAGACTTCAGGCTACCAAGGCCTGGTGTATCGCTGCCGAAGATGAAGATAATTCACCAAGTAACATAGCATAAAAACAGTGTTTTTAAAATCAAATTAGCATAATCCTTTTCTAAATATCAAATAAGTATTAGAAGACACTCCCCTTCTTCTCTATACTAAATAGGTGCTGAAATAGTTTTGAAAAGTGACATATTATTTGACGAAACGTAATATTTGCCAAAACGAGCGTAGCGAGTTCTGCAAATTATGTGAGTCAAACAATATGGCTTTTCATAACGTATTCTGTACAAAATTTTATCTAATTCCGTCAGAATAACTTTATCTATATTTTTGAATGAGAACATCTCTCACGTTACATCACAAAATACGGATGACAGTAATTCATGACCATCTATTGTTACTACAGAAACAAGAATGCACTGAAATAAACAAATATCGAATTGCCACAAAACATCAAGATAATTTTTATAAATGTACTCAAGCAGAGATATCTTGAGTGATATAGTACTCTTTGATATTCAAGACTCTGCCAATGCTGCATACTGTGAATAATAGATCATTCTCTTAATTGTACGCAGATAAGTATAATTGATCAGCTCTGAAACATGGCCAGTTATGTAAAGTTATTACGTAACTACTTCAACTACTTTACGCAACTGTTGCATCACAGTTATGAAAAATAGGACGTTGTATAACGTCAGAAATTGATGTAAAATTTGACTTTTCATAACGGAATTAGATAAAATTGATTACAATCTATTGTTATTATAGAAAATTTCTCTTAGATAGTCGTATAAAAATACACAGACAAAAACTACAGGATCCAGAATCTAACACTCACTCCCACATTAGACTATGTGTCTAGCGTGAAGTAAAATATTGTTCATTTAATCGAATGAACTTTAGTCACGTCAAAAGTAAAGAAAAATTCGAGTTTCCCAACAAACTCCCAAGTAAAATTTATTATTCATATTAAACATGATCCAGAAAAGTCATTGCATATTAGTTTCTATTTGATTCAAACATAAAATCTCTCTGTTATCATATCAATGTTTCTATTTGTTGGAACAACAATAGATCTTCTATCACTTTTATTTTTCATACATGAACACGCCACTCACATTACAAATATCAAATTATTGAAGATATAGAAACAATTCGAAGTGTAAACACTGCAACCTTCGCAGCTCTATCTATCCCCATGCTATTGTAAAAGAGATAAAATCAAATGAATGAAAACACAATTGCGCCGACTAAAATAAATATTTGTTCCGCATAACAATGTCAATTGATTCATCAAAGAATCGAAAATTAGATCTCAAATTCTCGATTTCCATTGTATTTAACAAATTATAGAGAAATTCACTGTCCGAAGTTCATTATTTAATTTAAATAGCTTGCATTCTACTGTTACTGACGTAACATCAGTCAAAAAGTTCAAATCTAATCTAAGAAAATTATTAGCACTTTTTAAATATGTTTTGTAGATTTGTTTTCTAGATTATCAACTTACTTATTTCAGGATTGGTGACAAACATAAATAATATTTTGAAGCTATTTAGTGGGAGAAAAACGAAGAATTTTCAAGAAGACAAGGACCGGTAACTGATCTCATGGAAGTGATAATGCATCCAATAAATTTTAGTATTGTAAAAGCCAAAATAGATTAGAACAGAAAAAATATAGGTGAATATATAAGATTATGGGAATCAGTCAACTATGTTGGTGGAGTTACTGGGGTGTAAATGCATACAAATGGAGATATGAGGAAAATAAAGTAAATATTTTACCGTGTTGAAGATCTGAATATATTATTTCCACTTTTTCATTCACGTTGATGAACCATAAACTAGAAAGGATTATACGGAATGTTGGACGTTCTTGGATCGACTATTCATCTATATGAATATGTATATCCGTATTACACCAAGGATTTGTAGCTCTTTTTATAACGCATTTATTAGCTTCACCTGTATCTATGTAACGGAATTTTTGAACGTGAATTTCACCCACTTAGAGACTTCAGAATAAATTAAAACTCTGCAAACTTCTCAAGGACCGATGACAATACAATAATTTATTAAGTTTATTCCATTATCCTGATGAGGATCATCAGGAATAAACACTTGCTTTCGGAGCGGGAGTCTGAGAATCGGATATCATATTCAAGGAACGCAGCTCGGTTAATTATAAGCGAGCAATACAAGCTCGGTCAACAGTAGACCGCCGTGCGAGCGAAGCAAGCTTGGTTAATAGTAAGCTGCTATGCGAGCGAAGTAAGCTCTGTCAATGCTGATCCGCCGTGCGAGCGATGCGAGTTTGATTAATTTTAATATCGAATATTTTTTTATAGCAGATCAAACTGAAAAAATAGAGAATAAATTATAGTTTAAAAAAACTAAAAAACACGCTTTTATGGTAAACCGAACTAAAAAGTTAAAAATAATTATCGTATATAATATCACAAGGGACTGTAATTTGATCAATAAATTTTTCTTGAAAACATTGATTACCTAGCAACATGAAGGTTGGTAATACTGTTGCAATAAGTAAACACGTTAAAATTTTTGCTCTACACTTTTTTCAAGTTTTCATGTGAAAACTTTAAAATCCTAACTGTAATCTATTTTTAAAAATATTGTGAGGATTTGTGCTACGTGTTAATATATTATCTAGCGTTCAAATGAAGAAACAATAGCTACAATTACAAAAAACAGTTAAATACAACTTGGAGGTCAAATTAATTTAGACATACTGACAGCTTGGCAAAACTTCTGAACCTGAAAGAGCGGGAATCTCGGCGGTGAAGGTTATAAATTTAAGTCTCTGCTATACTAGAAATAAGGAAGGGACAATATGGAGCAAAAATTAAACACAATATTATCAAAACTTGATAAACTGGATGTTATTAGTAATGAAATTACACAGTTAAAATCCCAACTGTCTGATTTCAAATCACGTTATGATTTGCTGCAAAATGAGGTTGTCAAACTAAATGAAGCAGTATCTTCGCAACAACAAATTATAAACAAACTGGAAAAACAAATGAAGAAACCAAATTTAATCTTCAATGGTATCGAAGAGAGTACAGTCGACGCTGAGGATCTGCGATTAATAATTACAAAGTTAATAAATGTCCAATATAAAACTAACATTCTCAGTTCAGAAATCAAAGATGCGTACAGATTAGGAAAAAAGAATTGTGATCACGTACGTCCAATTTTGGTCAGTTTTGCTTCTCTGGAAACAAGAAACTACATCCTTTTTAATAGAAAAAACATGAAAGGCACTAATATTTATATTAACGAGGATCTATGCACTGAAGAACAGAATGAAATGCGTGAATTAATTGCATTGAAGAAAAACCTTAAATCCCAGGGTAAAAAAGTAAGCCTTAAAGGCAAAAAACTTATTGTGGATGGAAAACCAATCTCTGTAAAAAGACCAAGGGATAGCCAGTCATCAGAAGATACTCCCACAAAAAACCTATCAAAATTACAAAAAGTAAATAAAGAAGTAGGCGGAGGGACAAATTTTTCCTTTCGATAACTTACAAAAAATCAGTAGCAGCAAGCAATCAACAATGGGCTCTGAGATAACGGTGATCCCTAATTTAAGTATCAGTTTTTGGAACATTGAGGGCTTGAATAATATTTATGTTTTAGACTCGACTACTAAGGAAAAACTTCTTATGAGCAACATCATTTGCTTTTGTGAAACATGGGTGGAAACTGCGCTAACTATATATCCAGAATTTTTGACATCATACTCATTTAAAACTTTTTATAGTTTTGCTACTAAAGAAAAAGAAAAAGGAAGAGCAAGTGGAGGTATTCTAGTAATGTTTAAAGAGCACATATTTGAAGATATTGAGGTAATTGAAAATACAAATTTGTGGTTACTCTTAAAGATATCTTGCAATAATGAATTAATAATTTTGGGAGTTTTTTATATTAAACCTGGATATGACAATGATTCTTGCATTAATCTAATTTCTTCAAGTATTGAATCAACCCTATTAAATTTCAGTGATGAAAAAATTATATTATTAGGTGACTTTAACTCAAAAATTGGTGAATTAAATCAAATCACCCAAGAAAATATTTTTGTTAACTCTAATATTTCTGCAGAAAGGATAACTTCAAATAAAATTGCTGACTGTAGGGGTAAAAAACTAGTATTAACCATGGAAGAATTTGGATTTTTTGTCTTAAATGGTAGGTCAAGTGGTGATATTCCAGGTAATTATACGTTTATTAATCAAAGAGGAAAAAGTATTATAGACCTAGCATGGGCTAACATAAACTTCGCTGAGACGGTAAAAAAATTTGAAATTTACCACACCTTAGAGAGGTCGGGACACGGTATTTTGATTTTGAATTGTAACAACAACCTGCATGCAAAATCAGATAGGGAGCAGTCTAATGTTAAAACCCAATATAATATTAAATTTAATTATAACAATGCTAATTCGCAACAATTTGTAAACCTCCTAAAAAACCACGTTAGTTTATACTTTCATTCTGAAAATTCAACACTATTAAGCAACAACTTGATCAATGCAATTAGAGAAACTGCAACTAAAACAAATATGATGCAAATATCTAAGTCTCGAAATGGCAAATATACTTGTGATAATAAAATATGGTACAACCAAGAATGCCAATTCTACAGAAAACTAACACTTAAACACTTGAGGAAATTCAGAAGAAACCCAAATAATAATAATTTAAAAGATTATCTCTGTAACAAAAAAATTTACAGAAATACAATAAAAAAATCAAAAAAGGATTATGAGTTGACGGTCATTAATTCACTAGCAAATACCAATAACAACATAGAGTTTTGGAAGACGGTTCGAAACCTACAAGATTTTAAAGTTACAACTAATGAAATCTCGATTGAAAGTTGGGTTGAATTTTACAGATCGCTTCATCAAGGTACATGCAATGACACTCTTTACTCTTACTTTGATTGCCTACATCCCTTTTTCGACATACACTTTAGCTTAGAAGAGTTGAATACTAGTATTGCTAATTGTGGTAACAATAAAGCACCTGGGCTAGACGGGATCAACTACGACTTTTTCAAGAATTTGCCTGAAAATTGGACCCATTATTTGCTTAACTTATTTAACAACATTCTAGACAATGAAGATGTACCTGTAAGCTGGTCAAAAATAGAAATCTTTTTTATACATAAAAAAGGGGCTAAGGATAATCCAGAAAATTATAGAGGCATTGCTCTGATAAATAACATAACAAAAATCTTTACGAATTTGCTATATCTTCGTCTCCAAAGCTGGACCGAAGAAAACAAAATTATAGCTGAAAATCAAAATGGTTTCCGAAAAAAAAGGGGTACGATTGATAATATATTTTCTCTGTCTTCATTAATCAATTTACAGTTGAGGTTGAAAAGGGGTGAGGTTTATATAGCTTTTATAGATTTCAAGCGCGCCTTCGACACTATCTGTCACTCAAAAATGTGGGAAAAATTGTACACCTCTGGGGTGAGTTCAAAAATTATCAGAATTTTAAAGTCACTTTATTCCAATATAAATGTTTTTATCAAAAATAACAATACTATATCAGAGAGATCTATTCATTTAACTAAGGGTGTGCTCCAGGGTGACGTCTTATCACCGTTATTATTTGCATTGTTTATTAATGATTTGGAGAATTTCTTTAGATGTAATAATCAAAGGGGTGTTAGCATTGACGGATATAATGATGTAATACTGTTAGCTTACGCAGACGATCTTGCAATTCTCAGCGATTCCGCAGTAAGTTTACAGAATAAACTAGATTTACTAGAAACATACTGCAAAAATAACTTCCTTACCGTAAACACAAGTAAAACTAAAATCTTACATTGTCACCAAGGACGTTCAAAAAGCAAAATGTATCCCTTTAAATACAATAACAACAAAATAGAAGTAGTAAAAAACTTTAATTATTTGGGTATCTTATTTTCAAGCTCGGGCAAATTCCTGGAGGAGTCTATTGATGCTGGCAAAAAATCAGTGATGGCTACAGGCAAAGTTAATAACATATTATCCAAAGGCAAATCCCAGGGATGGCATGAGAAAAAAACATTATTTAATTCAATTATAAATGCAACTATGCTTTATGGTGCAGAAATTTGGGCACTAAAATATTACGAAAAATTAGAATCTTATCAACTTAAGTTTATTAAACAAATCCTTAGGTGCCCAAAAACCACCCCTAATTATATGATTCGTCTAGAAACGGAGACTCCTCACATTCTGCTTCAGTTATCAAAAAGAGTATTAAACTGGCTCTATAAAATAGATTTAATGGCAGAAGACAGGTACCCAAAATTAATACTAACTAGATTAAAAAATTTAGATAATATCAGCAATAAACCAGAATTTAACTGGTTTACTTCACTAAAAGAGTTACTGTCAAATATAGGTAGTACTTTACTCCTGAATAATGATACAACACTAAGCAAATCAGAAATAAAAATTGCTCTAGACTCAATCAAAAATAATCTATTACAAAAAGACATAGAGTCACTTAATAATGGTAGGTACAATCTTCATTACAAAACTATTAAAACTTCGTATAATATTGAACCATATTTAATTAATAAGATGAACATTTACAAAGTGAGAATCATTGCAAGTCTCAGGTTATCTTCTAAACGTTTTGTTTTTATTTATTATAACAGTACTAGATATTACTGGGATACCTCACTACTTTGCACCATTTGCAACCTTCAAAGAGCTGAAAACTTACAGCATTTTCTCGTAGAATGCCCATTATATAAGCCCTACAGAGATTATTACATAGCATCATACTTTTCTCGCGAGGATGCTCCCTTTCATGAACTATTACAGAACCTATCAAGTGAAAAAATTAATAATATCATATTTTATGTCACTCGATGTTTGTTATTAAGAAGTTTTGCCTTAAACGGATGATTATCTTTTTCATCATGAGTAAACTTGTTGTTTGCATTTTTTTTTTTTTTTCCTTTATACATATTATATATAAAATAATACGCACGATATATTTATTTATAATTATCGATATGAATGGCTCAATTATGTTTGTATAATGTTTATTTGTCTATACCAACCTTTGTATATGGCATCAGCCATTGGATCAATTAAATTAAATAATAAAAATAATAATACCTAGCAACATCGTGAGAGTCATCTGTCCGATTAAATCACGAGAGCGTAGCTCGAGGGATTTCATCTGAGCAGAAGACTAAAAGGATGTTGCTTGAAGGTAATCAATGTTTGAAAGAAAAATTTATGATAAAATTAAAGTCGCGAGTGGTATTTGTGGAGAATATTTCTCGAATGAAATTGCTACTATAAGTATCTATTAAATAATGTTAGTTGCAACTAATAATCTTTTTTATTGAAAAATGCACTAAATTGCCTCCATATACTCTTGCATTTTTAACTTTTTGTTTTCAATTTTATTATTTTCTATTTTTTAGAACTGTGTATTGTTTCTACATGACAAAGGCAATTTATCGCAATAAATCGCTTGCTAACGGGAATTTACCGAGGTGACGGAAATTTTCAGAAATAAATTCCCGTTGGCAAGGAATTTATTATTATAATTGTCATTGTAACTATGCAAAATTTGTCAGTATAATTGACATGAGTGAAATAATCAATGTAAAAATATAGTAATTGACGAGAAAATCAATGATATTGTGAGGAAAGCGTGGGATGTTTTCTTTAATATTTTATACTAATTCTACATCCAGTGATCGTACCAATAGAATATTTAGAACAACTGATATCAAGCACCTCACGCCTTTCCCACAATAACATTAATTTTCTCGTCAATTACTATATTTTTACATTAATAATTATTTCTTAGTTCTTAGTTCGGTTCACCATAAAAGCGAGTTTTTCAGTTTTTCTTAAACTATAATTCTTACTTTATTAAATCGTGCCGTATATGACAGTATGATAACATTTAAATGATAATCACAGAGTTATTCCGTGAAAGTTTGAAATTCATCTCTGGGAGTATCGGTTACAATGATGACAAAACACAAGGCTGAATAGAATAGATGCCAAAGGAAAATCTTGTATGCAATTTCAGTGTGTATAAGCATTATGACATTGGACCAACAATCTTAATAATTCGGCAAACCTGGTCACCAAACATTTAATCTCATGATATAATGCTCAACTTTTACACTCAAATTGCATGAATTATCAATATCTGTTCTAGTGCTTTATCAATGTATCTATAAAAGCGTATCTTTAATATTTTTAAAAAACAATCTTCAATCAATTAGATTTTTTACAGCTGCCACCCGCGGATTCGCCCGCAAATAGATGTACTTTTTGAAATTAATGAGAAATTATAAAAATCCCTGCAGCACACCGCGGATACCGTCTGCTATAGCCCCGCGCATTCGATATTTTCTGTAGTTTGATTCTAGGGTTAATCAATGAAGTTGACTGTATCTTGGAAATAGAATACCTAATTGACTACAGCACTCGACAAACGCGGGCTCGCTCCGCGGTAAAGAAAATGGCAATAATAGCTTTATAAATATTTATATTCATTACAAATATTCATATTCAATCTTCTAAAACTTGAAGATATCAAAATAAAACAAACACGGGAATTTGAGTTGATATAATTTTTATTGAAATCTGATGAGATATTTTGGAACCTGTTCGAGCCAAAGTTTCAGACAGAAATCATAATAACGGTCATTTGAGATTGGACATCGTTTAAATAACAGTTATTTTCACTCAAATTTTTGCATTTATTCTGAAATTACAGACAGACAATTCAATTGTATTTATCTGTATAGATTATCACTGTATGATATTCAAAACTATTCTAATAATATAATTATTTATTCTATCTTCTTTGCGAATACTTATTTCTATTTCATATCATATTATTCCCTGCGTTTCGACTTCCCGAACTAATCCTCTTTGGAGACATTGACGTTCCGACGCGGAATACTTTGCCCAAAGAAGAGAAGAAAAACAATTCTCGTTTCTAGGGAATCAGAAGAGCTTGGTAAAATGTTGGGATACCACCTCATTCCCTCATATAACGAATAAAATCCCTAAGAGAGCTTTTAATAATATTTTACGGCAAACATAGATATTTATGTTCTATAGAGATGTCATTGAATTCCACTGCAGAGATAGATAAGTGAAATATGGCAGGCCAGAGAGATATTAGTTTCCATTTATTGTTTTGATATGAACATCTGACTGTTGTTAAATGACAAATATACATATTTCAATACGATTTGCGACACGTTAATTAATAATGCACAAGGATTTTCAGTCAGATGGATTAAACTTGGGACTGAATTTATATTGAGTTTTTACATGGTTTTGATAATTTATCGCTCCAATTGAATCGAATACAAAATTCATGAATAAAAAATTTGATTAATATTGTATAGCAGCTATCATTAATTGTATAATTTTTTAAATGTTTGCGAAGATCTAATCAAAAATTCCATTTTTACTGGAGTGAATTTCATTTTGCTACTTTATAGTATCAGTTAGATTGTGATTCGTAAGTGTAGTTGGAGCATACGCCGGCAATTATTTATATGTTTCCGATGATTTATTGAACACGCGCAGGTACCAAAAATTTATGACTTCAATATTGCAAGATTTTTGTTCTCAACGGACAACGGTAGACTTTTTTACAGAAACTTGTAAGATGGAATATGTGGTGAAACGATTTTGAAAGATGAATTATGGAGTAAAAATGGGGATGGTTTGTAGGCCTAATAATAATAATGCTTCTTCTGATGATTTCGCAATCTACAATAAGTACCAAGTTATTTACATGTGTTTATTGTTGAACCTGATAATCAGCTTCGTAATAAAAAAATTCTGCTATGGCCACACAGTACTTTCCCGACCATGAATTCCAAAGCCAGTTTCATCGCTGTTTCAGAAATTTAGAGTGTCGCATCAATTAATTACATATTTCATAGTGACAGCTGTCATTGTCAAGGTGACAACTGTCAATGTCAAAGTGATAGCTGTTATTGTCAGGGTGATAACTGTCAATGTTAAAGTGATAGCTGTCATTGTTAAAATAACATGGCGGTTATATTTTAGTACTTACATAAAATAATTATTTTTGGAAATGGAGAGTTCTTTTTCTAGATTTTCAGAGTCTTTAATTTATTGGAATATACAGATTCAACATTTGATCGCCAGGAATGTAATTTAGAGACGGTAACGTGGATTTCACTCATTATTTATTTTTGATATCTTTTCTAAGCATATCTCCCCGAGAGCTTTAAATTGATACCAAACTATACATCATTTGAATAATTAGTAAAAGAAACAATAGACCATTGTTTACATATCCTCTTTCTACTAGAATTGTCTCCGCAAGAGCTTTAATTTGATACCATACACGATAGAGCCGAATTACTTATTTGAAAAAAAGACCAATTGACAAACGTTTGCATGTGATGTCCAAATATAAGTGCTAATAGTTTCAATTCCACATTATGATTCTCATTATATCTTTGCTTCAGGAAAATATAACGAATTTTATAATAACTAAAATTTCAATAATGACAAATGAATCGCTGATAATTTTAAAAAATGTGTCAGGTTGATGTTGTGCCAGATTATTCGAGGATCAATTTAAGATATTCCGTATTCTATGATGGATACTACCATTTATAGACTAAATGCAAAAAACTAGAAAGTTTCATCAACAGAGTTTTAGTAACACTGGCTGAAAAAAAGCTTATCTACTAACATAAACCTAGCTTTTTGATAAAAAAAAAACTAAATTTCGCATAAAAAACAGATCTAAATTTCGGACGCGGACATGAATTTTTCGAGGTGGACAAGATAATGTTCCACGATAAGGACCTTGAGAACTATTAGAACTATTCGCTCAGTGCGCGACAGCAGCGCCATTTGATGTATGAACTAAAGGAGGATATTTGGCGTATATGTACATTGTGATCTAACGAGATAAAATGTTATATTTTGGAATCAATAAAAGTATATACGGATATTCTAAGCAAGTGAAAAGTTTTATTCATTATTATTATACGTTTCTTATAAGTTCGGCTGACAGTAGAGTAAGTATGATCAATGAAAAAATAGATTGAAACTCAATTAAAGTTTGGTTGAGTAATGGCATAATATATAAAAACGATCATGAAATAATAACATGGAATGAAAATGTATAGAATGAATAAAATAGTAATTCCTTAACTAATGTTGCAGTTCTGTGTCAAGTTAATAAATCAGAAAAACTCCTAGATTTATAAATTATGAACAAAATCGCAATGGGTTGTCATCCTCATGAATCGATGCGTTTTTAACCATTTCTTATGGATTTATAGATCTGTAGAATTAATGAATTTCCACAGAATTGCAATTTGGATTGTTATATAAGTATTCGTGAAATCAAATTGACAAATTCAAAATATCCAAAATTGATTAAAGTATTGTAGGTGGGCTTCAAAATATCCCCGAGATGTTTGAAATACTAATAAATCCTACTGATGGATTTATATGATTACTATACGCCTATTGCGTATCCTCAGTGTCTCCGCCCTATCGGTTAAATTTTACATCTACGAGGTGTGCCGTCAAAAACGTCAAACTGTCAAACGTCATTTTGTATGTCATTATTCGATAATCATGAGAAAAAAACATTCACTTAGACTAGAGCAAACAGCCCAGAACTAATTTTTATAGGTCTCCGAAAAGAGGTTATGAAGCGAAACAAAGAGAAATGTGGCCAACAGCAGTTAAAAGAGTATGATTTTATGCAATAATCTATGAAAATGTATTGGATATCATTCAATTCTCAGTATCAACCATCTTTGAGAGAAGTTGAATATTATAATCGTAAAGAAACTCATTAAGTACCACCTAGATAAGTTTTTTAATTGACTGAACAGTCACATGAATTCGTCTCAAAATCCTTTACTGAAAGCATCAAATTTTTTCTTAATATTTTTCTTTCTCAAGATTCAAGAATTGTTTGAAAGATAAACAAGATGAGAAAATCTCTTTCTCCCAAGGATTTCGCTCAAATTCTGTACGTATATAATACATTATAAATCTAACTGTAATTTGATTTTGAAGCAGATTGACATATTTCGAAACATCGACAGGTGACATCACACCTCGAAGTTGTGATTTTTGAATAATATGCGGCGCTTTCGTCGAAATTTGAAGATACGCAACAGGCCTATTGGTTTCACCTTTTTTTGTTCATTTCGAGGTTTATTCTTCTCCTTAATCAATGCTAAATTATTTGTCGTTGATTATAACTCCTCATGCCATTGATACTGATGGACAATTGAATAATAATATTATATTATTTGCATATATTCATTCTCCTGCTTAAAGTTGAACTTTTACTAACTTTTGAAGTTTTGTAATTTGAAAGAAATATTGTAGAAACATAGATAGGACATGACTCCTCTCCAGATTTTTTGCCTCCTATGAACGATCACACAAATATAATCATGTGATTTAGGATACCAAAGCGATCCATTTACACTTAATAAAAAATCATTAATAAATTTTTTTGAACTAGATTCATGCATGATTCTATCATTTAATGATATACAGATATGAGACAATTTTTTGGTATTAAAACAATAATCCCAAAGTCTAAAGAAGAAAAATTGGAAAAAATATATATGAAAAAATGTTTAGCGCCAAAAAATGCCAATTTTTTAATTACTTTTGAGAATAATAATTATTGGTCCATAAGCACCTGTGACGTCTCTGAAGTCTGCTATTTTCAATGTTATTCTTATCACAGAAATAAAGATTATGACAGTACGTATATTTTCCTTCTGACTGCAGCTATCCATTTATTCCTTTGATTTACGTTCCATTTTGCAACGGGAAATTAATAAAATTTACATTCGTTGTTTTTCCAGTATTTTTGCAATTCACAACAATGCAACACCGATTGCTCATTTTATTTGTTTTCTTGAAAAACTGCAGTCAATACGTGCATTTCTTATATTAGAAATATACAAAAGAGCCTCCCGAAGTGCCTGAATCCTCCGATGCTAGCGCTAGCGACGATTTCACTTCCCCTTCCATGGCTTCGCACGCTCCCAATAGGGGTGCTTAGAAAAACAAAAATTGCATTATTAACATGAAATCTAAGCCAAACTAAAATTAAATCTTGAGTTGGTTGCCGTTATGATTGTTTTATTTTATTATTGTCAATGATGAAAGTTTGAAAAATACATTGAACTCTCATGAATCAGACATTGGAAAGGTCAAAAATACAATGTCCCAACATTGCAAGATACTCGGCACGGTTCAAAAACAGATGAAAAAGCGCAACCTATTTATTGTAGGAATACCAGAAAATGAAAACAGTAATCAAGAATTAGAGGACAATATCTTAAGCCTGTTCCTAAGAAAATTAAACATAAAATTACTCTCAACGGATATCGACAACATTCACAGGGTTGGTCGCAAATCCGTAGCAAAAGATAGACTTGTATTTATTTCGTTAATCTCAACAAAAATGAGAAATGAAATATTTTATAAAAGAAGATTATTGAAAGGAACTAATATTTTTATAAACGAAGATCTATCAGAAGAGGATAGAAAGCTTCGATACGAACTGAGAACACAACTAAAACAAGCCAGAACCGAAGGCAAGCAAGTAAAAATAAAAAACGGAAAAATAGCCCCTGCAGATTACTTACTTAAAGAAATAGAGAATCCCAGTCATCAGAAGGTTCAACAGGAAAAATAACTCCGAAGCTGAAATCCCTAAAGTCGACTGAAGATATGATGAAAGAAAATGCGCAACAGGTTTTTCAAGATGGCACAGAAACATTGATGGCGAAATAACAAATGGTAGTCCGTGGATGCATGAAGACAAACCGAATTGACCACCCAAACAAGACTCCACATTACCTGGAGACAACTTAAATTCTAAGCTAAGTAGATACTATGCTTACATAAATAATAAAACTAAACTAGATCTTTCTATAATCTTTTGGAATGTTAATGGATTCAAAAATATACTAAATTTAGATGTTGAAGAACAGTCACTCCTGTCCCAGGGAGATATTATATGTTTGTCTGAAACATGGTGTACTAAAAACGTAACACTCTTACCCCCCTACTTAAGTGATCATTCTGTTAATATTATCTGCAGTAATGCAATTGAGGAAAAAACAAGGGGAAGAGGAAGTGGAGGTTTAGTAATTTTAGCTAATAAAAAACAAAAACTAAAAATAAATATCATTGAAATTACAAATCTTTGGATAACTATAGAAATTATCAAAGATAGCAATAAATTCATCCTACAATCAGTTTACTTGAAACCAACGCTCAACAATACGGAATGTATAAACCTCCTACAAACTTCCCTTTGTCAAATCACTGATCTATATGCTTTTCACAGAATAATAATTTTAGGAGACTTCAATGCCCATATCGGAAACCTGAACCAAATCGATGAAAATATATTCACAAACCCAAACGTTCATAAATACAGGCAATCCATGCATAAAGAAATCAATGACCGAGGTTATAAATTAGTAAAATGTATGGAGGAATCTGGACTCTGTGTATTAAATGGAAGAACTACAGACGACATTACAGGACAATACACTTATCTCAGCAAAGTAGGTAATAGTACAATAGATTTGGTATGGGCAAACATCTTAGCTCTAGACGAAATTAATTCTTTTGAAATAATACCTAGTTTAACAAACTCAGGACATTGCATCTGTAAAGTTTCCTTAAAGTGCGATACAATAAATATAAACAGCTCAAATATACCAGAATATAGAGAAAAGAACTGCAAATTCTTAGTTAAATTTAAGTTTAATAAGGACAACTTTGTCAACTATCAAAATTATCTCAGACAATCGCCAAATATTTATGTAAATAACACCGATATTAATATTTTGGACAACAATCTAACATGCTCTCTGAAAGCAGCTGCTTGCTCTTCAAATATGATGGAAGTCTCAAAAACAAAACAAACGTCATTACTAATACATAAAAAACCATGGTTTAATCAAGACTGTCAAGAGCATAAGATTATCTGCAAACGTAACCTAAGAAAATATCAAAGCGATCGTAATAACAAAAATTTAGCAGACTATCTTGAGTCAAAAAAACTGTACACTCTCATTAAAACTAAAACCAAGAACATATACCAAAAAAATATTTCGATGACTCTTGCGAACACAAAAAATAATATTGAATTTTGGAAGACCGTAAATTCCTTGAAACCTAGAGCTAAACCTTCCAATGAAATAAGTCTAGAGAATTGGGAAGAATTCTTCAAGAAATCTTTTCCACCTCTCAATATGCAAGTAAATATATATCAGGGTAGTACACATCCCACTTTAGAGGCAGACATCTCAACGGAAGAGCTTCAGCTTAGCATAAACGCAAGTAAAACAAACAAAGCCCCAGGTTCGGATGGTCTAAACAATGAATTTTTCAAATATATTACTCCTGAATGGGAGCACTATATACATATGTTTAACCAAATTCTGAAAACCGAAATTATACCTGATTCATGGTACAACATTGTATGGCTCAGAAATATGAGCTCTCAGATATGGAGAAGCATTAGAGAAATGTCAAATACGTTTTGCGAAATATATACTCATGTGTCCTAGAAATACACCAAACTATATGGTACGATTAGAAACTGGTATTATTCAACTAACATTCTTTATTTGGAAAAGAACACTTACATGGTGGAATAAAATGCTAAAAATGCCCAACGAGAGAATAACAAAACAATTATATAATCGTTTGCTACATCTAGACGCAAATTACCAAAATAACAAAATAGAGAACAATTGGTGCACTCAATTAAAAACGTTTCTCTTAGACTTAGGCTTCGCAAAGGTATGGGAAGACCAATATATTAATAAAGGTCAAATAGACCAAATATTGCAAAAGTATCTTTTAACCCTAAAACAAACGGATCTTTACAGATGCAATAATTCAAGATATTCTTCAATGTACAAAATATTGAAAACGAATTATCTCATAGAAAGTTATCTAACATCAGATATAAGTTTAGCAAAAATAAGAGTGATTGCCCAAATCAGACTAGCAAGTAAAAAGTTTCTAATCATAACTTTAAATACCATAAAATACACTATAAATATGGAGGAGTTATGCTTCTTGTGCAACAAACAAGAACCAGAAAATATTTTCCATATTTTTACACAGTGTCCAATTTATACTCCATACCGCTCTGTTTATCTTAATGATTTCATTGGCCTCAATGAACTACAAGTTCATACTATATTTGATAACCTAAATGCTGAAAAGATCAACAATATATTTTTATACACTATAAATGTCCTGAAATTAAGAAGTTTCATTATAAATGAATAAAGAAATAATGATTCTATTGGCCTCAATGATTACAAGTTCATACTATATTTGACAACCTAAATACTGAAAAGACCAACAATATATTTTTATACACTATAAATGTTCTGAAATCAAGAATTTTCACTGTTAATGAATAAAGAAATAATGATTTTATTGGCCTCAATGAACTACAAGTTCATACTATATTTGATAACCTAAATACTGAAAAGATCAACAATATATTTTTATACACTATAAATGATCTGAAATCAAGAAGGTTCACTTTTAATGAATAAGGAAATAAGGATTTTATTGGCCTCAATGAACTACAAGTTCATATTATATTTGATAACCTAATTACTGAAAAGACCAACAATATATTTATACACATTGTATGTGATTTAAAAGCAAATGTAAATATGCGTTGTAATTAAAAATGTTAGTATATTTCACCATTATTAATTAATTGTTGCTAATCAATGTAAAGATATTGTATGAGTTTCTCAAGACAATAAATTATATTATTATTATTATTATTATTATTATTGTCTATCATATTCATTTCTTGATTTGCAAGTTCCAGAGAGGTAAACGGAAGAATATAATATGAATATTGTGTGGCTTGAGACGAAACAAGAGGATTTCAGCCGAGGGTGAGTTTTGTCTGCCCGAACGAAGCGAGTAACCGTGGCGCTCTTGGACCAGAAATACTTGAAGCCTCCTAATGGGGCGTGTTTGTTATGTTCAAAAATTGTAGAGAAAGAAGACAAAGGATAGAGATTGTTTAGGGTCACGTGTTACTCCCGATGGGAAGTTTAAAACGACGTCACTGGTCAAAATGAAAACAGATGTTGCTTGAAATAACATTTCGGGAGTTAAACGTGACCAAAATTATCTCTATCCTTTGTCTTCTCACTCAATTATGTTGGAGTCAATGAGTCAAAACAATGTGTATAGCAGTATACACCGTTATTAGCCTATAATATTTCTGGTCTAAGGTGGCGCTGGTGATTACTCTAAGGCGACAATGGCGGACTACAGTACCAGCTACCCATATGTAGGGATCAGTGCTTAAAACGATGTAGGAAACAAATTCAGCTTGTTTCTGCCCAGCAACACTCGCATTTGTCTGAAATTGACTTTTTTTTGAATGACAAAACAGGCGTTTAAGCTCGTTGTTTCAATGCAGGCATTGAAGAATTCATCAAACAACCCATATGGGTGGCTAAAAAGGGTTCATGAAGTAGTTTTTGACAGATAGGTAAATCTAAAAAGAGTGGAATTTGGAAATGTGTATGACAAAATTACATTTGGTAGATGTGAACAAATATGGCAAAAGGGGGCATAAAATCTCTTTTTTATTATTATCGCCTGAAAAAATGACTTTTCAATAATTAAAATGCCTGAAAAAAATCATTTGACTGAGCTATCAAAGTGATACTCCTACTATTCCAGGCAACAAAAGTATCAATCATAACGGAGCCACTAATTTAGAAGTGTCAAAAATATACATTATTCAAAATACCTTTTCATCAATTAAAACGCAGCACAGATACTTTACACATTTTATACAATAGATACTTAACTGTTGTAATTTTTTCTTCAATATTACACATATCATAAATTTTGCGAAAATGTTTACGACATTAAACTGTCAATATCAACGTATCATCTAATTTGCACTTCTACATATAGAAAGTTGGTCATCTTTGACTGATAGATAAACTGGGAAAAAGTTGGCCACAACTGTTATGTACAAGCTGATAGGAGATGTAATATCATAATGTCCTATATCGTGCACTGGGTTTTTTTCGTCTCATGGCATCAACGAGTTATGACCCATAAAGTAGGTACTCCCTCTTTTCTTTTCTTCACTCTGAGGCTTAGAACAAGAATGTTACACACCGAGTAATTTGTAAGGCAAAAAATAATAACTAAAAGTGATATATGTAGAATTCATTAACAAATTAGAATTATTGAATTGCTATCCTTACGTGAAGTCCTATATATAATACATGCATCAATATTATCCGATCTAATTTTATTACAAAGCTATTTTAATGGCTGGATGTGATAATAATGGCTGTACAGGCAAAATGCATTCATCTCGATAATGAAAATTTGCAGATATCAGATAATGAACTGGTATTGTATTGACATGTGTTACACGTTCCACGTATACAAGCTGATATGACTAGTTGACACTTGTTATCATTATCATTTGTAAAATTTGCATGTAGTTACATATTCATTCACCACTACAACTGTATTATTGTGTCATAAACAGATGTAAACATCATGTTGGCATTGACATGAGAATTTTATTGTGATTCACGTGATTTTCACTAATACAAATTCACTGTCATACATTTACAAACATCATCAATCCTTCAAAGTGCTAATAGTATTTTGTTGCTTGAATAAAGGCTGATATGTCTATCTAACTTCGACGAATAAAAGTTGATACTATTGCAAGGAAAAAAAATTATATGAACTGAGATATGACTCGTTTTCTATATCATAAGGGAAAACTTTCATTTAGATCTTATAATGTTTATTTTGCCTTTTTTCGCTTTTCAAGTATTCTTCCAAGAGACACTGTGCATTGAAGGTCTACCTCAACATCAATTCCCTCAGAAACAAGATACCCAGAACTTTTAGAATTGTTAATATTTTATGCATGTAGGCATGTAGTCTGAAAAAACATCACTGCTAAATTTCATTTTATTCTTAATTCTTTCACTTTATGTACTACCCAACCTTCTCAAATGTAGAACAAAGTCATTATATTGACGGTATTATTATAGTAGTCAAATGATCTACATAATTATGAGCCTAATAGGGATTGAAACCTGCAGTTCAATGCGTTATTGCTCTCAAATTTATCTGAATAAGATGTCTCAAAAAGACGAAAAGTCAAGCGGTTCAACTTTTGCTATGGCAGATATTTTGATGTGATACACTTGAACAAAAACTTGTAGGTGTTAAATGGAGTACAATTTCCAATTTGCATAGCTTTGTTGTGTTCAACACAAAATTATTACTTTTTACTCAAGAGAAGATCATAGAATATCGGGAATATCTCAGATATTTTAAATACGCAACATGGGAGATAAATAATTTTCTCTAACGCGTTTTTGGAATTTGCATATTCCATAACCAAAAATTATGTTGGAACCAATTACATTCCAAAATATCGTTTAGAATGATTCCGTATGCCGTTTAGAATCATTTCGACTAATTAGAAGCTGTTAGTTTCAAGAATTCATTTCTGGCTTTGAATTTGACATTCAATAATTTTTTAAGATCCTCCTGGAATATTGCGGAGTTTCCAAAATCTTGTTGGAGAGAGTATAGTCTACAACATGTTTGGAACAGCGTATTCCACACGCGCGAACCGTAATACTCGCCTTCGACTCGGATTACAAATTTTTCGCTCGTTTGGTATAAGGGCCATTCCAATACTTATTGTAGAATATACTATTTAATTGCATAAATCAATCGAGCTAACAAATTTATGTGTCTACAAAATTCCGCCCAATTTAAGTGGCACACTGATTTATTATTGCCAGAAAATGAAAAACAGGAAAAAATTTGAAAAAGCGTTCCTAACTTTTTTCTTAAAATCCTTCATCTCATAAAATTGAACAACAAACATGCTATCACTCTACGCAGGTGTAATAGTATATTGTGTCACAAGTGCGATAAGTTGTCGATTGCCCACGAGAGCGAAGTTGGGCGCACGAACGAAGTGAGTGCGCTCATTCGCTCAAGTGGGCAATAGATAACACCGCACGAGTTGCAGATACTATTTTCTATTACGAATGTGGAATGAGTATTATTTTGCGTTTAGTTTTCCGGACGGTAAATGGTTTGCGTGCGACAAGTTTACTTGTCGCACTCAAATTATACTTGGCACACTTAAAAAGCAAAGAGCAATTTACCGCCCGGAAAAACGTGCGCAAAGTAGAACTTAACCCGCATGAGTAAAAAGTAACACTCATTATAATAGCATCTAGAGACAAATTGAGAGATAATTGACTACTTATGTTCTTGTTTGATAATTAGTTTTCTGATTAACCTATTTAATTAGAGAATATAGGCAATGGACAATATTCCTTGATATTCTAGTATTAAACTATTTCTAGTTTATACGTGCAAAAAGCCTCATTTTTTTTCATGCCGCTGTATGAAGTGTTACGTTCTCGGTGTTGACATATCAGTTTAGTTCTCTAATCAAAACAGAAAATGCCTTCGCCAAGTCGAAGGAGACGTATTTTATGTTTATATTCATACTATAAATCATTGAAATACGAAGAAAAGCGTTGATGGGTACGGCCAATTTTCAAAAGAAGGCGAGAGCAGGGAGATTACTTCAATTTAATAAATGAAATGAGGTTAACCGATACGGAAAGCTTCTCTAACTATATGAGAATTTATTAATTTTGAATTAAAATCCATATTTCCTAATTCTGTCTTTTCTATGATGTCAACCGCTCCACAATCCTATAAACACTGAACCAGGCACTGAATACTAACGAACATACGCATGCGCCTCGGCGTACACAGCGCTAGAACTTGAAAAAATTCAACTTTGCACACCGCGCCAGCCACGATGTACCGAAGCGTGGTGTTTGGCGAAAGCTACGCAGCTATTGGCTCATATTTTTATACCACGCCAGCCACGCCGTCATCAAAATGAGGCTTCAAACTTCTAAAATCACTTTACATTTAGGTATGCTGTCAATGATGCATAAGTGGCTAAAAACAAAATAATAATTGTAACAAATGTCAAATCGTTCTGAAAATCATGAACATTTCCGGGAGATTCTATTATACCAATATTTAATGACTATACATCCCATCCATTGAGAAATTAGATCTCATCAAATCAAGGAGGGATGAAGATGAATTATTGTTCTGTCAAACTCCCAAATTTCTGCTTCAATGAAAAATGAATGTTCTTGCATCATTACTCATTTCAAGCACGTAAATTCTTTTAGCGAATTCACTCCGCTTATTCTCTTTGTGTATTTTGTTGCGTGGAGAGAAGATATTCCAAAGAAAGAATATCCTAGACGAATACACGTTCGGTAAATATCGGCAGCTTTCGAATTTAAAATAAGAGAAATGGATTCGGGGAATATATAGGAGGTGATTTATTTTGTTTGCGAAACAAATTTCTACGCAGCTATCAATATTCGATAGAAATAAATCACTCTGGGGGAGATTTCGAATATTCAATTCAGCTTTATATCAAGCATCTTCACTACGACAATTTTTAGGTCACCAAAAAAGATCGCAAAAACTTTTTCATCATACTGAACACTGAAACCAGCTTCAAAACTCTGACACATAATATTATGGCGATCGATTGTTTTTAATAATTCTATTAATCAGTTCTTTTATCATTTCCACTAGATCACTGTATGTGATTGATTGATTATTCTTAACAAATATTTCTAAAAATGAGTTCATTACGATTTTTTTATTACAATTTGTACCAATAATCAACATTTTAGTTTTTGTACACAGCTTTGGAATCACCTCTACTCAAAGATACCAATGTATAGTTTAACCATCGAATGACAGTTGACTCCTAAATTATTTTATAGATGTGATTTTCTTTCAAAATATTAAGCTATGGGTAGAATTGTGGAGAGAACTGACCTTTACAATACCCACTGAAATACTGGACTAGGAATCCCCAGAAATACATCAACACGAATGTTCTCAATACCACTGGAATTCGGGACACATTGGAAATGATCTTAGCAACAGAATTTCAGGAATGTATAAGGACTCATTTGAATCATTATTAAAGTATCAGGCAGATAACTTAGGTGATAATTTTTAAATGTGGCAACCGTAGGTTTCTGGTGATTTCAACATGAATTAATCTTCTTTTGAACCATTTCTACAAGACATAGACAACAAGTTTTATTATAATCAAGATAAATAATAAAAAATATTTTCAATACACTCCTGTCTTGTTCTCTACTGTCCTGTAAATATCATAGTCATCCATCAATTTCAAGCAAGTTATACTTATGTACTTCGGGGAATTCCTAATCCAGTATTTGAGTGGGTAGTTGCAAAAATTTGCTACCATTCAAATGAGACCAAAAAATAACTTTTGTCTGGAATGCACACATAGTTTTTCTGGCGATCATCACGAAAGAATTAGAATCACAAAATTACATTTACCTTTCTATTTCCAAGACAACGAAATAATAAATTTTTATTGCTGTTGAAATTATTTTACTTTATTGTCATCTATCAAGTTAAAATTTGGAAAACATGCTTCTTTATTGGATAAATTGTTGAAGCTGACTGGATGAGATATTTTGAATGAGTCAAACATTATTGGGAATTCAGTCAATCAAAAAAAATTGACTGAATTTCCAATATGTATTGTTTTATTCACTCAAAATGCTTCTCTATTCCTAGATTTGAAGAACTAGAGCGATTGACGGAAAAATATAATATGCATTTTGGCAAAAATTGTTTCTTAGAGCTCATCAATATAGGTGGGTAAAAAATGTTCATAAAGTAGTTTTTGACAAAGAAGTCACAAAAAAAATATTCGACGAATATGTATTAAAAAAAGTGACATTTGAAAGATGTGTACAAAAAAGTGAAGCTTCATAGCCGCAAAAAGAGCACTGAGAACTTTTTTTTTGTTATGATGGTCTAAAAAAATCAATTATACAATTTTGTTAGTATATATGTTACTTGGATAGTTTATTCAAAGATAAGATATTCAATTTTTCATAAATACAAATTTTGTTTCACTCGTAAGTTTTTTATCCAATCGAGACAATATTCTCATTGAAATAGCGAATAGATAATGTTATCCTCACTTATTTCGTTTGGTTTTCATTCAGACGTAGATATGATTCATTGAATAGAATCAAAGTACAATGATAGGGATTCTAGAACCGAGCGTTAAGTCACGCCAGCGTTACTTTACGTCAATAATTTTCACGCCCTAACGTTAAGATGGTATTCTGAAATGGCAACGTGAAATTTGAACGTTAATTTACACTGACGTTAGATTAACACTAGCGTTGAATAATTCATTCAAAATTCTATGAAATGCGTGAAATTCAGCCAATCAAATTACAAGAAATTGAACAATTTGTTGTCATATTTCATTTTGACATTTAATACTTTTTATGGGTCGATTCTGTTCACACTTTTACGATCTGTAACGCTAATCGTAAGCCCTATTGTATGCAACGGATAAAATCGCAATTCTGATCACCTCAGTAGCTTACAGATTTTTCATAAACTCTTACGGTTCTCGTAAGTTTTTACAGTTGAATGGAAAGTAGCCATAACTGCTATAGATTTTGACAGTTCAAAATGAATCAGGATGCAGTGCTTATGTTTATAGGTCTTTTATTAGAAGAAGATGATAAAAGGTGAGAGACAGAAATTGGGATGTTATTTCTTGGAATATGTACTTGATAATTATTTGACAGATTGATTTAATAGAACAGTTTCTGGGAATTATACGCGATTACTACGAAGAAACCTCAGGGGCACTACAAGCCCGTTCGACGTAAAAAAAATAATTCCAAAAAAATGTTAGGCTGAACAAAATTACAGTTTATGAATTAATTCAAACACTTGAATCATTCATACAACAATTTCAGAGGGATCAAATCTCAGTATATCTGAAAGTAGGCACCTAGTTGTCGAACAATCATTTTCATTCAAATTTTTACCGATATCGAATTAATTGATTCTAGGTTCTACCTACTCTGAATTAAAAAAAAAATCATTTGTACCTGCATTACTTCTTTGAATCATCAATGTTTTGACACTAACTGGGTATTTAACTTCCTCAAAATCACACGTATTATACAAGTAAAACAATACTTTTTTCAATATGAGATTTGACGTTTGAACTTTGAAGTATTGAAACAATTGTTAAATGAATAGAATGAAGTTAGCTCAAGATATGTTTACGAGATAATCTTGATATTTGGAATCTGTAACAACGTTTCCTATAGATGTAGGAACAGAATCGCCATATTTGTAAATTTGTAAATTGTTCTCTTACGAACGATCTGTAGCTTATGAATTTACAATTTTACAAATTTATAGGACAGTGAACAGAATCGATCCATTAATCTTCTGAGTGAAAACTGTACTGTATGATCTGGTTATTATGAACAAAATAGTTTCGTAAATATTGAGAAACTATTTGACATATTCAATTAATCAATAAATGCTGCAAAAACTATTTCCAATTTACATAAAATGTTATACAAACTTCCAAACTGTGAATCATTTATTTTGCAGCATATAATTCAGCATCTTTTCATAAACGAAAATAGTAGAGGAAAAAACAAGATATATATCAAGACCGCGGTAGTGTAAGTTGATTTTTCAGTAATGGTTCGAGTAGAAGTTCGACTAAATCCTGATTTAATGTTTGAACTAGAAAATTAGATCAACGAAAGTTGAGTTCATCGGTTATGAAAATAAACTTGAAGTAGAAAAAGCATTCCATTCTGATGAAGCTATTAATGAAAATAGTATTAATGATCTATACATTCTTTCAGAATTATATCATAATAAATAGACTTTTTTGATTTTAATTCTATATATTTTATTCTATTTTTGACGTTTCGACTCTCTAACCGAGCGCCTTCATAAATAAATATTTATTTTCACTTGAAAAAGGCAGCACTTTGCTGTTGAAACGTTGTTTCTAATAAATTTACAGAACTTATACCCAATAAAACATATTTATTCATAAAATGAGTTCTGAAAAGTGAATATCTTAATTGGAAAGTAAAATTTCATTATAATAACAAAAAGACTGGAATCAACGGAGTGAGGAATATACGTTAGGATATCTATATTTGAAATTTTTATTGATGACATCAATAAATATCTTGATTGGAAAATAAGATTCCATTCTTATTTTATTGAGACTTCAGTCATATCTGCATGTTGACAAATTTAGTTGTCTTCCTAGAATATATACTGTTCAATTTATAAGATAGACTCATATAATTATCTGATCTTTCGATCTTTGTTCAAGATTCAAATAGAAGTAATAGATACTTTAGGACATCCAGCTACTTTCAAACTTGCACTGAAAAATTTGGAATACTTCTTGATTCTGCAAATTTGGTCTAGGAGTAATTATTCAAATATTAAGTCTGAGGAAATTTTTCAATTCTTGAAAGTTTGACCTTGTTATGTGAGACCAATGTCGAATTTGCTCATCTTTATCGCTAAATGTTGTTTCTTTGACTTATTTTGTAGAAGTAGGTGGATATTTCTACTATTCTTATATAAATAACCTAAAGACGTAACACTTAACGCTGTCAAATGGTACGCGTGACTTAACGTCGACTATCGGCGTGAACTTGAATCAACATTCAGGTTCAGAATACGAAAATGACAAAACGGGAGTTAAGTTCACGTTAACGCTCGACGAGAATTAACGCTTGGTTACAGAATCCCTATGAATATCTATAATTCATAGAGTTCATTAGAAAAAATGAATAAAAATGAGAGCAGAGGTATATTTAACAGGGTATATTGTCCTTAAAAGACCGGAGCATTGGGTCACATGGAATAAAGTCACACTATTAAATGCGAGACGAGAGTTTGCCATTCCATTATTCTCTGCACTTTCAGCAGAATTTTAAGATATTCTTGAGCAATTCGAATTATATTTGATCGAAGTTTTCTTCAAACGAAATTGTAGTATTATGAAGTGCGAAATAATTATCAAATATTTGACTTTTGAGCAGTGCGCAGATGTTATGCATCCTTTAGTTATTCCTTTATTCATGAGTGTTAAGTTTTAAGTTTTGAGAATGAAGAAGGTATGAACTTGGAGCACACATCTACCAACATAATCGTGATAAGTTTTTTAATACTTTGGATTCGATCAATAAAGTATACACAAATCTAGTGAATTTATTAAGAAAACTCTAATTCCATATTATTTCATGAATTATAAAACTGAACACACCAGAATCAACTATATTAATTACTAGCATTGCAAGCGACTAGACCAGTTTAATTAATTTCGATAGAGTATTGGGATCCAACTGCGAGAAAGGTGTATTATTGTTCTTTTCACTTTTTCATCTTACATTCAACTAGTAATACCAAGCTTTGAAGAGACCAAGGTTCGTAAAGATCTAGAGATTGCATGCAATACACAGTTATTATCTACTATCGTATTTAAAGCTCGTCGACAGCTACCATTGGAAAAAAAACGGGTCAATGGTAAATATTTCTACAGCACTAACATGCAAGTAAAAATAAGTTAAGAGAGAGCAGAATGTGTCAATTGCGTTAATGATTTTACAATTTCCTGTCGAGAGAGTTTGATTTATAAACTGTAACGAATTAGGCCCAAAATCCGTTACCGCTGCACATCCCAGAGCCTTCTGCCACCGTCAAACATTTTCAGTCCATCACAATTTTATTCACTTCTTGCTCACCCTGTAAAAATTAAATTCAGTAACTCTGTATCAACCTACAACATCACGTACCGTATATTCATTCGTTTTCAGCTGCCCCAATACCGTCTACTATCTTTCACATGTGGGTGAATAAGGTTATGTTTTGAAAATACCTGAAATTAAAAGAAGTTGAGATCGTGTGCTCTGTATTTATGTCTGATGTCTCACCGTAATAAAGTCTGAATGTAATCCACTGTTGTCCTGTAAATATGTTGTATATTGTATATTGTATATCTTGTTGTTGTTTTTTGATATTCTGCGCGACCGTTGACTATATACGAACTAGATCCGACACTTGACAATCTATATTATCGACCGATGAGGAAATTATGTAGAATAATTTTAATATTAAGGAAATAAAATCAGAAAAGGATGTAGTCGACAGGAGAGTGATGAGAAATGTATAATTGTAATGAAATTTGTATTTAAAAAATTACTTCTTCTTTTTTCTGTATTTCTTCTTGATATTATTGCTGGCGCTAATATAGATTTAATTTTTAAAACATGTTAAGTAAGGTTTCATTAAATTATGGGTATAAATAAGGCCTTCTGGCCGACTTAAGTCACTTCTTTGTAAGTCAAGTCTTCTGAGCAGCCGTTCCAAGTACGCTACCAGTACCGATACCGAGCGTCATCTTCAGAGTGTGTACCGTCCAAGTGAAGTTTTTGTGCTAAGTCCGTTAGCACAACTGTCCGACACGATTTGTGAGTTTGTTTTGTTTTTTTCTAAGTCCGTAAAAGGAACTTAGAATATTTTTGCTGTTTTGAACTTTGAATATTTTTGCTGTTTTGAACTTGGAATATTTTTGCTGTTTTTGAACTTAGAATATTTTTTGGATTATTTAGAAGCACCGCTGAAGAAGTCTTCGTGATTTCGAAGTGTTGATTATTTAACGTAGAAGCTCCGCTGAAGAAGTCTTCGTGATTTCGAAGCGTCGATTATTTAACGTAGAAGCTCCGCTGAGGAAGTCTTCGTGATTTCGAAGTGTTAATTATTTAACGTAGAAGCTCCGCTGAAGAAGTCTTCGTGATTTCGAAGCGTCGATTATTTAACGTAGAAGCTCCGCTGAAGAAGTCTTCGTGATTTCGAAGTGTTGATTATTTAACGTAGAAGCTCCGCTGAAGAAGTCTTCGTGATTTCGAAGCGTCGATTATTTTTAACGTAGAAGCACTGCTGGAGGAGTCACCTGGTGACTTCACAGTATCGAACCATATTAACGTAGAATCACTGTGAGGGAGCAAGTTTTGTTCCACCCACATAGAACGACTTCTCGTCATCTGCGACCGCCTGGGTCCGTACTGCGACCGCTGGTGTCGAGTGTCATGTTCAGCCGTCCGTCACCGTCCGCCGAAGTATCACCGTAAGAGTTCTGTAAAATGATGTTCTATGTTCATCGTCGTCGTATTCTTGTGTGTGAATAAATCTCATTGTGACACCTACCTCCTGAAAATTATTTTCAACAACCTCAACCCTTCCCGTCTGAGCTATCCAGCCGTCCGTCATAAAAAACTGCGTCACCGACCGTATTGGCGCCCGAACACACCGTTAGCAGTTTTCGAAAACGACGTCAAAAGTAACAACCACGCCATCAGCGAAAGGTTATCGTTACAAAACGTGATTTTGAACTGGATAATAATATAATAGATATGCAAGATACAAGTGTAAATAATAATTTATGTATCAAGGCCGTGAAGATAATCTTTTTCAGCCGAATCTGACATTTGCGACCGAAACAGTAGCTGGGGCTGCAATTCAGGTGGAACCAAAGAAGAACTTTAGGCCGAGGTTCACACAACGCTTTTGAGGTGTTCATCACGTAAGAATCCAAAATCACAAAATTTTGTCTATTCATTTCTAAAACTTTGCAATTGTAAATCTCAGCTGCCGTTGAGATTATATTATTTTATTGTCTTCTATGAAGTTGACATTTGCTAAAAATGCGTGTTCATTTTATGAATGGCAAGAATTAACGGAAGAATATAATATTTATTGCTGTTGACATAAATGTTCTTCGATATTTGGATTAAAATATCAAGTTTAAAGACCCCGAACGTGATTTTAGGGATGCAGATTAGTTTCAAAATATCCCCAAAATGTTCAAAATACTAATAATTATGGGATTGAATGAATCTAACTCAAATCTTGCATTAAAAGTGTGCAATAAAACTTTCGTTGTATAGTTTCCCATAGAAACCCACTTTTAACATTGGAAATGTAAATAACAGTAATTTTCTATAAAACGCACATAAAAGATTTCTCTGTTGAAGATATTGCACTGTCTGAGAAAAATATCCTAAAATAGAGACCTAAAACTTTGGAAACATTATTTTGGGATGAATCGTACAAAGCTAGACGCTCAAGATTCTCTGCTACAACAAAGTTGCGCAGTATCAAAGTATGGTCAAAAAAATTTAAACTATCAATAGTCCGTTATCATATATTTTATAACAAGAAAAAAATTAATTGTGCTTCCATCATATATGGTTTAATACACGAGTCTCATGTATATCAAACATAGTAAGGGTTTACTTGACACTCTTGGTCAATTCTTCGTTGGAAGAATTTAACAGGTCAATTTTCTGTCATTATTCCAACTGATTTTATGACAGCTGAGTCAGTATTAGTTGGATAAAATACACAGAAAAATATTCAGCACCTTACAATGTAAGTTTTTTTTATTATTTCTGGAAATAATGATTAGTTATCTATGAAATATTATGAATTTTCTGATATCTACTATTTCTAGTGTTACTTTCGCAACAGAAATGAAGGTCACAATAATAATTGATTTATCCTTTTTACTGAAGTTATCCATTATTTGTTTGATTCAATTCAAATTTTGGAACGGAGAAAATGTTAAATTCTCATTCGCTTTTCCTGATAGTATGTTTATAATTCACAACGCAGCAACTCGTGGTGCTCATTTAATTCCTTTTTCAATTAAAATTAACACTTGTATTTGTTACACCAAAAGTACAAAAAAGTTCCTCTCACGCTGGCATCGATTTTACTCCCCCTACCATGACTTCACACTTAGCGAATATGAAGCACAAATGTAAAACCAGACAGAGTAATTTGTAAGCTCACAGTAAGGTACAGTCGTTGAGCCTCAGAGCCCCAGTAAAATTTTTAGTACCTTTCACAAAGTATGGTTAATAAGCTCTTTGACCTCAATTTGTTTGCTAAGACCTTACATGACCGAAAACTCACTCGAGATCTTAAAAACATTCTCACAAAAAATTATTTACAAATACTTATAATGTGACGTCACTGGCTATTGATGAAATTTTCGAAATCACCAATTTTTTTTTCTGTCAAATCATAAAACCATCTAACGACTTGAGATAATTTTTTAATAGAAATTTAGCCAACCATTACTTCTGTGTTAACAATATAATATTTTGTGTATTTAAATTCTTAATATCATGCTCATTAATAATAAACTTCAGTTTTCTTTCTTGTTCTTTTCCAATTGTTTTCATGCATCTTGATTAGAGTCCAGAAGTAATTAAATTTGTCATGCCTCAATGACCATACCGGTATGATAGCCTGTTTAGATGCTGTGTAAAAATGCCGAAATGTACTACGAGGACATATTTTGATTATTTCTGTAATTTCTTATGAAATATGCATTTGGAAAAGTGAGTTCTATATATATATATTTCGAGCTTTAAATTACTTCTGTCTTTATATATTGTTGAATCCAGGAAATTGAGTTGATCATTCTCTTCTATTTGTGAAGTAAATTGAATGACGTTAGTTATGTTGTTAATGTGATCTAGGAATATCTTTCATTGTCTTTATTCATGCTGAAATGAAAAATATGTCATCCGCATATCTACAACAGAATTTTATTAGAGCTTTGAATTCTTCTGCTTGTGAAAGCGGGTTTTCGAAATGGTTCATGAAAATGTCGATAAACAACAGAGACAAGAGGGAACCTGTAGGTAGTTCTGAATTCATCCCATCATATTTATACAATAGTACTTAAAGTAATTTCAATTCAAGCATGAATCTATTACTCTAAGAAGATCTAACTTTGTATCTTCCGTGATGCTCTCGTTTCTATCTGAGAGATTACATATGGAATATTTTCTAGGTGTTCGGTAGAAATTGAAATGAAAATGACATTTGACATCAAAAGACACCAATTTGCAACCTGAGTGAATGTGTGAAATTCAAATCCGTTTAACAAATTCTAATGAATTTTAGATACTGTAAGGTAGGATTGCCATATTTTCCCGAGGACTGGTCAAGACATCTAGCTGAAGCAACATATTTATAGGTGAAATTATTGAAAAATGATAGACTGATTTTGAGATTATTCATTTTCAAAAGCTGAAGTATAGGTGATTATCATTATTATTATTTATCTAATGATTTCACCTGGGCAAATAGTTCTTGATTGCATTTTACAGGAGTGTAAAACTCTTCACAACATATATATAAATTTTTTTTTATAATGAAGAATAGCCTCCGCATTGTGCACTTCTAGACGGTTTCTTTTATCTGTTCGATGTGAAGAAATCAGTGGAAACACGCGTTCTATAGTTGCATTATGGCCAGGAGGCCAGGAATACTGAAATCATTTTCACAAATTACGCCCCTCCCCACAAGCCTGTTTCGCCGACGGATTGTAAATATTCCTGGTTATAGTAATCATTTAATTTTTTTTTCTCGATTTAATGGTAGCACTATCTAAACACACCTTAAAGTCTCGAGAAACTGCCGATTATCTTAGTTGAAACTCCATCCTATATTTTAGGCCTTACTAACATATTAGCAATTAACTCCTCATGAATTGTTTTCATAGGGATCCGTTTGAGTTTCGTATTGAATATTAAAATTTATCAGCGCAATCCAGATTAGGCGTAGTCTGTTCTCGTAGCGAATAAAAAAATTATTTCAGAAAATTTATAAATAACTTCATATTTCACATACTTATTTGTCACCTACTAAATGCATTTCAAAATTCATTTATATTTGATACGATCAAATTCGTCACTACAAAAACCGCAAGATAACACTCTGTATATTTTAAACCAAATAAACATCACCATTTCTGAAAAGCAAATAAAATCATGAATTCATTTTTCTTTTAATAAATTTTTGGACGGTAAAATTAATTTAATTTCCATTCCTCATTGCCGCAACACAATTTTTGTCTTCCCTTTGTTGTGATGAACGTAACTGCCATTCCACTATCCGGTGTTTCGCGGTCCGGTATTTGGCAGAGCTGGGAATTGTTTGTCTACGCTACCATAGCGCTTGTTTGTGTAGTTCTGTGTTGACACATTAGCGTCGTCTGTAACCTGTTTCCGCCATTTCGCTTCCGTGCTGAATTTTTATTCTTTTTTGTTATGTGAGATGGATAGAAAAAAATCATCTCTAAGCAAGCCTAGATTCGGGAAAAAATATTGCTTCTGCCTCAATATTTGTTTGTTTTTCATAGATCTTGATCTAATACAAAAACTAACTGATTCAAAAGTGGTTGTTAAAAAAGTTTGTGTGGCTTACATTCAAATCAAATGACCAATTTTGTTTCGATTCAATATTTAGGATCCATTTGTAAATATCTGAGATATTATTATTTCATTTTCTCCATACCTTCAAAATGAGGGCTATTTTTTAAGGGGAAAAAACAGAAAAGACAATTCCTTCAAGAAAAAATTGACCGAGATCTTCAAATTTCACACATTCGTTGGACTCTTCGAACGATGAAGGAAAAAACTTTTCAGAACTCATTTTATAAATAAATATGTTTTATTGGGATATAAGTTCTGCACATTAATTAGAAACACAACGTTTCGATAGCAAAGTGCTGCCTTTTTCAAGTGTAAAGAAATATGAAAATAACATAACATATTTCTTTACACTTGAAAAAGGCAGCTCTTTGCTGTCGAAACATTGTGTTTCTAATTAATGTACAGAACTTATATCTTCGAACAATATATCTTGATAAGATTAAATTTTATCAAAAAAAAAACACAGAAAAGTATTGGTCTAAAAAGTGCGATATTTACGGCATTTCGCCGGCGCACAGTGTGGGAAAATCAAAATCTAACGGGATTTAATTCTAAATGTCAACTTTTACCGATTCGTGAACCGATTATATCTATTTGTAGTTGGAAAACTGCTCATAATAATTGCATGCTAGGAAAAAAATTAGGTATCTTAGTAAAAAAGTAGAAATTAAAAAATGTTCACATGAATTTGATCGCTTGATTTACACTTGACGCGGTGAGAATTCGCGTGAAGTGTTAACCCGATTACTGAGAGATTTTTCCTACAACATTGCTTCATATTCTGTTTATTGTAAATCTTATATCTTCAACCAAGGTAGATACAGGAATATTTAATCAAACTAATAATGATAAGTTTGTGGAAAAAACATCTATCGGATCAGAAGGCAAAATAAACATTTTTTATAAGAAGTTATGGATATAATTGTGCTAAAGTTTAGTTATTCCGCATTATTCCAGTGGTAAAGCATAAACATGTCATAGCATCAAGTCTTGGCTTTTAGATAAAGTTACAATCTCTTGCGCATTTTCGCGACATTCACACATTTTCTTCAATTTTCAGAATGGTCTTCGAAATTACGAGTGCTTTGAAGCTATTTTTTGCTTTTTTTAAGAACAAATACCAATTCTTCGAGTTTTCTAGAGCTGCGAAAAGAGAAATTAAAGCTTTATGAAAGACCTTGTGTTTCAAATTGGAGTAAAAATGGATTGCAAATTGTCGACATCGCGAACGTTTTTTAAACAAGAACGTAGACTAGTTGAACGGTCATATAAATTTGCCACATACTGTCGCACAAGAAAGCTCATCTCATTTTTATTCTATTAAATGAGGTAGTTTGCGAAAGAGAAATGCAAAATGTTGTGATAGGACTAAAATGCGAAAAATTCGAAGTTTTTTGGAATCGACTAGCCATAAAGAAATCTTCGCAAAGCGAGTAAAAGCTGCTATCATGAATGAATTGTCAATTGGTTCATCGAATAGAGACGCGGCAATCAAAAGAGCTCGTGAAAGGATGATCAGTGATCCGGTGTCTTTATCTGCAGATGAAGCATTAGGTATGAGTATAGATGCCAATTTATCAACTCGCCAATATGAAATAATACGCCAGAGTGTTTATAAATTAGCTAAAAATTTATTACCGTCATATGATCAGATAGAAGATGCTGAGAAACAATGCTATCCATAGGGAAAAACTGTAACAGAATCATCTACTGGATGTTACTTACAATCGCTAGTTGATCATAGCATCAGGCATTTATGCTTAGTCCAGAAAGAGGTTTTAAGTTCTATCGATGAGTTGAAAACAGGTTTAAAAGAACTTTCATTGTTTATTGAATGGAGCTACGATGAAAATCTTTTCAGTAATTTCAAGGTACCTATCCAAATGAGCTTAAATGCTGGGGCAGAGAAAATAATAACATGGTAGTCTTAGCATTACTCTCCATATCCACCACCAAAGAGCCAATTTTGTAAGAAATTGTTGAAACGGAAATTGATTATTTTAAAAGTATTCTTCTATCTCATTTTTTTTTGTTATTTTTTTAATAGAATTGATTTCATCACTCTGTGTTCACTTATTTCATCATTCACGCATCATTCCTTATATCATAAATTATTTATTTTAACAAACTCCATAATTTTTTTCTATATCTTTCAGCCCATTTTCAAATCCTCCAAAATCATTTCATTAACATTCGATACAGAAGAAGGACTTCCAGTATTTATAATAATTGTTGGTTTTTTCTCTCTTTGGATTTGCTACCCTACATATTGTAATACTGTAAGGATATTAAGTCTGCAACATATTGAATATGTCACTCTGTATTTCTTCTATGCATAGTCCTATCAAGATAGGTATTTCATTACGGATTTTTGTAGAATTTTATCAAATTCAATAATTTAGTCAGTCATTTTTTGTCCAGAAATGCACAAAAACAGCAGAATTGTATCTGGTGAAGCTTCATTGACTGAATCAAAATAGATTGAAAGAGGCGCCTGAGCCAACAATTTATTGATATGCTCTCGTATGAACGAACAAATGGTCATCTTGGAAATAGTATTTAATCAAAGATTCAATTTATTTTTTTCTCTGCATTCGTAATAATCTATTCAATAATGTTACTGAAATCTTATATTTGATAATACAGAGCAATAATAAGAGAGAAGACGCGATCCTATTTTAAATGGATTTATGTCTTTATTGTTATTAGCAAGTTTATACCATCTTCCGCTATTCTTACAGTAACGTTAACGTGAAGATTTGAGACTTAGTGCGGATGCATACTAAATTTCAGAGTTCACGCAATAAATCTATCTGTCAAATTATATAAAACCAGATGAGCTGATATATTCAAAGGATCAGTGTCTTGGAAGTTGTTATAGACTGTTGTTATGAAGATTTTTCCAACAATTCTTATGACTATATTGTTTCAAAACCAACGTCGTAGTTCTCGTTGTTATGCTTACAATCTCTATGAATTAGTACCAGTGAACGAATCAAACCATTGATAGCTCATCTCATTCGATATCGCAATCAGCATAACCTAACTTACAGCAGTCAAAAATAAAAATATTAAAATATGAGTTGTCAGTTGAAATGAATGGAAAGAAATGCTCTACAAAAACTATTGGGGAACCAAATAACATCAATGTATTGTACATAGGAAACTTCAAATTATTCATATAAACGCATTTGACCGATAGCCGATAACGATAACCTGATTCTCTAGATATATTTGGAGATGATTCAATACTAAAACTGAACAATTGCGGAATAAAATCGGCGGAAAAAAATAGATATTTCTAGAGTACCACCACCAGTGTCATAGCTAGAAATATCATATCCTTCCACAAACATGGCCAAAGACTCTCTCTCACTAATAATTTCAAAAACAGACAAATGTGTTTTTTGAGAAATACAGCGTTACTTTTTCATAGTGCAAAATAAATTTTAGATCATTCAAATGCAATAACTAAAGTCAAGTCAAATGTGATAATTTCTGAAATCAGATATTACTGGCATTGTATGCTTATTTCAGTTTACTTGTCTAAAGCTAGGGACCTTACAATCATGGGTCCTTCAGCATTACAAACTCTTTCTATGCAGTCGTTATGCCAACACTCACCACTTTCTCATTTGATTGGGCAAGAATGATCTCCGGACAAAATACATTCAGTTAAAATCGGAACTTGAAATTTCTTACTATTAGTTATATTATTCGTCCATATTGTACGGAGAAGATTTTTCGTTGATCAATTTTATAGGGAAATTTTCTGATGCTGCGGTCACAGTAACGTCTAATGTCATAGATTAAGGCGTTATTCAACAATTTACATATTGTCAGTAAAAATATTTTAATTGTCATAAATAATCTAACTTAACGACATTAAACGTTAGTGAAGCCCCTGCATAATGGAAAAAATATCGTAATATTGCCATTCTGTGCAAAACTTCAACTCTTATAGATTTATAAATCTGCAAAATATGAACAAAATCGCATTAAATTTGTTATCTTGAGGAACGATTTTCATTAATCAACAAAAATTGATAAATTTTCAATTAGTTCTCATGGATTTATAGATATGTAAGATATATGAGTTGGCACAGAATTACAACATAAGATTCTAATAGAGATTATCCAAATTTGAAGGATACAAGAACATTATTTGAAGAATACGCATTAGCATATAATTTTAAAATTACCCAATCGGTCAAATTTTTGTAATCATATAGAAAATTATCATATAGTTCATGAAATAAAGAATTGCACAGATAACATGAATAAGGATATTGATTTAATAACAAAAAACTCGATTTTACTCAACAATTCGACAACAATTAAGCTAAATGTGCTCTTTTGCTCTAATCAAATATTTATTCCTGAAGTAGAAATCATACACAATTTTTTTACCTGTTATAAAGAATGCTCCACTAAAATTTCAATCTTTGCGACTCGAGTAAAATTCAAAGAATGCTAAATGGAAGAACTTTTGCTGAAATAACGGATTTACCTTTGAAAATTTTGAATTAATTTTACATAATTTTTTCTTCGGATGACAGAAAGAACGTCAGTTATGTTTATATGAATACTGGACTATCATCTACTTTTCAATTTTACAATATTCGAGGATACTCAAAATATTATTTTATTAGTACATACTACTACAAATCAAGATAGCTGAGAGCATGAACATTTCACTTACTTGGCAATCCGAAGAAACAAGATGCGATACCAGGTGGGGACAAAAGTCGCAAAAAAATTTCCACCTTGTGTTGTACTCTCATTCAACATCCATGAAAGCCTATAGTTGACGGATGTAACTGCACTTAGTTGTTAATATCAAACTACCAAATTACACAGCCACATTCAGAAATAGAAAAATATCAATTAGGATAGTATAAAGTTCAACAAGATTCTAATTGAATTTGCCTAAATATGAGTTGAACACATTTTCAACATTAATTACCAAATTTTCTCGGATAAAGTTCTCTAAGTTTTCTATTATTCAAATTTTGAATTCAAATATCACTGAAAAGGCCAATAAGGGACAATTTTAACGTCATAAGCATATTTCTAGTAACTAGAACGTATCTGAAGGAAGTCGACAACACTTTGAGAGTATTATTTATGGACAATAACACAATGAAAACAGGCGTATGCAACGCTTCCAATCTATAATCATTGAGTTTTATCGTCTCAAATTTTGTACTCTCTACTTAAAATATAAACTAGAGTCACAACAGTCGGTTACCATCCGATATTAGGCGTATTCTGCCAATATTTGATACTCGGCCGAATACCAAATATCAAATCACCATTCGGCCGAGTACCGAATACTTAAAAACAGGAGTGAAAGATGACAAAAATACAGTAAAATTATTATGTACCTTTCATTGATGCTGAATATACATTGCTAGTTCGAGAGAGCGTAAATATTTACTTTATGTGTCTAAATTCTAAAAGGTAAATAAAAAGTAAAATAAATGAGTAATTTTTTTAAGAAATCAAAAACAGGTTGCTAATCAAATTAAAACGAACTAATTATGTAGTTTAGGTATGACTAGATAAACGCTAACTGAGTAAATACTTGCATAAAATTTGCAAACCATGAGAATTGAGTTTTTGAAGATATCCTAAAATTTGACTTGAAAATTGAATTACTATTTTTATTTTAATCGTAACACAAGATGATGCTTTTTCCAAGGTAGCACCCTCCACTTCTCAGATTGATTTCGTAGTTCTATTTTCTTAGGTACAAATTAACTCTCCATTATTCCTGAATTATAAGCTCCTTTGTCAGCCCGCGCAAAGTGGAAATGCTCTCCTTTTTTGACGTGTTTGCGCGCTCATTTTTAACGTGCATTAATCAGGCCGGATAGTTTGGCCGGATATTCGATTATTTGGCTACACAATCAATCGAGTTTTCGGTATTTGGTCAAAGGCCAAATATACTACTCGTTGCAACACTGATATAAACTACAATTCAATACGAAAACTAACATAAGGATTTAGAGTCCGTCATTTCAAACTCCAAGGTTGTGACTATTCTTGCTGCAAAAACAAGAAACGCAGTTGATTTGCAAGTAACAAAACAATTCAAAACTAGAATAGACAAAACAATATTTTTTCTACAAAAGAGAAAGACCTCTTGTTTTATGTTTGCTCGCAATACATAATGTTACAGAGCAACAATATTTATGCGAGCTCAAAGATCACAAACTTTAAGCTGTGTTCTCTTAAGCACCTGTTTGATTAAAATATTAGCATCTTTAGAATCGAGAATTTGTCAATAGTTTTTCCTTGAGGTATTGTGATTTATCAAGAAAATACTGTGCAATATTAATTCTTATGTAAGTCAGCTTCTTCTATAGAAGTTTGTTGTAACAACTGACAAATGAAAAATAATATTCACCTCACTTTGTTATCACGAATTATCTTATTGTTGAAAATTATGTTCTTCTTTAAATAGGAAATTGGCAGTTCCGTTACTGAGCCACTGTTGAACACATTATATTTTGTTCTATGATGATTCGAATTTAACGAATAATAATGTAATTTTACACGCCTCTTTAGCATCCTCCATCCGTTGCTCGCTAATAGAATTATTTAATTGTCTTCTGGAATGTTTCCATAATGCAAGACCAGGATTAAAGCATTGTGTCAGCGGAATAAATAATTACTTCCTTTTCTTCTACAAGAACATCTGAGTTAATGAAGTCGCAATGCAGAAGTAAATGGATTCCAGAATACATATTTACCTTAAACATATCTAAAGATAGATATCTTGAAATAATTTTCGCTAATTTTAAAGATGACAATTTCTTGAGATCGGCAAAATGGGTTCCATAAAATTTAGAATCACAAAGTGTTCCAATCATAACTCGGACAAAATTTCAACCAATATTAGTTTGGCGAGTAAATTACCGATTCAATGACGCAAGGCACGCTTGAACTTAAATGTGAGCATTTCGAAAATACATTGTAATTTGCTTCAAAAATATGACATAAATTTTCCACACTTCTGGAGATACTGACAATGCTGTGTCTGATGTTCACAATTTCAGCACCCAGAATCCTAAATTCCAGAAATGAAGAACCTAAATGTTGTCATAAATTAGTGTTCCAGGATCTACGAGAGCATACCTCACTGTGAAGCTGTGGTTTGTTCGGGTACTGAATTTAAGGACTTCGATGCTTTTGAACACTAGCTTTCTCAGGATCTTCATTTCAGGAAGTAGGATTTAGGGTGCTGGAATCAAACATCGCAGCTACAGCCTACAATACATTCAACAAATTGTTTCAAAGATAAATATAGCTACATTTGATACAGCGCTGCTATGTCAGCTTCAGAGAACTACAGCGGTCACTGGCCCTACAGTATATAATGTTTAAAATAGTTTGTGAAATTGTTGAGCTAACTATATTGAAGAAGGATTCACGATTGACCTGGTATGAATACTAAGTGAATTGCTGAGAATCAATTGAAAAAATTATAAAAGTGTAGTAAAAATGCACAGGTTCTTATGGAGCCTTGCGCATTTTTTACTCGATTCAAACAATTATAGTTCGAATACAATGAATTGGATAGAAAACAGAAATGATGTAGTTTGAGCGATGAAAAAATAATTCTTGAACTTTAAGAACGATCATATCGAAAGAACGTACGATTTTTAATCAAGAATAGAGGAAATGTGGAAAGTAGCAAAAATATTTATATGAAATAAAGTTTTCTGAATTTCACGAATTTCGTCCTAATCAATGATAAAAACTCGATGTAACGTAAAAATTATGAAATAGTAACCTCTCCAACGACGTCAATATAGAACACTAAAAAGAGAAAACGGAATATTTTTCAAAAAAATTGGCCGAGTGTGTGTTGGACCACGCACAGTTAAGAATTTCATAGTAAGAAAGTCTTGAATTTTCATGTATAATATCATAAGTGGTTAAATTTTACCGGAAAAATTTTTAGATTGTTACGAGAGCTTGTTGCTTAGCAATTTATTGAGTGATTTTTGATCAATATCACGAAATAAATTGGTAGCAAGCTCTCGTAACAATCTGAAAATTTTGCCAGGTTAAATTTGATCACGAATGGTATTAGGAAGATTATTTTTCCCATCCAAATTCATCAATAGATTCCAGAGACTCGACTCCGAATCTGCTCATTTTCACATTCAATCTGTCTGTCAGTTTGACAGATACTGAATCAACGCGGCTGAATGTTCTTTGTTTTGTATATATAAGCAACAGACAAAATTTTCAAAAAATTTCCACTTGAAAACCGTGCAGGTTGTACCACGTGACGTCGAATGGTGCAATTCTATTGGTCGAAATTTGGATGGTAAAAATAATCAGTTGAAAATAATTTTCAAAACAGAAGATACATATAGGCTAATCAAGTGATATAAAAATAGCTAAAAAGCGACAATAACCCATAATTCAAAAACTACATGACATACATATCGAGACGTACGAAAGGACATGTCAAAATTATGAGGTTCCTGTTTTTGCCATTTGGCTACGGGACTCTACAAAATAGAAATCAACTTCAACATGGATCTTTTAAAACAAGAAAAAAAGAAATATTCTGAATCTCCTATGATTTTGACACCGGGTAGTCGGTTCATGGAAACAAAAAATATCTCCTTCAGTTGCTACATTGGAGCCAATTTCAAAGTAAGATAAGAGATTGAAAATACTTTTTCACGCGATCATAGCAAAAAAGATGTTTCTCTGATCTCTTTTGCGGCCGTTGAGTTTATTTTTTTGTACACATCTGTCACATATTACTTTCCTGTACACATCTGCCAAATATTATTTTTTTGTGATTGAACTGTCAAAAATTACTTCATACACATACACATCTGTCAAATATCACTTTGTTGTACACATTTGTCAAATGTTACTTCTCTGGGACTGAGCTGTCAAAATCTCCTTCATGAATTCTTTACATCTACCTATATAAGCAGTCAAACTCATTATGAAGCAGTTTTTTCCGAGATGCGAATTATATTCTCATGTCAACCTGTATAGTTCTCGCAAATCGAGAAATAAGTCTACATTTTCCAAAAATGTCAATTTGATAGAAGATAATCAAGTAAAACAATTTCAATGGCAATAAAGATTAACAATTGCAATGTTTTAGAAATATGAATGGATAAAGTTTTGCGATTTTCAATTCTTTCATGAGGATCTCTTGGATATGTTGTGTGCACCTCGGCCTAAAGTTCTTTTTTGGAATTACCTGAATTGGAGCCTCAGCGGACGCTTCGGTCGCAATCAACAGATTCGACCAAAAAGATTACCTTCACGGTCTCAATACACAAATCACTAAATCAGGCGATTATAACAAAAAAGTAATTCTATTTTTGTCCATGATGAATTTGGCTGCACTCGGTGAAGACGAGGGCAAAGCCCAAAGCAAAGGCGAGGGCAAAGTACGAGAAGATGGCAAGGATGAAGCACGAGGCAAAGACGAGGGTGAGGTCCAAGGCCTAGTTTCGTACAGCCAAAGTCGTCCATGACATATAAACAGTCGTTCAGAATCCGTGTTGCATACAAAACTTCTTGTAACAAGTGCACCGTTGTACACCCGTGAATGAGTTTGTTAAATAAATTTAGATATATTAAAACTATCTTATCGATTTGACAAACACATTTTTGCAATTGAGATCACAATACTGTAAGCTAATACAATAAAACATAACTTACATGATTCACCTTATTGATTTATACTTTCCATATTTTCTGTGCTATCCAGTTTACAATCAATGCACACACTATAACGACTATATCCTAAAATACAAATTTCTTTTAAGGTAGTACGATCATAAGAGCAAGGTGGATATGAGAAGCTGTTCTTTTTTTGTATATTTCAATAGAATGGAACACATTTGATCTTATTTTTTGAGAAAGATCTGACGTATAATTTCTGTGTTATAATTTTTTTCAAACTGGATATTTAACATGTAGTCAATAGGAGCTCATCTGTTTTGCTCTACGAAACGTATATTTTTGATCTTATTCAACCACAATTTTGGATATAGAAATATGAAAAACTATTATTTACATTTACCGATTGTCGTAGATCACCTCAAAACTCGCCTCAAAACTATGACAAGAAATTCTGACGTTCAGTTTTGTAAATATTTGAATCTTAATGATCAGAAATTTACGGAAATATTTGTCAGCCATATTTGAAATCAAATGGCGTATCTTGCTCTTGGAAGCTTGGAGACGTCGGATGAAAACCCATGTTTTCTTAACTTATATTAGTGATCAGTTACCCTTGTAGTGCACACAAATACAATAATAGAATCGAAATAGCCTTAGGACGTGGAGAAGTAATTGAGTACAAAGAAATGGAGCTTTTCGTCCACGAATTAGTACGTAAAATTCCATTTCATGCAAAGCTAGAGATGAACGAAAAACAATTTTGATTTTTGAGAATTGTTTGATATTTTTATGCTAGATTAGAAATTCAACAATATTTTTTCGTACCAAAAGCTCTGTTTTGCTGCAAACAGCACGTTTTCACATATTAAACTTATGAACCAAGAAGTGTAGAATCGAGACAGTGGATGCAGTACTTGTCATTCCCAAATACATATCATTCACAAAAAAAAAAATTACTCTACTTACTCCACTTGCGAATTGTAATCGAATATAAATTAATATATACGTATAAAATTCACGAAAATCACAGGATTAAATAACAAAAGAAGCAATATACATTCGATTCGCAATTAATAGTTATGTTTACATAAAGGATGAAATGGTTGCGATCAATTGGTGTGAATATCATTTTGGTACAATATCAGAATAATTCATTGTGTTAATTTAACGGGAGTTCTATTTCAATCGGAAATTATTATTATTATAATTTAGTAGAATAGGTGGAAAATAGAATGTTTGGAAACAAAATCTGATTATAAATGGAATTATTCAACAAGGTGAAACAAAATTATAACAATTCTATTGTTCTAACTAGAAAATTTATTGTTTAATAGCCGCAATAAATTCATAATACAAACTCGTATTTTTAATATGCAAATTGAATTTGCAAAACAGTAACTCTCATATTTTATTCTGATGAGCACGGACAGAAAACTTGCAGGCAGAAATTTTGAACTGATAACAATGATATGTAATTTCATTCTTAAACATGTTATAGTGGAAGAACGTAATTTAGCACAAGAAAATCTTTTTTAACAGTCTATTGTTCCTCAATTCAACTTATAGCATTCATGCCAATGTGAAGAAATCATCAGGTTTCTCACTAAATCAATTCTAAACTCAAATTTTTGTTTCATACAAAATCGACTATAGCTTCAACAGAATAATCATTCAAAGAAGCCATTTATTCAAATCAAATTCTAATTCCTATAGATTGATATCGACTTCAAGTTGAGTTATTATAAAGATCTTATCACAAATTTATTGAGAGTGAGGAGCTCATACACAGATTACAGTACAATTTCAACTTGACAGATTGTCGCGCAATGCAATTCAGCGCCCAAAATTACTTGCTTTCACTTTTCGCGCTATTACTAGACTCTATCTAGTTGTCCACTTGCTCCAGAACAATAACCAAACAGAGCGGCGCCAGATATGCAGCAGATCAATCGAACGGATTCTTTTCTCACTACGTAACAGTTAAATTTTGCGACAATGTCTAACAATTAGAAGAAACATTCTTGAGAATGATCCCTATGCCATCTTCAGTAAATAACAGGCTCAAATTAATATCAATGTAAGTGAAGAATTAGCTTGAAATATTTCATATATGTAGGAATATTCAGTATTCAAATGAGCCCCAATTCAGTAACAAACAATCAGTGCTATTCAGTAACATTATCATAAATTGTTATCAATTAGACAATAAAGATCGTTAACATTTCACACTGGTATACTGTGAATCTCTTGATTATTAGAGTTGGATTTTAACAATGGATAACACATGACGTATTTGTGTTTTCCATCAGTGATAGAAGTAGAAGACTATTTGACAAGTAGAGAAAAGTGAGTGTAAATATTTCACACACGCTTTTATGTGCTGGACATGCATTTTTTTTTGTATACTTGATGGAAAAACTTGAGTGGAAGACGCCAAGAATAAAAATAAGTTCCTACCGAAATACTAATCAAGGTTGTGTTCTTGCAAAAACGTAGTAACGGATCTGACAACTGCTAAATAAAAGCATAGTAACAACAATATTACAAATTAATTTGTCAGAAGCGTCAGAAGCTAAAGATTTCGCGAAATTCTGATTGCAGCTAAAGAAGTGACTTTATATTTGTTTTCGGCGAAATCAAGAGAATTTTTGTTTTCTTGTATGTTTAACCAGTAATTTTTTCTCAATTAGGTCAAAGGTGTCATTTGAGCGCGAGTAAAATTGCTTTTTTGTTAGTTATAGTTTATTGCTAATTAAATAAGTGTTGCTAATTAGAGAACTGGCACTTTTTTCACTGATTTCTACATATTGAACCTGATGTTTTCCATCAAGTATACAAAAAAAATTATATTCATAACACTTAGCACATCAGCAAATGTTCATGATTTTCTCCTTCTTAGCCGATGCAATTTATCAATTCAGAGAATAACTTGCATATTGTTCATTTGGAATACAATAATTTGTATGAAGATTTGCATGTCCATCTAGAAATATAGCCGAAATAAATATATACCGCTAAATTGATATTTCCTCAGTGAAAGTTATAAAATGGACTCGTTCGGATGTTTGCTGATTCGTTACATGATTCATTTAAGAATCATTTAAGAATAATTTATAATGTCCTGATGACATTACTATTACTCGGCCGTAACAATATTGTTAGACATAGGTACGGGCACGCTGAGATAAAGTGTATAGGTAAGTCGAGTTACTTGCAGTGGCATTACCCAACTTAACATTTACTTTCTGAATAAGGTGAAGAAATTGGTTAGCAATCTTCTCCATATGTATTCATTTTTATAATGAATAACAGTATTTTTTCAGTTATAAGGTCTGTAAAAAAAATGTTTTGTACTCGCATGTGAGAATAATTGACATATACATTATCAAGTAACAAAGTAGTAGCATCAAATATCACAAAGGTCTGTAATGTTACCAGTTATATTGGAAAAAAAATCTAATGGATCATTGGTTAACTCAAAAAAATCCATATCAAAAAATCTAAATATTTTTCAATCTGTACATCTACTTATAAAAGACTGAGGTGCCAAAAAAAGTCCACCGCAGTTACTGACGACCTAAAAAAGAAAGATAAATGACTCGTGACAAATGCTTGAAACAAATTCTATAATATACCGATACATACAGCTCTAGAATGCAATCTCATTTGTAGATAATTTTTCATAATTTCTGAACAGCAATAACATCTATGTGTTGATATTAGACATACGTGGCTCCACCCAAATGACTCTTCCTTGCTCCTTAAAATAGTGGTTTTCTATTTGGTTCTGCTTCTAAATAGCTTGGGAGAATTTTTTTCTACCAATATCAACGTGAGCGAAGGCATACAGTCTCCTTTATATTGAAGTACTTAATTTAACTGACTGAGATACTAATTAAATGAGCCATTCGCTGTTTGCACAAACTCAACTAAATATTTGAGTGGAATATGTATCTGATGCATTACAGTGTTCTTGTTTATCAAGCGCACAGTGCTATGCACAATGCACATCAGACTAAACTTACAATATTCGTCCTTCCGTAGACCCTACAACAATTTCAGTGTACCCAAATTTGACTTAAACTATTCCTAAATATGTTTGATGAAGATACTACTTATTGGAAGATTACAAGAACTTCAATATTCCCTATCTTGAAGAGATCTGTACATTTTCAGCATTTGTCAAATATCCTGCCAATAAATATAAATATATATGCTCGTCTATCGATGTCTTGAGAACTGGTATACAAAGTTAGAAAGCCAAGAGTTAATCAAGAATATTTTCAGAATGGCGACACTTCCAGTTACAGCGGAAGTCGACTTCAACTTCCTTATTCCAAATGGAACACACCATATTTTATTATATTTTTGAATTCTCCTTTACTTTTTGACGGGACTTCATCCAAACAATCATAGCTATATTTAAAATAGTCTCTGAAATTATTGCATTTCCAACATCGTTTGACAGATGCATCTAGCTAATAAAAAATGTAACTATGTCTCGAATTCAAGTCATTAAAAAAATTTGATTCTATACATACGTGCTCAAAATGAAATAAGGTTTTCCATGATGTCAATGATTTTCGAAAATATTATAGAGAGTGTGTATAAGATGGCTTCAAAATTTGAGAACTGAAATGTCAAAAAACTCAAATTTCTCAAGTGGATCGATTTCCAACTACCGCTTCAAATTCTACTGTAAAAAACAAGATAAGTTTATCATCAGAGCCTTGTATCTATTTCCAAAGATTTCTGAGATATTATGTAACTATTCGGTATTAAATGAATCTATAAAAATAAAAAATTAACTAACTTGTAGATTTTTTGGAAGAATCACACTGATTTATATCATGATTCAAATCTATCCAATCCTAGTAATAAATAATCAATTCACAGGGAAACAGTCTGTGAATGCAGTTTTTTCTGCAAAATAGCCAAATATTTGGCGAATATTCGTCAGAAAACTGCAATTTTACTATTCGGTGCATCTCTAGAAAAATTCTTTGTAAGTCAATAAACCGACATCGAGAACTCCATGTAGAGTAGACTCTATGAAGATTAAGTGGGTGGGATAAACTCTCCCACCACAACTATTTACATATAAAACAAAATAATACATAAAATCATAACAAATGTCACTATCCTGAAACAAAAAATAATTGGGTAAACTCCCTAAAATATGCGATTTCACATGTAAAGGACTACTGCAGAAGGGTCTCTGACCTTCTTGACAAATGTGATACCAGTGGCTGTGACAAAGCTAAGGATGATGTTAAGAGAAGATGTATAGTTCTTCAGTGTTAAAGTCGAGAGTAGAAGTGCCGACTCAACTAACGCTGATAAAAGACATTTATTGATTCGAGATTACTGAGCATTAATTTTGATATTCGTTCGATTCAAGATTAATTTTGGGAAGGATAAGGAATCAATCAGAACATGAAGCGGTATCATAAAGCACCAAAACAGAATCCGTAAATATGAAAAAATAATCACTGATACAATATGGCAATGAGTTATATAATTATATATATATATAATCTATTTAAATCTCATTTTACCCTTTTGGGTGTCGAGATTAGTTTTTCTATCCTTTGTTATTCTATGTTATTTGTGAAATCTTTCCATTCCTTCCTGTTTGATGCTTTTCTTTTTGCTTCTTGACAGCTGATATTGTTCTTTTTCAGTATGTCTTCTATATTATTTTCCCATGTCTTCTGTGGTCTTCCTCTACTCTTCTTTTTTGTCGTCTTAGCCTTCCATACCATTTTTGTTTGGCTATCATCTGGCATTCTTATAAGATGGCCGTACCAAGCAAGTTGTTTTTTCTCCATGGTAGTATGTATACTCTCTATTTGTAACCTTTTTCGTATATCTTCGTTTCTTATTCTATCTAGTCTTGTTACCCCTTCTACTTTTCTCAGGTATCTCATTTCCGCAGCTTGTATTCTACTCTTTGCTCTCTGATTCGTCGTCCATGTTTCACTTCCATATAACAGTATTGGTCTGTATAATACTTTGAATAGTGTCATTTTTGTCTTTTTCTTAACTTGTTTATTGCTTAGGATAATTTTGTTCATTGCGTAGTAGCTTTTGTTTGCTGTCAAAATTCTGTTGTTTATTTCTTGCTCCAAGTTACCTTTGTTGTTCAATGTGTGTCCTAAATATGTGAATGTTTCTACCTGTTCGATTTCTCTGTGATTTATTTTTATCTCCGTTGCTATTTCTTCTTTCGCTATTACCATTATTTTTGTTTTGTCTATGTTTATGGTCATATTGTGCTTTTTTAATTCCTCATTCCACAAGTTAATGTTATGTTGTAAGTCTTTTTCACTTTTTGCAAGTATTGCAATGTCATCTGCAAAGGCGCACTCCGCTATCATAATCCTTTTTAAGTTATGGTGTCCTACTTCAATTTTTTTAGTTTTGTCTTTTTTATTTTTTAAGATGTTGTCCAGGTATATAATGAATAACAGTGGGCTTAATGCTCCTCCTTGCCTTAGACCCTGTGTTGTGATGAATTCCTTTGAAATTTCATTTCCTGTTCTAACATAGTTGGATGTCTTTTTATAGATACTTTTTATTGCTTGCGTTAGCTGTTTGTCAATCTGTCTTATTTTTAAGATTTCCCACATCTTTTCCCTCGGCACCCTGTCAAAAGCTTTTTCCAAATCCAGAAATGCTATGTACAGTTTACTGTCTTCTCTTATGGTTTTTTCTGTTAGTTTTCTTATGGTAAAAATGTGATCCTGTTTCGAGTGTCCTTTTCTGAAACCACTTTGTGCTTTCTCAATCTTTACCTCTATTAATTTTCTTAATTTATTTTCTAATATTGCCTCATAAATTTTTGCAGCTGTACATAGCAGTGATATTCCTCGGTAATTACTGCATATTCTACTGTCTCCTTTCTTGTGTATTGGGAATATCACTGCCATTTCCCAGTCTTTTGGTATTTGCCCTATTTCCCATATTTTATTCAGCATTATTAATAATATTTGTTCTCCTTCCTCTCCCATATATTTTAATTGTTCCGCTCTTATTCCGTCATGACCTGGTGCTTTGCCGATTTTTAATTTTTTTATTACTGTCTTCATTTCTTCCTCTGTAATATTTTCTTGATTCACTATTTCTGTGTTTTCCAGATCTGTACTTTCTTCTTCTCTACTGACATTGTTAATGTGTATTTCTTCCAATAATTCTTCAAAATGTTCTTTCCATCTTTCCATGATTTCTTTGTCTTCTTTTATTATGACTCCTTGCTGGTTTACTATCTGTTTCAATGTTATGTGTTTTTCTTTCTTGCAGTTCTTAATTGTTCTGTAGAATAATTTTTGATTCTCCTTAAAGTTTTCCTCAATTTTGTTTCCAAATTCTTCCCAGGTTCTTTCTCTTGATTTTTTTATCTCTGTCTTCGTTATCTTCCTTTGTCTTTTATAATCTTCATAATCCTCCTCTTTTTTAGTATTGATATATTTTTTCCATTTTTGTTTTTTTTTTCTTGACTACTTCTTTTATTTTTTCATTCCACCAGTGTGTTTGTCTCCTCTTGTGTGAATTTTTGACTATTCCGCATGATCTTTTTGTTGCTTCTGTTAGTATGTGTTTGAATGTATTCCACAATTCTTCTATATTGTTTGAATCTGGCTTGGGTGTATCTTTTATTAATTCGTTAATGCAATTTTGATATTCTGCTTTTATCTGTCCATCTTTCAGTTTTTCTACTCTAAATTTTACTGTTTGTTTTTTGTTAGAATTGATCTCTTGATTATGTTTTGTCTCGTTCCTTAACGCTATGACTACCGCTATTACCAGGTAATGGTCGCTACCAATTTCACTACCCCGTTTCACTCTTACATCCTTCACTTTTTTTCTTTGTTGCGTATTAGTTAAGAAATAGTCTATTATTGACTTTTCTTCTCTGCTTTTTTCTTCCCTAGTATATTTGTGGATTTCTTTATGCTCAAATAAAGTGTTTAATATAATTAATCCATTTATGATACAAAAATCGATGAGCCTCTTTCCATTGTTATTTATAGTCGGCTCCCCATGTCTTCCCATTATTTCTTCAACACCCTTATTTTTATTTCCCACTCTTGCGTTGAAATCTCCCACAACATATATTGGTTCTTTCAGTTTTTCGTATTCGGTTTGCATTTTGTCCCAAGACTCATCTTTTTTTTCTTAATTTTCATCCTCATTTATTGCATACACTATCATTATATTTGCCTTTAAATTTGTTTTGTCTTCTACTTGAATTATTAGTAATCTTTCGTTCACGCATTTCCAGTTTGTTATTGATTGTTCCAGTTTTTTATTTATTATACATCCAACTCCCGCTCTAGCTCTATTCATGTTTTCCACTCCGCTATATATTAGTATGTGATCATTCTTCAATTTTGTTATTCCTTTATCTTTCTTTTTCGTTTCGGTGATGGCTAGTATATCTAATTTCGCTTTTTCAAATTCATCTACTAATTCTATTTCCTTTCCATTTATGCTTCTGATATTCCATGTTCCTAGTCGTATAGTCCGTTTTGTTTGCTTGTTCGTCTCCGTGTTGCATTTTTCTGTTTTCTCATTTTTTAACCGTTTTTTGATATTATTTCTCTCCCTTTTCGTACAAGTCCTCTCTCGTTTTTTGCCCATTTGAATACTTCTCCATCACTTGTTAATTTTTGGTATCCAATTTTGACTTTTTTTCCGGTCGCCTTCATTTCTCTGGCGATACTTCTTATTTCCCATTGAATTTTTCTTTCTTCCCATGTTAAGTCGTTTTCGATGTTTATTTTTGTTCCTTGTAATTTATTTTTTACTGCCATGATTTTTTGCTTTTGTTCCCAATTTGCCATTTCTACTATTATAATTTCATTTTTATTTCCTTCATTCCGCATATATACGTTTCTAGTTTCTGCTTGAGTTTGCAACTGTTCAGAGAGTAGTTTTTTTACTTCCTCTTTCAGATTGTGCGTTGGTCTTAATCCTTTTATGACTAGATTATTTTTCTTCTTCCGCCTTTCTTCTAATTCACATTTGGTCTCTAGACTTTCGATTCTATCTACCAAAGTTTTCTTTTCTTTTTCCCATACAGCTTCTTTCCTCTTCATTTCTGATTTTATATCTCGTATCTCCTGTTTTAAATCATTTGTGTTTTGTTCCATTTTTGCCATTATAGTTTGCATCATCTGCTTTAATTCCTCCATATTTTGTTTGTCTACTTACACCTCTTCAATAGTTTCTATTTTAGTTCTTTCTTCTTCTTTCCTTTATCTTCGTTCCGGTGACAATTTTATTTTTGCTATAGTTGGCAACACTTAGTCCTTGGTTCAACGTTCCTCCCACCTGTATCGCACTTGCTCAACGCGCTGCTACCTTGGAGAACTGTCACTCAACTTGCTGTCAAATATTACTATGACCGTAACTTTTGTTCATCTATTTTTATGATTATTATCACTTGGATAGGTCTCACTCCACTTTCACTGCACCGCACGTTCCTTATTTACCCAAAAGTATTAATTTGCTTTCCGGCAAAGCGATATATTCCGAAAAATCGAATTTTATATCGGCTGCACCAAAAAACATGTATCACTCTCGAAAAATTTCACTACACTTTTTTTATAGTTATATAATTGATGAAACAATAATATTGAAAGACAACAGATGAGAAATATTCAACAATAATCGTAGAATGAATAGAATATCATGGATCAGCAAAGTCCAGGAAGCACACAAAAGAAGAAAACCTAAAATAATACGATCATATCACGAATGGATTTGAAATTCACTTGAAGATATAAAATGAAAAAGACGACCAGAGAATTGATGAGAATTTATGAACAGTAACAATTAATTATTATTAGTTGGAGACCAACAAATCAATAAGAGTGAGCTTATTTTTATATTTATCCTGTTCAATTACCTATTTGGAAATCTGCTGTGGCCAGCACAGTAATTCCTCGACCATGAATTATTTTACGGTCAGTTTCATTGATGTAGAATGTCGCATCAATTAATTGCATATTTCAAAGTGACAGCTCTCATTGTCAAAGTAACAGCTGTCATTGACGAAGCGACAGCTGTAGTTGACAAAGTGACAGATAGCGTTTATATTCTAGTTCCTGAATAATATAAGTTTTTCTGAAATGAAGAGTCCTTTTCCAGATTTTTGGGCCCTCTCATTCATTGGAACATACAGTTTTTACATTGAATCGTTGGAAGTGTAATTTAAAGATTGTAACTGATTATTTATTTTATATTTTCTCTGAAAGCTTATTTTCTCGGAAGCTTCAAATTGATACCAAACTAGACATCATGAAAATAACTAGTAGAAGACCAATTGTCAATCGTTTTAATATCCTTTTTGACACCTCTACTAGGATTTTATTCGCAGGGGCTATTCTTGAATTGAGGAACGTTTGCATGTGATGTCCAAATATAGGTAATAATTATATAATTTTACGTTATGATTCTCATTCTCATAACAAATTTTAGAATAAAACTAATTTTAATAATAACAAATGAACCGCTAATAATTTAATTGCTTCGAGTGAATAACGTCCCAAATCATTTAAGGATCAAATTCAGTTATTTTATATTTCATGATAAATATTACTCTTCATAATATAAACGCAAGAAACTAAAAAGTTCCTCTAGTAAAGTTTTGGAACGACTGGTTGGGAAAACTCATTAATAAACTTGAACCTAGCCTAGTAATAAAAAACTTTAATATAAAATTTCACTACAAAATTCGGAGGCATTCTCAAGTTATCATGCTTCCAGACAGACAGACGGACCGAGTTTTCCAGAAGGATCGAAAAAAAGAAGATGAGCATCGTGAGAACAAGATCCATAGAGATTATTGCTAATTGAAATTATATTCGGAGTTAATAAGGACCAGAATTTTGCGGAGATTTCAAGTTATCGATAGCACTGATTATATCATCTCGATATAAATATTTGATAATAACTGGTTCAAGCAACACACTATAGAAGAAATGTGATCAAGAAGAGAAAGAGAAATACTCAACAAATATTTGATTGATGTTATAGGACACGTTCTACTAGGCGACTACAACGCTCTTGTCGCCATAATAATCATTCCACATGACAATTGCGGTCTTTGCGTTCTATTTCACAACGCCCACGATTGAAAAGTAAGTCAAAATGGTCGTTGAGATCATTTTTGCAGTAATCTCCAAGTTATTACAATTAATTGAAAAGGTTTCTTACATTGTATGTCAACTAAATCAAGATTTTTTATTTGTCAATACTACAAACAATTTCAAATTACTTCAATCTTATTAATGATGTAAATCTCGATCTTAACCACGAATTGTCAGTTTATTAATATTCAACAGACACTCGCATCGTTCCACTGAAGTTCCAACCACAGCTAATAAGTGGAACGATAGAAACTGTCGTGAGCGAATCGTTGCAATTGCCTTGTGGAATGTACTTATAGAATTAAAAATTATATCATTATAATGCGTTGTACCAGAAATACAAGTAACTTTTTTCATTGAGTTCACATAAACTTTAAGGGTGAGTGAGAATTCAATTTTCAGAACCACTCAAGTAGATTGCATGTATTAATTTATATTGACTTTTAATTTCTATTCTTAATTCTCCATGGATATTATAATAACGTAAGTTACCAGTTTATCTGGATAATTCTCGATTTTTCACATAAATTCAAAATAATCAGGCGTAGAATATTGAAATTTTGTATCAAACATTTCTATAACATCTAATTGTACACTTCGCATTATGATTGCGATCAGCTGAACCAAAAGTGCAGTTTACAAAACAATTTTTTCGAGTTTTTGGCATAAACCCAGAGCTGTTGAATCTTGAAATTTTGTGTTGAAAGCGATTGGTGCATTTTTATGATAAATCAATTTTTTCATAGCAATCTATTGAGCCGGAAGTGAACTTTATTTGACAATATTTTCTAATGTTTTGCTTAAATTTGAAACTATTGACTGTAGAATGATGAAATGCAGTATTTGAGATTGCAACAGGGTTTTAATGAATTTTAGCATCTGGATGATTATCTTAAATTCTGGCTGCAATCGATTTTGTCTCATGTCAATATCAATGTTAACTGTCAATTATTCAATCAAAAGGTGTATAATCAAGTCATGTGGTATCCACATCAAATTTTTCTTTCATTATTTTTGAGGCTTTCTAATGAAAAAAAGTTTCTCAAACTCTTTGCTGTATCTATATTATTTGTTATGAATGTTCAGAGAATCACAAAACCTTGAAATAAGATACTTTTAACCATGAAAAGTATGACATACTATATGATTTTTATATAATCTCTGATTGATTGTAATAATATAATCTACTCCAAATTCAAAACTCTTCTTCACAACCATCTTTTTTTAGAATTAACAACTTTGCGTGTTTCAATTTTCAGCACGTTCAAACACAAAGTATGCATATGAGTTCCATTATCATTCAATTTGATATTTTGAGTCATATATCAGACTGCTTTTGAAATAATATGTTCTGAAAAATTGAAATTCAAGGTAGGAAACGAAATAATGAAATGAAAATGTTATAAAATTGAAATTATAATGCAAAAGATTAAACTGGAAAGTATACCGATAGAAATCAAGAGTTTGCAACTTGACAACATAATTATCAGAGGCAAAGTACGAGTATCTTCTTGATGACTTTTTATATCTTAATATTCAAATTTCTCTTAATTTAAAGTTGAGGAAATTTATAACTCTGACAAATACAATTACAGTTAGCAATTGAATATACAAGATACGTCTATTTTACATTTTCCTGCAGATTTCTCAGAGAACAGACTATAACAGGTTCAATTTCAATTTGAAATAATAATTAAGCTGGCATCTTATTGTCTGACTGTGTGGATAATCGAAAGGAGCTGTCAATTTCTGCAAATCAATTGCTTGTTATAAATCAAATTTAGCCAAATTAGTGCCACGCTTTCAGTGAAATTTTAGATTAAATGAAAATAAGTGACATGTCTGAGTGCTGTATCAGCATGCTATAATGTGATTTACTTTCCTATTCAACTCAGCTCACTTTTGAATAATCTGATTGAAGCGAAGCACACTGATTTCAATCTAGTCTACTATACAAACCACACATATTCATAGTTCAATCACAGAAATGTTTTTAATTCATGGACTAGCACTCAATATTCTTAGTTCTATTTTGTTGTGTCAAAGAAGGTCAAATATAGGTAATATGCTCTCATTAGATCATTCTTGTAGGTTAGATTATTTGTTAATTATCCACATTTGGAAATGCAGTTCAGAGCTAGACATACTTGAATCATTAGAAATTCATAAAGCAGTCAAAACAGAGAAATATTTGATGAATGACAAATTAGAGCTATTTCGTTCACCATTCGTCAAATCTATATGAACCCTTTTTGTTTTTCTCGCACGGTTCTTAAGGAGTTAAAAATAGAAGTCTAAATAGGGTAATTATCTTAGTAGCTCTAGGTCAATCTGAAATTTACTCTTTTTGGTTTGGCACATAACTGAACCATGCACAAATCCTCAGGAGAAGGTGATAAAGTAACCCTTTGACAGAAGATTCGTAGATAAAAATAAGTTAAAATTATGAACGAAAGACGGGCAACCACGACCGATTAGGTTTATAGCTGGTACTCAAACTTAAATTATTCGGTAATTTTTTCCTCTCTATTGCTTCTCTAATTAGCCTCTTGAACCAATTATTCTTTAATAAGACAAACAATCAAGATTAAAAACAATCACTGCACAATTTGAATTTGAATAATTGTTCCGAACTTAATCGATCGTGGTTTACCAGTAATTTGTTTATAATTTCAAGTTAGTTGTATCTATACGAATCTACTTTCTAAGAGTAACTTCATCATAACCCTCTGAAGCTCTGTGAATGGTCCAGTTATGTACCATATCAAAAAGAGTAGAGCCAGATTGACCTGCAACCACTAGGAGTTGGCAATTACCCTATTTGGACTTCCATTTTTATTTCCTTGAGATCTGTGGACAATGGAGTTATTATGAGCTAAACTACAAGTAGAGCTCTTCGATCCTAGGTGTTAATATATAGATATTATACTGATCTAGTCACTATTCACATATGTTTGTTGTCTTGACAATTTGTTTATATACTATAAGAACATTTTTTCATTCGAAAAAGGTTGTGCTTCTAATTATTTTGAACATAACTTATCCTAACAAATAAATAAAATTGAATGCAAAATTTTACGGTTCCAGATTTCAATGGAAATTTCAGGGAATAAAACAGGAGTTTTAACTTAAATTTTCATGTATGTTCCATTCTTGCAGGGCTCAGAAAATATGAATATAAATATTTGTAATAAATATAAATATTAGAAAAGCTATTATTGTCATGTAGCAGGTATCATGGTATTATAACCAACATGCCGCGCCAAAGCCGGCTTGAGTAGAAGGATCTCAGGGACAGATAGCATGATTTCATTTGATTCATTTTGGCGCTGCTGTTGCTTGAATCCTTGCGTGACATTCTTAACTTTCGATCTAATTTACTAATAAAAGTTGAACACTATCTTGAATGATTTTTATATATATATATATATATATATATATATATATATATATATATATATATATATATATATATATATATATATATATATATATATATATATATTAATTTTGATGGTTAATTCTTAGGTAAAGAGATCTAAATGTGTATTTTAGTCATGTTCAAAAGAAACAATGATTGCTTCTCATACAAATAGGAAAAAAAGATAACGGAAAAATGAGTAATATAATAAATCTGAAGATAATTTTCATCATGTTCGCGCAGTACATGGAAAGTGCTATAAGATCACTTTACATAGTAATAACTTATATTCTTAGTTAAGATTTGAAATAATTTTATCCCGGGAAATGAAATTTCAGCAATAAATTAATCAATTCGTAACTGCGCCAATCATAGTGGTATCTCCACTGCTCCAGTGTCAGCGTAACATTAGGAACAATACAACTTATGCGCGTACATCATTTGTTATACTGTTCCGGAGTCCAGTTACTCTCTTTGATAATAATTTTCAGAAATAATTATTGTTAGAAGCGATACATTTTGTATTACGATTATTTATTCTGACTAAGGTGGACCACGCAGATGAAGTCGCGAGCACTGGCTAGTTCGCAATCAAAAATATTCATTAAAATAAATAAATCAAAAATATTGAATTCATCTCAAGATTTTCCCATTAGGGCTCAATGATTTCATAGGTGGAAGTTCACAATTCGAAAATCATTCCAAACCAATGAGTCAGACTAGATTTTCATTCTCCTGAGCTCCACCATAAGCCAATAGAATGTCTATTAACTCATTATTCGATTTATTATTGTCAAAACTCTGAAAAATTTGACAGCTCTTTGTCAAAAGCAATTGTTTATTATTTTTGCTATTTTATCAAACTATGGAAAAAGCATTTAAATTCGAAGTAGTGTTCGAATTATCTAGAGAAAACAGAAATATCGGAAACTTCATCTAGATACAACTATTTTTATTTATTATGAAGATATCTCCAAAATACTCTATCTAATATATTATCTGAGAATTGGAATAGTTTTTCAAAAAATATGATATCTTGGAATCAGTCTTGTTTAGACGACCAATCAGACAAATGAACAATCTACTAATGTACAGGATGGTTCGGTTGAAACCAGGGTGGTTGAAACCACTGGTTTAAACCGGTTTAAACCGTCCTGGACTTTATCCGATTTTGACCGGTGGTTTTTATTGAAATATTGAATATCATAATTTGATTCATATTTTTATGAAAGAAAAAAAATTTTCAGAACTCATTTCAATGAATATGTTTTATTGGGTAAACAATTCCAGGAGAAGAGTTTCAGGCCTTAAAATCCAGTCGAGTTTAAAATATTTTTTAATTCCTCAGAACGTTTCGAGCATCAAATGTGCTCATCATGAGCATAAAGTACAATTAAATAATTTAATTACATAAAAATTTGAACTACATAAATTTTTAAGTGATTGAATTATTTTATTGTAGTTTATGCTGATAATGAGCACATTTGATGCTCGAAACGTTCTGAGGAATTAAAAAATATTTTAAACTCGACTGGATTACTTAAGGCCTGAAAATCTTCTCCTAAATGATTACTCTGGATCCTCTTCCACATTTTTGGGACACAGTTCTGTATAAATCAATTTGAAACAGAATGTTTCGACAACAAAGTGCTGCCTTTTTCAAGTATAAATTTCTTTACACTTTGAAAAGGCAGCACTTTGCTGTCGAAACGTTGTGTTTCAAATTAATTTATACAGAACTGTTTACCCAATAAAACATATTTATCATATTTTTATGTTCACTGAATGCGTAAACTTGCTTATATGATGTAGAACGGTACTAACAAGTTTAAGCTTGAATTAGAAGGTTTTAGAGAATAAACGAAATATAATTTTTCATAACATCTCCTGAACAAAATGTATCCGATTTGCACAGTATAATAAACAAAAGTAGGTCTTTTCTATCCACATATGAGTTTCTTGTATTTCTTATTTATTAGTTACCGTTGATACCTTCTTAACAATTTTATGAAATTTAATTAAGCTTTAAAGAATAAATTTATTTAGTTTCTTATTTATTTCAGTTTGTGAGATAGAATATTCCCTTAGGCGTATTACCCATAACTACACTCGAATACTCGATGGACTAAATCTGTCACTTTTTTCTTTCTTATACACACATAACTATTTATTATTCTATATTCTATGACTGAACAAAAAAAATAGATTGAGAGGAAGATATAAAATATGTAAATATATAATGAAAAACAGTAGAAAAATTAGAAAGAAAATTTGTGGTTAAAACCAGTTTTAACCATTTTTGACCAGTGCCCTGGTCAAAATCTGAAAAAATGGTTTTTTCAACAACCCTGCTAATGTACACTACTTGAATTAATTTTGTATTTGAAATCTATTTGATAAAAACAGTTCCATAAGTTAGCAGTGAATTCAGATAGAGTATCTAGATGAAGGATCTTTGAATCCTATAGACACGAGTAAAGCGGATTCCATTTATTTTATTACAGTACTATTTAAGCGGAGCCACAGCAATTTACCAAGTGATTTATCTAATGGTTGTTGAGACACTTAGATTGAGCACTCAAATCCAAAAGATGTGCTCCTGCACGCGTTCAAACTTCGATGGAAATCTGATTTAATGTACTTATTACTATTCTTTATTCTCATGAACAAAAATTAAGATTTTTCAAGTTTTCATTTTTCTTGGAATATGTTGTTATATCATTCCTACATGTTTGTTTATGCATAAGAATTCTGCATTGGACTTTAAAACTAGTGGTCAATCAATATCAAGGTGTTTTCATTATCTAGATATTTCAAATAGTAATTTATATAACAAGTGTAAAGTTGAACATAATGACATAAGGTCGATTATTTAGTGACGAGTCTTGGGTCAGTGAAAGGTGCCATGAACTTGAATGCTAGGCGATTAAATAGTGGTGAAGTTGGGATAAGAGAATTGTTCACTCACGAACGATGCGTTCGTTCGGTCAGAGAAAAATAATGCATCTATTATCTCATCCAAACATTGAGTTATTTAAAATGAAAATGATGATTTCCAGTCCCAAGAAGTATATGATTCAATTCGAAATCTAGATCTATCGAGCATCCCTTCAATTCTTCACTATTATACTCTGAGATATATCCAATCGAAAGCCTATTTTTGATAAGAAAACAAAGATTGTGTTAATCAAGTGCAATTATGAATATATTGCGCTTTTGCAATGGACAACACGTATTATACTATTTATATAATAGTAACAATAAACTGCATGTCATAACAGAGTTTGGAATAAGATTTACTTAGATTAAACTAAAAGCAAATATTGGTACACAATATTTTATACTAAGAGAGATTCGAATATTCTGTCTGAAAATATCTAGATCACATCATTATATATGAACTTCATTTCATTCATTTGAAATATAATCTCTGAATTCAAACATGGGACTTAGAAAGTAGGGCGTTGAAAGTTTAAAGACTTAGAATGCACCCAATTTGACAACGTCCAGATACGCAGATACTACATCAAGGTACATAAAAGTGATCGAATTCACCTCGTATATGCTTTTTATGATCATTAGATTAATGTGAAATAAATCAACTCGTGATTATATTAGATTATGATATTCTAAGGTTGATGTACAGGAATCAGGGTTGTTAAAAAAACCATTTTTTCAGATTTTGATCAGGGCACTGTTCAAAAATGGTTAGAACTGGTTTTAACCACAAATTTTCTTTCTAATTGTTTTACTGTTTTTCATTATATATTTACATATTTTATATCTTTCTCTCAATTTATTTTTTTGTTCAGTCATAGAATATAGAATAATAAATAGTTATGTGTGTATAAGAAAGAAAAAAGTGACAAATTTATTCCATCGAGTATTCGAGTGTAGTTATGGGTAATACGTCTAAGGGAATATTCTATCTCACAAACTATGAAATAAATAAGAAACTGAATAAATTTATTCTTTAAAGCTTAATTAAATTTCATAAAATTGTTAAGAAGGTATCAACGGTAACTAATAAATAAGAAATACAAGAAACTCATATGTGGATAGAAAAGACCTACTTTTGTTTATTATATTGTACAAATCGGATACATTTTGTTCAGGAGATGTTATGAAAAATTATATTTCGTTTATTCTCTGAAACCTTCTAATTCAAGCTTAAACTTGTTAGTACCGTTCTACATCATATAAGCAAGTTTACGCATTCAGTGAACATAAAAATATGATAAATATGTTTTATTGGGTAAACAGTTCTGTATAAATTAATTTGAAACACAACGTTTCGACAGCAAAGTGCTGCCTTTTCAAAGTGTAAAGAAATTTATACTTGAAAAAGGCAGCACTTTGTTGTCGAAACATTGTGTTCAAATTAATTTATACAGAACTGTTTACCAAAAATGTGGAAGAGGATCCAGAGTAATCATTTAGGAGAAGATTTTCAGGCCTTAAGTAATCCAGTCGAGTCTAAAATATTTTTCAATTCCTCAGAACGTTTCGAGCATCAAATGTGCTCATTATCAGCATAAACTACAATAAAATAATTTAATTACTTAAAAATTTATGTAGTTCAAATTTTTATGTAATTAAATTATTTTATTGTACTTTATGCTGATGATGAGCACATTTGATGCTCGAAACGTTCTGAGGAATTAAAAAATATTTTAAACTCGACTGGATTACTCAAGGCCTGAAACTCTTCTCCTAGAATTGTTTACCCAATACAACATATTCATTATCAAAATGAGTTCTGAAAATTTTTTTTCTTTAATAAAAATATGAATCAAATTATGATATTCAATATTTCAATAAAAACCACCGGTCAAAATCGGATAAAGTCCAGGACGGTTTGAACCGGTTTAAACCAGTGGTTTCAACCACCCTGGTTTTAACCGAACCACCCTGACAGGAATAATCGTCGTCATTGTCCGATATTTTCTAAAATACCAGCATGAATATATGTGTTCTGTTTTGTACAAAGATTAGCTGCTATATTCAGTACTAGGCTCTGATCTCTGTTGTTATCTAGTATAATAGTTCCGTTGAGAAATTGACCTTAGGAATGGATCTTGGGGGACATCTAAATTACAATTATGAAAAGTTGCAAATGGTTTACTCAATTCATGGTGTGTATTACTATATCACCGAACACACTTAAAAGTAGATTCTGAAGTATACATACTACTAAATTTATAGGTATGTTGCTTACTATTGAATTAATCATTGGCTCAACAGAGGCATCTCTTTTTCATTCCGAAACATGCGGATGAAATTCACAGAGAATATACATGTATTTACAAGATATATCGACACCCCCATCGAACAAGGCCGTAAGTCAACTTAAACCCATTTTGACTTCTCACTACGGTCATACACAGCAAAAAATGACGTACATGGCAGTACTACAGATATATCTCTACATCTCACCGTTATGAAAATACGCAAAAGAACAAAGGCGTAAATCGACTTGAGAAAATTGCTTCTGCTTCAAAACGGTTGTAACATATCTACCGTCTTTCTCATTATCATTCAATTTTTGCCTATCAGCAGTTATAAGGACGTCATACAAGATACAGCCTTGTTCCTTCCATGGCCCTTACCGTAAAGATAAAAATGCATACCGTATCTTGAGATACAACCTTATTCCATGTGAATTTGTTTTCATTGTCTGTCACCAGAAATCACTTCATTTGAGTTACTGTTTTGTCTTAGGTGAAACTGTTGTCAGCCATTGATTCAGCTTTGTTTGTGGAAATTGTTCTGAAGTTTTTGTAAGCTCAAGTTTGAAAAAAATGAATCGATCTCAACATATATTGGATCTAGCGTTGAGATACAACGATTTAATAAATAGTAAGACAGCCACTGTAAGAGAACATATTTCACAAATACCTATTGTCGATTCACATTACGTGAGGTCTAGATCCCAAAAAAAGTATTTTGAAGAATCTTTAACGTTTCCAAAACTATATAGGCTCTATAATATGTGGCTAGAGGAAAATAATTATGAACCGGGGTTGAAGGCTACCGAAAGGCAGTATAGAGATATATTTTACAATGAATATAACATTGACTTCTTCAAGCCCAAGAAAGACCTGTGCGCAATATGTGATGTATATAACAGAGCTTCATGTGAAGAGAAAGAAGCTTTAGAAAGAGATTATACTCCTCATATTGCATCTAAATTCGTAGTTAGAGAAATGAAAGCACAACACAAATCCATTTCTCAGCAAAGCAAAACATTTGTCTTAGCAACTTATGATTTACAGAAAATCCTTTTTACACCTATGTCTGAAGTATCTCTATTTTATTATAAGAGAAAACTAGCTGTTTATAATTTCACGATTTTTGACGTAGGCAAAAATGAGGGATTTTGCTATGTATGGGATGAAACTATTGGAAAAAAAGGTGCTAATGAGATTAGTAGCTGTGTCTACTTATTCATTGAAAGCAAGGTTGAGGCGGAGTTCCAGGATTTTGTTTTTTACTCTGATAATTGTGCGGGACAAAATAGGAACCGAATCGTCTTCTCTATGTATGCCTATACTGTGGAAAAGTTTGATATCAATATCACGCACGTTTTTTTCGAAGTAGAGCACACTCAGAACGAGGATGACACGCTCTTATAGAGAGACACAAGAAAAATCAAACTGTTTATGTTCCTGAGCAATGGATTACAATAATTCGCTGTGCTAAAACATCAGGTAAACCGTATTCCGTACATGAGATGAATCAAAGTGAAATTCTCAATTTTAAAAATTTCATGAATACACAAAGCAACTTTCAGCTAAGCACGGATAACAACAAAATCAAATGGAATAAAGTTATGCATTTAAACATCAGAAGCGAAAATCCAAAGCTGATACACCTGAGCTATGATCTTTTATCGGAGATTAGTTACTTGATTGATTTACAGAGGAAACAGCGTGCACATGTCACTAGAAAATCAATCAACATACGAGAAAATTCAGTCGTCGATATTGTTATACCTTGTGCATACAAAGACTCAATTCCCATTTCAAAAGCAAAATATAAGGACTTGAACAGCCTTTGCTCCTCTAAAGCTATCCCAAATTTATATCATAATTTCTATGAAAATTTGAGGTACAATGATTTTGCTTTGCAATATTCGTCTGATTCAGAGTATATCAAGACCTGATATTCCGTTAATCTTGATTTTATTAGAATTTAATAATTACTTTAAGTTATCCATTTATGATTTTTTTAGTTGTTTTTTTGTCTGTAGGTATGTACGAGTATTTTGTTATTTTGTTTCGTTTTGTAGTGCAATAAACACTAGCATAGTATCTACGTATTTTTATTTGAACCAACAACAGTATTTCATCGATATTAAAAAAGACAAGTCTTTCCAAATGACGGAACCTAAAATTTATAATTCTTTTGGTTTGTAATAAAGTCGTAAGTGTTAGTTACAACTTTGTTCTTCGAAGAATCTCATTACAGCCTAGGGTTGTATCTCATTGAATTTCATATCCCTCTGCACTTAGAAGCGCTATGATATAATAAAGAGCGGCAAAAATTCAATTTTTTCGGATGCAATTACCCAAAAAGAAATAAAACTGCACATTTTTTTGGAATAAATTTTTCAATTCAGATTTTTCAGTTTTTTGAATTTTATTCAGAACTATGCAAAATAAGTTACAACCTTTTTCGATGGGGGTGTCGATATCAGTCACCATTTGTCAACAAACTTTCGAACGTACAAAAAAATGATTTTTCAATAATTCACTTTCAACCTTGAACATCCTTTTTCTTCTGAGGAAAATTGAAGTTTTAATCTTTCAACAGCCCTGTAGATCAAAATAATGGTTACTATTATTAAATTTCAGAAATAATTGTGTCGCTTCCCTATTACACCCATTTTCACATCTCGCGACCATTATACAGCTGTCAAAGTACTGTATACTTAAGAATTTATTTTAGATTTTGCGGGTGCTCGAAGACTAATTTAGTTTTTGATAATCATGTATCGAGTCTATATCATATTTATTTTTCTCAATTCGAAAGGAATTTGACTTTGGTTGCATGGAGCATTGTCATTTTTTTAGTATTCTTCAATATTTCTCCAAATATGAATAGAAATTATAATACTTTGATAAGAGAGTTTCATAATAAATCAACATTTTGTTATGGTATTCTTAATAACAAGTGAAGTATCCGGATTGTAACGGTTCCCTTCAATTACAAATCTGGAATATTCTAAATAATTCTAGTAGCCTCTCGAAATGAGATAGAACACACCTAGGCCACCGCAGATGAACAAAGGGCTATATAAAGAACCGCGTCGTTTAGTGAGAAGGCCACAATTAAATTGAGTGTTCGAGGAGTGAACAAGTGAGGTCAAAATAAGTTTGGTGCAACATAAATATTCAAGAAGAATAAACATCAGTCTGCAATTATTATTGGTTGTAGAAAATTTGTATTTATATGTAGTTATTAGTGTATTTCCTTCAATAAATAAACTTCAATTTCTAGTCATCTTCGAATAATAGTGTTTGTGTTTTATTACGAGCCTCGAGAACATAACAGTATAACCTATCTATTTATAATAAATGTAGGCTTGCCAGATGCCCCGTATTTTACGGGTCACTCCGTTTTTCGTACTACAATAATTTAGGAGCCCGTAATTAGCAAAATTTAATACTGGAGAAACAAAATTCCCGTATTTATACAAATTCGATCGAAGCTGATACCGTCTAGGAGGAGTTACAAGTGAAGATTTTTATACATTTGCTTCACAAAATAGAAAGCTTCCGAAAGCTGCTTCCTCTACAGTAAACATTAATTTAAAAATTGAAGATTTTGACAATGCTGTTTTAACTGTCTCCCGTAAAAAAATGTAATACCGGATTTTTGATGCTGGTAGCCCTTAAATCAAGAAGTGTCAGTTGGCAGCCCTAAATATATGCCATTCGAAAATTGGATTTTTTGCTTTCCAATTTTTTAATCAAGAAACATTCTGATGAAAAAACATAGTATGGGACGATTCAAAGTGAAATAAGAGTCGTACATAATCATCAGAATCAAATTTTTTGTACAATGAATAATTGCGATTTGAGCAATCTCTTAAGACATACGCATCTTGCAATCGATTCTGCTGGAAAAATTAATTAAGATAATCATTCAGATCCGCATTTGCAAAATGACTTCGCTTTTCTTCGAAATTTGCATTTACATTCGCTGTAAGTGAATTTCTCACAATCCTAATCCCATCTTGCTAATGTGCAGATGAATTGTTCAAATTCAATACTCACTATACATTCCATACTTTTAAGGCAGATGAATTTGAGTTATTTACTATCAAAGAAGAATCGCTAACATATTACACTCAAATAAATATAGTGCTTCCTTCCATTTGTCAAGATATTAATATATAATTCAATCCGCTATTTGTACATCCTAAACTGTCGCATACATCCAACAATAAAAGTACGAAAGTTATACAGAAATTGGATGAAGGCAGAATTTCATATGAAGCAAATTTTTGCAAATGATTTCGGTACTATAGTTGAACGTCAGTGTCTCATAATTCTTTGAATCTTCTTATAAAACTTTGTGGGCACAGCTTTACAAACTCACGAAAGAAATATTTCCTTCCTGTGGTGTTCTGATGATTGACATTTCTGTGGGGAAACGTGAAAGTACGAGAGGTATCAAAAACATATAATAATTTAAATCAATTCTTTTGTACGTATAATCTTTTGAACGAATCAATTCATCAATAGCTTTGTTTCACTTCTGTATAATGTTGAAGATCAATATAAAACAATGCGAACGTTTCATCTACAAAGCTCAATAGTTTTGCGTGGGAATCCCAAGATAGAAAATCTTACATTCAGTTCTTGAATTTGAATGATGGAGGCAGCCTTCGAATCGAATGTTAAATTACAATCTGATTTGTATATCCGGATCAGCATATATAGCGAACGTCGAGTTTATTTGACGCAAAAGTCACCTCTATAATCATCCACCAGCTACAATCTTCATCATTCGAATATCACTGCAACGAAATATTACACATAAAATCTGACAATGTTTCGTTCAGAAAATTAAATGAAGATTCACTACATTACAACAAATGCGAAAAAAAGTCTTCTGCAAGCTAGTAATGTACAAGTTTTCAATAACTTGACTATCAATATCGACATTTTTACTGATTCGCAGAGTTAATTTGAACATTAGTTACATAACCACATGTATGCTTGATTTTTATTGACCTATGTACATTCAAATATTAGGGAGTTTTTGCACGCAACCGCTAATGAAACGTCAACGCTAACGTCAAAAACGATTTTCTTTGGGCACCGCTATTGGAATTGATAAATAAATTGATTGTCATGTTATTGTTGTTTGCCAACACTTGTGAGTACACTGTAATTTAAGCTAGCACTATTGACCAAGCATTTTCCAAAAAATCTGTTTTCCACGTTGTCGTTATCGCACCAATAGCGGAGGCTTGCAAAAACTCCCTATTTACTTGTATACTTTCTTTGGTATTTTTGATATAAATAATATATCTAATCAGTATGTACTTTCATTTTGTTTACAGTATGTACTTATATACAATTTGCATTTTATTGCATTTCTGATTCTTTTATATCTAACTTATTATCTCTTCTTCCTGTTATTTGGATTTTATTGACTCTTTGGGTGGAATACAATGAATAAATGAAAAATAAAATCATACACAACTGGAAAAAACTACATTACATGTACTAAAAATATCGCCAAATATTGCAATCTTTTCAGCAAGGAAGTTTTCGCATTCATGTCACATCTATTTATTCAAATGTTTCGAACGATGGGATCGCGTAACGTAAATTCGACGTATTAACTCAATTATCGCTCTACTCATACCTTGTCAAGGCCTTTTCAGTTATAATTATTATTGAGCTAATGTACCCCAATATTGGCGGCTATTCTGTAACATAATCATGAGTTCTTATTTATCATTATCTATTAGAATACGGGTGATTATTGAAACCACATTCACGTACGGGCAACGTAAGGGTAAATGGGTGTGTTGCGATAGTGCAGGGTTTAAAAATATCACTAGCTATCAAATGACGTTAGATCACATCACTTGACTTTATATGCTTTGATGTTACAAGGGATACATCATAGCGCACGATATAGGTTGATCCTAGATTATTTATATTCTAGCAAGTGGTAATTATTCTTCAAAAACCGAAGAAATGCATTCTAGATATGGATAGAGATAGTACACTGCACTTATTCTAGCACTTGAATAAAAAATGAACTACCTTGCTTTTTAATAAAATCAAAAGAAAAATTCAGACTGATGGTCGGTGGTCTAGGCCAGCAGCTACTTTTTCTACACCTATGCATGAGCTGTAGTATAAAGCCTGAAGATTGGGACAAAATTGACAAGATTACCACAACTCAACGCGGCAAAAGGAAGTTCGAATGGCTACCATCGCCAAACAAACCATCATCTCTAAGCATAGACCATGTTGTTATTATCTACTCTGATTTTCCACTAACCATTGATTAACAAAGTAAGAAATTTCGCTGTGGTACCATCCAAAATACCAACTGAGGATATTGTAGTCAGTGTTGAGCGAGGGGGAAACCGCAACGGCATTTCAGTGTACAAGCTGATGGAATTGTACAGCATTTGTGAAAATTCATCGCAATTCGAACGGTATTGAACAGTATTTACGATATTTGGACGGCATTGATCGAGATTTTTGGAATTACGGCGGTATTTTAACGGCATTTTCACTGCATTTTACCGGTATTTTCACGGCATTGGAACGACAATGAAAATATTTTCCTCAAACTGCGCATAAGCTGATGTCAAATGTAGTCGATATAGTTGCATATGTACGTCATGCATATGAGTAGCTTGTAATTTATATAAAACAAATATTGCTGATCTGCAAGTGCATAAAATATTCTTTCGTGTACTTGATAGAAAACAGCGTCTTTTCCAAATAGAAAATAATAAAGAAAAGTGCTACTTTTCTCGTTAGTAACACTTTTCCACTTAACAACACTTTTCTGCATAGAAACACTTTTCTTCATAGCAACAAACGATACAATAGTATATTGTGTGGCTAGGGACGAAACAAGACGATTTCAACCGAGGGTGAGCGTTGCTTGCCCGAGCGAAGCGAGGGCCGGCATCACCCTCGGCTGAAATCGTGTTTTGTCCCGTGCCACACACTGTATTTTTCATAATACCTGCATTGAAACTTTCCACATTACAAATTTGTCATAACAAAGTGAATATTTTTCTTTTGATTTTGCAGATAACAAGTCGAGAGTAGCTGCTTGTGCTTAATCAATAAGATGTTGTGGTGTACTTGAAATAGTCGTATTAATACTTTTTTTTTTGAAACTTATCGTCTTTCCAATTGATTTACAGTTCCGAATACAACAACTGTCAAATTAACTAAGGTTATATGATTTTCATTTAGAGATTGACAATTAACAAATGCGACTCTGCCAGGGATAAAACGATTTAAAAAATTAATTCAGCGGACAGAAACAAGCTTGTTTCTCCGCTCGGGCAGAAACAGGCCTGTTTCTGCCCGGCTACACTCGCATTTGTCTGCAATTGTCTTGTTTCGACTGACAAAACAGGCGTTGAAACGCGTTGTTTCAATGCAGGTATTATGAAAACAAATTTATTCATTATCATTACACTTATTAATATTAATTACAAATGTACAATTGTGTAAATTATCAAATGCTGTGCCAGAAGAAGATGCCATCGACTGGAAATCCGAAACTGACCAAGAAGTGCTGGCTCGTTCGCTTGATGCTACTGTTGATGAGGCACAAGAAGTTCCAATAGATGAAGGTTGCTTACTAACGTTATGCTGGCCATTAAAAATTCTTCTTGTCGTATTCATTTTATTCTCGATACTCTCCTCAAAGTATCCCTCGGCAACGGTGCTCGAACGCCATCCTCCATGCCTTCTCAACATTTGGATGTCAGCCTCACTTTCTGCAAGTAATGTCGCAGAAGTCCTTCGGAAACAATGTCCGGTGTAACTACTGGCATTTGGAAGTTGTAAATACTCTGCAATTTTTCTTGGTATACTGTAGAAAGTATTAATATCTACTGGCTGCACAGTACATTTGCCTTTTCGGTAACATTCGAAGAAGGAAGAACCTACGATGACCAATACTTCTTGGTCGTAAACTCAAATACGTTCGATATAATGCAATTCCATTGACACCTCCCACATCTGATAAGATTGTAAAGACACGTTTTTTCTTTGTTTTTGTATCATGCAATGTGACAACCAAAACTTGTAACATACGTAGTTTATCACCTCGACATGCACCATGAAGAACGAAAATTAATAAATTTTTCATGAACAGAAATAAATCATCAGGAGCTTTCGACAAAAACATTATAACATGATCCATCGTCAAAACTTTAGATTTCTTTGCCATATACCCTTCATTTTGACGTTTTATATATGCAATCAACTTTCTATATACGGAAATGTCCACATTCTCATTAATTTGCAACGTGCTTTTTAACACAGAATACATTGACCACAATTTTGAGGATTTAAAAGTCTTAGCCTATAAAAATATGAAAATTATAATAAAAATTTTAACAAGTTAGACTATAAAACTAACCTTCTCAAAAAAGTAAGCTATTAAAATATCTTCATTAATTCCCTGAACTTTCTTTATTATTCTCCACTGGCAAAATAATTCGTAACAATTTTCGCATTTTTCTTTTGATTTTGTCGCGAGTAAATTTGAGGTTGCTTCTGACACAGCTTATAAAATATCAGGAAACTCTTCTTGATCCATTTCGAAAATTGTTTATCCACTCGTCGTTATGATGTTTTGTTACCATGACCATGTTGACAATAAAATTTAAAAAACAAATCTGACATAGCTTCTTTGATAAGAACATTTATGTAATGTCAAAGTTTATATTTTCATTTTATTTTTGTATACTTATTCTTAAGTACACGAAAAAATAGCATGTTCAACACGTAAAGAAAAGTAGATTTTAAAGTTCGTGTATAATTAATGCACTCGCTACGCTCATACATTAATCTTTTACACTCACTAGAAAACTACCTCTTTTCTTTACTTATTTAACAATCTTCTATTTTCATTATTTCTTTTTGTGGTTCGCTTTTCAATACTTTGTACTGTTTTTACATAGTTCTGTAATTGTTAGCTCAAGTTTACTCTTTCATTTCAATTATTTGAACAGGTTAAATAGATTTTCATGTAAATTCTTGAAACAGCAATCCGAGTTCACCACCATGTGAATTGAATGTCTGATAACTGATAACTTATTTTGGAGCCATTTCACATAGTTTATTCTCAGACACCCAATTCACATATCATAGTCCTCGCTATAGACAAGGAAATAGCTAGTGCAGTTCTCAATACCAGAGACTACAAACAGAAAATGACCCCACAACGAAGATTTTGAATAAATCAAAGAAATTCATGAAGAATTCTTCTTTAAAATGAATACATGCGCCTACTAATGAAGAGTGAAGCACTACCGGTCGTCCAGATTCTACGTTTCATCAAAAAACCACAAGCTAAACGTGCCGCTACACTCCATTGTCAACACGATTGGTTCTCATACTTATGACATCGCGGAATATTCACGAAACATTGAGAAATCCACCCACTTCATAGAAAAACTGAAAACAGTCACTCCACAATCTAAATACATATTCGTGAGCTCTGACATAGTTTCGCTTTTCACCATGGTACCCATCAAAGAGACTATCGCATTCATCAGGGACATTTTCGTCGAAGACGTCACGTGACTACTCCACCATGTGTTTACGACTACATACTTCCAATAGAATGACACAATTTTAAAGCAAATCGATGGTGTTGCAATAGGGAGCCCTCTGAGTTCAGTAGTTACCAATTTCTACATGAAGTCATTTGAACATGAAGCACTTGCCACCGCATCACTACATCCCCAGTGCTGGTTCCGCTACATCGATGATACTTTTGTGATTTGAAGCCATCAACGTTATACAGAGTGATCAATGATGATTGTCTGTCACGTGACTAGCAAAAGTTTGCATTATGATCGAAACTATCTCCATGAAATGAAGTTAGTATAAATTTATTTATTTTGATAACTACGTTACCGACATTTCAAGAACACAGTGGCGTATATTTTGCCTATTTTGTGACGGATTTATCCATAATCTGATTCAAAAAACAAGGAAGTAATTGAACAGCTGTATTATTGAATGATTATTGAAAATGTATTATTATTCTACCAAATTTTTAGATTAAAATAGTGTTCTCAGATAAACTGTCATCTGTCACTTGAAGCTCACCATCTCAAGCAGGCGGCAAATAAAAAATCAGAACAAGGCGACACGGACAATCATTTTTGATCACTCTGTACATGCCAAGATCAAGTTCATCATGGAAAGAAAACAATGGGCAACTGGCTGTTCTATTCGGACGGCGCGCGGCACTCTTGGACATAAGGTATATCATAAACCGATACAAACACATATACCTGAACAAGAACTCGAATCACCACCTTAGTACATCGCGCTAATCGGATTTGCGAGTTTCAACACCTACAAGAACTACTTCATATTTTAAGGTAAATATAAGCGCCCTGTATTCTGTCATCACTTCATCCTATTTTCGTTTTTACGTAGCTCATCTTTTATATTTAATTGTAGATTTTTTCCAGAAGATGGATGGATATCATTCGAAACATCCCCAACGTAAACTTCATTTTCAGTAGAATGAACACTAAACCGGTACACCACAAAAATATTATGATAATAATAATATATTTGCCAAGTAATTAACTAAACAAAATAGAAATAGAAATTGAACTACGGAAATACAAAGTATATTTTTCTTACAAATTTTGAGTAATCAAACAATCTATTCTAATAAACAAAATTCACATATTTTTGAGGCAGAACTGGAATAGTTCTAAGATGGACATCATGGTTTTACATGCTCTGTATGGTCACAGGATTGTCCAATTTTGTCAAAATTACTCTCGGATGGCAGAAACAACTCCCACTTATATAATACGTCGCGTCTCGCGACTCAGGATTAAGAAAACTGGAAGTATTAACTGTTAAAAAAACATTGTGCTTTTGGCAAAGAATCCTTTTATTGCCTGATATCCGCTACGTTAAGCTCTGCTATGAAAAACTATTAACATCGCATAATGAGCATTCGTCAAATTTTTCAAAAAACAGGCAAGGAAACTATATGATCAGATACGCTAATGATCTTGGATGCCACTATCTTGAAAATTTCTTTCGAAGTCATATTATCGAAGTTGTAGATTTTATTCTGAGACTCTAGTTTGTAGTCAGATGATTTCCCTGGATCCCATTTATTTTTCATCCATGTTGGTGTAGGTTGCTCTTAATCTGTTCTTTTAGAGTTTTTGATGAGATTTGTGATACTAAGCACATGAAATGATCAGATATTATTACTACACCTAAGAAAATTATTAAATCAATTCCTGGGTATTTAAATTTTTATTCTACCGATTTCAACGAGCTTCGGAACATTGTTGAACCACTTTTGTGTCTGAAGATTGTCATTTTTGATTCTGCTGCTTTTTGCATTGCACTGTCTTGTGATCCTTGACAAGTATGCGTCCACCGTCGGATTTTTAGGGTTTCATTTATTGTTTTGCTATTACTATAATTGACTTTGTCATTAGTTGTAAATCTACAAATGTTAGAGTATTGTGCGATATAAGATTGGCACGAAACAAAGTTAATAGCTCATCCATTTTTATTGTCTTTTCAGATATAATGTAAACTGAATTAGATGAAGTTTTTTTTTTTAGTTCAAGAACTTTAACAACAATAAAATCAGCCTTAAGACAAGATTCATGTTCATTTCTGTACTTCTTCTTCTTTTCACCAACACTCCTGCAAAATATATAGCATACATCATACAAAGTTTAAACTGCTAGACTATCTGATAATTCCAAAATTAAATCAGAACGATATGCTCAGGCGACTTGTACAGCTCTGGACTCCAGGACTTTGCACAAAATTACCCCGTAAATGTCTTAATAAATATGCATTTCTTCATTACATCATCTTGGATGTGATGCCAGCAGGTGCCTCTAAAGGGAGCCCTATATTAGCTTGCTGCAGAGTTGAATTTCGTAAATAAGATATGTCATAAATAAATAAATTCAAATAAATCTGCAGAAAATTCTACACGATAGAAAGCTTGAATTTTAAATAATTTTTGCCTAGAAAAAACACATATGAAAAGTGTCAATGCAGATTTCATATTTATCAAGCAATGTAATCCGTTAATAAAAAAATTATAATTTCATGTTTCAATATCAATCACGCCTTCTACCTGGATTGGGACGTGATCAATATTCATTTAATCTTTTTATTTCAAATTCTAACATAAATAACCGCATACATACATGAAAAAAAATCAGGATAATAGATTCGAAATTAATCAATGATGGAGACAAAAGTAGATGTTTATCAATTGTTCTCGTCAAATGAGCACATCCTGCGTCCAAACTTTTTATTATCTAGTATTATACAATAGGCTTATTATTGATGAGAGTAGGATTTTTTTCAAATTCAGTGTACAACAAAATGTATCTATTGGATACTACACAAGTATGATTGACGAATCAAATTATGATCACACCGAAGACAGTCTCAACACAGTTTTTAATAGTCTAATAATCAAGATGAAAAACATTATGTATACCTAATTTATATTCTATTGATTCTACTTTCAAAACTAGTATTCCAATAGATAAATGCAATATCATTGATATTACTAAATTGGAACAATAGAAAAATTTGATCATTGATAAAATTATTCAGAATTCTGAAGTATCTTCAAGCATGTTGCTTTTAAGTTCACTACCCTCCGCGCTGCTTCGGCAATATTATCTTGAGACTATCGATGATCAAGAATATTATCTTTTAACATACTTTTCTCAACAAGCGCCGTTCATGACATAGTATGCACTATGATGAGTGATTACGGTAGGCCACACATAATTCTACTAATGAACTCAGTTTGACATTTGCGTTGGTAGCGCTGCGATAATTTTCAATTATTTCTGCTTTTGTGTTATTTGCATATACGAGTACATGTTTAACTCACGATTTATTATTTATTCTGTATAAAATACTGAAATGAACATGATAGTGCATAGATATAATTATTTTTATTTACATCGCTGCAGCGCTGAAATTGATATAGAGTGAGTATTCGACTTTTGTCATCATACATGTATGCAGTAACCTCTAATTATATATAGACCGGTCGCCAGGCGAGTATGCGTTGCTCCAAAATGAAGGTATGCATCCACGCATAAATAGAGAGAGGCTATCTCTTTCTAATAGTCCAGTCAAAATAGACATTCACCCTTGCATAAATTCCCAAGAAGCTGAAAATTGACATGAATGTTAGGGATACCATTATAATGAAGTTGTGAAGAGTCTCCAACGATTCCGTGTGTGCAAAAAATTTTATGCGAGGTCAAAGTTCGCAAAAATGGGTTTTTTGAATTTTTTAGCGGAACGATCAGTTTTATGATATAAATAGCTCAGATACAAATTATAGATCTTTCAATTCTCTACAAAAATAGTCTGTTCCTCCTTATTCCTAAGATCTACTATTTCTGAGAAAAAGCCATTCCAAAGTTACATTCTCCATTTATGCATATGTTGCCACGCCACCTATGAGGTAGTGTACTTGGCGCGTATTTTTCAATGTGGTTTGCCCGGTAGGCCTACTCTATGGTTTCTTTATTGAAGTTCAATATAATATTAGGTCTTCTTATTCAACTTCTTCTTCATCTTCATCTTCCTGAGTTGACGTAAATTGCTCAAATAGCGATACAACAGTTGTTTCACCGTTGATATAAGGATTATCTTAGGTTGAAGATTTAGTATTTGAACACGACCAACTTTGACAGCTGGTGCAGTGGTGCATGCTTGTGAACAAAGTCATCTTACTTTCTTGCAGCCGCATTTCGAATTACACTCTTTTCTGTAGCTATAAAAAAAAGTATTAAGGAGCTTTTCTAGTGCAGGTGGAAGTAGAGTGTGGATTGATCCTAATACATTATTAATTAGCTTCCAACCTCATTCTTCTGAGTCCAGTTGAACCTGCTAATATACTTGATAAAAATGTTGATAAGCAGAATCCGAGGTTTGTGTATGTTTTGCAAAAGATACGAAACGTAACTTATCTATGCAAGTAATTTAAAGTAAGTGAAAGACGGACACTGCTACGTTGACAATTGAACAGCAGACAGATTTTGCTCAAGGCCGCATGGTCACATAAAATGAGGGACTGGGTTTCTTTTTATTTCATATTCTAAGAATTATCATTCAATATTAATGTACGAGTTCTAGTTACGCAGACTAATAGTTGTACCTATATTATACGTCCATAATGTACATAGGCAGCGTGGTCATGCATATTATTGAGAAAATAATTCTAGAATGACTTTTTCTCAGGAATGATGAGTCTTAAGGAAAAAGGGGTGGGAACCATTTTTGTAGAGAATTGAAGGATCTACAATTTTTGTCTGAACTATTTTTATCATTTAATCAGCCGTTCCGCTTAAAAATCCAGAGAACCCATTTTTGCGAACTTTGACTTCGTATAAAATTCTTTGCACAAATGGGATCGATAGGGACTTTTGACAACTTTATTATAATGGTATCCCTAACGTTCATGTGAATTTTCAGCTTCTTGGGAATTTATGCAAGGGTACCCCTATTTTTAAGGCTAACTTGACTGGACTATTATGCGGTTTTCATAATGTTTTCTTTGGAATCTGCAGTAATGCATTTTTCCCATTAAAAAATTGAATAATGAATTTGAAATACATCATATTATATTGTGAATAGAAAAATATGAAGGAAACATTATTGATTATAAATATAATTGAATATACATATGGTTTGCCATGAATAGAGTTTATTTTACTAACCTCACAAATTTACTATCATTAAACATTGGAAAATGGAATTGATTCTGTCAATTTCGATCTCACAGTTGCCTTATATCTCTGCAAATATAAATTTAGTTTTTTGACATTATATTTGCAACGAGTATTGAGAAACATTTCACAAACTTGTAAAATATTCTACACAAGTCACCATCTTAAATGTTCACGTAAACTCTCAAGTTAAAAACAATGCACAACAATAAGACTTTCAACTTATCAGATCCCGCACACCTATGATACAGATAAAGAATGATTCTGCCCAAGAAGAGTAGTCACTCGACGCCTCTGGTTCCGCTGAGCCGATTTACAGAGCATGCGCAGTTGTCGTGTTAGATAGAGATAGCATGTAAAAATGAACAAGGATGAACTCTCTCCAATGACATATCGCTGGAGCCAGCCCCTTATGTGTTGGAAGTATACAGTTTGCCAGTCCATTATACATATAGAGGTCACTGCATGTACGCCAATAAAATTTTCAAGAATAAGTGCCTATTACGTCACCAAAACTTTTTCAATAATTCTCGACTTTACTGAGTAGTTCATAGAAAGAAATAGAATTGATATTTTCTAATTTTGAGTAACGAAGAATACTAAACAGACCCTACGTACAATAATAACAAAAGAGTAATCTCCTAATGAGGAAACCTCATAAATTACACTGGTCTACAGTGAAAAAGTATTCGGAATAATTTTAACTGAAATTTGTTTGTCTACCCATGCTAAATAAGAGTTGATAAGTGAATATTATTTATTAGTTTGAGTTTCCACGATACCTGGTATCTTTAAAATTTCAAGAGTCCAGTTCCCTTGAACTTGATAATGTTGAAAATGATTCTTTAGTTGACCAAAAAGAAGTACTACTTCCACTACTGCATTTAAAACTATAGGGCTGATGAAAATTTTCTGAAAGCAATGGACAAAAATAGAGCTGATTTTCAATACCTTTGCAGAAATTTCAAGCGTAACTAAGATCAAGAAAAATATACTCGTGGATCCTCCAACAAAAAAGTAATTTAAAGATAATCTATACTTACATCTTTCAGAATTTTATCAAATAAAGAACTACTCTTGATTATAAATTCTGTATATTTTATTTGAAACTTTGACGTTTCAATCCTATGACCAAGGATCTTCTTTAGAAAACAATGATACAAAAATAAAACAAGACAAGCTGGAATTTGAAATCAAAAGTAGTTTTTCAATTAAAAGATGATATCTATGATCCTCTTTTAGAAATTAAAGAGAAAGAAGCCTGGAAAGATTTTCGGCTGGCTAAAAATATTTCTTGAGAAGTAAGAAGAATGCCAACAATACTATACTTTACGGAAATACGTTATCATCATAACAAAAACGGGGTTGTGACATTTCCTTGAATATATACTTTCTATATTCTCATTTAAACTTTTCTTCGGGCAATTAAGGGATCTTAAGCTCTAAATATGGGAAGCGCTTCCATCAGGACATCGCAAACCTGAGAAAACGATATCAGGGCAAGTGGAACATTTTAATATTGGCAGATTATTACTGAATTGTCTGTAGAGATGTTACAGAAACAGAATACAAGAGAGCAGTAAAGAAACCACGTCGCAATTCCACTAATGTATAGAAGAATAGTATGATTTCCGTAGATTTTTGCGGAAACTTTGCATTTTTTTTTCTAGAAAATGGAAACTAATTTTAGCCCTAAATAATAAATTTTGTATTCAGTATATGTCAATTGATAGAAAAAGCTACTTTTTGCAAAGAATACTTTTTCAAAGTCGAAATTTGTAGACCAGTGTTATTTATTGATGAAGCAAATAGAAATTTTGACATGAATCGCGTCATTATATTTGGAAATGGTTAGTGAATGTACTGACAATTCTCTTATCAGTATCAATTTCAAGATTTCAATAGGCTTCCGGGTGGGTTACAAACGTGGCAATCATGCTATTATCTTGCTGTGTGGACATTTCCTACATCCACAACAAGATTGTTCATGGCTTCAATCATACTCATAAAATTTAAACTGATATTAGACTGACACTTCATGCCGATTGCTGCTAGCTGACATGTTATAAACTCGATTTCTAAATGACGTTTAATCAAGAAAATAGGATTTCAAGAATGTTTTACTGGATTGTAATATTTTGATAACAATTTTTGGCTGCATTTATTTTTGGTCCTATGGAAAAAAAACGAATATCAAATACATCTCATCGATTAATAAATTTGATCACTATTGACATCAGTACCTCTACATAGATATTCACAGACCAACTGACATGACATTAGAATCTATACTAGATATGATGATGAAAGTATTCAAAAAAATGGAATCCCTACTTTTCTAGGAGCCCTTCTCACACATTTTTCAATTTATATGGCCCCAGTTTGGCAAAACTAAGGCATAATTTGTCATGATTGATGAATACTTTAAAGATCCTTAAATGTTGATTCCTAAAAAATTTTGTGTGTATGATGGAGAAAAATCCAGTCAATGAATTCGAGGAGAATAATGTAATAAGGATCAACTTCTCTATAAATTCCTACTTTACTCATTCCAATGATATCACCTCGAAAAGTGATCAGTCAATTTTCCTGCAACTGTTTATAAAGGTGAAAATAAGTGCAATTGAACGGTACAGTAGACTGTGAGCGTAAATTAATGTCCTATCGCAGTGAAAACATCAATTTGAAATAAGTTCAGTTGGGTGCCTTAACCAGTGAGAGCAGTCAATTGAAAACGAATCACGTAGCAGAGAATTCTCTGCGGGATGCTTTGATAGTTCAATTTTATACAATCTGATACTTAGCAAATTTTAACGACTGTATCAACAAGAGCATGGGAATGTATTTAGAATGGAACAAACTGCAATTTCAAGACTCTCTTTCTCTCAGTTTCTGTTATTAATTCACGTAATACTCCTATCATCAAAATAAAAAAATTGTGACAACATTTGAATAACAGATCAAAGCTCAATAAGGATGTATTCCACAAAAATTCAAATTTGAGAATTGGTTTTTGAAACCATCAGCTCAGACCAAGAAGTAAATGTAGACACGTATTTCGCTCTTATTAGAACACGCCAGTACAATCAAACTCAGATTAGGAGGACTTGATTCTCAGAGCGCATATTCTCATATATTTGTAAATGATGAGCAGAGGTAGAATTTACATGCAATACCATCTTCCGAGCACAAATTAGCACGTGTTTAAGTTGCTTCCTGGTCTATGATGAAAATTTTAAAAAACGATTTTAAAATATGTCACGGATATTTTCCATAGGTTCTACGTAAGATCAATAATCATATCAATTTTAACAATTTCAGCAAGTAACACAGCACGTAAGTTATTTGAAGGGTTCGACAATATGTGTTCTTATTAAGGAGAGTTAAGTTCTATAGTGTTTCAGTGTATCTTGAAGAGTAAGTTGAAATACCAGGTGTATGAGTTGAATGAGTATGCAGTTAATTGGTTGAGAGAGAGCGTTTGAGAGTGACCGTAAGTTGAGTTGTTGTTCATATTAGTATCCTGAATTATCTTATGTATTGTTGTATGAATGCTCTCCTTTTGCCGCAGTCACTTCAGGAAAGTCTTTTGTGTGAGTTTTTGACACGGAGTGACAGTCAAGCAGCAGCCAACGAAGCATGACTTACTAGCCTCGTACCACCGATGCCCTACCTGCCATCTCTAGTGTTTTGTTATATCAGAAGGTGCGCAACGTGAGTATGTAACCTGTGTGTGTGAGTATGTGATTCTCCTCACTAAGCAAGTAGTTTGCTTATGTTACATTTTATTTCCAGAATACATGAGATTTACACTCTGAGACAGGCGGCCGCTGTACATCAATTATAAGTGATTATTTTTACCATCCAAATTTCGACCAATAGAATTGCACCATTCGACGTCACGTGGTACAACCTACACGGTTTTCAAGTGGAAATTTTTTGGAAATTTTGTCTGTTGGTTATATATACAAAACAAAGAATATCCAGCCGCGTTGATTCAGCATCTGTCAAACTGACAGACAGATTGAATGTGAAAATGAGCAGATTCAGAGTCGAGTCTCTGGAATATATTGTTGAATTTGGATGGGAAAAATAATCTTCCGAATACCATTCGTGATTAAATTTAACCTGGCAAAATTTTTAGATTGTTACGAGAGCTTGCTACCAATTTATTTCGTGATATTGATCAAAAATCACTCGCTTGACAGCTCGTGATTTTTCTGTCAATATCATTCAATAAATTGCTAAGCAACAAGCTCTCGTAACAATCTAAAAATTTTTCCGGTAAAATTTAACCACTTATGATATTATATATGAATATTGTTTATTGTGATATTCAATTGAAATTTAATACAAGTGTTATATTGAATTATGCTTTATTTAATTCATTCTTCCATGAATATGAATTGTAGAACACATCTTGTCAATATATTTTTCTTTTATTACAAACGTACTCTGAAGATAGAATATGATATGTAGCTTTTTATCATATAATAAATGACTTGAACAATTAGTCTCCATTTAAATTACTTACGGTACAGGTTCCAAAAAGCGGAAGATAGGAGATACTCACCTGTAATAAAAAAAAACATCATTAGAAAATGTTCCTATACTGGTTGAATAACTACAAGAGAGTATAAAAATCAAAATAGTTTTTCGCAGATCATTTCTTCCCGATTCGCATTAGAGATTTGAGCGTTAATGATGATACCAATCAAAATGGCACGCGAGTCAGTGACGATTTCCTTATATCACCGTGTTAAGTTCCTGTTTTGGGAGAAATAGGTAGATAACATCAAGGATACACTGGAATTAAGGTTTATCAGGTTGAAGTGATTGATGTTTGAAAATTATTAAATCTGCAATATATTCATGTTACACTTTGAAATACAACTTTTGATAGTTTCAGTATTATTTATTGTGATCTATTGGACAATCACCTGTCATGCTACATTTGTCGGTCAACATGAAGACTATACAAGGAATCCGAACTCTTGTGACTGAAATGACAAAATATGCCCAAAAAATCTGACAAATTAGATATCGCTAGTATTCGTTGTGGTTGTGCAAAATATGATGTAATTAATTGGAAAATTTGAAAGATGATGATCTTTTTAACATTATTTCTCTAAGAAAGTTTGGTTAGATAAGGAATGTCCTCATTTTGGTTGAAAAACACATTATTAACGTCATGTTTCCAAGTACACAAAATCGGTAAATAGCAAATAGAAGCTTAAACAATGCAGATCACGACAAGAAGTTGATATCTATCCAATTTCCACTGTCGCCTGTGAAATCGTACAACTCTAAATTGTTTCACCATTTTTTTAATAGAGGAATATGACGTATTTAATATGTAAATTTGTAAAATTTTGATGCTTTGGCAAAAAAAAATTGACGATTAATGTGACATGACAGACGATGGATTCGCTCAAAATATGAAATAATTCACTCAAACTGATGACATATTGCAAATTTAGTAATATTCTTTTTGGTGGTATGTTGATTTTACCGGCAAACTGTAGTTACTATAGTTAGACTGACTCACAGTCCATGGGCAAAGTAATCATCAGTAGTAACTCAATTTGAAAAACAAAATTAGGATCCATATTTTGGATAGATCTTCCAATCGTGCAAAAATTTTTGTAAGCACCACGGTCAAAAGGTATAGTACCGATTTCGTATAATATTTGGAAACTTCGCCAAGGCTCGACCACCAAATTATAATTCTTAATCGGTAAACTGTACTTACTGACCTTAATACTTAAATAACTATGGTATCTTCTATCTATTCCACTCAAAATGATGACAACATGATGACTAAAATGAGATATTCTAGTTTTATAACAATGCATTAGTTTTCAAATGATATTTTCATTTTTTCGTTCAATATTAACAACGTATCTAACAAACTAAGTAACTTCCTTCCGATTTCCTCGTATTCGGTTTCCAAGTGTATATCCTGTAAATAAATTTCGAAAATATTCACTTATCTAAATCCGTGGATTGGCCTAGATTGTTTTGAAAGTCAGAATGAGGATGTATTCTATTTTATTTAATACAGATATTAACTATAGCTATTTTATCAAGTTTAAGACATTCTTGAAATAAATACGATTACCTTATCATCAAGTCGAAATTGCAGCACTTTACCTAATTTCGATTCCATCAATTCACAGCTAAATGATCTCGAAAACTAATTATGTCGCAGATACCTGGTCTGATTATCAAATTAGTGAACTGTGCGACTGGCAATAAAGTCTTCTTGCACTAAATTCTAAACATTGATCACGGCTTAACATTAACATGCAATAAATGCAGCTAGAGTAGAAAGTTATTTTTGGACAACTCTTATTATTTTTATTTTTAAAAAAACCCTCCGATTGAGTCAATTGATCCGGAGATACTCAGTTCATATCTTTAGATTTATTTTTTCAACTCTTATTTAAATCAATACATAACTTAAGGCGAGTGTCTTGGTGTAGCATGGCTTGATAAAAACTCTTATTTCATTTTGTTATTTACTTTCCTGTTATACCACTTAGAAACCTAATTCAAAACATTTTAAAAGAAATAGAGTGTTTACACACAAATCTCACCTTACCTTTTTGATACAATCACCTATTTGTTGAATAATTGTTGTAAAAGTTACAACAAATTGCTGTATTTCAAATCCAGTTTTACGCGATACTGAGAATCAATTTCAAATTTCTACTTCTGAGCCCGTGTACAGAATTTCGTGACCTTCAAACAATGTTTTTTCGAAAAAAAAAAAATTGTAGTGTATATTTCGAGTAAATTCCATAATAATTTTAGTAAAAAATTCGAATATTTTGTTAAATTTGCCCACAACGAGTGGCGACACTAAGTGAGAGAATTAAGAGTTATATAGAACTCCGCCTTCGGGTTTATGACACTACCTGCTAGAAACTGGATTTTAGCAAACAATTCAGATTCACGAAATCCTTGGCTTCAAAACTAAAACTTCAATATTGAACAAGAAATTCAGTCATAGCATTGTGCTATCAGAAATTTTTATTTATTCAAGGGAGATATATTTGAACTGAGATGAAATTATGGTACTATTTGGCTTTTTGAAATCTCACAAAGCTTTGCAACCTGAAATTTTGTTAGGGATTATCACTAATTAAAGCATTGTTTTCGGAAATTATTCTTGTTTACACTTATAGTAAGACAAAAGGGATCAAAGTATAAGATTTTTGAAGTTTCAGAATATAATATCAATACAATAAGTCGTGCAAGCTATTTTCCCCAGTATGAATTTGCGGGAAATGTCATTGCAATCGCAAATGAAATTTGTAAAATCAAAAATAGTATATAGTATGTACACTTTGAGCTCCAAAGTTTTTCTGACTCGATAGAAATTTGGATATAGGTTGTTTGCGTATAAATGTTTTTATTAAACGCTGAGATAAAAGTTCTTTGGATTATAGTAGAAATAGTTTATTTAATCAGATTAGTATTACATAATTTTTCTTTTGTAGTATTAAGCACTATAAATACATACAATAAAACTCTAACTAAAGTTCTGATGGATTGACTTTGCCATCATATTTGAATAAGATTGAGGTTGACAATGATATTGTTCTATTTTTTAACATGCATGATATTTTATTAACTTAACAGAGCATAGTTGAAGTGGGGGTTGGCTAAAATTGATAATTTCATTGGTTGCTTGAAATCACATACTTATTCTATTGGTGGAAAACAAAATTTTAGAGAGGGCTGACAATTCTAAGAAATAATATGGATCAAGATAACCACGTGCAGTTTGGTAATTTGAGAAGCACTGCCCTATATTATTTTAAGTCATGATGTCAACCACTTGACCACAAATTTATATAACACGTCACAAAATACAAGGGCTTAAGCAAAAATACTTAAAGTTTTGAGGTTTTTCAATGAGAAGGGCCTGGTGCCCGCCTGACGGCAATTCTGATAATTTATGATATGCACATGACAGGCACGTTTTCGTTATGGCAATTTGTAAAATAAACATTTTATAGTTAATTCCTAACAAGGTACCTAGTTGATATAAAAGCTACTGTCACGCGGACTACTGGAGAAATTTGAAATATAGTAACTCAATTTCTCGCAAATAACTTAAAAACTGAGGATTTTTACGGTATTAGTAACATTGAGGAAAATTCTTTTCTTTTGATTGCATTTTTACTTCCCCGACCTATAATTTAATAGGGGGAGTATTGAGATCGTAATTTTTCGACAGCTCGAGATTCTGATAAGTCTTCACGTTTTAGACCCTACTGAAACCAAAAAACATAATTTTAATAAAAGTAGGTCTGTCGGTCTGTGTGGAAGCACAATAACTTGAAAACGCAAGAAACGCCTATGAATTTTCGACGGAAATTTTATATTTAAATTTTTGATCAAAAATCCAAGTTCAAGTTCAGAGAGAGCTTTTCCCAACCAGTGGTACTTAAACTTTATTGGTGGAATAACATTCATTAGCAACATTTTTCTAAATTATGGGTGATTCATTTGTTATTATCGAAATTTTAATTATTATAGAATGCGTTATATTTTTTTGAGCCAGAGAAACAATGAGAATTATTATCACTCATATTTTGACATCACATGCAAGCGTTCGTCAATTGTTTTTTAAAATAAGTGATTTTGCTCTATCGTATTTGGTATCAGAATATAGCTCTTGTGGAGATAATGCTAGCAGAAGTGTCAAAAAGGATATTTAAACGATTATCAATTATTTCTATCACAAATCATTGACATGATGTCTAGTTTGGATTCAATTTTAAGCTATCGGGAAGATAGGCTTAGTAAATATCAAAAATTAATAATTAAGTAGTGGAACCCACGTTACCATCTTTAAATTACACTTCCGGCGGTCAAATGTCGGAACTGTATATTCCAATTAATTAAAAACCTTAAAAACCTACAAAAGAACTCTTCATCCACAACAATACTTATTTTATGTGAGGACTAAAAAATAACCGCCATCTGTCACTGCTGTCACTTTAATAAAGAGTTTTTTTATAGATTTTTGGGGTCTTCAATTAATCCATTAATCTCCAAAAATCTATAAAAGAACTCTTTATTCATTAAAATACTTATTTTTTGTAAGAGCCAAAAAATAACTGTCATCTGTCACTTTAACAATGACAGCTGTCACTTTGACAATAACAGCTTTTACGTTGAAATATGCAATTAATTGATGCGACACTCTAAATTTCTAAGAGTGAATATTTTCTAATTCATATTGATAAAATTTGCTGTGTCCATCACAGTCCAGTTTGGTATCAATTTAATAATTTATAGGTATCAGGTAGATGAGCTTAGTGGGAATATAAAATAAATAGACAGTGGAGTCCACTCTACTATCTTCAAATTACACTTCCGACGAACAAGTAACATAACTGTTCGTTCCAATGAATTAAAGACTCCGTAATCTAGATAAGGATTCATTATTTTCAAAAATACTTATATTGTAAGGATTAAAACCGCCATCTGTTACTATAACAATGACTGCTGTCATTTTGACAATGATGGCTGCCACTTGGACAATGCCAGCTGTCACTTTGACAATAACGCTGTCACTCTGACAATAACAACTGTCACTTTGACAATGACAGTTGGCACTGACTCTTTGACAATTGGTACTACACTCTAAATTCATGAAACAGTGATGAAACTTATCATGAAATTTATGATCGGGGAAAAACTGTGGAGGCCACAGCAGATTTTGATATTTACATAATAGATTCATAAATGCGGATTCAAAAAATTAATTGTCAAGATATCAATAATAATACTTTCTTGTCTTGTCTTGGAAAATAGAAAATACTTCTTGTCTTTCAATTTCAAGACAAGATCAAGATTATTTTCCGATTCTTGTGTAACACTAGAAATAATTGACATTTTATCTTTCAAAACATTTATGACTTTTGAGAACGTCCCTTTTCGTCATGAAATAACCAATTGTAGGGTACGTTCAGAACCCTTGAAAGCTACGACATACGTATTAGACAGTAAGCATTGCTCACTGCAATGACGTATATCGAATGCTTACTACTTACTAGGGAACGCCCTGACACACCTACTTTTCTTCTCCCATCTTCACACTTGCAAAACCGTAGATGGTATAGGATTGCAAGACACTCGCAAGAGATGGGTAGTATTCGAATACTTTGGTATTCGAATACAGTATTCCAATACTTTTTGTGTATCCGGATGCTGTATTCGAATACTTTAAAAAAATTGTATCTATTATCCGTATCCGCAAGATGATTGTAAAAGTATCTGTATTCGAATACTTTCTCTAGTCCACGGATACAATTTTATTAGGTATTCTCCTAATGTGTCTCTACAGCGCTGACTTTCGCGCAAGTATTTGGAGAAATAACGGACAGACGCGTGAAGTTGTAGTAGATTAGTGCACATTTTTGATGAATTTTTTGATTTCACCGAGTATCAACATCAAGATCAGACAGACAATATGAGCAATATCACCAATTTTATGACTGGGCAGAACTCACAAAGCAATATCAATCGTACTCCCAAAATTGAGCTGGAAATGTTGAGATGTCTTGAAGATAAAAGGACAAACATGCAGATGCTCAATGAATACCCGTTGTTAAAGAAGTTGTATCTTAAATACAATACATGCCTGCCATCTTCAGCACCAGTTGAAAGATTATTTTCCTTTGCAACTATGATTGATGCACCACGACGAAACGCACTTACCGATGAAAATTTTGAAATTCTTGTTCTGACTAAGGCAAACTCTAACAAATAAAACCAGAATTATTGCAACAATTTAATATTTTATATATATATATATATATATATATATATATAACTTTTATTTATTTGTTTGGGTGTTTTGTTTTTAAAAACAATTTATTTCGTTTTCACACAAATAATACAAATAGAACTTTATTAGAAACGAGAAGTCGATTGACAAATACAAATTTATTATAATTAGTTTAAAATGTTTTAATGTTGAATATTATGTTCTGACTGGCTATGTTCTCACGCAGGAGATCTTTTATAACCTTTTCACAAATATACAAAGTAAGGTTCAATGTTCTTGGGGAATCAGCAGAATTCATGGGAATTGGTCTTCTCACTTATATATATATATATATATATATATATATATATATATATATATATATATATATATATATATATATATATATATATATATATATATATATATATATATATATATATATATATATATATATATATATATATATATATCAATTCTGATAGTCTATAACTTTGGATCAAATAATGATTGAACAGTAACGTATGGTTTAATTAACGCTGCGCAGTCACCAGAACCTCACGCAGTGTTAACAACTCTGTTAGAATTCAAATAGAGATATGACCAGTGCACAGGATGTTAGGGAACTGCTTGATTCAATAAACAATGAAATTACATAGCTATAAGAGGAGCAAATCAGCACAGGAGAATGAAACTTAATACCGGCAATTGGAAAAGCAGGTGGAATGTGAGAATCAACAAATAGAAATACTGGATAGAAAAGAAAGAAAAAAAATATCTTATATTCCATGATATTGAGGAAGAGGAAAAGCATGAAGATCTAGAGATAAGATTATTCCAATTATTAAATGGAAAGAATGCAATTGATAGAATAACTTTGCAAGACTTTGAGGATACAAGAAATTGCATGAAGCATTATCAACTACCATGGCTTAGTTGCAAAAGGCATTATAACTACGTTTTTGAACTACGCTTAATCGAAAAAAAACTGGCTTATAGGGTTATTCTTCAGTATATAATACTTAAATGATAATTTTAATAAATTTTATGAAATCAAAACCTGATAAGTTTCACAAAAATATATAATTTTAAACTGTATTTATCACGGAAATAGTGTGAAAAAATCATAATTCTCATTCAAATATCAAAGACTAATGTTTCCATTTGGGAAGACGGAAGACTTGAAGCAGAGTAGGGTTAGGAACACGATTCAAATTCATATTTGACAATTTAATCAAAGCTAACAATGATTAATGCAACTGAAACCATCTGTTTCTAACCTCTCTTCCACATCTAAATACAAACTGAAATATTTGATTTCAATATAATTATGATCAAAACATAAGTCCAACTCAAAATTGTAATTTTATGGCCAGTTGCATCCTTATGGCTTAAATTTTAGGCTTCACTTGAACAAAAAAAATCGTATCGGAATAATGACAACAATGTCCATGTCACATTTGACTTTTAAGTTTTGGTACGATATTATTCATTTAAGCGATACTTAAAATCTAAGGGTCAGCGGTGCAACTGGCCATAAATATTATAAACAAGTGAAAAATTCTTAAAACTTATTATTTTTAGTAAACGTTATTGAGAAATTACTTTAGCTTACATCTTAACAATAAGTCAAGCAAATTGTGATTCGCAACAAGTGTCAAAAACTATATATTACCAGCAAAATCAAGAGAAATCTACAAAAAAAGAAATTACCGTCAATCTTTGGATTGGAGGGACAGATCTAAAGTTTATAAATTACCAGAATATGTGTTTATTATCAGTTATAATGAGTAGTTGTGAAAAAATTGTATCTGCAACTCATATTAAGACACGTTCATCACGATAAGAACCGTAGTCTGAATGGCTATCATTGAATATTCGTTGAAAATAAATATTTTTTGCATTATTCTGCCAGAAACAATTCTTCCATATCTATAAAACTCCAATCACCAATGAGAAAAAAAATTATCAACGACTACTTCCGTAATTCAATATCCTGAGTCCCGATAGGACGGAACAAATGGCATTAAAACAATCCACTCCTGTCCCAGTGGGCAGACCAACACACAAACCCAACCCGCGACCTAATTCTGCGCCCATCAACAGCACCGGAAGTGATATGAATGTGACAAGCCACAACAGAGGAGTGTCACTAACACCATACCACCATCGCATGTTTTCTAATTCCTTCGACAAACATTCACCATTTGATTATGCCAGCATAACACTATTTTCGAAGTTTGTCGCGAATAATATTCAAGAAGCAATATTAAAATCAGTTCAATAGGATCATGACAGTATAAGAATAAGGAAGAAATAAAAAATAGCTGGAGATGAATGTACTTACGGTAGTACGCATTGCTGTTGAAAAAGTCCTATTGGAAAAATATTTATTCAGTATATTAGAAGCGTTAAGCGATTGTTCGTAATTTGAGCAGTAACACTGTTGCTCTGAAATGAGAGGAGGAATAGGGCAGAAAATGAAATTCAAACTCTGTAGCAGATGCTGATAATCTGTACACCAAAAATTTAGATAAATTTCAAAAGTTAGCAGTATTCAAATAAGTACCAATTTGATTAAGTACCAAAATAAGTACACAATATTTGGTACTTATACTTGAATACTTACAAGAAACCACGTGAGTGTTCGATTTTCAAGTATCGCAATCAAATACTTGTACTTAATGCTTCAAATGGTCCTTAAGTGCTACTACTTTTCTGTCCCGTCAGTCATAAACCACGCTATAGATCGCTGGAACCTCGTATTTTAACACAAAGTTTCAGCACTACTTTAGTATTGCAATCAATTGAACGGAATATGGAATTAAAACTCGGGTGAATATGAAAATAAATCTAAAATCTTACATTAGAATGTAGCGTAGTGAATTGGAAATGTAAATAGATTGGATACCGCTCTACATAATTGATAAGTGAGGGAAATGGAAACAATGAATGATACAAATGTATAAGTTATTCTTAAATTCACGAGGGACTTGTTCAATAATACGAGCAAAGCGAGTGTTTCTGAAAACTCCGTGAGTGCATCAGAGTCTTTTTATTCGTGCTTCTTACAATGTTCGATCATCCCAATTTTCGTGGAATATAGTCAATTTTCATATTAAAAAATATGTATATTAGAATTCAGTTCAAGATTTTTTGTCATAAGGAAGAACTTTCATGTTACAAACGATAGGAAAAAAAAGTCTATTTTGTAGGACTGACGCTACTCTCAGAAAAATTGCCATTGTAATCACATTGTAACCTTGTATGCACTAATTTATTTTTGTGTCTGAAACAAAGAAACGGTTATGATTGCGGCAAATTTATATATTATATATGTATACTGTTTTTGACTGTGTCTTCTAAATATCTTTGTATGTATCATAATAGACAATAAATTCTCATTATTATTATTATTATTATTTTCATAATACCTGCATTGAAACAGCGCGTTTTCATGCCTGTTTTGTCAGTAGAAACAAGACAATTTCCGGCGAGTGTAGCCGGGCAGAAACAAGTCTGTTTCTACCCTAGGGGAGAAACAAGCTTGTTTCTGATCGCTGAATTTGTTTCTTACATCGTTTTATCCCTGGCAGAGTAGCATTTGTTCATTGTTAATCTCTAAATGGAAATCATATAACCTAAGATAATTTGACAGTTGTTGTATTCGTAACTATAAATAACATTGAAAAGACGATTAGTTTAAAAAAAAAAAAGTATTAATACGACAATTTAAAGTGCACCACAACATTTTATTGATAAAGCACAAGCAGCTATTCTCGACTTGTTACCTGCAAAATCAAAAAAAAAATATTCACTTTGTTATGACAAATTTGTAATGTGGAAAGTTTCAATGCAGGTACTATGAAAAATACAGTGTGTGGCACGGGACAAAACACGATTTCAGCCGAGGGTTATGCCAGTTCTCGCTTCGCTCGGGCAAGCAACACTCACCCTCAGCTGAAATCATCTTGTTTCGTCCCTAGCCACACAATATACTATATTATGTTTTCCGAACATGCTATTCCTCAAGTTCCACTAAATTTTAATCAAAATTTTATCAGTTCTTCGAGAAAAATTTTGAATAAAACTAATGGAACCGCTGCAGTCCAGTTGGGCATTCGGTAGAGGGTACCTTAATCTGAGTATTCCAGTTGGGCATTTTAATCCCTCACAATGCAGATATCGAATTTACCTATGTCAAGTACTTGTTCGCCTCCATAACTGTATGATTATAATGTTTGCAAAATATTTATACATTTTATATTTTCCATAACATCTAGTTTTTAACTTCGCCTACTCCTAATACTATGTACTGATTGGTCATTTCCCTAATAGTATGTATAGCTTCAAGAGTTAGAAAGTTCTAGAAAAAATTGCATTCAAATTGGTAGCTTTGCTTTCATCAACAAATGAAAGTGAAGAAAATATAATATTTGCGTTTCATCAGTTATTTAATATTGAGTGATCATGGAAATGAATCGCATGGTTAGTGAAAAGGAAAGGAAATTGCTAGTTATTAGCAATTTTAAATTTTGCGTATCTTTGACAACAAACGACAGAATGATATGGTGTTATACAAATGAAAATTATCGATGTACCGCTAAAGTATATACAAACGCGAATTTAAAATAATAAACAGTAACTTGGTTCATAATCACGAAGAATAATTATACATTGAACGGCAGGCGCTAAGTAATATTGTCAAAAGAAAAATAATCTCCGACCTTACCGAAAAACCATCCAAGCTGATTCGTTTGGTGTTTGAAAGAAATTAATAGTATCATAACTTTAGAGTCTCGTATGATAATACGGAATACAAGTAAAAGCAGTTCGAACTCATTATCTTATATACAGAAAATGCAGGTAGAGAAATGCCCAACTGGAAGAGCTTATTACGCATATCTTTTCGGTTATAAGGGATTATCTCAGGTACAATGCCCAACTCGGATACAGCCAATGGAACACTTGGTAATGGTTTCACGTCTGAATTTAGTAGTTTATGACGAATCGTTCCATACTTTCGGACATAAACAGATTAAAGCAAAATTTATTTTCTCTTTCTTCTCTTGATGTAACAAAAATATTCCATTTTATTGGAAAAAAGTTCAAGAGGGTAGAATTTATGTCATCTACCTGCTTATAGGAAATACTTTAACGACGGTACACGGCTTTTGAAGATGACATGAATGTTCTTGGAAGTTTGAATTCGAATATCAAGTTCAAAATGTTCAAAAGTATATTTGATGTTCTAGATGAGTTTCAAAACAGCCCTCAGATGTTTGAAATACTTTTAATCCCACTGATGGATTCTCCAACTGAAATCATGCAATAAAAGTAGATAATAAAACTTTTATTGTACAGTTTTCCATGAAAATCTATTTTTTCATATTGGAAATGATGTGAAAACTTACGATCGCAGATGAAGAAATGATTATTATCAGAAAGATTCACGTACATATTCAATATATCAAACATCAGGTGAATAAGGAACACTTCCAACAAATGACAATAGAACGATCTCTATAGATGTATAACAATAATTTGCTGGCTACGATTATGGATATGCTTCTGCTAAATCCATGCGAAATTATCATAGTTTCATATTATGTGGATCAATGTCATATGTATTGAATACTCAATCAATCACTAAAGACTAAAGTAACGGTCCTTTTTTAGCTCTGATGATTGCAAAAACTATTATCAGGAATTAAAGTATTTTAGATACGTAAGCAACCTGCAGGACACAATTGTCAAGTTGGTAGAGTTCCATGACACTACTTGTAGATGATCTTACATTAGAAGTTTTCAAATTACGTAGTTAGCTCATTTACTTAACTAGACACAAACTATTAATAATTAGGGATCAGAACTCATGCAAATCGAAATCAGAAATAATCATAAATGAGTAAACAATGCATTTTTGTTGGTTAGAATATTTTTCTTTTTATCCCGTATTTTCTCAACAATATCCATGCACAACTTGAGTTGTAACAAGTTTGCAGTAATTGGTATATTGATCTTGCAACTCCCGCTACCTAAAAGTTGTCAAGAATCTTCCTTGTTTTCCAATGCAGAGCTTCGATAATATATCTGAGCTGATTGAAAATCTGAATAATTGCATTAGTTTCGTGACCTAAACTTCGCGTAGCACAACTTACATTATACTTTAGTCGAATAAGATAACTTTGATCACAACGTTGCTCATCTAAATATTCAATAAAATCGTATAAAAATTATAATTTTTATATTTCATCATCTTAAATGAAACAGAAAGTATTCATACTTTCCATCTCCAATTTTGTTGACAGTAATTCAAATACCCTTTCTTCGTGAGAATCGATTAACCATGTCAAGGTCGCACGCAAACGCCGACATTGGTTATATCTCCGCGCCCTCTGGTCACGGCGCACGGCATCGCGACGCTCAATTATTCATGCTCACGAGGTAAACAGCACAGGGTAAGTAACGGGAACACACGGCACAGAAATGCTCTAGTTTTCATTCTGGGAAGTCGAAGGTAGCGACATGCAAATCACTTTCCCGCGCTCTGACGTAACAAAAATAGTGAGAGGAATGCAGTTGTTATTCATGAAAGAGAAGTGATTTTGTATCTGTAAAAGAAGCTTCTCTATTTTCTTATAATCTCTGAACTCCATATTTAAGTTTATTCACATCAAGATTGAACCGTGATCAACTTAGAGCTATGACTTCAGTCTTTTTATCATTAAAAATGAGCATGTCAATCGCATTACCTTTCAGTTGCTTATCATCAACTAAATGTATTCCTACAATTTAATTACTTCTCAAAGTACTATTCAGGTATTATATAAATATATTTTTTGCTTGTATTTTTTCAATTTATATTCTGGAACGATATGAATAAGGCACCCAGTTCTGTCAATTATGCTTAATAAATGTTCAACAAGGACGTTTCGAGTTGAACAAAGTCACTTATAATCAGCTTGAAATACAGTTGAAAAATATACCAAGAGCAGTTGTATGAGATAAAGAATCTACCATTTTCAGAGTGACGTCAGCAACTGCAGCGCTGTGGTCACTATTAGTAGTCATATAAAAAATTATTATTTCGATAGGCAAAGGATTTATGATGAATCAAAATTCAACAATATAATGCTATAATATCCCTTCGGTAAAATTAAAATATGATATCATTCAAGAGCTTCTAATCAACGATTTGAAACGATGTTTTGAATTTTGGAAACTATTAAGTAAAGAGACAAAACATTTAAAATCTGAAAGATTCAGCCCAATTTGTGAATTGCATAACATAGAAATGTGATTGCAACTAACCATTTGTAGATTTCATAGGCGGAATTGGATTGCACAGTAGAGCACAGATATTGACCATATTTTATTCCTTGTTCCATTTCTATTGTATTCAAATTAATCTGTCGGTAGCTCCTGTAGTTTTCTGAGTGATAGCAGTAATAGCTTGTTTGATGCTTATTTATTTTCCTTTGGCAGAAATTATAAAATCATGCCACCACTGAGGAGTTCATATAAATTCTTTAGATTTTGTTGAAATTTGTTATTGACACACGGAATACCTCAAAATATTATTGGAAAAAAACATTCACTGTTGGAAACTATCACTTTTTTTCCCTTCGTAGAAGAACTTTCTAAAATGAAGTCTTACGTGATGATATAAGATACTAATAGTAGGCCCATTCACAATGAAAAATAAAATACTTTTCGCGAATATATATTCTTCGCTACAAGATTTCTCTGGCAAAAAGTTTGAATCCAATGTTTGCATCGATTCAAATCATGTTCATGATGAACAAATGGTATGAAATTAACATAATTATAATAAAAAGCCAGATAGATTAATGAACGTATAAAGTGATATCGAAATCTCTCGTATTCAGAAAATAGTATAATTAGATGATGGAACATTGAATAATGGATAAATCAGGATCAATAAATAGACATCAATTATCCATTATCCGACGATCCGACATCTAATTCTCTATTATATTTTGCTGCATGAAAAACATACAAAAATAATCCAATTTCAATTTTATCTGACATGCTGAAGTTATGACATAGTTAGCTGTGCTTTTTTTCAATTCATTTGGAGCTATGTGGAGTGGAAACCCCAGATATCAAAGCCAGCATTCATTAAAAGTCCACGAGACACATCTACATAATTATTTAATCCAACCCATTAGACTATGAAAATTCAGGTACTACGGACCTAAGGTTTCCACTTATTAGTTAAATAAGCATTCCCATTACAAATGCACGTTACTTCACATTAAAAATTAAATGAGAATAACAACTGTTATGAAACATTTTTTCGATCACGAAATAATAAAGTTTCTAGATAATAAAGCGATATCCAAATAATAGCAACAGGGAACACTATAAAATCAAATGGAGGAAAAAAACTTTTCAGAACTCATTTTTAATAAATATGTTTTATTTGGTGAAGTTCTGTATATAAAAATGATTAGAAACACAAAGTTTCAACAGCAAAGTCCTGCCTTTCTCAAGTGTAAAAATTTAATAAATAAATGAAAAAAAAAATTGTCAAGACAACAAAAATATAAAAGGTGACTAGATAAAATATTAACTCCTAGGATCGTAGAGCTTTGCCTGTGGTTTAGCATATAATTCAATGTCCACGGGTCTTAGGGAGAAGGTCTAAATAGAGAAATAGTCAACTCCTTGTGGTTCTAGGTCAATCTGGCTCTACTCTTTTTGGTTTGGCACATAACTGAACCATCCACAGATCTTCAGGAAATGGTGTTGAAGTAACTCTCGCAAGTAGATTCATAGATAAGAATAACTTGAAATAATGAACAAATGACTGGTAACCACGATCGATTGAGTTCATAACCAGTATTCAAATTCAAATTATTAGGTGAATTTTTTGTTTCTATTGCTTCTCTTATAAGCCTCTTGAACCAATTGTTCTCTTCAGCCAGATGCTTTGTATTCTTAAAGTCAATGCCATGTAATACTTGAATGGCATGCTCAGCAACCGCAGACTTTTCTGGGTGGATCAATCTTCATGACGAGAATGCTCTTTCAGTATTATTTCAACAGTCCTCTTGGTTTGTCCAATATATACTTTGCCACATTGGCGAGGAATTTTGTATATTCCTGGATACTGTAGAGGAAATCTGTCTTTAACAACACCAATAAGATTTCGAATTTTCAAATTGGAAGTGAAAGATGTTTTTATGTCATATTTTTGGAAGACTTTTACAAACAGAACTTCACCAAATAAAACATATTTACTATAAAATCTTTTCAAACTGATATGATATTGCGTTGCCAGCTATTTATGAGAAAAAATTTCATAATGCTTTTTCTTGCAATAAGCAAGAATAATCCAAATAAATGCTAATCAAGATAATATTGTATAAAAAAAGATGGTCACAATTAACTCAGAAAAAAATCTTGAACTGGATTGTGTGCAAAAAATTTGTCAACGTTGAGATGAGTAAGTATTTCACGTAATTTTTGGATTTTTGGGAATAAACCTAGAGCGCGGCATTTCCGCATTTTAGAGGAATTCCTAAAATATCATATATAACATAACATATATGCCTTAAAAGAACTCCCAAAAGATGAATTGTTACATTATAAAAACGTCGAGACTATATCAACCCTCGAGAACTCATGTAAAATAAATGTATTAGAAGTTTCAGAAATGTTATCAGTTCTTGGTTGGTTTTCAAATAGTAACTTGTTTCCTGAAGAAGTTTTGAGATTCAAAACAGATTTAAGATTTGGTCCAAATTTCTAAATTAAAAATAATAAAATATTACTTGCGCTCTACCATGGCACAAAATAGATCATCTTGATTGGCTTTGATTTCAGTAGAACATGAAGTTTGTGACAGTTTAAATTATTTAGAAATGACTTAAGATTTTACAGAACAAAAAGTGGGAGTAAAATTATCTTAATGGCGAAATAGAGTTTAATATTATCAGGAAAATGTTTTATCCACCTAATTCCATTATTTCTAATGCTGGGGCCACATCTACGCCTAATGCCATTGATTGAGGTGTTGTTTAACAATAAACACATTGTCAATGACAATGTATCAATTATCACATAACGTCTTTATTAATGGCATTAGAAGCAAGTGTGGTCCCTGCATAAGAATGATTTATTTGCATTAAATTTAAAAACAAATCATTTCTCAAATTTTTTTTTCGAATACGTAAGTAACGTATGCGTCTCAACACATATATTTGAGCATTCCTGAATCCATTTTGACTATTTTCGGCTTGATATTTGTACGTATGTGCGTACGTATGTGCATAAGTACATTACTCGCAAATCTCAAAAAAAAAAATAATAATAATATATATATATATATATATATATATATATATATATATATATATATATATATATATATATATATATATATATATATCCAATGATGTACAAGTAAGGCACGTGATGTTCACGTCAGATTTTCAAATTTAAATCTTATGTTACAAATACAATAATTGTCAAATCAACTGAGGTTACGATACTCGTTCTTTCAATGCAGGTGTTATGAAAAAATTTATTGTTCCCTAAGTTGAAGGGTCATACGTAGGCAAGATAAGGCGCAAACAGGGAAAAATGCCATAAGAGAAAAGAGGCATATACCCAGTCAAAACAGGTTGATGATGATGATGTTGAAAGATGCATATGTCGATTAGAAAAATATTCCAATCCATTCGGTAGTTTTTAAGAATTTCTTCAACAGATATGGATATGTATATACTTAAAGCATACATACATACTCTCTTGAATTTTTGTATACTCATTCAGAAGCCCCAGTAGATTAACATATCATACAATTACAAAAATATCGCATTATATAACATCCCATCTTTGAAACAGCAAGCTCATAATTTATACATTGTTAGTGTTAAGGGCGGTTAATATAATATTTCCTTAGAGCGGTTAAATAGCTTGACGTTGAAACTGGAAATTATTGAGAGCTCATATTTTTGTTCTCATGACGGTGATATAGCACAGTGATAGAGTGCTATCCTCTGGACACAGAGATCATAAGTTCGAATTTTCGCAGCCTGGCTGGATCAGTATTCACTCTTGTTACCTTTTCCAGTTGGGAATCAGATAAACTTGGCAACAATGAAGCTATATGGCTATACTGGCTAATTGTTGTAACTTGGGCCTGCATGGTTGACTAGCAGTAATGTAAAAACGTGGCAAGCAAAGTTAAAAATAGTTGTGTGTGTCAAAAAGTCAACCTAGAGATATGACCAATTGGTTCAAGTCCCGAAATTCATACAATTACAAAAAAAAATACAAATACGTCCATTCTCATAGTAGTCTCTCAATTTTTTGTCATCCTGGTACAGTAAAATCATCATTAACCTTATTGAAGTCAAAAAATGAGACAATACGACTCAAATAATGGATACAAAATGTTTGGCTCTAAACTATATGCAAATAGGACTCTACAGTGTTACAAAAATTTCGTCTGACGTCTTTTTTTTTTGTACAATTGTTTTCCCATTGCATACACATGTCGCCATCTATGTAGCAGATTCGCACAAATTTTGTAAAATAGTACGTTCGTATGACACCTGATTGAAGCGCCAACTTGGGGAGTCGGCGCGTCTGGTTCTTCCTCGCTCTCTTGCGTCGGAGCTATTGTTGCAGACGGTTATTTTTGAGTAGTCTTGTGATTTTTCTTGTTGTTCTAAATTTTGTGATTATTTTATTTAATTAAAATCAGTGTTATGATTTTGTAAGTATTTCGTTTATTATTTTTATTCACGTTATTCCAAATTTAGTATTATTTTTCTAGTGATTTCGTTTGAGGCGACCCGCGTGGTTAACCTTTTGTTTTCCAAATTTATTTCTTTCATCCTTAATTATTTGTTAGTTTTTTGTGCTCAACACCTTTTTACTACCTTGAAACTTTTATACCAAATTGATATTTTTGTTCTAAATTCATTTTTTTCTAAATTTTACAATAGCGTAGGCAATAGCCGTTCCGGTCGAAGGAGCTGGTCTTTTCCTCTTTGGGAGGTTATTTTTGTTTGTTGTCCTTCCTCGGGAAGATTCGTTTAACTATTTCTGATGTTTTGTATTCAGATTAGTTTTGATAATCATTACTATTGATAGTGTTTCGTACACATGTTCTAGTTGCTACCTGCCCTAGTTTACCATACTTTCCCGTCTACAAGAGTAGACATTCTTTTTTGTAATATACCGGTTTTTTTGTATTTCTGTTTTAAATTTTTTTTCTACTACCAAACGCGATCAGGCGGATATCGATTCGGTGATACGCGATTTTTTTTTATATATACACTCGAAGTAATAAAACCTACGAGATTTGTGGCTATCTTCGTTCCTCCCTTTACCTTTCCTCACCTAAGTATGTGTGATGTATGAATGATTAGTGAAAGTGGTTGATAATACATAATTTAACTATATTTTGGATCCAACGCGTTGCGGATTTGTCATTCAACAACTCGTAGTTCAGTTTCTTATGTTGTTTTTGTAGTTTTTTTTTGTTTCCAGAGCTTAAAATATTTTGTTGTGGGCTTTAGTTCCCGTTTTTAAGCTGGAAAATCCTACGAGTTTGTGAAGATTGATCCAATTTTTTTAGTAACGAACCACGTTCGTAAATTTATCGACTCGTCGCTAATAAATCCTTTTTCTTGTCCTGCTAGACTTTGTATTTTCTGTGTTTTTTCTTCTCTTTAATGCTCAGCGTAGTTTTTTTACTCTGTAAATTTTTAGTGCACTATTTAAAATCAGACAAATAAATAACTTACTGATTATTTTATTTAATTTTAACTAAATTTACAGTTCATTAGTTTTTTTTAATTGAATCTAAATTTATTCATTCAAGTTTAACGCTTCACGTTTGAAGAGAGCTCTCGAATTTTTTTATAGGAACCTCCTGTTTTAGTTGAATTGGATACTGGTTGGGTTGTTTGTTTTCAGTGTAAACTGCTAGGAATCTTAGGGACCAGTGGCCACTTGAGACTAGTTTTTGACCAACTTCAAATTAAGAAAAACATCAACACGTCTACGAATTTAAGAAGAACATTAATATCTCCCGAAGTTGACGACCAAGCGCACGGCCAACCTTAACACCTTCAAGGACCGTTGGGTATTTATCAAAGCCTTATAAGACGCAAGATCAACTTTACTTAATTCAGGGAACGTTCTTATTTGACGTTGTTTTTGTGGCTACCAATTCGACATCTATCTTCTCTGCCGATACTAGTCTTGAGTTCCGCCTGAAGAGGATATTTAGCTAGTTTTTGTAACGTAATTTTGAACGTCTGTGACGTGCTCTCCAGTTCCCTTTTGGCTGTTGCAGTGAGATTTTTTTTTTGTATAATAGCTTCAATCATTTTCGTAAGTTACAAATTTTTTGAATTATAATTTTTGGAATTCTTTGCTTTAAATTAATAATAATTTTATTTAAAATTGATTTCGACGTCTATGCTTTATTTCTTTTTTGCTGTCGCTATTGTCTCCCAGAATAGTACCTTTTTCTCCTTTGATCATTTCCTGGGAGTGGCGCCCATTTCCTATTTTTCAGGTAAAATATTTCTGGTGCCCTTATTAATAGCTAGCCTGGGTCTTCACTTACAAGGTAGGATATTCCATTACTTAAATTTAGTGTCAATCAGCAGTACATTAAGTTTTTTGCCACCAAATAGTGAAGAAACATTACCTTTTTTAATTTCCTACTGCCACCTTGGAAATAGGAAAAGGTACAACAGATCGTGAACCAATGGACTTTTGACTTGAATAGAATTCTTTTTCAAAGATAACAAGCTAATAAAAATTTTATACAACACGGAAGAGCATTTAGAATTGTCCAATCAATATCCAAAGGATGGTGCTGGAAAAATGATAATTATCTACCTTTATCACAAAAAAACTATATTTAATTTATAATTTCTATTCTATTACAGCGAAAGAACAGAAATAAAAGTTGTTTTTGACAGTTGACGTTTCCCTGTCACTTGAATTCATATAACAGCATCACCAAGTGACAGCATGTGAAACTTTACCAACTTTTTCTACTACTTTTTATATTTATTCTTAGAAAATATTTATTCAGAAGAGTAGGTTTTCTTTGCTGGAAGACGAATAAAGATAAAAACAATTCGATACTTTATTTTTGACCAAATAATTCTATTAATTAATTAATAAGTTTTATCTACGACGGTGCGCTAATAGGTGATTCGCCCACTAATTTGCGTGTCATTATGTGTTATATTTTATAAAATAATATTGAATAATATATTTTAGAAGTTCTTTATTTCTCAATACTACTGACAGTCTCTACAACAATAATAATTGACTACTACACGCTAACTACATATACAATTATTTATAATACAACATCTTCCTTTTTTTTCAACAGAAAACGTAGTCTTCATGCCACACAGGACTTTTCCTATCTCTCTGAGGTCTAGAATAAACTTCCTGTTGTATCCTAGAGTCATCATTCTCAGACTGATTTGATCTTTCGAAAGTTGGAAGTTCGCTATCAAAATCTGATGCACTTTTCTGTATATATGTATTTTTACTTGGTTGAATATGCACTCTATTCCTTCTCAAGACTCTACCTGATTCAGCATCTTTAATAAAGTATGATCTAGGAGCAGTATCTTGTCCAACTATTTTAGCAGGTACCCAAACTTTTCCCCTCTGATAATTAACAACATCATCTGTACTCAATTTGGACAAGCCTTTGCACTTCTGATCATAATATTGTTTATATAAATCTTGTTTCTTTCGTAATTTTGCAAAAACTTCTGCACTGTCTTGTGATTTAGGAGTCAAAGAATTTTCAGCAATTGGTAATTTTGATTTCAATCTACGATTCATCAGAAGCTCAGCAGGTGTAAAATTCACATTAGTTATTTTAGTATTTCTATAATTAAGCAAAGCTACGCTTATATCTGAACCTTTCTTTAATATATTTTTTGCAATTTTCACCCCACTCTCAGCAAATCCATTACTTTTAGGATAATGAGGACTACTTGTAACTATTTTAAAACCAAACTCATCAGCAAATTTTTTGAATAAATATGACGCAAATGGCATATTATCTGCTATTAATATATCCGGTATACCATGTGTCGCAAAACAAATTTTAAACTTATTGATTAAGGTATCTGCTGACTTTGTTTTAATGGGTATTATTTCTAGCCATTTTGAAAAATAATCAAAAATTATTAAATACGAAGAGCCTGCTTATTCACAAATATCTGAGGCAATTTTGACAAAAGGTCTGGAGGGTAGTGTATGATTAATTAGTGGCTCACGCACATTAGCTGGTTTATGTTTTTCACAATTTCTACATCTACAAACAAATTCTGTAACATCCTTAACCATTTTTGGCCAAAAGAAAGAATCTGTCGCTCTTTCTATAGTCTTATTAATCCCGACATGACCTTCATGAGCTAACTCAATCATTTTTATTCTTAAATTTTCTGGAACTATCAATCTATTTTTATATAATAAAATCCCTTCCAGAACTGTAATATCATTTCTTATATTGAAATAAATTCTCATGTCACCCTCTAATTTACTTTTGACTGGCCAACCTTCTAAGCAATACTTTTTTACAAACTGTAACAGACGATCCACACTAATACTCTTTTGAAATTCAGTTTTCTTAGCATCAGAAATATTAATCACAGCTTTAATATTATGCACTACTCCTTGAATTGTGGGAAAATTTTTTTCATCCTTTATTAGAAAATTTCTTGACAACATGTCAGCAATATACATCTTTTTACCCGGTAGATATTGCACATTTATCGTATATTTTACAAGCTTTACTCTAATTCTTTGCATTATTGGTGATATAATTTCAGAAATTGGTTTTTGCATTATTTTAACTAACGGTTTATGATCAGTCCACACGTTTACTGTTCTACCGTATGTATAATAATGGAATTTGCTAACAGCTACCCAAATTGCTAGAAACTCTTTCTCAATCTGTGAATAATTTTTCTCTGCACTAGATAAGCTTCTGGAATAAAATGACACAGGCTTATTATTTTGTAACAAACAACAGCCAACACCATCTTTTGAAGCATCCGTTTGAATATTAATCTCTAACTTTTCATTGAAATTTGCCAGCACTGGGGCATTTGTCAAAATATGAATCAAATCTTCTAAAGCGTTCTCCTGATGCTTTGACCAGACAAAAACTATATCATTTTTCAATAGACTCCTCAAAGGTGCAGACAACTCAGCCAATTTTGGAATAAAATTTCTAAAATAGTTGAAAGTACCAAGAAGACTTTGCAATTCAGTTTTATTCTTTGGTGATTTTAATTCTAATATTGCTTTTATTCTATCTTCGTCAATTTCAATGCCATTTTCTGAGAAAATATATCCTAAATATTTGACCTTAGGAACTCTGAACTGAACTTTACTTGCATTGAATTTAACACCAATTTTTCTAGCACGCTCTATTACTTTTTCTAATATCCTATCATGCTCCTCTTTATTGGAACCAGCAATTAACAAATCATCGAAGTATATAACTGTACCAGCTATGTCACCGAAATTGCTCTGATTGATTTTTTGAAACAACTCTGGTGCTAAGCTAAGCCCAAATGGCATTCGCAAAAATCTGTAATACCCAAAAGGCGAATTAAACGTGCAAAGTTCACTTGATTTTTTGTCCAACTCTATATGATAAAACCCGTCTTTCAAATCAAGTACAGTGAAACACGTTTTACCTTTCAAATTTGCACAAACTTCAGTGACTGTTGGAATAAGATAGTACTCCCTTTTAATATACTTATTTAAATCTACCGGATCTAGGCATACTCTTAATGACCCGTTCGGTTTTTCAACAATCACTAAATTGCTTGCCCACTCCACAGAACCATTGCATTTTTCAATAATTTTACGACTTTCCAAATCATCTAAAGTATCTTTAAGCTTATCTTTAATAGCCAATGGTATTCTGCGTGGTGGTCTCACAATTGGTATTGCATTGTCTGACAATTTGATACTACATTTTCCTTCAAATTTTCCTATGCCTGTGAATAACTCTTTGTGACTTTCAATAAACTCTGTCTTGCTGTTGCAAACTTCAATGGCATTAATTTTTTGAACTAAACCTAACTGTATACATGATTCTAGACCTAACAATGGAGTTGATCCATTATTTACAATAATAAAGTTTTGACTTTTACAGAAATCATTAATTTTACAGTCAAGCTTAACTTCTCCCAATGGTGTCCACTTTGTACCTCCATATGCCTCCAAAACTATTTTAGTACTTTTTACTTGATCTTGACACTTTAATTTTCTAATAAACTTTTCCGGCAAAATATTTACCTCTGCTCCTGTATCTAGTTTGAACATTATGTCTTTACCACTGACATTTATAGTTTCATACCATGCCAAAGTATCTATTGTCTTTGAAATTTTTAATGTTTCTACTAATAAGCTATCTTCATTTCCACTATTTTCACTTCTCTCTAGCTCTCTCACTCCTTTTACTCTACCGTCTTCAGTCATTTTAACTCTACATGCTATTTTGTAATGATTCAGCTTACCACATTTCAAACATTTCTTACCAAATGCAGGGCACTGCTTCGGACCATGTATTGTATGGCACCTGGTACATTTGAATGTATATTCTTCTTGTTTTGTGTTTTCAATCTTCTTTCTTGTAATAACATTCACCATATTTTCCTCTTGCACCTGCCTCACCTGTTGTTTAGTTATTTCATTAGCCCTACAGATGTTGACAACTTTTGTTAACGTTAAATCCTCCATTCCTAGCAACTTTTCTTGCAAATTTTTATCTGCAATCCCCAAAACAATTCTGTCTCTATGCATGGAGTCTTCGTCTATAAATTCGTAATTTTTAATAAGTTTCTTGATATCTGCTTCAAAATGATCAAATGGTTCTCCTTGTTCTTGTTTTCTATTATAAAAGAGGAATCTCTCGTAGATCACATTTTTCTTCGGATTGACATATAATTCAAATTCTTTAACGACACTTGAGTAATTTTTTTTCTCTGTTTCATTCATTTTAAAATTGTTAAAAATTTCAACTCCTTCTTCACCCATTACGTTCAATAACATAGCCACTTTAACATTATCAGGTTTTGCATCTTTACCACTTGCCATTAAATAAATTTCAAAATGTTGGAGAAATTTTTTAAAGTTCTCTGCTATGTTTCCTTCAAATTTGCAGGGTGATGGAATCCTAGCTTCCATTTTCTTATTTTTTTATTTGTATTTGCAGTATCACAACTAACACTGTTATTTATGTCCGACTACGGCTGCGCCATGTTATATTTTATAAAATAATATTGAATAATATATTTTAGAAGTTCTTTATTTCTCAATACTACTGACAGTCTCTACAACAATAATAATTGACTACTACACGCTAACTACATATACAATTATTTATAATACAACATTATGAATTCTATAATGGCACTAGTGCCATTATGAAATTCATAATAACACGCATTTTTTTAAGAGAAATGATAAAAATAGAAATTCTATCAAATTTTAAGTTTATTTTATTATGAATAACTATCAGTATACACACATTAATTTATGTTTTATAAACATCTACGACAAGATCAGGAACAAGATTTTCACAATTAGATATGTTTATTTTCTGCATAGCTCTGACAGCTGTCAAGCAAACAAATAGTTGCCATAACAATGAATAAAATGCAACTTGATCAAGCTATGAATTTTACACTAAATTTTTTTTAAATGTCAAACATGAAATAAAAAAATCTAATTCAGCAGCAATTAAGGCCGTCGTAGATAGAATATTGAATGATACACGTAGTGTAATAAAACGGCTATATCAGACTTGTATCATTAATATCTATAATAGTTGCACAATCAAGCTACCACGATAATTGAATTGCACTTTATTAGTATACACGGTTTGTTAGATATTATGAATTATCTGAAGAGATAATTTGAATTTATATGAAAATGTCTCACGAAAACAACTGAATACTGTTTGAAATTTGTAGAATTTTAAAAGCAATACAATAACATAATTCATTATTCCTAATGAAAAGAAGAGAATTCAGAGAGATAAGTGGGAGGAATTAAGGAGTATTGATTTCGTGGACGCCCGGTGTATGAATAGGATTGCTAGTTTATCACGTGTGATGGAGAATCCAGTTTTGAAGAATTGAACAAGCTTCCACGAATATCATTATTATTGAGCAAGACAAGTGTGTTTGGATAAATATGCCTGGCGTAATTCGATGGTTAGTTTGAATCGAATGGAATTCATGTTAAAAAACTATTTCAGAAAATGTGATCCATATACTAGTCTAGCAAAAAGTGCAGCTATTCGTTAATAGTATATTAAAATACGAGTTCCAAACAATATAATTTTAGGACACGTGTTACTGTTCGAAAACAAGCCGCTTGCGAGAAGTTTTTTGATAAAGAATTGCTCTAATAGTTATTTGTGTATCAAGGCCGTAAAGGTTATCTTTTTTGGTCGAATCTGTTGTTTGCGGCCGAAGCGTAGCTGAGGCTGCAATTCAGGTGAGACCAAAAAAGAACTGTAGGCCGAGGTGCACACAACGTTTTTTAGGCGATCATTACGAAATAATTCAAAATCACATCATTTTATCTATTGATTTCTAAAACATTGCAATTGTAAATCTTAGTTGCCGTTAAAATTGTTTTATTTTATTGTCTTCTATCAAGTTGACATTTAACAAAAAATGCGTATTTATTTTTCGAATTGCAAGAGCTACAGAGGTTGATGGAAGAATATATGTACTATTTAAGCAAAAACTGTTTCTTAAAGAGTTCATCAAGCTGCCCATATAGGTAAATATAAAGTGTTTATGAAATATTTTTTGACAGATCAGTCCCAAAAAGTAATATTTGACAGATCAGTCCCAAAAAGTAGAATTTGACAGATCAGTCCCAAAAAATGAAACTTCACGGCCGCAAAAGAAGCCATAAAAACACCTTTTTTAGGCGATCATGACAAAAAAGGTGTTTTTATGGCTTCTTTTGCGGCCGTGAAGTTTCACTTTTTGGGACTGATCTGTCAAATTTTACTTTTTGGGACTGATCTGTCAAATATTACTTTTTGGGACTGATCTGTCAAAAAATATTTCATAAATACTTTATATTTACCTATATGGGCAGCTTGATGAACTCTTTAAGAAACAGTTTTCACTTAAATAGTACATATATTCTTCCGTCAACCTCTGTAGTTCTTGCAATTCAAAAAATAAATACGCATTTTTTGTTAAATGTCAACTTGATAGAAGACAATAAAATAAAACAATTTCAACGGCAACTAAGATTTACAATTGCAATGTTTTAAAAATAAATAGATAAAATGATGTGATTTTGAATTATTTCGTAATGATCGCCTAAAAAACGTTGTGTGCACCTCGGCCTACAGTTCTTTTTTGGTCTCACCTGAATTGCAGCCTCAGCTACGCTTCGGCCGCAAACAACAGATTCGACCAAAAAAGATAACCTTTACGGCCTTGATACACAAATAACTATTTTGTCATGATCGCCTAAAAAATATCTTACGAAACGTACGTTCCATACTATTTTCTCTGTCTGGGTTTTTACATGCCAAAAAATATCATATATTTCAGTTTGATCAGGCATATTTTGTTTGTTATGTGACTTGACTTGCAATTTGAGTATTTTTTTCTTTGTAAATACAAAGGTCGGTGTTTTTACCTCTGGTTCAAGCTCTACTACTATTTGAACAAAAATTGGAATAAATGATGATAGTACTATAGTGGAAACAATGAGATAAAAGAAGACAGTGCATCTTCAAGAGGTAAGAATACAGGTCATCATAATTTGACAGATAAAAATGTCAGTTGGTTGCCAAGCAACCCTGTCACCAACCCACGCCTATGCAATTCTCTATCTTAACTGTGTTGCAAAAGTGAAGCCAAAAATGTAATATTGTTAGAGAGAGAAAGAAACTGAGAGATAGGTAGAGGCGGGCCCATGTTTGTATGGAAGTAAATGGCGAGTTTCGCTCTATTTAGTATTTTCATGTGGAAATATATTGTAAAATGGGAAGAAAATGTTTTATGCCGAATTGTAATAGTAGGTACAGAGTTTGTAAAGAGAAATATCATCTTTTTCTGTACCCAAAAATGATATTTTATTAAATAAGTGGCGCAAGAACATAGCACGATAGAATAGAGCATTGGAAATTACAGATTACGTTTATGAAAAACATTTCAGAGAGGAGGATATTATGAAAGAATGATCGTCTAGATATGTAAAAGGGAGTAGAAATTATTTTAAAAATATAATAGCAGATCTACTGACAATTCTATGTTAGAAATTGAAAAGTTATATCAATGTTTCAAATTATTAAACGTATCTAACCTCGACTTTTAGTGAAAAATTCAACTTCGAGGGAACTTCTTGTCAACAAATTTATTATTTCATGGAACTTATAGATTTACACAGAATTGCAACATTAATTTCTTCACTTTTCATCAATATATAAAAGTTATTGAGAATACAACTGTCAAAAGTGAGCAAAGCAAGTGTTCTTGTTAGCCCTGTGGCATATTAGAATAGTTTTTTTCATTTCTCCTGTGCTACTTTCGAAAAATTTGAATTAACTATAGTATACTGTGAAACAAGTGCAATAAAATCTCGATTTCCCACGAGAGCTCAAGTGGGCAACTGACAACACCGCACGAGTTGCAGATACTATTTTTTATTACGAATGCGGGTGAAAACTTTTTTGCGTTTGTTTTTTTTTTTTTCGGACGGTAAAGCACGCAAGAGCCAAAGAAATATGTGCAAAATAGTATTCATCTTGCATGAGTAATAAAAACTATGTTTGAAGTATTTACTGATAGGATGAGGTCAAGAAATAAAACTTTTATTGCGCAGTTCAATTGATCAACTTTTTACTTTTATTACACCAGAAATTATGTCAAAATCTGTAACTTTTTGTGAGATCGTAGATGTATATTATATTTGTGTTAAATTTTTAGTTCAAGTTCAACAAACAAAAAATTTTGGCAGAGCAGCATTCTCTATTTCTACCTTTCTTCTAGTAAATAAGAAATTGTTTGTGTATATTTTTTCAATTTTATCACGCCCATTGTAATATAAAATATTCATCAAATTATTTATGTGCCTATTATGATTCATAATCAGAGAACTAGCGTCCAAAGAAACGCTTATAGAACATGTTTCATCATAATGAAATAATTCATTGCAGGCTTTAATGAATAGAAATGCTGATTTTCTTTTACTTTTGCCTTCCATTTAATATTAATGTAGTATTTTAATGAAAATGAGAAATCTATCTGGCAATTGTATTTCATTGAAAATAATTGAAATATAATCTTATTTCTGCATAGGACGCACGCAAAGCTGGGCCCGCTCTCGCTATCTCTCTCACAGCTGCCACACAACATTCTAGGCTTCACGTTTTCCAACTGAGTGTCCGCTCCTCTATTATTCTCCTTCGTGCACCAACCTAATAGGAATTGGATTTGAGTTCTCTATATTCTTATTGCGAGGCTTAGAATCCTCAGCTTTATCTATAAGGTAGCATGTCAAACGTCATATCTGTCATATTCTTCCGTGCGCATAGAAAGATTGAAATCATTTGAAAAGGAAATGTTTTATGGTTGGGGGTTTGAATAATAGAATTAATAGTCCATAATCAGTTTTTCCTCGTTTTCCGAAAAAAAGCTATGAAGCAAAATGAAGTGAAATGTGGCAATCAATTGGATACAATAACTCATGAAGATATGTCCAATTGTTGAATTTTCACTTTCAAGCATCTTCAAGAATAGTAAAACATTGTAATCTTTGAGAAATTTAGCAAGTATCATTCAGGCAAGCTCCGAAAATGATTCAATAGTCTTATACTAATTCATAAAATAGCATTCCTTCACTGAAAGCGTAAGACTTGCAATTGATGTCCTAAATATAATCAAAGAACGGAAATACCTTACCTTTTGGTACTGTTAATTACGATGATAATCACCAAATTTTACAGTTTAAAAATCACAAGATATCATCATCTATCAAAAAATATTTCATATTATTATATATACGCTCATTCCACCATACTGTGGAACTTCCAGGTATAAATATAATATTTCGGCTGATATAAGATAATTTCTAATGAGTTACTTATTTCAGATTTTTTAAGTACATTGAAATTATATTTCAAAACATTGACAGGAGCTATGATATCTCGAAGTTATGATTTTTGAATACTATGCGAGTCTTTCGTCGAAAATTTGAGGTACTCAACAGACGTATGCAGAGATATTGAGAAGAACTCAGACAAGCTTTATAAAGTGCATATTGACGAACCCATATAGAGAAATTCAATTTCAATTACGGTTGTAGAAAAAATTATTAGAACAATAATTCAATAGCTGATCAAGAACTCTTTTTAAGCTATTACAGAAGCGTAGTTTTACGGAGTGTTTTAAGACAATAGAATTGCTCCAAATTATTCAGATGAATACATTACAAACAAATATTGTAGAAAATTGTATTCTCTGTTTATGATTAGAGATTTCTCTTCAAGCATTTTTATCGCTCTAAAATATTTCTTGATACAAAATTCTCAAAATAGTCAAAAAAAGAACTCGTTCTATTAACCAATTTGTCTTACAAAAATGTACATTGTGTACTAAAATGCCTCTTAACTCAACAAAATACAATACTGCCGGACTATCATACAGAATAAAGCTTCGAAGAAAAGCAAGAAAGAAAAATCAACTTGAATTAGAGCACACAAGACATCTTGTTCAATTCCAAACTAAGTAAATAATATTAGATTTCTTTCCAACAACTAGAAATGAATGATTTATGTGTTTATAGAAATTTCGATATAGGACGGTGGACTACAAATTGTAAAGCCAGTTTAGGTGTACAGTATTTTCAAAGAACGAAGATTATTGTTAGTAGTTCTATTTATGTAATTGGAACATTTTTCTTTAGAAGACAAATTTGATATAACTGTATGAACATTTTTAACAATTATTATGTTTATAAATTGAATTCATACTCATGTTCGAAAGGATGAAACAACTGATTGAACAAGGTGACCAAAAATTGCAGCAAAGCATTTCTGCAGTAGTAAAAGTTTAAAATTTCGAATACTGCGTTCAAATAACAATACGGTTAGAAATGTGACTTCCCGTGATATTTGTAATGTTTGATTCTGTTATATAGTTACTTTTTTTTCAATATACTTGAATTATATGATACAGAATACGTTTTTCTTTTTTACAGACGTTGTTTAGTTGTGGTTATTTTCTCTGTAAGTGACCACATAAATGCCAAAATGAATCACGGTAATTTGTATTTTGTTCTTTGAGAAAAATCGACGCGTGGTTGTAAAATTGGACCGTATAACATTTGTTTCATAGTATCTTTTAGAAAGCAGTGTACTCAGACTTCATAAAGATAAACATTGTAACACATCTCGTACAGGGTAAGATATGAACAATAGTAGATTGTTTTACAAGTGGAGAAAAGTGAGAGTTTACTAGCGAGCAAAGTAATATCGCTTCTCTCACGTGTTGAACTTGCTATTTTTTTGTACAGAAATATTAATCAAGGTTGTGCTCTTGCAAAAACATAGTAACGGTTTTGACAACTGCCAAGCAACCGCATAGAAACAAATAATTAATATTAAAAATTAATCTGTCAGTAATGTTAAAAGCTGAAGATTTTCGCGGAATTCTGGATGCAGCTGAAGAAGCGACTTTAAATTTGTTTCCGGCGAAATCAAGGGCATTTTTGTTTTCTTATATGTATGTTCAGCCTGTAATATTTTTTTTATTATTCGGTTAAAGCTGTCATTTGGGCGCATGTCATAGTGCGTGTTTTGTTTTTTATTTTTTGTTGATAATTAGTAAAGTGCTGCTAACTGGTGAACTGGCACTTTTCTTTACTGATTTCTATATATTGAACCTAATGTTTTCCATCAAGTATACAAGAAAAAAACTTATATCATATCTGTTATTTGAAAATATTCATCTAGATGAGTACATTATTAGCTATCAGTGCTCGGTTCGCCCATATATCACATCACTCAAATTTAGTGACTTTTCCTGTCCCTATGTCACACTTTGTGACATTTTGAATGGCTTCTTCTCCATCTGACGTCATATTATCTTACATTATGAGAATATGATTAGTAAGAAAATACCCATTCATATACAATGCAAACTTCAAGCCTTGTCCTTCACGATTTAAACCATGTGTCTCTATTTTGATCTTGAATTCTGTACCACTGGATCTGTTACGTTGAGATGCTTCCTGTGTAATCAACATTGACATGTAATTTCTTGACTGAGAAAATTATTCAAGTAAAGTTATTTATACAATAAATGTTTGACATTTTTTAAACGATTCATCGTGTTTAGAGAGTGCTCAAGCGATCTTTACTTTTCGATTACTGAGATCGTGAGTTCGATTCCCACCAGACGTTGAATATACGCAATATTGCATTTAAAATTTGAGAAATATAATAAACTATACAAAATTTGTAGAAAAAAAATTCCCGAGAATAAATAAAAAGTTATCATAATTATTATTATTCAAACCAAACGATGAAACGTCACAGTTGTCTTCTATCTTTTCCCTTGTCACAGTTTGTCATACTTATTTGACTCCGCCCTCCAGTGTTCACGTGTGACATAATATATTGACAACCCCTATTTGTATCAACACAATTCGAAATGATACCTAAAATATTTTATTTTGCATCCAACATAGTTCGCTTATTGCAAGCTTATTGATTCAAAATCTTAAACCGAATATTCATTTTGGGAATGTTTGCATCTAATGAAAGCTTCGCATTCAAATTCCGGCAGAAAATCCGATTTGATTATGTTTACGATGTATTATGTGGAGAACTGTAGGAATATGAATCAGAGATAAATAAATTAAGTACTTTGTTAACAAGATATCGAAATTGTAGAATAAATGAGCAGTTATAGTTTCTTAATGAAATTTTGCTTTCTAGATGTTTCTTTAAACAAATCTTTGCATACACTTCTTTTAGGATCAATAGGAAAAGGATCTCAGCAAGATGAGAATTTCTTAATTGTATTTCCGATGTGACATTGAATAGGTAAATACCCGGTAAACTAATATAAACGGCAAGAATTGAATATTAAATTGCAGTTCTGAGCAAAATTCTCCTTTGAGAGAGCATTTGTACGTTTCATTCTATTCTAAATTGTCGTTTTCTCAAGCGGTAACTCACATCGTTGCACTTTATATTTTCAAAAGAATATGAAAAGTTTTCTACTTAATGTTAGGTTCTTGAACATATGAAATTCTGAAGAGAAATTTATATATGGCATTCAATAGTAATTGTATTGGAAAGAATGAATGCACCAAGACCTCACAATGGACATTTTTACATTCTGAAGTATGTTCCTCAGAAAAAGCCAAGCACTCGAAGGAGAAATACATAATTTATCTTTTGAATGTGGTTAGAATAAAGTGCACTCTCCGGAACTAAGTTTAATTTCATTTTTTAAATCATCTCATTATTAAACAATTCGGCATTTTGACTTTTGAAAGACTTATACTCTGCGGAAGTGCAAAAATTTATCAGTGTCTCAAAATTACATGACAGAACATTCCTTTTGAGTTCAGTTCTATCTCTAATTTTTGTACAATCCAAAGTGTAATTTCACTGTACAAATGTAAAAAATCTGATGTGGACACACCTTTTGACTGAATAATTGACAGTTGACGTCGACATCGACATAATGCAAAATCGATTGTAACCAGGATGATCATTTAGATGTTTAAAATTCAATAAAATGTTATAGCTGTCTTAAATATTAGATTTTATCACTCTACGCTCAATAATCTCGAATTTATGCGAAAAATGAAAAAGATTGTCAAGTAAAGTCTACTTCCGACTCAGTAGATTTTTATGGAATACAAAATTATCATTGGAATGCTACAATTGCTTTAAATACTGAATTTCATGATTTCTGGATTTATGCGAAATAGTGTACTGCACTTCTGGTTCAGCCAATTGCATCATAATGCGAGATGTACAAATAGATGTTGAAAAAGGGCCTAGTACGAGATTTCAATAGACTACTGTAGATTGATTCGAATTTATGCCAAAAATGTCGATGAAATCCGGATATCCGAATATCCGGATTTCCATTTTTAAAATATCCGTTTTTTTTTCTCTCCGGATTAACCGGATATCCGAATATCCGGATTTTTTCCATGCGGATGAACCGGCTATCCAAATATCCGGATTTTTATCCACATAAACGGACTATCTGAATATCTGGATAAAGCAGATACTTATCCGGATATATCGTTATAATTATTTGTAAATCTCCTTTTTCCAGCATACGCCGCAATGTCTTCTTGTCCTCCGTCGTATGCGTCTCCGCAATTAGACATTCTCGCAACATCTACACCATCTGAACGATTACTTTCGTTAGCTGGTAATATAGTTTCCGCAAGAAGAAATTGTCTACTCACCGAAAATTAGTAATTTTATACCAAAATTTAAAATAATAACATGAACAAACTGTATCACTGCTTAAGAATCTACATATTTCAAAATTATTTGGGTCTTCTGATTTTGTGATGTAACGTGAGAAATATTCTCATTCAAAAATATAGATAAAATTATTCTGGCGCAATTAGATAGAATTTTGTACAGAATACGTTATGAAAAGCCATATTGTTTGACTCATGTTATTTGCGAAACATACTGGTTAATCCGGATTTTCGTTTTATCCGGTCATCCGGATATCCGATTATCTGTTGATCTAAGCCGGATACCGGTTTTTCCGGATACCAGATATACACTTGCACGGATATCCGGATTGGAATTTCCACGAATATTGACAGCCCTAATTTATAAAGTGCACTTCCAACTTAGTCAATTGGTAAACAGAAATAGAAGATAACCATTTAGATGATATAGCAATTTCAAATATTGAATTTCCACATGCTACGAATAACCATTTTGGATTCATACGACAAATTCAAGAAAAAATCAGGTAAAGTGCACCTCCGGCACAGACATTTGTAACCATAATGAGAGGTGGATAACTAGACCTTAGACCAGTCTTGAATAAAACATTTCAACATTATACGTTCGACAAGTTTTTAGATTTGCGAGTTACATGTATACATACATAAATATGTACTGACGTCAAGCCGAAAACAGTCACCATAGATTCAGAGATGCTTAAAACGGATATTTCCATCAAAACCTCGAGATGTGAATTCTGTCGGTTTCACAATATTTGTACTTTGTACAAATAATAGATAACTGTATAAATTCATTTTCCAAGAAAAATTAGATTTTTAGGTTACATTTGCATGAAATAGGGAATATGCATGAATTTAAATTTGGATCAAATATTTTTTTTCCGAATTTATATTGGCCGGACTTTTGTACTCAGCCATCATTTTGATATTTGATATCTTTTTAATTGCCTAAAATTAATAAATAAAAACGCAAACCAAGCGCGGGAAATTCAAAGTTCTAAAACGCAACACCATTGGTTAAAACGAAATGTGACGTCAAATACTATGCAAACAAGTGCGCACTGCTCACATTTGTATTGCATTGCAGGCTTTAGATAAGAAAACATAGTATTAACGTGTGTGTTGTAAATTCATTTATCTACGACTGTGCGCTAATACCTGATTCGCCCACTAATTTGCGTGTCATTATGAATTTCATAATGGCGCTAGTGCCATTATGAAATTCATAATGACACGCATTTTTGTAAGAGAAATAATAAAAATAGAAATTCTATCACACTTCAAGTTTCCTTTATTATGAATAACTATTAATATACACACATTAATTTATGTTTTATAAACGTTTACGACAAGATCAGGGACAAGATTTTCACAATTAGATATGTTTATTTTCTTTATAACTTTGACAGCTGTCAAACAAACAAATAGTTGCCATAATATGCTACTTGATCAAGCTATGAATTTTACACTTAATGTTTTTCGAATGTCAAACATCAAATAAAAAAATCTAATTCAGCAGCAATTAAGGCCGTCGTAGATAAAATATTGAATGATACACGTTTGATACAGCTAGTGTAATGAAACTTGAGTGATAAAAACACTCGGCTAATCGCCTCGTGATTTAACATCACACACGTTTCATTACAACGGCTATATCAAACTTGTATCATTAATATCTATTATTGTTTAAGTGTAATTTTGGCATCCTAGTTGGATTATAAATCATTCAAGACAGTGGTCTTGTAGAAGCACAATCGCATAATCTGTCAAGAATAGATCTATTCATAATGTGGTCTTATTTTCTTTCAAATCCAAATTTTACGTCCGCTGAAGTAAAAAGAGTGAACATTGCAAAGTAACTATTCAATAATAACACATTATGTACGCTATTCTAATAAATACAATCCGAAATATGATGAGCAATAAACATAACCTATAATTTTTGTTTATTTTAAAACGAGCAAATGCTAAACAAAGCCGCATACATACACTGTATTTTATTGCTAAAACTGATCACATTCAATGTGATTCATGATCTGTCAAATTTATCATGATACTTCATCTCTTCTGATAACCTTACATCATTTCTTACGTATTGTAAAACCTGTCTGGATTGGGAAAAAGACTTAACCAGTACTTTTCTGATAGTATTTTGCATTCAGGCACAATGCAATACTTATAAATTGACTTTTCAGCTTTTTTAATACTGAAATAAGCTGAGAACGAAAACATCTGTAGTAAACAATGGACTGTGATGTCACTGGACATATTATTTGACCTCATCGATAGAGCGCGCGAAAATGGCTCGAAATTATTCTCAATTTTAAATATTTTTTAAACTTGATTACAGCACTTTTAAGCATAATTTATATTTTGTACTATGTTATAACGATGTAATCAGTGAATTAAAAATATAAAATAAATTCATGAATTAACCCTATTGTGGGACAGAATATACTCTCGTATTCTCCATCTGAAAGTCCTACGAGGAAGTTTATCTTACGTTTCGTCCTTTCTCTCATATTTGTACAATCGAAATGTAATTTTGAGATACTGGTATGTGAAATATTAAGAATTTTGAGGAAAAATTTGGTTGGAGGAATATGAGAATGAATAAGTTGAGGCATCAAGAACAAATACTTAGCACAGAAATTTTATACGAGAGAAATTGATGCCAGCCTCATTCGATACGTTGGCAAGCTGTTTTATCAAAATGAATTCATGAAAATATTTCTTCATTAACAAAGAAGTAATATGAGCATAGTTAGGCCGATTCATATGAGAGTAGTTATATAAGATACAAGAAGGAAAAGTTATTTTTCATTGTGTCAGCATAAATACAAGCGAAGCTCCGTAGGCATATTAGTAACTTTTGGTACATGTCCTATGTCTGTATTACACGATCTCATTTATTGATCATCAATAATTTTCAAAAGATGACCTTTGAATTATTGTTGTGTAATACGACCAGAAATTTCACAATTTTTTCTTAATCAGTAATTAATGATTAACATTATTCTATTTCAAAAATAAAATGATCAATTATAATTGATCAAGTTATTTTTGAAATAGAACTGATTCTGTTTTTCGTCGAAATTTTGGGGTATTCTATAGAGTTTTTTTTGTCCGATTTGTCATTGCTAACATTATACATATTAGTTATTTGAACATTCTGCAATAATATCAATTATTTGTGTCTTTGTTATCATCTTTATCTTTCTTAACTTTTTCTCTAACCACACTTTTTTAAGTTACGTCAAAAATTATAAGTTGGTAGTTGATGAGTGACAAGTGGTAATTCTGATTTTCCTCAACGAAAACTTGGATCGTGTAATTGATATGGTACAAAATATTTTTGAGCTCGACAATAAATCCTTGAAAACTTGACAGAAAACTTGATTAATTCATTGATAAAGAAATTGGATCGTGTTAAACAGGCAACAGCACTTATTTTCGTGAAATATAAGTTACAATTCTGTGTGAATCCATAAATCTTATTGATCTATAAATCCATTCGAAACTGATAGAAACGCATCGACTTCCGTTGATTAATGTCAATTCCTTCATAAGGATGATAAGTTCATTGCGATTCTGTTCATAATTTACAGATTCATGAATTTATAAGACCTATAGATTTACACAGAATTGCAACAATAATCTATTTCTCAAGAATATTTTTTTTTCTTTCCAAATATTACACTAACGTCTGCTATCAGTAACTAAGGAAACCATAAGATGAACTGAACTGTTATAGTTAAAGTTGACATAAATGTCTTCGAGAATTTGAATCAAAATATCAACTCGAAAATGTTTGACTTCAGTGCTATTATAGATAACTTCCAAAATATCATCCCAAGTGTTCAAAATAGTGATAATACTAATAAATATTTAGTGATTTTTGTGTCGTCTTTTAGGATTTCTTCTAAGGTTATTCCTATGTTGTTTCGGTATGTTGGGGGTAGTTCAAAATTAGGTGTTCTATTGCCATCTGTTCGTTGCATATTGAATATTCAGAAGGGTTTGTTTTCTCCATTATGTATTGGTGTGTAAGTTTTGCGTGCCCTATCCGTAGTCTCGTCACTATAATTTATTTTTTTTTGTTCATTAGTATAGTCCATAGCACGATGTCAGCTTTTATTAAAAATATTCACAGATATAATTTGTTTTTAACCAGTGAATCTCAATTATAGCAGAAGTAGTTTTTTCCGTAATTCAGCATAAAATTTGAGGTTTTATCAACAGTTTACAGTTAGGGGAATTATACTTTTTCAATTTACGCAGCCAGATATTGCTATAAAAACAAATTCATAAATTCAACGGTTGAATATTAGTATTTTGTGCAACAAGTGCGATAAATTGTCGATTGATCATGAGAGCGAAGTTAGTGCGCTCAAACGCTCAAGTAGGCAATTGACAACACCACACTAGTTGCAGATACTATTTTTTAGGACGAATGCGGGATAAGTACTATTTTGCGCTTATTTTTCCGGGCGGTAAATGGTTGTCGCACGCAAATTATACTTGGCGCACTCAAAATCCAAAGAACCATTAACCGCCCAGAAAAACGTACGCAAAATAGTACTTATCCTGCATGAGTAATAAAAATTTTTAATAATTCAAGCCCGCATCACATGACGCTTGTTTCACTGCTAGTTTTCCCGCATGGAGTTGTGACGGTTACTGTGCGGGTTGCAATGATAGAAAATACTAATATGAATGAAAAAATTAGGAAAAATAAAAATTAGATTAAAATACTGTGTAATTTTGATGTTAAATTCGTTCGATTACTAGGACAGATTCTTATTATTTTTAGTGAATCTTTCTACTTCCAAAAGAAGATTGAAGTTGCACCATACCTATGGATTATTAAGATATCGTAATTTTAAGAAACATTAAAATTATGTTCAGTGTCAAGCAAATGCTCCGCGAAACTTGAATTTCCGCACGCAAGTCGTAAACAGCGTTTCTGCTCTTTGAACCTAGTTATGAGTTTCCTACCTATCTGACCAATGTATGCTGCGTTACAGCTAGCACACTTCAATTTATAAGTCCCAGACTTATCTGTCAAAATTTGAATGTCAATTTTGTTGCAAAGTTCCTTCTCTAAATTAATTAACAGTTCAAAGACTATTCTGATGTTATAACTTTTGAAAAAAATGTTTCTGAATGAATATTGATGATATTATCAAGTTTTCGGATATAATTCTAAAACATAGATATGAGTTGTCATAGACAGTTTTTATTTTCTATTACCAGAGAGCACTACAATCACTTCCCATGGCGAATAAAATGTTTTCAAAAAAAAAAAAAAAAACAGGAGATAGCTTATAAATGCAACTAGCTTGGATACAATTAAAATCATCCTTGGTGTGCGATCTATGGAAACAAATATTTTGATGCTATTAATTTCCCAATAATCCAAATTAACAATTTTGTATTTAGTTGTACTATGTTATCGATATTTGTGTAAATATAATTATCATCACTAATCGTCGATGATTCAATTTGTGATAATTGACACCACTGTCAATAAACAACCACATACATTTACAAATATATCTTGTGCCCATCAATTAGCTACAAATGCCTGGAGTAATTTTAGTATAGTTGTGGTTGATTGCTGGACAATATATGGAATTCATGGCTGAATATAATAATTGACATAATTGGAGAATTAAAAAGTTTTCTCATCTGAAATAGATAAAATTAATATCAATCAAGAAAGATGAGAGCAGGAAGAATAAGAATGTTATAAATTCGGATTTGACTGTTAGTACCTATTCCAATAGCTCCCCAATGTTATCAACTTCCTTTCTCAAAGGGAGCTCTGGAAGCTGAAATTGAAACGCTCAGCACCTTAGGCTATGTGACACCCATCTGCGTCAATATTTTCTGAATTTATTCCTATTTCCCTAGCATCACATCAAAATCGTTTATAGGTTCGTGAAATATGTCAAGAAATACGATAGTATTATTGAGTTATAAAATATTTCACCAAATATATTTTGTCAGCAGTTTCATAGAAAAACAGATAGATGTTGATAATGGTTTTGAAACTAAGCCTAGAGGCTTTTCAGCTCGTCAACAGATAAGCTGAAGTGTTCGGTCATGTGTCTGTATTGTCTGATTTAAACATTTTTGCAATCGGACAGAGGTCACAAATGGCAGAAACGACGTTCACTTAGACTAGTCTAAGGTTTAGTTATGCACCTCGCGTTATGGTTGCGAACGTCTTTAATTGAGACATTTTTGGAATTTTTCGCATAAATCCAGAATATATATATAGTTACATATACATTTCAAAATGAAAAGATTTTGTGCAATTTATATCTGAAAAGACTGCCGACGGCTAACTCTCTGGCTCGTTATTTTTTACCTTCTTAAGGTTATTTTTTTTAATTTAGATTGAACTAAGTATTTGTTTTGAAGTTTTATAAATTGAGAAATGGAAGAACATATGCCTCGGGGTTTCGAGTTTCATTGGCTAGAAAGTTATAAATTAAAAAAATATTGAAGAATTTATTTTGGAGTTTGTAAGTTTGTTGTATTTACTCGGAAAGTAATTTTAGCCGGTCCTTCATAGAACCGGGCATCAAAGATCAAAAATCTCTCATGAAGTAAAGACGCATGCGCACAGTTCATTTCAGTTTGACAAAATGAAATAATATTGTCACATCAATTCAATCGGAACAACTTGATCTATTTTTATCCAAAATGTGAATGGCTCTACAATCATTATAGTCTCATTTTTAAATTGAACGCATGCTCAATTTCATAGTAGATGGAAATGTAATGCAAAATTGAAAGTTAATTATTTTCGTATGTACATGGTAAAATAAAAATGTATTTAAAATGTAAATCTTCTTATGTAAATATGCCATCTGATATTCATTATGTCAACTTATAAGAATTAACTTCAATAGGAATATAGGAATTGAATGGAAATTAGTTTTACATGAACCTAGCTTTAGTCCACTCAACAAAAATAAGAGCAATCATAACACAATTTTTCATATTTAACAGCACTGAGCTATCATCTAATAGTGTTGATAAATGGATAATATAAGAAATTTGAAGTTAGATACATATGCCCAGTTGCATGAACGTTCATTAGCTAAACAGTTCATCAAAACTGAACAATATAAAATCGAATCTCTGACAGCAATGCTTAGAAACTGATTTGACGAATATATTCGATTTGATATTGTTCATTTTTGAAGAACTCTTTAGTTAATGCACGTTCATGCAACCAGGCCATAATGTACTAATACTCAAACGAGTTGTAAATAAAATGCGCGGGTGTACATAGAGCAATTTATAATACTGCCCGAACTCTGAATTTAAACTATTGATCTCGTGTGCGGAATTATCCAAGCGTAAATATTTATGACGTCAATATCCAGGTTTATAACTTTATATGAGAAATGATACATTTCACATAGGCTCTTGAATTTTGTATCTTATTTTGAACGATGAAACGATAAAACAAACACCTTGCTAGATAAATCAAGACGGTCTGAAATTCACCCCATTTTCAAATCCAACAAAAAAAATTTATTAGCAATGATTGTCTCATCTATTGTATAAATTCGATGGTTAAGGTTTTCAAGACAATCTTATTCGAATAAAATCAGCGTCAAACAAAAAATCATGTTCTCATATCAATACGATTCTGTCACACACATTATTTCAATTTATTCTTGAACATTCAATTACCGAACACAGATCAATATCGTATTATATACATAGATTTTTCAAAGTTTTTTATTCATCTATAAATCCCGCTTCACTACATAAATTGAAATGCAAAACCTTTTCTCACAATCTTAACTGCCTAATGGAATCTTACCTATAGCTGACAGCAATATTTTTGTTTATTACAAGAGTTATACATCCTACAACTTCTAATTTATGCACACAATCGCTCACGTTGATGGTTGTAATCTTCTACAAAATTACCTAATTTCTGTTTATGATTAGTCAGTTATAAATCACTTGCATTTCAATCTCAGTAAATGCGAATTATGAGTTTCTGTAGAAGGAAAAACGCAGCCATTACTTATACTATGAATGATTATGTTTCGAGCAGAGTTACGAAGATTCGGATATATCCAAATGAGAAGCAAAATTTTATTTATTATATGGAATCATTCATGAATTCATGCTTGAAATTATTGAGTTCTTTACTTTGTACTAGATTTAAGAATTTGTCGTGTTATTATTCTTTTCAGATATATATTATTAGTTCTCCAGAAAATTCAGTTGAAATATTGTGGATTTGTATAGTGTAGAATATTCACAAATAATTACTATTCTGTCACACATACTTGATAACATTTATCTTGAAAACTAATCTACTAGGCGTTCTGAAAAGAAAAAAAATGTATTCATAAATTTCGCAATAGGGATAGTAATCTTAATTGTCAATTTAGATACGCGGGCGACGGGCGCACTAGAATGTTTCTCATGTTAACGTATACATATCATTACCTGTGGCTTGTAAAATAATGTGAATCAAATAAAACTTCTATGTGTAATTTTGTCCGTGCTGATTACTAAACTATATTCACCAGTTATTTCTATTTAATGGTGATTTGACCGTCAGTTCAACAGATTATTTTCATATATATTTTCAGGTGATATAAATTTTTCTATTTTTCTGTTAACGAATTTAATACCACACGTTCTACAATGTATCCAGTGTAATAGAAATTCTTGTGTGTGCTAGGAAATTCATAAATCTGTACTATGTAGACAATTTGTTAACTTAAAGCGCAAGACAACAGATTTATTTTCATTTACTGTGCTGTTAATCTATTTTGGGAAAATTGTAATAAATAGTAGGTATTTACTAGTGGTGGGAACCGGTATCGGTACTATTCGATACCGGTTTTTGTAAGAACCGGGTACCCGGTTATTTGAATATGCAACTAACCGGTTCTCGGTTCCGAGTCCGGTTCCGGTTCCAGAACCGGTCTTCGATTCCGATTCCAGAATCGGTTTTCGATTCCGATTCCTTCGATTCCGATTCCTTCGATGCCGATTCCTTCGATTCCAGAATCGGTTTTCAGCTCCAATTCCAGAATCGGTTTCCGATTCTGTTTTCGATTCCCAGTTCACTTCGACTCGATCCCAGAACCGAGAAGAGAAATTCCGATTTTAGATAGTTATTTTCAGTATCCATCGAAAAATAATGTGTTCTGTACCTAACCGATGCACTGTTTCGAATTAGTAGATTCGAAACGAACCGAAAAAAGGCATTTTTTCTTTTTTTTTCACATATAATTAATTTGCGTCACCTATACTGGTTTTATGTTATGAAGACTAATTTTAGCCTTTCGAATCAGTCATTGAACATATGAACTATCAGTATTCAGTATGTGTGAAATATTTCAACATCTTAAACAAAAATATATAGTGTATAATGTAGTTATTTAATTTTATAATCGACAACAAAGTGTGATGAAAATTTAGAGATATTATGACAATAATAATTGAGTGTATTGACAAAATCAGGTAGTTTTAGTATCAAAGACTACCCATGATGCCGCTTGCTATTTCTAGTTTTGGGTAAGATTAATTTTATGGCCGGATTATGAGCAGATGGCATACTACCATTTTTAGCTTCTTTCAGTTCATTTCAATGTAATTGTTTTGCTCAATAAACTAATAGAAAGATAGGATCTCTTAGAAAATAGTAATATTTGATATTCGGGATAATTTGCAATCCTCTTTGATGTTCAGAACTTTACGTTCATTCATGTTTCAAAGTCTGCAGTGTCACCGATAGGAGTAAAGTAGAAATAAGTAAATGTAGTTATGTGTGGCAACTATAATGTACAAAATATAATTCTTAAAAATTCTAAATGTTCTGTTTGTTCTGGGACGAGTCAGTATAATAAAATAAAACGCTCAACTAAAAGCCCAGAAGGTATTTGTAACTTTAACGCAGTAGAGAAATGATATTTGCCAAGAAAGGTTTTCGGTATTAAGAACCGGAATCGAGATTCGAATCGGAACCCAGATTCGGACCGGAATCGAGATTCGGATCAAAATCGAGATTCGAACCGAAATAGAGACTCGAACCGGAATCGAGATTCGGACCGGAATCGAGATTCGAACCGGAATCGAGATTCGAACCGGAATCGAGATTCGGACCGGAATCGAGATTCGAATCGGAATCGAATTTGGACTCGATAACCGGGTACCCGGGTACCCGGTTAGTTTTGGAACCGTGGAACCGGTTCCATTTTACTCCGGTTTTTAACAGCACTAGTATTTACCATAGCTTCCTCTATTATGCGCTCTTTTATAATAGAATATCTTAGAATTCCAACAATTTACAAGGAGCCATGAACGAAAGATAAATCCAAGTGGGAAAAAATTCAAATCAATTCTAATTCCATAAGATTCATTATCGATTTCGTATTTGTAATTCTCAACCGATTTATAAATTTCCTTTGAATGTCTCTGACTATCGATTCAGTTACACATATTCATTAGAAAAATGGTGAAGGTTTTGCTAATTTAAACTGATTACTCATATTACGCATAAAAGTTTTATTTCCTTAAATGTCAATTAACTTTCCTTTTGAATAGAATTTTATGATCATAAATCATGCAATTTTTGTCGACATATAACATTCAGGCCATTAATGAATGTGAACGTGGAAAAATTATATACGCTCATACATCATTGATTTCTCTGATATCATTCTCTTTAACATACAACAAACTAATTGAAACGCTAATACTAGATTCCCTTTCTCAAATTTTGGACTTCTTCTATCAAATCAAACCGTTATGGTCGTTTCCATCTTAACAAATAGTCGGGACCTGCAAGATGCTACTATTTCCTGTAGCATACTATCCAGTAAATCTTCTAAGAATCCCTAATAACTTTTTCCAACGACCATCTCTAAGCTTGGTTGTTCACACATCGCAAGCAATGCGTGATTTAAATGATTTTTGCATTATTAACGCAGATAAGTTGCGAAGCCAAAAATTGTTTTTCTATGAAATTACTTTGGTAGCACTATGCGCAACATCGATCCATCTGTTAGGTTATTTGGGAAATTCAAGTGTCAGATTGTGCAGTTTATTTCTTGATGTGCGCTTAATAATTGTTAGAATAAGGATGTTAAAGGCCGTAAAAATAAGTTCTATTAGCACAGCTTCTTCTATACTGAAAAAATAGAATGTGCGTAACCTTTCAGGTCTTTTTTGTTGTAAATCGATTCAACACTTCAAGTATTTTATATCAAAAATGGCTACATTAGCCATTTTTCCACCATATTCATGATATTTTTTCTGACAGTTGCCAATTTGAAATTTTTGACATGTCCACGATTGACTGGATTTATAATTAAGAAAATCTAAATTTGTAAATCAAATCCATCATAAACCAGCCTTAAGTTGGGAATACGTTCATTTTATATTCGTGCTATAATTTTCAAAATCAAAACTCATTATATTAAAGAGGTATCAACCATTTTGAATGATTCAATACAAATGGATTCACATCATTTTGTGAAACAATTTCTTAAAACAGAGAGAACCAATTAAAACAAAAAATTATGATTAATTTAAAAAATACACGCATGTTTTATTCTTCTGTTTCAATCATGATTTTCGCCAACCCTAATTCAACTCATAAAAAACTATATTCAAAAAAAAAAAATACAGTAAAGAAAAATTTCTCCATAAAAACGATAAAATATTTGGCCTAAAGCTTATCAACAGATTTCAGAGTCCACGTACATGAATAGGCAAAAAAATATTTTACTGAAAAAAATAAATGAAAATGAGTAACTGCTGATTTCTAGAGGATTAATTAAGGTTCAACATCGAGTTTTTCTGTTCAAAAGTATGTCACTTTGTCCGTTATTTGGATGAAGGGTTGTTAAGTTCTTATTATATAACCTAGGAACAAAATCATTTCATATATTCCGCAGAAAAATGGTAGTTGAAATAAAATCGTAGCCCAAATAAATCACTCACACAGGCGATTCAAAAATTCTCGTAAAGGTAAGTTGACAGTTATTCGTTTTTCAAGAGCACTATGAGGAATTTTTTCATCCAACACCGACTCATAATAAGCTCATTACTATGGTCATTTTCAATAAACAATATTAATTATTAGTCACTCAGTGAGAGAAATAATACGAGTAATAAAGTTACGAGAGTTTCTATTCAAATGGTCCAGCCTTAAATAAATTTAAATCTCATGGGGGAATAGATGACAGCAGCGGCGAAATAGTGTTTATTTCGGAAGTGTGAGCGCTATAACTTAATTTCTTGCACAAGATTGTCTTTGTAGTCTCAAGTCGAAGCTTTCGTGAGTCTATGTAAATGAGCCTCAAGTTTTAATTTCTACCAAGGTGCCCAGTGCACCGTTTTTGAAAGTGTCTGGTACAAGTTCAGTCAGGCACGCGCTGCGCAATAGATGATTTTGAGACTGACGTCCGCGACTGCATCGTTGTGGTCATTTTTAAAAGTAGTTATACAAACAATCATTTTGATAGGCAAAGAATTTTTGATGAATTCAAATACTACAAATAATGTTGAGATGATGACACTTGAGTGGAAAGAAATACAATATTATTTGATAGTTTTCATTTAAAATGACTAGAATTCCGGGAGCTGAGAAAAATCCAGAGACCAAACATCTGAAATCTGAAACGTCAAGTCTAATTTACAGATTGCATCATGAGCGTCCGCAAGGGGGCAAGAAGAGACACTGTATCCTCTTCTTCCCACCGAGAAAATAACTTATTGATACAAATATATACTGAAACTCAAACAAAAATATGATTTATTAATAGTTGCGAGTGCAAATGCAGTAGGACCATTTATTGTGAGCTCCAGGATGGTGAAGTTTGGAAAGTATTTTCATGAGGTTACGAGAATTTCTTTTTATTGTTGGCTCAGACTCCTATAAATATACGTTCATTATACGAAACCAAAATAATTACACCTTAGCTTCAGAAATTACAGAGAAGAGAACAAGAAGGAACTCACTAACTTGACATATAATATTGAGCTGATATTTTGTTAATTTGTATTATCTCAAATAGGTAGATGACTGTTATTATTTCATTCTTTATGCTGCTAGTTTATAGCTTTAGCTTTGAATTCAATTTTATTTTATTATATTTTCTAGTTTATTTTTTTGTATTACGGGTATTAGAATTTTTTCAACAAACAGAAGACTAGAGAAACTAATATTAAAACGAGAGAGGAGCATCAAGCAACTAGAGCCTGTATGAGTTATACAAATACATACTTTTTCACATGGAGAAAATAGTATTGAATTACACAGGGTGTAATAGAAATAAGTACATTAATTTTAACCAGTAATATCATTCCTCAAACATAACAATATTTCTCAATAACTTTTTTCCGTTTTTTTTTTTTTTTAGAATTTTTACCAAGAATTCTCTTGAATGAATATGACTTATAGACCAAATTGTTGATCTCAGAGTTTAGTCTCTTTTAACAACATTAATATCAATGTGATGCCAAAATAAAAATATTCTTTCAGTTTCAAATGAATGATTGACATGACTGCGATGGTTCAAAGTTACAAAATACTCATTTTAATCGACAGGTATCATTCTTCCAATAAATGAGAAACATTCATTTCGAACCATAGGCTCACTGACAAATCCAGAGAGTTCAGTTACCAAGAAAAATATTTATACTTGACGAGTTCTACTACTGGTTAAAATTAATGTACTTATTTCTGTTAAACACTATATATAAACGGGAAGTCGATACAAGTACTTTCGTTTGAATTTAGGAACAGATTATTAAGTACATGTTGAACACCGTCACTCGTATGACTTTAAGAAAGATGAAATACTGATCGCAGTGCAGAAGACATATTACTCAAAATGCTGAACGCATGCTCTTTATTTAAACCAAAATCAAATCATCATAGAAAAATGAACGTATATAAAAATACCAATTCCTATTATTAACATTGCTTTATACTACTATGGGGATTTTCATTAACAAATCTAGATAATTTAGATGTTCACGATTATGATAGCTTCTCTGCTGAGGCAGAGAAATAAAGCAGTGAGCAAGCAAAAATTAAAAATATGTATCCAAAAGCAGTATTTGTACATTGCTCCTCTCATCCCCTCAATCTGGTTGTGAATAACTTTTGGGTTATCAATTTATGTGATATTCGCAATATCATTGAATTCTTTTATTATTTTTTTTTCAAGAAAATTCAATAAGACGGGTTACACTAAAAAATTCATTGCTGTGTCAAACCCGCTGGCCACAAAAAATGAATCCATCCGCATATTCACTGAGAATTATGATGATGTGGCTGGGTGCGCTTATTAAATTATTTCTTACTTCCAATAATGACGTGTGGACCAAACACTAGCGTCAGCGCTTAGTACCCAAGCAACCGAGGCTCGATTTCGGCAAATCGATAGCCTTTTTATTTTTTATTCGTATCTTATATTGGTATGCGAACTAGTCAATACTAAGAAATTAAATACTTAATTGATGGCGGATATATAAAGCCTCCAGTTCAAACAGAAGGCAATTGAATTGTAGCATCTTCTTAATGCTCCCCAGCTCTCTAGAAGGCTACGAGTCCGCCGCAGTGCAGTTAATCAAAGTGAGAGTAAGAAAACCAAACTGACACCTCGGATTTCGAAATGCGTCATCCGAGTCAATCCTCTACTAGCCAGTTGGCGTCTTCCAAGCTAAGCACCTTCTCCGACTTACGTCTCCGAAACTATATTTTAAAATTTGTTTACTGAGGCAAATAATTTAGTTAATAAACAAAATGTTGTGATTTCGATTCCATGGCAAGCTAAAAAACAAACAATTAGGGCAAATCATTCAAGTAATTCTGTAAATGAGTACTACAGACGAACAATTTTTATTTCATATTTAGTTTTGTTAATTTATTATTATTTACCTGAAGAATACTGGAAATAGTCTATTCATAGTCCAGTCGACATGTCGAAAAAATAGGGGGAGATTAGGAAAAAATGCGAGCTTGATGAAACTTTTGTATGTTCTTATTGATCACCCAATAGTGTTATTTCCATGTTTTCCGGCCAAAATTTTACGGAGCAATTTTTAGAAGGAGGAAAAAACCACGAAATTTTGGCACTTTTTTCAGTTTTTCCCCTGTAACATTTTCTCTTTCATTCCTACGCCTTAGATTTTCAAGCTCAATTTCGTAGAACATTAAATTTACAATAAGTTTGACTTGTGAAACTTGTTTGTAGATTTACTAAGTTCCAAGATACAGCACTTCAAAAAAGTGAAATGTTCCTGAAAACATCAAAAATGAGGGTTTTTGCAAAATATCTTCTATTTTCTAATATTTTTCATGGTATTTTGGTATCTAGTTCCATTCTGACACAGAAATCAGGCAAAAATCTACTTCCTACCCTGCCTACCTACGTCACCATATCTGGGAGCACGCTAGTGCCCCAGCCAAGACGAGGCAAGCGCAATAGCACTACGTATTTTTTCTCGAAGAGCTTCGTCGTTTTTTCAAACCCACATAACTTGGGTTTGGATCGTACTAGATAAGATATGATGTCAATAGTGGACTTATGAAACATAATATAAAGTTGCAATTGCATAGCTCTTATATTTTAAATTTTATTGATATCTAAAAACATCCGGTTTTGTCACTGACTCGCTCACTGATGATTATCAAAATTCTTAGGTTAACTCCTGAAGTCCTAGAATGCTGAAATTTGGTATGAAAGCTAATATTAGTACACAAACAACAACAAAATTCCAAGGCTTGGAGCTTTCATCCCCCAACCTCTCAAAATAGGGAATAGAAGTTTGTATGAGACTTCCGCAAATTTTGATGCTAGAGGTCTAAAAATTGATATAGGGACTCCTTGTTATGAATAATAGTAAAATAAAAACTTAATAAAAGAAGTGAAATTCCACCAAAAATATTTTCATGTGAAATGTTGCCAAGACGAGACCATATGGCTCGCACGGTCAAAAAGTTATGAGATCTCATGTAGAGCCAAGCTTCTAACTCTACACGCTCTAACTCTACAAGCCCTAGCTTCACAGACTCTACACTTTAGTCAAAATATGTGACTTGGCCATTTCGATACATTCACATGGGGGGCGGCTTCGATCTCGGCACGAAACTACCTGGATCTTTAATCCCCTACTCGAACTCGGCACTATACCATGGATGAATGCCTGTGTGAGATTCTCTGGATACATGCGATTTTATATCAATAATAAACCAGACTCAAATTGGACAAAGTGGATTTTGGCCCAACATGAGTTCAGTGCACTTTTCTCGGTTGTCTCGGATTCAAGTTCTGGCCCATAGGCGCGTGCAGCGCAATTCGGTGAAATTAAGGAATGTTTTCTCAAAGCGCGAACGTAGCGAGCTAGTCTATAATCATTGTTAGCCTACGATCATTGTTATAGACTGTATTTCAGCCCCACATCAGTTATTTCAAAGTTGTACTCACTTATAAAATAAAATCTTGCAGAGTGATCGTAGGCTTATTCGAAATTGACAGTTCCGAGTTCATGTGCGCCCCGCGCTAATCGGCTTAGCAATGGTGCCGACTTCATGTATTTGGTGCCGAATTCGTGTACCCCTCACATGGGCATAAGTTGAAAATTGTATTCACTGTTCATTACTTCTCTGTTATATAATAGTTCATGTACTTCCCTATTAAATGAGTGGTGGACAGACAGGTAGATGGGAAAGAGGGTTTGATTGATTGAATGATGGATTAATTCCTGTGTCAGAATTGGAAATGAGTACCATGATACCATAAAAAATATTGAAAATTAAAGATATTTAGCGAAAACTTCCATTTTTGATGTTTTTTAATATTTTCGGGAATCTTTCACTTTTTTGAAGTGCTGTATCTTGGAACTTAGTGGGTCTACGAACAAGTTTTACCAGTGGAACTTATCGGTAATTTAATGCTCTATGAAATTGGACCTGACGATCTAAGGCGTTGGAATGGAAAGGAAAAAGTTATAGGGCAAAAACTGAAAAAAATGTCAAAATGTCGTGGTTTTTCCGTCCCCTGAAAATTGCTTCGCAAAATTTTGGTCGGAAAACATGAAAATAACACTATTGGGTGATCAAAAACAACATACCAAAGTTTCATTAAGTTCGCATTTTTTTCGACCCCAAAGTACATGTCGACTGGACTATCATTACTAATTATGGATTATTTCCAAAGGATCTACGGTAGGATATTTCTGAAATCTGAGCGATCATAAGTCTGTTTTGTAAATTTTATGGGAGGTAGAGAATAAGGGTCCTATGGAAGCAAAAATAGTTTATAAACATAGTGAAATCCTTTTCCGGCTTTCGCACACCAATAATTGATATCTTAGTTAGTATACGAAAGTTAGAAGCGTTGTTATTTGCATTGTTATATAAACTGAAAAAGAGTAAATTATGGATTGTGAGGAAGCAGGTAAGTGTATTCAACTTCATATTACCAATAGTTTGTTTCTATAGTTTTTCCAAAAATATCCCTGATTTGTATGCAAAAAGTACTTCCTGGTATTTCTCGGACTTACTTCAAGATTTTTTCTGATGTTCGGGATTTGTTCTTATGTACCTAATAGTTTAATTTTTGTTGCGAAAAATTGCGACTTTGGAGATTATGGCTATTTGAAATAAATAAGTACATAAAATCGGAAGAAGTAACTGCATACAGATAATTTCCCGTTCGCTTTCTTAGGTCTTTTTATTATTTTCAGGATCGTCAAATATACGAATAATGACTAGAAAACAATTATTCACAATTATGCAGCGACAAAATTTAAACACTATAAACGAAAAGTTGGAATAACTTGAAATCCACCTTCTTCATTTGGGAGATTCCTCTACGGAGCAAATTAGTATAATAAAACATAATTTTTCACGTTTCAAATTTGAAGTGAAGAGTAGGTGGATTAAAGCTTCATTAAAGAAGAATAGAAAAGGTATATGTGTTTATTTTTATTTGTATTTTTTTTTTCTTTATTCATAATAAACTCAAACTCAGTGGACACACTGTATACATATACATGCCTTTGTTTTGGTTTTACTATGAATTCCTCAGGAATATCCTCAAGTAATTTTATTCTCCCTGGAATATGATTTCAAAATAAATACTTAATTTTGGCCGCTCAGATTGCTCAAATACCCCATCATGCGGACGAGCGTACAATCATTGTTATAAAAAAGCTAATGTTTTGTGCCATTGACAATTGATGATTTCAGTAGAAAATCGATGATATCGCTATCTATTAAAAGTTGTTAAAATCAATTTGAAGCATTGTTTTACATTTTTAGCCTTGATCCTAAGCTCAGGTCTATACTAAGAATATTTCAAGCGTCTCTTCCAAAAAGTTCAAAAGTTATGAAGATGAAATATGTATCACAGTCAATCTTTACTTCCCCGATCTATATATAATAAAGAAAGTATTGTGATCATGATTTTTTTGGCAGTTCGAGATCTAGATCTTCACGTTTTAGACACTAATGAACTCAAAGAACATAATTTTCAAAACCATCTGACGGTCTTTCTGTCTGGAAGCACGATACATTTTATATTTAAGTTTTTCGTTCGTTCGTGAATGAGCTTCTTTTCAACCAGTGTTACCAAAACTTTATTGCAAAATACATATCAACTTGCACATTCGTTTGGAATTTTAAAACTAAAGAAATGAAGGGTGTCAGGTGAAATCGTAGAAAATCTTTGAAAATTCCACATACTTTTTATTCCACCCTTTTGAGTAACGAATATTATCGTATTATATATCATATATTCTGAATTGTTTACAGCTGTTTATTTTTTCACATTTCTTCCTATCCTCCTGAAGAAGAAGGCACGGCTCTTAAGTGTAATAGGGCGTAGAAATGAAAACAACATTTGTAAGCAACTGACCTCTCATGAACATCACGTTATTTATAGGGATGTGCAGAGTGGTAATTCTGAGTTTTGGTTGTGTTATGGGCTTGGCCAACCGCAAACGGAAACATAGAGTTAATTATGATCAATGCGGCCTACTGTGTAACTAATTTCACATGAACGATCGATAGATGTACGAATGATTCGTGAGTGCGTGCTCAATCCTACTTTGATTTATTTTTCAAGTGGCTTATCTGATAATGTTTTTGATGCTCTTGTTCTGTGTTTACTTTGTTCTTTTGATTCATCTCTATTTTAAGCACCTATTATGAACGAATCAGTATATTTGAGTCGGAGTCAAACAATGTGAACTATCCAGTAATAGTTATATCTCCTATATAGTATTTCAGAGGTCGGGCCAGTGGCTCATTACGTTAACGCACTATTTATTGTTTGTGACAGATGAATCAAGGGGATTCTGGTTCGAAGCCCTGCCGGTATGTATGAATAACCCAGAAAATATTACAAGGTGAGGTATTCCAATAAAAGGGTACTATGAGCTTACCATATGTGTCTTCATAGTTAACCTGGTAGCATGAGAATTCTCTCTGATGCCGCTTGGTTGTATGTAATCTTATATCGTCGCACAGATTGAGACTTCGGATTTACAGGACGATTTGGTGATGAAATTGAGGTTAGTAAGACTAACTTCAAGTAAGAACCTTCGTTTTGTAAATAATTCCTTAGAAGTGAACAATATGATATCTAAAAACTGACAGGAATGTTCAGTAACTTAATCGATCCTTAGTTTAATTCATCTTCAATTAAATTTTCACGCAACAAGCTTTTTTGCACTTTCATAAGACTCTACTGAAACATGTAGATAAATTGTACAAAATATTCAAATTTCTCTAATAAATCAACGCTGTGCTAAAATTATGCTTTTGCTAAGATTGTATAACTTTTCAGTTGGATGCTTAACCCAAAAAGTAACTCCCACACTTTTGATCGGCACCGGGTTGTTTTGATGAAAACTGTGATCGTCTCACATCCTACGAATTGTGATAAAAGAGCAAATAAAAACAGCAAGCGATCAACTCATGGTGAACTGGCTGTTCTCGCAAGGGTGGTTAGATCGTTGTGATGAATTAGGAGTACAAAAACGCCGGGAACTTTTACAAACTACATTCATCGTGGTCTGGGGCGACGCAAGTGCGATTATTCCGAAAGGCTGGAGCATAGACGCCTGTACAGTCTAAGGCAAAGAAACGATCTGTAAAAACTTTCAACGCAAATAACCCGATTAGAGATAATAGCGAGGAGCTCCGTTTTTGTGATTATAATTGTTCCAAGTTTGATTCTCATGTTTTTCGTAGCATATTTTTTGTAACAATTTATTTTCAAACATTTTACCGGAAAAGGAGTTGGTAATATTTAATAATATTCGATAATTTTTACTAGTATCAGTCCTATATTTAAATTTTGTGTTGAAATATCAACTTTCAATAGTTTTTTTATTCAGGAAGAGTTGAAACAGTTTAAGTTGATGAATGTAGGAAAAATCATAAATTGAAACTTAACTTTTCCTACAATCATCAACATATCAACCTTCAACTTCAACTCTACACAGCTTTAGCATTCATTTATTAATACAAATATTCAATACACAGAATCGACAGATCTAGATTAGAGCTATCAAATCATGACACTATAACGAGCGTACTAGCTTAACGGAATCAGAAATTACACAGTACAGATCCTAACATGAGTTACGATGTGTTCTCTCCGTCGGCCGACTTGCCTTCAAACCATGATCTCAAATTCTCTAATTCTCAAATTATCGTAGTTGGTGTTTGGCCAAGAATCATAGCACAAACCTGTAACATCAGATTTAATTGTAATTGAAATTTTGAGTTTTCAAATTAGAGATACACTCACAACAATAAATAATAAAAATCACATTATTGCATTTGCGGAATCGGTGCTAATTCTAACATATCCGAGAATTAAGACAATTTGAAGAGTTCGTTAAGAGAGTTTCTTTCAGTAATCAATTAAGTGTGATTTATATATCTACATGCTCGAATTTGAAGAGTAGCTATGACAACGCGTGACGCCAAAATTTCCAAATCAGTGTGTTTTCATCAGAACTTTCTTTTCACAGCGCGTACCAAATAGGGATTGGAAAGCCATCACTTATCTTCAATTAATATTATTCTAGCCATTCCTTGACATTTTCTCCACAAGCGGTATTGGATATGGATTCCAACTGCATAAACATGGAAATGTGAGGACTCAAAGTAATTTTGAGAAAATCAGGGAGGCTATGAATTCTTATTTTATTTTTCAACATAATCTCCTTGTACCTTGATACACTTCCTTCGAATAATAAGTGTTTGTTTCAGCGATGGTGTCATCGTTGGAGCCAAATCTCTTTCCGCCGAGCCTTTTCATCATGTTTGGAAATAGACCAGGAGACCAAAACTGAAGAATATGGTATAGATGATGAAACAATTCGTAGCGCAATTCATGCAATTTTGCCATTGCGACTGTGGACCTGTGTGGTGTCCTGATAGTAGAGCACTTTTTTCTCTACCAAATGCGGCCGCTTTCACTTCAAATCGGCGTGGAGTCGACCCAGCAGCTCTGCCCGCCGCTGATCGTTTTGCTCTTTCCAAAGTAATCGATATGGATGATACTGTGTGCGCCCCAAAAGACTGTCGCCATGACTTTGGCCTTTTTTCGGCTTCGATTCGCCACTATTTCGACAGTCCCTTGGACCATGTTTCCTCGACGGTTACAGAACGATGAAAAAAGTTCTTCTTATTGCACTTGGATATCGCCAAACACTCCTTTGAAATTGTCACTCGATCGCGTTTGCTATCAATAAAAAGCAAATGCGACACATACTTGACAGATAGCTTTATTATATCAAAACATGCATGCAAAATGTCTTGAGATGCTTATAGGCTTAACAATCTCGTGCACTCTTATTCGCCGATCACTTATATTATACTATAGATTTTATCAATGATTTCTGGTGTTGTAACATCAATTAGACGTTCAGAACGTTCACATGCTTTGTGCTCATACTACCACAACAAAAATCGGTAAATCACTTCCAGTCGATGGTGGGGAGTCCCCATATTGGTTAAAAAACGATGCTCTGGTTTACGTAGTATTTTTTTCCACGCAAGAAATGATGTTTCATCAAGATGCGAAAATTTCTTTTTTTCAATGTTTACAAAACCCTTCAAGGTCGATTGCTCTCGACAGGTGTCAAAACAGAACTGAATAACATATCATATTTTACAAATAGTACATGTGATTTGCGATTGTGGCGCCATCTGTTTTATTTCTCAGGAACTTTTCATCCTGTCAACTTCAAGTTTATTATTTGTTCGTTTCTATTCATTACTAGCTATCACAAGGCAGGCTTTGCAATGGCTCTCTAATTTTTTTTTGTAATTTAATTAAGTAAAATACTCTTCAAAACTCGTTTTAAATGAATATGTTTCATTTGGAGAAGTTCTGTACAAAAATAATTAAAAACACAACTAGACGGAAAGCTGGCTACATAAAAATGCAAGGTGAAATACTTATAGCTAAATAGGTTCTATTGCCGTTCTCGAACACTGAATGACCAGTCTGCCTGCGCGCCTACGCACTTAGAAAGATTAAGGCAGAGATGGACGATCCAACAAAAAAAAAGTAAATTTCATAAGAAAAAAAATGAATAGGCTCATTATTAAAAGTTATTGGCAATAATTGCCAAACTGTCAACAAAGCTATGTGTTAAATGGCAGAGAAAAAAACGGAAAATAACATCGAGGCACATTGTGATGAAGAGCGCGGTCTCGATTGCGCTAAACAAATTTGCTCGATACGATACGATGCGATACTATATACGATATACATATTATTTTGTTGATTATAGAAAGGCAGCACTTTGCTGTTGACATGTTTCTATAATTATTTTTATACAGAACTTCTCTTTATAAATTATTCTTACAATTTGAGGAACTTGAACACAAGCGTTCAATGATTAAACTTAATCGAACGAAAGAGTGCACGAACGAACAAATACAAATGCGCCATTTACTGTATGATGATGACATTACGTCAGAAGCCTTCCCGCACTGAATTAAGTTTCTACTCAATCGGTTAAACGATGTGAGAGTTTATCAATCAATATATAGAAAAAGCAGAAGAAAAACATGAAAAGCAAAAGCTATAATTTTACAATGTGAACGTTTGATGAAATATTGATTCTCGAATTATTCAAAGTTCAAATTGAATTATTAGTTCAATGAACAATTGATCAGTGAAGTGAGAGCACTCTTCTAATTTTGTTTTTGAACCAGTTAACCATAAAATCGAATTCATCATTATAAATTGCAAATTTCATACATACTTTCCTTTGTTTTCAGTTTTTCATCTATCTCCATTCACCATTTCATTTTTAAATATTCCAATCACTTCTTTGCTCTTTACAGTCATTATTATCTTTCAATTGACAAAAAATGTCAGTCGTTGTTCAAACTGAATTGAAAACAATGTTGCATTCAATCCTTAAACTTTCGTTTCGTTTGTGAGCAAATTTCGAATAATGCGACCAATTTAATCCTTCTGATTCTCTTTAATCTCTATTTTTCTCTTCCATTATCAAACAAACGTTAGCCAATGCCTTTCAAACAGTTTATTTTCTAACAGAGCATCGAAATTTCTCGTATCACAAGATGGTGTAGGATTGATAAGCTAGTTTTGTAATCAGAAGGACATGTAGTCGATGCCAGCTTCAGATAAGAAGTTTGTATGATTTTCACTCAATTTTAATTTTAAAATTCTGCGGCCGTCCGTAAAATTACACATCGCAATGTGTAAAGTGGGCATTTTTTAACTTTTGTCAATTTTATATGAGTTTCTCAAGATGTCAAAAAAGATGTCAAAAGTTAATTGATTGTTTCTTGGAGTTCCTTTCACATTATTTCAATTTATTTCCAATTAGTTTTAGTTTCAACTTGTTGCAAACGGTAATATGATATATTTAGCTCGATGACAAACTTCGACAAATAAAAATTGATCGATTATATAAAAAAATTACTGGCAATAGATATTAACTTTGGCGGCGCTGCTATAGTTGCAATACCATGGCCGCCGTATGGATGATCTGGTAGGTGGCAGTTGATTGTTCGTCTTTTTTGTTCTTATTTGTACCTTTTTATATCGTGTCAAATTTGTCATTAAATATTAGCCTTACTATTAATTTTATTACTTTGTTCATGAAAGCTATATTCCTTGTTCTCATATAAGTGGAGTTCTCTGCTGTCACTTGACACAACAGTGACATGGCTCTTATGTGACGAGCTTTTGTTAGCCGCTACGGCGCAAACTGTTATTTATGACTTGGCGTATTCGAGAAGTTACAAGATCTCCAAAGGTTAAGGAACTTCAAAGTATTGGTTTTTATCGAATTGGCTGTAATATGAATATATTTCGATTACAACAGTCCCGTAAAATATGAACGGTAAATTACATTGAAATATGATTCTTACAAAATTAAAATTATATATATAAATTTTTTTTCATTTAGGCTGTTCCACTTCGAACGAGAGAATTTGGTATATATCCTCACACAAATCTGTCTTTTCTATCATAAATCTCAATTTCTTCTCCACATTCAATTTTTGATCAAGCTTATTCATAATGAGACCTTTAGAATGAAAATAAAATTATCCGATCAAATAACATACAGAAATTATTTTTCTTTACTCACTTGAATCGATTATAATTTGAAGGTTTTTTATATCAACAAACCATCAAGATGAATATATACCAGAATTGCAACATACTTGCTATCATATTACAATCAGAACAGTTCTGTTTTCTTTTCAATTCACAAGGCACGAGATCAATGAAGTTGCTAAATTGAAAATCGCTAATGAAGAAATAATAGAACGTTAGTTGCAAATCGATAATGTTACTGTAAGCTTAGTTCGGCTCTATGGAAAAAGTCTTACGTTTCTTTCAGAGTAAAATTGAAGTGAACGTTGGTTTTTTCTTCCCTCTAACTATTTTAAGCTCAGCACAAAAATAGAGATAAGCAATATTAGAATATTTCTCATCAGAAACTTTTTCAAATGATAAAATTTCTTACAGAATTGCTTTAATTTATTTGCAGCAGTTCATTTTTATTGGAGAATTTTTTTTGTTTTGCAATTTTACATTATATTTCATGTGAAAAGCACATCCGCTATGTCAGGATTTTCGAACAGAACGCACTGTAGCGTATCTGCAGCTTGAATAGCGAAATGTAAACTCCAGTCGTTCCAAATCGGTCCTCTCACCGCTAGAGAATCAACTTTGGTTAAATGAGCAGAGTGCTGAAATGTCAATACGTTTGTGTTTAATCCAGGTTTTACGCTATAGGCTACAAATACAATTATTTGACTTTTTTGCATCAGATCTTGTCTATTTAAATTTTTGTTGGGAAGTAGATAATTATTCTCTATTTAGAAAATATGTGAAATATTATCCAGGTTGAAAAATAGTATCAAGTATTAATCCAGAATAATTCGCTTTTATAGTCCGGTTAAGATTTTGTTTGAAATATCTACGTTTCCTACGAAATATTTGATTGTCCATTGATAATTGATTGGCAAATAATAGATATTCATGCAAGAGTGTAAAATTGAGGGTTATTATTTAAAAATTCTTCTACGCAGTAGTAATTTTGTATTATTTAGAGCCGTTTTAGGGACTGCAAGAAAGGTATATTTTGTTCTTTCTCCTCCAAGTTTTTTTGGAATACGTTACGTTGTTTTTGATGTGTTTTTTTTTCTATTCGATCATTTTACCTCAATAATATTTTTCGTTCAAAATTTTGTAACTTCAGTGATCTACTGGTGGGTAATTGAGTTTTTCTGAATTTTGAGTTTATTTTGCCATTTCGGATTTACACAGCGTAAGTAATTCCTTGTTTATTTTTTCATGGATCATTGATCATTTTATCAATAGCAATTTTTTATAGGCCTAATAACCTTCATTTAGCAGTTATTAAAGTTGATTGTCAACTTCCGTGGTTGAGCATCTCTTTTCTATAGATTTAAAAAGCCGCGTGCTCTTCCTACCTCTTTAATTAAAATTCACTTTTCTCCTCCTCTTCTTTTGTTGTCCTTGCTATCGCTGTGCTTCATATTGTTCATCTTTGTCAAATATTCATTGACCTTAAATTTTAATACTTTTCTGCCAATTTTTCTTTGCTTTGTGAATTATTTAGTTTTTTTTCTTTTTTGTTAAAATACTGTATTTTACTTGTGTTCTGATTGCACTACCGTCTATTCCTCAATTTTCTTACTTACTCTTGAGCTTCATATTCGTGACTTCGTTTAGTTAAAGTTTAACATCATCCTTCATGCTGTTCACGCAAGGGAAAAGGTTGATCTGGTTAATATTTGAATTGATCGCCAACCTCCGTCAACCACAATAACAGAAAAATTTACAGATTCCAATACATTACTCAAGTTATTGAGCACAAGCTCTAAGCTGGACGGCTTAGGGCGGCTGCACAATAGCCCTAGAACTAGAACTAGAACGGTAACGGAAAGCTATCGAGAGCGACAACGGGAACGTAAACGCCGACCAGATGCACAACTGCAGCACGCGAAAGACCGAGAACAACGTTTTGACAGATAACCGCACTTCTTATATAGTTGAATTAGTATTCTTAAACATGGATGACGAAAAATTACAGGTTTTCATGGCATTTTTGATACTTTTTTAGAATTATATACAATTAGAAAATCAAAACAGGAAGTACGATGATGCACATTCCATAAAACTCTTTATAGAATCAAAATTTGCTCTCTAGGTGGTGGATTAGACCAATTAATCTTGAAAGAAATACAAGAGGAGCATTCGTAAGCATATTTAGGCATATGAAGGAAGCTGACCATGAAATGTTCTTCAAATATACCAGAATGAACGTGCGATGTTTTAATAAACTTCTCAGCTTATTAAGGCCAAAATTATTGAAGAGAAGTAGAAGAGAATATCTATCTTGGCTATGACTTTGAAATATCTGGCACATGGTAGTTCTTTTCAAAATTTAAGTTGGTTGCTTAGAGTTGGAAATCCAACAGTTTCCAAAGTAATATATGAGACTTGCAAAGTTATTTGGGAAACAATTCAGCCCATTCACATAAAATTACCTAGTGGAACAAGAAAAATCAGTGCAGTCAGAGCACAAGAACAAGAGCAAATAAACCAAACTCTCAACAATCATATTTTCAAGAATAATGGACAGTGACGTCACGCTTGTTTCTCATTGGTTGTTTAATACCCCGAGAACGGGAAACTTGAATCTTGACCATCTTTACCGTTTTCATTCCCGGCCGACCTTGGTCTTTCCGTTCCAGGAATCTTATTGTGCATGTGTACATACAAAATAACACTGTTCAAGTTTATTCCCGTTCTGGTTCCCGTTGCCGTTTCCGTTCTCGGGCTATTGTGCAGCCGCCCTTAGACTAGGCTGATTTACACTGATCTCTTTTGAGATTGATGGAGTTTCGGAGGAAAATCTTCTAATAGATTGACCCTTCTCCTCGTGCATATTAAGTATTGATCATTTTAATAATCTATACATTTTTCAGAGTTTTATTGAATAAAAAACTGCTTTTGTTTTTAAATTCTGTATATTTCATTCGAAACTTTGACGATTCGATCCTTTGACCGAGGAAGAAAAAAAAAGATCGAAACGTTTGAGTTTCAAATAAAATATACGGAATTTAAAATCAATATTTTCTTTCGTCATCACTTTGATTGATAAAATAGTGTAACGAACAGAACTCTTACAGGATAGACAACACACACGTTGAAATGGTGTCAAACCGAACGAACCCATGCCCGAAGATGGTATCTGAAATCCCACTAGAAATGTCTAGAAGCTTCGAGAAACCCTAGGTGGGAATATATGAGCCCGCGACTAGATCGAGCAGGAAAATTATAATTGTTGATAATTTAGATCCCGTGCATGATTTAGAGTAAATAAATGAACTAGTCGAAATAAATAAGAAACAGTAGAAATGAATAGTAGACAGTGTTATTGTGTAATAATAAATAAGTGTAGTCTTAGTTTAGCGTTAGAAATATTTATTGATGGTTATTTTTAGTTATATTATTCTAGCCTTGAGTAAGAATGAGTTATTAAACCCACAAACGAGTTGAGTTTCGTTACAAAATTATGAATAAATTTTTATAAGTATCCAATTCACTTTGTACTTATTTCGAATCTGCTTCACTCCTATGTATTGACACTAGACACCATTAGTGATCCATTTTTTCCTTATGTCTCAGCGCCTAATTCCTCATAGATCCCTCTTTGTTGTTTTCACAGAGCCCAAATAGCTTTTTGCACCTTCAAACAAAAGATAGGATATAATTTCGCCAAATAAATTTTTAGGAAATATTTCCAGTCATATTCATTTGCTATCCGTATTTTTTCTAGAAGTAACAATTACTTGATTTTGCACTCATGCCTATCATGAAAAATATAAATCATCTATCTATGTACAAGCCTGGAGTTTTAGTCGTTTGTTCAATATTCACATTGGTAAAGTCGGAGCTAGAATAAGATACGATATGAAACATAGATTTAATGGAAATAATAATTGAAACATTTAAAAAAAAAAAAATATTCCAAAATAATGGCAATAATACTTGGCATTTTTTTTCTAATTTTGAGTTTTTGGATAGTCTATTCTAGAATGATTGATTGATAGAATTTTTGACAAGGATAATGTTTCTCCAAATATCACTTATAGAATATTGTTTACTTTTCTATTTTAACAGTACGTTTGAATAGTAATTATATTGTATATTTCAAATTAGAGAACAAATAATCTTAAGAAAATAATTTTCTAAAAATATGTAGACAATATAGGCTTCACATATCAGGAATAGATTTTTTTCCATCCTATAGTTCAGGCGCCGGCGATATATTTCGGACTGCGAGCCACTGAAAAAAAGAAAAAAATGGAAGAATCATATAGATGATGAAAGCGCATTTTTGACCGCTCATGAATGCTTGTTACTTCAGAGATTTCACAAATTACCATCTCTCACAATTACTGAGCTTGAAATCAAGCATTTTGGGCAAACCTCCGAAACAGCAGCTTCCATTTGGTACTAGTTTCAAGTTGACTATTTGATAGGTACCTAATTTATGCATGTACAAACTCAAAAATACCGTTTAATCTTCATTGTTTAGTTATTGACTGACGATAGGTCAAGTGCTGTACCTTAAAATGATAATTTGATCTTTATCAAAGCTATATAAAAAAAAATACACCAAAAGTAAACAAATTTTCATCCAATAATAATAATTCATTCTGATAAGCTTCAAATTCGCGTCAAACAAGTCATTGAATGAATCCCGGACAGATTTGACAACTGTACATAATAATAGTGACATCAGCGGCGAAAGTTGTAACTAAGTTTTTATCTACTTTAATAAATTTCAGTTGCCATATCCCTAATGTCATATATCTATGGGCATTGTTTCACTTTAAACAAGTAATTGAATAATTTAATCTTCCACAATCACTGAGCATGAATTAAAGCAATTTGTGCAAACCTACGAAATAGCAGCTTTTATTTAGTACCAGTTTCAAATCTGTAAATAGTATAGTTGCTGAGAACTCAGCGTCACGCCAGCCAGTCAGCCAGCCAGCCAGCCAGCCTGCCAGACAGCCAAAGTGAATATAATAGCGCTTTTTTCCAAAAAATGCGCTAAAAATTCGAGCGGGTCACACAGTCAAATGTTTTGTGATGTAATTTTTAGCATGAAGAAAGCTCGAACTCAGCCGCATGGCAGTAAATAAGTTAAATGATATATTTGACTATTTATTTATGAACATCGTCATCGTATCTCTTGATAGTCATCATTTGATATTACTTGTTAAATAAATTTGGCACTCTTTATATTTACAATAGCCTGTAGCTTGAACCCTCCATTCAGTGAGAACCCATAAATTCTTTATTGTATCCCATTTAGGGTGTAACAAGGGTATGATATGATTTCCTCTCCAAATTGTATCAGATTTCGATCCCTGAAGCTATCAAGTAATCAACGTTTTCACATAATCAAGCTAAATATGAAACAGAATTGATACTGAAATTATATTATAACGTAATAAAGGATCATTGAGTGCATTAAAAGTGGAAAAATATATTATCTACCTGTCGAATCTATCAAGTTTGATTTTAGTCACTGGATACGTTTATTAAATCATTTATTCAGATATTGATTTTCTGTCATCGCTAAATTAACAATTTAGAATAGCTTATTTCTCAATTAATTGCTTGACTGTGCCTGTACAAAGTGTAATTAGCCTAAATCTGGAGCGATTCCATAATTTATGGACTTGTTAAATTTGTTATATAAAGTGCAAACATCAAAAATTCAGAGCAGAATACCTAATTGAGGACAAAATAATTATTCTGAGAGAAACAGCTCTCCACCGGCAGACATTAAAATAGTACTTCGACAGTCTAAACAGAAAAAATATTCTTGAAGAGGCAAATTCAGCAATTGGATATCAATTTTCGTTTTTGACCTATCTGACAATCGAACTATTTATACAAACTTCGAGGAGTATTAATTTTATTCAGAAACCTTAAGCAATCACGATATTCAAGGCAGTAAGATCAGACAATTACGCAGCTTTCTGCTCATTCAGAAACTTCATAAATAATATGATTACCATGATTCTTCCGATGATATCTAGACGTATGATAATATTCAAATAAATATCAAATATAATATTGTTACAATAGGTTCTTATAACCGTTGGAAAAATTATATTTTCGACACAAAAAATAACTGCTATGGTTGAATTCACAATCCAAACTTTGTCTCAGTAGTAATATGTTGACAACACAACAATTCTGGCGAAAATTTGATAACTCTATCGTTAACTTTAATAGGTATTCACATGTTAGTCTCAGTTGAGTCACTAACAGCCTTATTCATAGTAAGCATGATAGTCGGCGACTAGAACCGATCTAAGTAGTCCTGACTTAGTACTGAACTAGAGTTATGTATTCATAGTTCAAATTTAGACTAGTATTAACTAGTTCGACGTTAGTTCGCAACATCCATTTGGTCTTGGTTGGTTTTTATACGGCACATGCGCATTAGTATATGAACTGTCAAAGTTCTTATTGCCAAGTACAATAAAGCAAAATGTTCATGTACTAATTAATTATTTTTCATTTTATTTTGTGATAAAGCTGATTTTTTTATTTTTTATCCTAGTAATGCAGTTTATTTTTCTATTCTTTTTATATACATCGTGAATAAAATATATGTAAATTTATCTTTTTGAATGGAATTGATTTCCATCGATACATTTAGTAGGCAATTAGATGGAAGTAAAAATAGTTTTTATTTTACGCACAATTATATTTTTCGCATGCTAAAAATTATCAAACTGAATGCGTTATCTATACGAAACATGATAGATTTTGAAAAAGAATTAAAAGAAATTTGACACAAATATATATAAAGAAAATTAAATACATAAATAAATCATAAAATTCATCGAATTCAAGAAAAAAATTGATATAAATCGAACTATCTAAAATAATGAGCAACTTATCTGTGAATATTATCAGATTCTGTTCTATTATATTTTTTAAACAAAATATTATAGGTTAGTCCGCGGCTAAACTATGGCAGAAGCAGATCTAAATATAGTCCGGACTTAGTTCGGTTTTAGTCTCGGACTAAAATTAAGTCCGCTCTATGAATAAGTACTAACGTTAGTACCAGGTTCATCTTTCTTTAGTCCGGCTTAACTTCTCTATGAATAAGGCTATAAGTCCCAAGACAGATCATCATAGTTTCATAGTGCTCCGCGTCGAGACCATTCGTTATGAAACCTTCTGTTCTTTCTTCCATGAGAAGACGGCGAGACAATCTTTCGTTTATGGGCGATAATAGCTCTGAACAGGACGAGCTACAAATTGAAATCGATCTACAGAGAATTGACTCAACAAAGGGACGAAGATGGAAGTAGATAATAGCAAATGGAGTGGAAATTTGTATTTCAAACAAGCTGTTTATCAAAACAGAATTTCAATCTCTGATTTCTATCTTCTATCAGTAATAATGTGTTATATTAAAAATCCATCAAAGTATGTAGATAAGTTCGATGCTGTCATAAGTACTTAGAGAGGTCCTGTCGTGTTGGTGTTGTATTCTGGACTTTCGAATCTAAAGTTAAACACATCATATTGCCAGTTTCTTTTGTAAATACGCTCACATCTTGAATACCTTTCTCAAACTTAGAGTTTCTAAGAAAACTTCCTTCATCACATTTGAAGTGATAGAAAAGTTTCTCCACTCAAAACAACGCCTCAATTGGTGCATTCTATTCTTTATCCTCGTAAGGATAAAACGCTTGCATCCAAATCAAAAATAAACGCACCCGTAGCTTGACGACTGGTACCAACTGCATTGAGTGTCTGCCACATCCGTAGTGAATAAAAGGCTTGACTGTTATTTTATTTGCCTTGAGATCACATCTCAATACACCTTTTTCACCTTAAGAAGTACATATTACGTTTAAACCATTCCGAAAGAAAGAGTTTACAGCATTTATGTAGAATTTTAAGCATTTCTATAATAAAATTGGCTCTCAGGTATTAAAAATAATTATTTATTCAAAATTCCGCATCAATTTTAATATGATCGCATTATTTTTCAGTTATTTTCAAAAGTTAGCTCTAGGTGACAACAGAATTCTTATTATAAGACTTGATAATAAATGACAGGCTGTTGATTTTCAATTCACAATAAAATTTGTTTCAACAAGCAATACAATTTAAAACCGGATTTAGGCATACCATGTAAACATAGCAGTACGTGACGTCAAGAATCTAGTGACATTATTCGATGACGTGCATCGTTTCCTTAAAAATTTCGAGTATACCATAATATATTTGTTTTCAATTAAATTATAAGTAAATAAATATTATAAATTGTGTGAAAATTTACCAATGAACTATTATGTATGCTTATTCACGTATTTATAGAGAAATATTTCATCAAGTATTTTGAATTTGTCACGGTATCGTGTCACAAAATCTCAATTTTACTGTCAAGGCCGCCGTTCAACCAGGGACGCTTTCAAATGCCAGAATACGGCCTAAACCCAATCCAGTGTTATATAGAGATCAGAGATGTGCCGGATCGTTAAAAATGTATATCCGCAGATACGGATCATTAGTGTCTAGATTAAGATTGACGAAAACGAATACGGATACAGACTTCAACTACCGTTCTCAGTTAACGCCTTGGACTGACCAATTTTTCACTACAGCAGGAATCATCTATTATTCACGTTGTAATAGATTTTTGGGGAACAAAGATGCCAAGTTACTCTTCTTGAAGTACAATTTACAATAACTTAATTTGAATTATGATAAAAAATTATAAAAAATGGGTCACGTAGTATGGGTACGTTCCCTAATCACTATCTTCCTTTAAATCACTCCTTCGTCTACTGTTTTGACAGATTCGAACCATCAGTCAAAATTTGTGATGCACCAATTCAAAAAGCTTGTCCCTTTCATGGAGAATTCATGCTTATTTGTAAATAATTAAACTAGTCCACAATATTCACAAAGGACTAATTATTCACATCAATTAGTCCACATTTAATAATACAATCTACGTTTGCAAAAAAACAATTGCAACACGCTCCTTCTACCCAAAATGTAACATGTCAATAACAAATTCAAGAAATATTTATCATGAAATTTTATATTGAAATACCTTCATTTCTATTCAAATATAAAAGAGTAAGCTTAGATAAGGAGAATAAAATTCCTGAATTTTAAGGAAATTAATTCATTTCAATTGAAGAGTTTTCAATTGATATAACCTAAGATATAACTGTAATGCTTATAAACTGGTAATCTCCTGAGTATTTATCAATATGAATAAAATGAAATATACATAAAATCGAACCATAAATTATCAACAGATTTTTTCAATTTTTAATATAGCGATATTCAAATTTATTGAAAAATATGTAAATTTATATTCGAAATTTGACCATTGCCCAGATGAGCATGCATACAAAAAAACTCAATTAGAGTAATTGTTATTATGTAATAAATCAACTTGTAAATACATGCAGTACCTACATGCAAAGTTCATCCACGAATGAATTAGTGTCAATCCAATTAACTAACTTAATTATAAAAATGCTTATTGATCCATATTTTCCACAATAAGCGTTAGATAAATTGGAGTAACTGTTGGAAAATTTTTCAAGCGATGGTACTATATGTCCGTTGAAAATTGGAAGAAAAAAAAACCTTATTCAGCAAAAGTTACTATAGAGGCAAAATAAATGTATTTTTTGCCGATTGACTTCAAAAATACGACTTTATTGACAGCTTACGATCTGTAAAGTGTCTGCCTAGGCTACAAATAACTATTCTCCAAATTCTATATTATGCTATGAATCCATGGATTAATAAATAATGAACCAAATCGTGATTAATTTGTCATTTCCACGTGTTGAGATTGCCAAGGGAATTCGATGCGAATAATACTTTTTTATGGATTCACCTATATTAATGTCGCTGGATTTAGACTATAATAAATTCATTCCCTCATATTTCATTAGCGACATGGATTCATGGTTTTATTTTTCATTCTAGAACCTAAAATGACTCAAACCTCGTGATGAAACATCTTTCGAATGATAAATTATTATTTTTCTCAATTTCATATTAATTTACTAACCTTAAACCAAAAGTTATTTAAGTATTAAGGTCAGTAAGTACAGTTTACCGATTGAGAATAATAGTTTGGAGGCCGAGCCTTGGCGAGGTTTCCAAATATTATACGACATTGGCACTGTACTTATTGACCGTGATGCTTACAAAAATTTTTGCACTATTGAAAGATCCAAAATATGGCTCCAAATTTTCTTTTCCAAATTAAATTACTACTGATGATTGTTTATTCGCTGTCAGCTGTCAAGTTTGACATTTTATTCTGAATATTCAATTACAAATAAAGATAAATAAATGAATATTTTTTTGCACGGTTGAGTGTTTTCATGTGTTTACCGGTCCTCTATTTAAGGTGGTATGTTGATTTTACTGGCAAATGGGCAAAGGCGGTAAGTAAAAAATGGTGGACCTCCACAAATAATATTAATTTGTTTATCGTTATTTGTAATTAAATATTCACAATAAAATGTCAAACTTGACAGCTAACAACGAATGAGGATGAGTGGTAACTCAATTTGAAAGAGAATATTAGGATTCACATTTCGGGTAGGTCTTCCAATCGTGCAAAAAATTTTGTAAGCATCACGGTCAATAAGTACAGTACCGATTTCGCTTAATATTTGGAAACCTCGCCAAGGCTCGGCCTTCAAACTATTACTCTCAATCGGTAAACCGTACTTACTGACCTTGATACTTGAATAACTATTTTGTGAGATTTCACAATTTTTCACTTACCGCCTTTGCCCATGGGCGGTAAGTCAACATAACCATAGTAACCACAGTTTGCAGTTAAAATCAACATACCATCTCAAATAGAGGGCCGGTAAACACATGAAACCGTCCAATCGTGCAAAAATAATATTGCAAAACAATTTCGTTAAAGCTAATTTTGAAAAAATTAGATTCATACATAATTTTAGAGATGTTACAAGGAATATTCAAGAACCATTTCGAAAATATAATGATTTCAATAGATTTAACATTTTGGGAATAAACCTTTTGAACCCATCTACCTACCTATTGGGATCTGAAATATTCAGTCGTGATCTGTAGAGACAAAAAAAAATATATATTATAAAACTGTGTTTAGGTGGAAACCAAGCTTTATTTATCAAGCTCCACTGGTGCAAGTGCGTTTATTAATCTATATCTTCATCCAGGCTCTCAAAAACGGAATTAGTAAAATTTTCATTTGAAAAGTAAAACAAGATTGATTTGTTGTGTAGAGAATTGTAGAAGTAGTCAAAGTAAATATTTAGACATAAGGTTATAATACAGGGAATAAAGACAATGCATTGTGGAAAAAATAGGGGAAAGCTGGATTTTTGCATGAAGCTTCCTCTTGTGGTTCTAAGCAACAGCCCAAATATCTCCGCCGATAAATGCGTCGCTAAAAATGTTACGCGGGGTTAAAGGTCAAGATAAACGGTTTCTCGTAAAAATCTCGCTAACGGAAACTTTCATCAAAAAATAGTCAGTAGCAAATTAATAGCTTAGGAGATTGCCTACAAAAAACATCTCTTAATTTTTTTTGTAAGTCTAGCGGTTTTCGAGAAAATTTGATACAAAAAGTTTTAATGTCGAGTATGCACTTCGGTATCTGTGTGACGAATATTTGTGATTGAACGTTAACTGTGTCCTTAACATTTGGAAAATTCAATAATAATACAAACGAACGCATATATACTACAGAATAGGGCCGACTTAAATCTGTAATAGGCTATGTATGAAGCACCAATAAAAGAAGTGTCCATCGATAATCACAGATATTAAACGTTTGCGAGATTAACACACCTTCAAAAACCTGTATAACTATTTTCTTTTCCGCCAACATCTAGTGCTGCTCGGTAACATTTATATACTCGGACAAGCCTAACCTGTCGCTTGAGAATTTATCTTCTGGAGATAGAAATAGCCTGACCTAACTCTATCTATCTCTCTCTTACTAATGTTATGAATGAAACAATTGTTGCATGGCGTTTGTCTTTCCAAGCTAAGACATACTCTATTGCTGATGTCCTCTTTAATTTCTACCTAACGCCTTGTACCAGTAAGAAACGTATGTCTGCGTGAAAATATTTAGTTTATTCGCTTCCATGAGCGCACTTAGTAATTTTATTTGGCTAATCAATAAGGTTTGAACCACGCGAAGATTGAATATAACTGAATTAAACGCTTCTTTCTTTTCACTTGTTGATTTAAGACACTATGTAAATTTCGTATGCAAAGCAAACATTATCGGAGTACAAATTTTCAAGAAAAAACATTTGAGAATAAAATACGTACGCCACTGACGACGTCAGTCTCCTATCTTAGCCGATCTTGAATCATACGATTACCGAACTTACCCGATGGGACTCATTTGACTTGTCCGAGTATATCAGGTTTATTACCAAGGGCAAGTGTATGATGGCTTGATAACGAGCTTCACTTTCTAGACTGGAAATGGTCATTGCAAAATCAAATTTTGGAGCCGGTTAAAACTCTTCTTCCACCCGCATCTGATAGTCTACTCAACTCTATTTTTTGTATCTGCACCAAGGGATGTACCTTGAACTATGGTTGCAGAAAAGTTGGGTGATACTCTTCACCAGTTTGCGGTAATTGTCACGATCAGAGATGGAACTACAATGACTTGACATTGACATTGATTTGATTTTTTTATCAATTTACTACGCAAGTTGAACATGTTTCCCATTAGTATTTATCAAAGGGGCATGACAGGGACTAGATAGTTATGTATCCTTCTATGAAAATAAGATCCAGATAATGATGATCTGGATTAGGAGTTCAAGACGAGATAGAAATATGTCAATGTCGACTCGATGTGGTACCAAGGCAGGATTGTTTAAATGTATCACCTGATGCGTTTAATGACGTTAATAATGATGAGCCTACTGAAGATGTAGATCCATTGTGTTTCTTGACTGAAACTATGGGAATACAGGCAACGGAAGAAGATGATGGAGAGTTGGACATTGTGATTGAAATGGAGTCAGTAGAAGAATTCATCTGATCAATGGAGAATCAATCATTCAACTATTCTGTAATAATTTTTAAAATTCAAGTGAACATTTTCTTATAGAAAAAATTTGTAATAATAAAAATTGAAAAAAAGAACAATCTTTTTCAAAAACAGTAAGAAAACTAGTTAATTATAATTTTTCTACAAATACTTATTTTGCTAATGAAAAATAATTTATAATTTGTTTATTTTCTTCAATAAAAATATACGTGGACAATGCCTAAGAGGAACGCCACTTTAAAAAAATCTAATATCTATTATTGGAAGGGCACGAACTATATGAAAAATGAACGTCACAACTATTTGAATCGGATTATCTCGAAAATCGTTGATCTTACAAAAAAAAGTGGAAATATGTATTTTGTAGGCTATTTTCTAAGCTACAAATTTGATGATTACTATTTTTTTGATAAAAGTTATAGTTAGCAAGATTTTTGACCTTTGACCCCGCATAACATTTTCAGCGGCGCATGTATCAGAGGGGATTTTTGGGATATTGTTTAGAGATACAAAAGGAAGCTTTCCGCAAAAATCCAGCTTTCCTGTAATTTTTCCGAAGTTTGATCTTTTTTGTCTTTATTGCTAGTTATACAAATATCTGATGCAGAAGAACGTTTTGTGTATGTAAAAAATATTTTTGGAAAATTATAAATAATCCTAACAGTACCTCTGCTAAAAGTGCTTTTATAGTCACAGGAAGAAGTCTAATTAGTACCATAATTTCCTTCTTCAATTATTTTATTCAGCTTGGAATGTTCTCAAATAATTATAGGCTACATAAATTCCATCAATTTTCACAAAACATAATTCCAGCAACTGTTCGTTATTGCAAAATTAAACGAATCTGCTGATTACAAATTTGTATGCATGCACACAACATTCAATTTTCTTTCATGTGGAATCATAGACCGGAAACTATTACACTGCATTACATTTTCAATTGTTTCACAAAATCAACAACAGTAAGATAACACTGTATTACGGATATATACATAGGTATCGATCATGATTCCAATCGTGCGGTCAAAAATTGTTACACGTTATTGGTTTGTTCGGTTCTGATTACCATGAATGTTAACGTGAATTACCACAGGATTTAAGATAAATTAAAAGAAAAAAATGCGACCTTCGGTCAGGTGTAAACAGGTACAAGAACGTTGAATTTATACGTTCACAATGTATTTCAATAAAATATACGTATGTAATTTTAATTCTCCCTGATTTTCCTTGCATTCCTCTTCAGTCAATAAGAGTGATATTATCAACATTTGATGAATTGGAATAAGATCAATGTAGCAAATTTTTTCTCAGAAAACGGTATATTTTGATTATAGATATTCACGCGGACATCTTTGACTGTAGAAAAAATAACATCCGCCACTCGTGCGAATCGATCATACCATGCGAATGTGAATAATTCAGCCACGAGACGAAGTCGAGTGGCAGAATTATCCACATTCGCATGGAATGATCTCCATTCCGCACTTGTATCGGAATATACTATTATCAAGTCATAATAGCTCTTCAGGATCTCAGAACATCGACATCAGATGAAAGAGTTTGCGAGAAGAACACGAAAAACAAAATTTCGTTATTCTAAATTCAGTGAGTCTGAGATCCAAGCAGAGACGTTACATGAATAATGTCATAAGTTTTGTTTCAATTCTATTTTTATCTTCAAGTGATATTCATTTCGACCTATGTCATCACCAGATTTTTGAAAAACATATAAGTAAACAATTACAATATCAAGAGAGTAAAGTTGAGTATAGCTAGATGTGAAAATATTTTACTTTTTGAGATTAATTCAAAATGAGGTAATAGGCATGAGTCGTACCTTTTAAGGGTGCGTTTGAAGCCCTCTACAAATAAATGCGGTCAATGTTGAAGGTAAATTTGAGTAGCTGACTTATTTTCGGTCAATAGATGGCTCTTACCAAAGTAATAAATTTGTAGAAATGTGTAAATTTGAATACTTCTTTTCACCCCTCAACATCCCGCAGGAAGCACTTGGTCGATTTTATGACTTTTACCACAAACCATAGAGCAGGTAGATTTTGTGAAAGAGGCAATTTTGTAAGATATGATAATCTGACGGATGTTTGACTAATTCTGGTCTGTAGAAGTAATAGAAGACCAATGACAATGACATGTTATAAATAGATTAATTTGATTAAAAATATTAGCACACACACAGGAGTAACAAACTCTCAACTATAAATTACGTGGAAAGATTTGAAGATTTTGTAGTTCAGTGTTTATTCAATTTATATGATAGACATTTCGGATGATGACCATAAATTATTTTCGAAATTGAATAAATAATGGATTATAATACCTTCAACATATTTCCTAAATCCTTCAAATTTAACAAAAAACTATACATTACAAATTAATAGACATATCATGAATTAGAACAGCTATATTTATATTACAACAGAAATATACAAACTTCAATAAGTATAATATAGTATGAGTAATTGTAGACTCGCTGAACTGATTAATGTAATATATGTTAACTTGGAACCTACAGATTGGAAATTAATACATCATCGCCATTATACCAATTTTTATTTCCGTATGGACGTTTCGGAAGCCTCAACCTGCAATCATCTTCAGCAATATTTAGTCTAGACTCAAAAATACAAGAAATGATTAAGATAATATTCCAGATCAATAAAATTGTAAACTGCATATCAAATGGCTGCTTTACAAAGATATTCAACAAAAATATCATCTGGGCTCGTGAATCAGAGTACTGGATCAATCAAAACATAAAAAACACGGTATCTCTCTGATTCACGAGCCTCGATGATATTTCTGTGAAAGCAGACTTTTGGTTTGCTGCTTGCAATTTTATTGATCTAGAATGTTGTCTTAATCATTTATTGTATTTTCAATTCTAGACTATATATTGCTAATATAGAATTGTTGTTTATAACTCTTGGTTTTATCATCAACATAATGAAAACATCCTTATATACCTAATTTATAATATTCACATAAACTTTCTTCAGTATTTATCACAGGGGGCTTTTTTTCCGGGGGTTTATTTGCCTGGGGGTTTTATTTCCGAGGGTTTTTTTGCCTGGGGGTTTCATTTCCGAGGGTTTTTTTTCCCAATTTCAAGATTTTCGAGTTAATTCATTCTTAAACCTTTCTCGTTAATTTCGAAATCTCCATTAAAGCTGTTTGTCGTAAAAGTAGTGGTTGCTAAAACTGTTGTATTTGTTCCCTTGATTATCGGATCTATCTAAGTACCGACATAGTCATATTGTTCAATTATAATCCGAAAATCATTTTCACTGACAGATAAATGTATTAAACAAAAAATTACCCTTGTTTACTGAGAATTAGAGTTACAGCCCAATAAATCAACTTGTAAGTAAATAAACTTTGCATATGTTGGATTTACTGGACGATTATATAATAAAATGGTTTTTGAATCAAATAATATTCAACAAATACCAATTCTCGATATTCTTAAATTTGATGAAAATGTGAATTTTTTATTGTGATAGTGAAACTGCTTTCACCTCTAACTGTTAAATATAGATGTATTATGTGTCTAACTTTGAATAAATAAAATTATCCATTATACAGTATCTGTATTTCATTCAGATAATTACAACATTCGTCTTTGGTTCGTGCTAGCATTATCCTGGAAAGGAAGTTATATACTCTTTAAATAATCTATTATTATTTAATAACCGATTGCCAAATAAAATTCAGGAAAATTTGAAATTATTGAAGTAATATTCATTGAATTTAAATTAAAATCTATTTAGAGAATTCTAATTGAAATTAATCGCATTTTTTGCATTGCTACTATTTATTTAAACTAGTTTACAATTACTTCAAGAATTTCTTAAAAATATCTTTACAAGCGTATTGATTAATTATTTAAGTATTCTGGAGTCATTAATTAATTATAGGTCTCAAACAAACATTAAAACTTTAAAATGATAATCATAGTTAGTAAAAGTGTCAATAATCATTTTCAAAAGAGTTTTAAAAAGAGAAATTCCAATTTCATAAGATAGATAAACACATATATTTAATTTGACAACTAAATTACGAACAGTCAGCAATCGCTAGTTCAAAATATACCTATTTTGTTCTCTCTTTAAGCCTCTGCCCTAAACCATAAATCAATTACTTAAGCTCCTTCCGCTCCTAACCCCTACAATCTTTGAAGTACTACTACTACGCCGAGATAATCGAGCGGAGAGTAGTCAAACTATTTCGCTATTTTTGTACATGAAAAATTCAATTCTTTTGTCGAAATACATTCAAATTGAGGTAATGATATTCAAATTTTTCTTTCGCCAAGTGAAAATTAATATTATTACCTAGTAGAAAAGCTATCTAATTGGGTGAATAGCAAAAAAAAATATAATCTTTCTAATATTTCTCTTTTAGTAGAGATTTTTTAGCAATAAAAAATAGTCATTCTACTAGGACATTATATAAGCTGTCTGGCAGACTACCTGCACTACTTCGAACGCACCTTAAAAAAAATTGTCATTTCACTGATTTCTATAGAACCTTCATAGAATTGTAAATGACGTCTATGAGCATGTTGAATGACACGATTGTGTGGAAACTTATCTTTGTAATAATTCAACTTCCGTCATTGAACTGAATATGAGACCACTTGGCTTCCATGAAAAATATCCTTTGTTATAGGCAGAAACTTATTGTGTTCTTAAGATGCCCATATTTTAGACTAAATAGCTTGGCATTACGCTCATTTCGCTCGGTTTCTACAGCTGCTTGTGATATCGGATCTTTGCAGTGAGAAAAGAAAGGCACAAAAAAACTGAGAATTCGACAAATATCGAGTAATAGACGACTCAGAAGTTTCAGGTATCTCATAAATTTAAAATCCTACAGAAGAAGATATTACATTTCGTAGATTAAAATAGAATCCGCTCAACGACTTGAAAGTATTGATTCGAAGAGTCTGAATTGATAGGTATGAGTGAATAAATTTCAGTATTCATTTTCAGCAAAAATTGAAGAAGATCATACTATACACTGATATTCTCCAAGTAAATTCTATGATGTCATAAAATAAACTTATGTTATAACTCTGTGCAAGTCCACAACTTTTACAGATTTATAAATCCATGAAAGAATTGTAAAAACTCATCAGCTTTTGTTGAGTGAATTCATAAAAATATCAAAATAATTGCGATTTTGTTCATACAGATTTATGAATCTATAAACTTCATAGGTTTGCAGAAAATTGCAACATTAATTTGAATAAAATTAAAATTAAGGATGCATTCGACTACTGTAGCCAGGTTTGATAAAACTATCAATGAATATTCAATTCAATTCAATTTCAATATTTCGTCCAATTTCTTGGTCTTCATCAGAGAGCTTAAAGAATGTTGTATATTTTTTATAATTTATTCAGAACTAGCTGACCTGGCGTACTTCGTAGCGCCACAGAATTGATAAATTCAGATTGCAAGGAACTTGAGCCTATCCTTTATATCAGGATCCTATAATCTGGAAATGATAAGGACATGTCAAATTGTGAAAAGATTTTCTTTTGTAGGAAATCAATCGAAATAGGAGATTTGGCCGAGACTTTGCAGTTCCACTGAATATCTTTCGAGTTTATATTAATTTCCTTTTTGTTAATTTATTAAAGATTATACAATACATATATGAATCCCACATGACATGCTTATTCAAGTGATTATATAGAAATTATTATTATGACTAATCTCCATATATACTGTCATCCCCTATTTTAGCCCCCTCGCCATGAAAAGTAGCCTATGTTCTTTCTCAAGCTCTAGTTTATCTTTGTACCAAATTTCATCTAAAACGGTTGAGTGGTTTATGCGTGAAAGCGTAACAGACAGTCAGAGTGACTTTCGCATTTATAATATTAGTAAGGATAAATTGAATAGGTTTACTTACAAAATTGTTTTGAAAAATTTATAAACTTCAGAAAAACCTAAATAAGTAATTTCCTGTCTTACAATACGTTACAAAATTTTGAAATACATCATGAAACTCATGTTTACTTTGATCAAAGATACGTGCTTCGAACAACAGCCAAAACAGGAAGTGTCAATAATTGAATGACTGTGAGGGCGCCACAAGATGATAAACGGAGAAAACCCAGAAAAAGAGAAAACACAACTCATAAAATGCGGTAATTATAAAACTCAGAGATTATCAATTGAATTCGCATAGATGCAACTTAGATTTTGAGCGTCATTTTCATAATTAGACCATGGTATATTAAATTATAAATGATAGCTTCAGCATTTTTGGTAAATGTGTAGCTGTAGATTATCTCGAAATTATCTTAAAAAAGAACAAAAGCATTACTATGCATGATCCACGATTGTTGCTATATAAATAACTATAAATAAATTTTAAAAATCTAAAATACTTCGTTTTTCTACAAAAATATATAAATAATATAATATAAATAGGCTGCTTCCGTCAGTCTGTCACTTGCGAGACCCTGAAAATTTTCGATATACCTTACTAACGTTTTTACCAGTACCTAGTGGATTAAATTAATTGTTGTCATTTTGATAACAGAGTGCCACATATAATACGGAATGAATTATTGATACATTTGAAATTTCTTATCTCCTCCTTACAGCACTCTGTTAATCAATATCAAAATTTCAGAAAAAGTTGGAGACTCTAATGTTCTAGTTATGTCCGGGAGAATTTTTTTTATACTTACATGCCTTGTAGAGATTGATTTGAAAAAGAAAATATTTAACAAATGGCGCATAATAAATTAAATACTCAGCGAACTCGCTACTAACTTTTTTTGATCAAATTCAAGAAACGTGCAATAGAAGGAAAAAATTCTTCAATTTGACGAATCCTACGGCATACTTTTCTCATTAATCAAGACTCAAAAAATAGCAGGAGAAATGTAGTAGATTAAAAAATATTGATTTCTGTTCCTAGTGATTGCAATCTAATATACGTAAACAATAATAAAACACAAATTTTTAATCAATAGATATTTCAATAGCAGTTTCCCACATTTACTAAGGAAGACATAATTAGCAGTTTTCAAAGAAACATAACAACAGAACACGACTATTGAAATTTTGTTTTCTGGAATAATTTGTTTTCCAGATGTTTCTTGATTCAGTTACTTGGTAATTTGTTCACTATTCCTACGAAAATGAGAGAACTACTTTTTCATTATTTTTTTCTGTTATTCCAAGAGACCAATACACAAGACCCTATCTTACAGAATGCCTGCAACTAATTAGTAAATTGAGAATAAAAATATTGTAACAATTTCAATACTATCATAGTTTTAATTCTTTTTGATTTTCCTATCATTTCTTTTCAAAATGGAGTCAATATGAGTAATTTTATCAACGTTTGATAAATTGAAATAAGTTCAACGAAGCATATTCTTTCTCAGAAAACGTTATATTTTGGTTATAGATATTCACGTGGACACCTTTGACTGTAAAAAAAATAGCATCCGTCACTTGTGCGAATCGATCACACTATGCTCATTTGAATTCTGCCACTCGACTTCGTCTCGTGGCTGAATTATTCACATTTGCATAGAATGATCTCCATTCCGCACTTGTATCGGAATATACTATTTTATTCTGTATATGCCCACGAAGACATTTCGAACAGGCCGCTAGAGCGTGGATAATCATAAAGAACGATGAACCAGTAAAAAGAAATACGGTGTTAAATAAATATTGAAGTGTGTTCAAGTGAGTTTTATTAATTTAATTATAAGTGTGTCAAGTTTATTGTTTTTGTATTTCTTTATTTCAATAATCATCTAATTTGATCTCATTGTGAAGGCTAATTGTTTTCTCTTGAACCCAATAAACGTAACAATTAGTGTCGATTGTAGAATGAAGATTCAACTATCGAGTTACTTCTATGGAATAAGAAATAAAGAATCACAGTTTTGTGTACTTAAAATCAATAAATCATTAATAATATAGAAAAATTACAAATATGAATGGATTCAAAGTAAAACTGAAAATCGGCATATGGAAATTTCTAGAACAAAGTCAATTTTTTCAACAACTTCAAGTTTTTTGAGGCTGGTGAGAACATTGAACACTACATTCTTGAGACTGAACGGAGCAAGATCAGCAGAAACTTGAAAGAAAATTCTAGTGGAGTTGAATAATTGAAAATAAGCTTGAACACAATCGTATGAGCTTGAGAGAAGAATGGACTCAACGGACTTGACTGAGAGTAATTTGGAATATGTTGGAATCATTCTCAAAAATATAAAGATCGAGATCCTTGTCTCAGATAGATATTACTATTAACGTTAAACCAAACGCGCTTTCTTCACGAATAATTAATCCAAGCCAAGTCAAATCTTGAGCTTCAATTTATTCTAAGTTATCTGCTTTGTGTAATAAATCGACAGTTGAAATTCAAGAATTTATATTTCCAAATAGTAAACATTATTGTAGCAGAGAATAAAAAACAAGAAATTGTGTTTCAAATTTATTTTAGAATGATATGTTTCTTATAAATAAATTTCTGGATTATCTACAGAACCTGCCACCCATTTATATCTCAATTTTTTTGTCGGCCAAGTCGACAACCACGCATTTTCTTAATATTGAACTTGGTTCCCAATTTCACATTTATGTTTTGTATTGGATCTGTTTTACTCGTTCCGAAATCATTATAATTTTTTGTACTAATGACGAAGCAAAGAACTATTATTTGCAAATTATTGAAGAAAAATCTCGTCATAGCTATAATTTTCGTATTAATAGAATAAATTACCACTTACCACTACTTTCCAAGTTGATTGGTTTCTTAATCTTTGAAGCTTGTTTCCTGTCCAAAGCCTTTTGCATTCTAGTCCGTTTTTTCATGAGAAATTTTGATATTTATTTAATTTGATTTGTTACCACAGTAACAATGCGTGATGTTCTCTTCAATTAAACGTCAAGGTAGTTGAAGACAACTTACGTATAATAACTATTTTTCATTCGGATAATTACAACTCTTTCCTTGAGGTCAAACTCTAAGCTTCATCTTTCTGTGTAGTAGCTTCCATCATAAGCTCATTAAATAAAATACAATTCAAGCATTAAATTTCATCATAAATAATTGCGTTATAACTTTTTCCAAATATCGATTGGTTTATTAATTAGACAAAACATGTTTTAGTTCTTGCTGTACTTCATACAGTTTCAACCGCTGAGTGCGGCGATTAAATTGTTTTTGCAGCACAAAACGAAATTACAATCATATTTATTGATCACTCCTCCCATATATTCATTAACAAATTTATATAAATGTAGAGAGACGAGCATATGTTCAAAATGTGAGCAGAAGCTTCCTGCAAGGGTGAATAATACAAGAATATCTTATAAGAGATAATATATGCAAATAAGCGTGAAGTTATGTTTCAAGAGACTGTCTTCGAGCAAAATATGCTAATTTTTCCCGTGTAAGCGACGTATCTCAATTTAGGAGACCATTATTCGGCATTTATACTTTATTTTTGCCTTGTAATCTCAGCTTCATAACATATCTGAAGATGATGCTGGGTTATAAAGTTATTCCGCCAAACTGTAACATTAATAATTAATATTTCAGTATTTAAAATATTTCTCATTTTTTCAAATCAGTACATTGAGGTTCACGTTATATTCAATTAGAAACTTTTTCCATATTTAAAATGAAAGAAGGAACAAATTAAATTAAATTAAATAAATAAATATCAATCACGCCTTTTACTCGCTAAGAGTATATCAGACACTTATAGTACCAACAATTTCTATCATTAAATGCATTTACCTGTTTCCGTTGTGTGAAATCAACATAAAATTAATAAGATGATTTTATCATTTAACAAAAATTATATCGACATGAAGCTGCATACAATACTTTACATACAGGTATTAAAACACAATTAAAGTGAATCTATTACAATATTAACCAAAAATATGCAAGGCAAGAAAAAATCTACACAAAACAAGACAAGATTTTCTTTTCATCGCAAGACTAAAACAAGATAGAAAGGGCTGAAATGTATTCCCTTGTTTCGCAAGATAAGACCAGAAACTGTTAAGCAAAATATATCTTAGGCTATTTGACGATATTTATTACTACTGAGTTGCAACACACTTGTCAACTTCAAGGTTATGTTTGGCACATAATTCCAAATATTAGATCTTTACATTACCATTTTACGTAGAATCGATTTAGATATACTGAATTTATAACGACCATTTCTTATCTGGCGCTTACTTCTTCCATCCCGATCCGCGTGTCGAACCTTACTCAAGCAAGGCTATTTTATAGATATAGGTATGTGTAAAACCAATTTCACAGGCATATCAAATGATTCACATCTGACTGCTAGATTCACAAACCTAAACAACACATGAGATGAAAATTATAAATTGAAGTAAAGGTTGACTCTAGTTGGTAGGGTTTGGGAAATCTCAACAATTTCAATGTCCCGAGACAACCCACGATCATAATCTTGAGATGTCCCGGGACCTCGAGACTTCTCAGAATAAAATTAGAGTCAAGTTCATTTTTGACGATATTTATCTATGGAGAAAGAAATTTTAGTGAAAATCAACATTTATTGAACACAAAATTGAATCCTCACATTAATAATTGATTGCCCGTTCTATTTGACATTGAAACAACAATATGGTAGTGAACGCATTCATTGCGTACTAACGTGAGAACAGTTGAGTATCAAGTAATTATTCGTTAAGCTAATGAAAGGCGTTTCCAATGACACAGTGCAAGAAATTGATCAAGTTTATTATGGCTTTTTGAAAATAGAAATATTACAGTATAATTTTGGCAACAATGTCTTGAGCCTCGATCCGAAAGTCTCGGAATTCGATACAACTAAATTTACAAAAAATTCCGGGACTTCGAGACACGAGACGTTCCGGGATCCAAATCCTACTAGTTGGTCAATCTTCAAACTTGAAATATTAATATTTATATTGGAGTTCGCAAAAATTGCATGTTTCTGACAAGTGAAGAGAATTCAAGACCAGGTTGCGAATTTCATATACCAGTACATCATATTATAATTTATCCTAGTTTCATTTCAATGAACCAAGAATATTTCTCCAATCAACTTTGAGAAATCCTCTAGAAGAATATCGAAGGATCGGAGATCAAGAAAACACTATCTTCACAAATAAAATACAAAGAATGACTTGCAATTAACTTATTTTCAGTTCAATGGATTGAACAGAACAAGAAAGTCGGAACGTAATGAGAGTTTGTAGGTCTAAATTGGAAGTAAAGGCAGACACCAACTCAAGAAAATACTACTGAAAAGACTTAATAAGTAAATTAATCTGATAAATCAAGTTTTTATGCCCAAATCAATTCTAGATCATGAAAATTTCTCTACGAACATAAGTGCAAGCAGCCGTTACGCATCATCCTATGCTAATTTATTGAACTCAAACATTTTTCGATCACTAATTCTCGTTTGCAGGAAAGCCACTTGTAATGGATCAATACGTAAGACTCCGCATACTTACTCAGTATTTATTAATGCTTTCTTTTCAAGAGAAAATTGCTGTATTTATTATTTTGAGATGTTTAATGAATTTCCAAAGCAATTTTAATCATTTCATAATCCATTAATTAAACGGAGGAAAATTTTATATCCTAATTATTCTAGAATTCAAAATAATTAGAATCCGGATCGAACCCTCTCCAAATTAATAGAAACATATTTATAAATTTCTACATTCAATAAACAGTCTAAAATCAAATAATTGAGGAATCTAAGCAATCTACCCAAACTGATCGAGAAATATCTAGTGACTTTCTTGTTTATTTTATATACACATGAAGTGCGTTTTGAGCTATTTATCGAACCATACTATCATACTTGTTGTTGCGTCACAGATACTCGTACAAAAACAACAGCCTCAACGAATGTTTCTTTCAAAAAATTACCATACCTTCATTTTGATGACAAATCAAAAATAATATTGTCACAAATATGAAATATCCTAAGCTATTTACTTGTTTACACTGATACTTATTGTAATATTTATAGAAGTCGTTATTTGGAACATTCTGGAGAATCTTTCGGTCAGTTGTTGACACCGGAATGACAGTTCGTTGTTGAATAATTTGATTGTTTCATAGAAAAGAAATATTGTAGCCCATCGGTCCATTATGTCATGGTGTCACTTCTAATAGGGAGAATGTTCTGGAATACCAAACAATGCCTATACAAACCAACGCTCAAGCAGACAATTATGAACTAACATTGTGCGACAATTTGTAAGGTTGATAGTATATCGTAACCTGTGTATAAGCCATTATATTACAATAAATTTGTAACAATATACTAGAAAAATGTTGCTCTTGAATGATACACATTCTTATTGTTGCGATAATGTAATGTAATGCAAGGTAATGAAGACAAGTGGAAGATAGACTGATTTAATATTGTCTAAAGATCAATAAATCACTGAATACTAGTGACAAAGAAAAATATATGAAGCTAATAAAGAAAAACCATGAACTCATTTACATTCGCTATCTTTTCTTGTGTACAGAAAAATTTCTCATAGTGTGACATAAAGACAATTTCAGATGTATTTGATATACGTACGCTCTCAAAAACAACATGTACAGCAAATAACCATCGATAGTAAAAAATTGTAAGGAAGCAATTGTGACGTCCCTCCGAGCCTTATGTCGGACGGTACGAACACTCTACCCTTTGTCCAGTGTTCCCTGGTTGCTTTTGCTCGGGCGCTTTCTGCGGCACAGTCGGTTTTTATTCTTTTTAATCTTAAGGTAACGTAGAAACTGAAATCTTGAAGTAAAATAGAGAATGCAACAATAACGTAAATAAACAAAAATATGACAATAAAGGTTTATTCATCCAGTGAATTTTGCGGTGACAACTAGCAGTGACATTTAAATCTGCGGCGGCGGGTATATCAGTAACGATGGTCCTGGCCTCCAGGAGGGCCACGGTTGTCCGGTCACCAAAGGATACTCGAGTCGACTGCCAGGAGAACCACGGCAGTCACTAGTGCGGTAGGACAGGATTGAAATGGGATTGCCAGGAAAGCCACGGCTACCAGAAGGAATATCCTAGACGACCGCCAGGAAAACCACGGCTGCCGCTAGCACTAGGGAAGGAATGATTGCCAGGAGAACCACGGCTATCAGGAGGAACGTTCTAGACGACTGCCAGGAAAATCACGGCTGACGCTAGCACCAGGGAAGGAATGATTGCCAGGAGAACCACGGCTATCAGGAGGATAAATTAGATTTAGCCAATTGCCTTTCTAGCTTCTCTCCCTCAAGCGATATCAGCGGACTTCTCAGGTACCGATCAGGAGGACCACGATGAAGACACTTTGAGCCGTTCACTGACTCTGCCTTCTATAGGCTTACGGCGCTCGTTTTATACCCGTTTGTTAATTGAAATCTAATTAAATGGATCTGAACTTGCTAAAGATCCGAGATATTGTCAAAAAAAAAATAAAAAAAAGTAAACATTGAATCGATCGGGATTTGAGCTCGGAGTACATGCATTCGTAGTCCATCATGCTACCACTGAGGTACCGGCGTTCTTGCAAAACAAAATGTCGCTGTTGTATGACTTCGTCACATAATATATGAAAATACAATCTTGTTGCTGAGAAATCATAAGAACTGTAGATAACTAGCAGTGAGTGGCGGATTTACACATTCCCAAGTATAGGCTGCTAAATTTCTACTGCCCTTACCTCAATTGTCAGTTTCTAGATTATTTTTACAATCCAACAATTGGGAGGAAATTGCATAAGAAATAGAGGGAAAGGTCATCGGAAAGACATATAATAAAAAAAATTATGAGAGCTATTTCCCTCTGAATTAATGCTTGCTTAAACTGGATTCAATATCTTCCAAATCCTTTATATAACATCAAATAATGTATATTAACCATAAGTTATACAACAAAAGCTTTGAAAAAACATTTGATAGGACAAGAATTATTGTTGTTTTTGGAAAATGTTATCGCCATCAAATTATGTTGCTATGAATTTATTGATCGGTTACCAAGTTTTCATGCGCCTGTTGGGCGATTGCTGTGGAAACGAAATTTTCACTGCCTAGGCAGTAAAAGTGGTACTTCATAGACTGTAAACTGTCATTGAAGTTGTATTTTTAATTTCAATCGGCAAAAATATAAAATTTACTCCGTGAAATGACAGTCGATTTTTTGACAGCAATGCTTTTACTGTCATAAAGAATAACAACTCGATTAGAATTTTTTGAATTGATAAATTTACTTTGGAAATAAGTTTAATTCGTTCTTTGGGCATATATAAGGACTAATTGAAATTTTAAGCGACAACTTATGCGAAATTTGGCGATTTAAGTGATCTATAAAGTTTGAGAAGCTCTGGTACAATTAGGCATAAGATAACTTGTTGTCTGTCATTTCATCAATAAAAATGTTACATATCCATGTATGTATCTAAACTGTAACATCGTTAGGTATATCTCACTAACTTCTCTGACCATCGTGGTAACATAAACACAAGTTACTAAGCCTCCATTCAATTTTTAAAACCTTATTACTAAAAACGTTAAGAGATATCATACACGCCACTCAAATTTCTTTAAAAATGTAAGCTTTCTTGAATGTTCTACCACGTTGCAGAAGAAATTAAGGTCCAACAAGATTAAATCACAATGTTAGGGTATCTGTAGCAACAATACAATTCATTGTAGTAAATATTAGCCACTGTCTAGTGCGAGTACACTTTCATTTGACAGAAAACCCGGTCACTACATTTAGGTCTCTGCGTAATCTTATCTTTTTCTAATGATGGTGCCATTACAATCCCCAAGATTTAAATCATACTGGATAGAAAATAATAAAAACAAAACTAAGTCGTTCATAAAAGATTTGAATTTCACTGATAATGAGCTCATTCTTTCATTACATGACGGTTCAAATCAGTTTGGAATATATGGAGTATCTGAAAGTGATAGGGCGCATTGTGTTTTTCCTACTCGCATCGAATTTTTCCTGCTCCACTCCTGTACATGAAGTATCGATTGTTCCAGCATACAGTAGGAGTAGTGGCAGCTGCTGACTTTATTTTTCATATGTCACGCAATTGTTTTTCACAGTTGATCCTTTTCAGATCTTCTGCCGATTTGAGGTCGCGATCCCTATTTCTACCCTCCATCACACTACTGCCGCTAAAACCACACACTTATAACCACAAAAAAGCACTTCTTGTAAACGTATGTGAGTGGGGATTGATACGTTAGCTTGATATTTGATATTTTCCATTGGCGGATTTTATTATAACATAATTCAGTGGAGAGAAATTGACCGCCGGATATTATTATTCGCACTGCCGAGATTCAAAGCCTCGGAACTAGCTTCATATGAGATGAAAGTATTTCAAATATCATTCAACATTTAGGCCCGGTTTCACCAAAGTCAGTTAAATTTATCTAGAGGTTATTATTATACAATTGTATCAACAATAGTTTTCGCATCAAATATCCTTTGGATAAATTCAACTGGCGTTGGTGAAACTCGCCCTTAATGTTTTTATCGAATTTATCGTTAAATTTATATTGGAGAATAGTATATATTTCACATATTGGAATGGCCTTTATTCCAAACGACCGAAAAGATTGTACTGCTAGCGAGTCTGAAATACGTCATTCCAAACATGTTGTAAACTGAACTTTCTCAAATAAAAATTTGAAAATTCATCGAGAAAAAACTTTTAAGATTAATATTGGTATTTCACCACTCTATAGTCCAAGATCCCAGACCCGTCTGACCTTACTTATTTTCTGAGAAACAAAATTTGTGGATTAGAATAGAGTTAGTCGGTACTTTGATCATACATATATTCACTAGTTTGCGCCGACGGCCAATTTATAGATACGAGGTGTTATATGTACATCAAGACAATACTAATTTGACTTGAAGTCTGATTTTTATTTATGTTCCAGAGAATATTGATGAAAATTGATAATCAACACTGCCAGACACTTCTCATCGGCAGTAATACCTACTAAACGCTTTAAAACTCGCAAAAAAATATCGTTATCTTACTTATAGTCTGAGTCCTAATTTCTATATATAATACTCAGTGATCAATTTCAAGACTTTTTATGAATATTCAGACCAAGGAAGTTGGATGCCTGTAGATACTTCACTTACTATCAAGCCTACAAATAGCGACCTCGCGCTTTTACTCACAGCGATATTTTAGAAGTGTCTGGGGAATGTTTAGGCTTACGATTAATCTAGCTGTTAACAAAAAGTATTGAAATTGTACCCTGAGTGTCATACTTATATAAAAATGAGCACTCAAACTATAAGCAAGATCACGTTCTTCTTTGTGAGCTTTAAAGAGTCTAGCAGAAATTACCACCGATGGAAAGTGTCTAGCAGTGTTGATTATCAATTTTTAACAATATTCTCTGAAACATACCTCAAAATCAGCACTCAAGACCTTAAGAAAAGTGAGTAATGTCTTAACGTACACAAACTAGCTAGTATGCGTATGATCAAAGTACATAGTACATACTAACACTACTCTATTCCACACATTTTGTTTTTCAGAAAATAAGTAAGGTCTGGCGGGCCTGGGATCTTACTCTACTATGGCAGGTACAATAAACATATCGACTAAATGCAGTATTTTTCAATCGATAATATTGGAAACGGGATGAATAGCAATTTGATACAAGAAACTTGCTGACAATAGGAATTATGGAGTAAGAGGAACGGTGATAGTATAACAAATTAGTTAATATCAAATAATAATTTTTTTTCTTTTTTCATCTAACATGCTTTCAGTTTTTATTAACATTTTAACATAATTCGACGTTAAAATTGTATTAATACATTTCAAAGATTCATAAATTTTTACTTTAAAATTTCATCTAATACAGTTAACAAATATTTTCAAGAAGCAATGCTTCGGCGTAGGACTCAACAGTATTACAATGATAAAACTTAATCTAATTTCAAGTCGATATCAAAACTTTGAAACATCGAACGCAAAACCAGATATTAATACCGGAATTATTGATACGTAACCATAGTAACTAAACGAAGATTTTCTGATTCATTGAAAACGAGATGTAATTATTCTGAAATGAATACGAAATTATTCAAAATTATTGCTGGAATGAATATCTTAATTGTCAAGAAGTGACCATAGTAACCAAACTAAGAACTCCTGATTCGGTGAAAATGATGATGAAATGATTCCAAACGGTTTACGGAATAATTTCAAATTATGTTATGTCACTTGTCTGAACATAAATTTTGGTTGTGGAATGTGCAAACGCCGAAACAAAGTTAGAGAAACTATATTCTGTATATCAACTCCTTGAAGAAGTGTTCCTCCAGAATACGTACATGAACAAATATTATGACAGAATTATTTGTGTGACGAGACTTGATGGCCTCATGTAATAATGCTAAGTTTCCACATTTATTGGATGAATTTTCAAAATTTTTGTGACAGATTAACTACTTTAACACTACACCTCAATTATTATGTAGTAAGAATCACAAAGATGAAGTTTTCATGAAAAATTGTGAGCTAGTCTGTAATATTAACTGATACCTCATCGATGATTCATCATCATCAAGATAGGTATCATTCACCTGAATGATTGACTGAAACAATATAGCTTATATTTGTCAAACATTTTATCTAGCGGAAATAAATCAATTATTCACATACAAAAACCATTTATTGTGAACAAAATAATAATAATTCTACACCAATCTAATACTGATAATTATTTACTATGAAAATTTTTCAATTGAGTACTTACACATCACAAAGAGGAAGCCAAGGAAATCTCTAATTACGACTTACCTGAAATTAAAAAAAAAATTATATTAAATTATATTACTATTAATATTGATTGAAAATTGACAAGTAAATTTGCTATTTCAATTTTTCTGGTCTGAAATTATAGCCCGCAGATACAAATTTAAAATGTAGCCAAGCAAAAACTACAAAGTTAGAAACTAATAAAAGAACGTTGCAACGCATAATTGTTCTAAATTATTTTCTTCTTTCACACCGAAAACTAATAAAAGAGTATCTTTTCCATTTTGAAACTTAATTCAAAGCTTTCATAAAGAAATGAAAGAATATTCTTGTCACCACTTTTATTAAATATAGAAGAATGGAGTTTCACAATGAAAAAGTTTTATTATAATATTTACAAAGCTCGCTATGAATACATTTCTCCTAATATTACATTCCAAAGCTCAAAGTATGATGCTAATATTATATTATTATATAATAATAAAACTTTAAAGAACACTATCAATGTTTCATTTATATAGCTGTTATAAGCCTTCAACATTTCTAACAAGTAAAAGAGAAAACTTGAAAAATATTCTAAATAACAGGAGAAACCTTCATTCTTAGAAACGAAATTTGGATAGAGGGCTAATAGCTTTCCTTGCGAGTCTTAAAACCTAATATCCGGACAGACCATCCAGTTTAGGCCGACATTTGAGTGAATGGTCCGGACACCTTTAACTATTAAGAATTCTTTTCGTTCTAAACCAGGATTATTTGATTATTTATCAGAAAATATTCTTGAATTCTAATGGAGTAACAATAAAATCGGATAAATCGCTGTTCTTCATTAATAATTATTCATTACTATTGAAAAAAAAAATTATATAAAATACCAATTGACTAAACATAGTTTAAAGTAACTGAAACAAAAAAAAAATTATATTTTTGGTTGATAGATACTTGCTTTGAAAGCTCATTTTCCTTTAAAATTGTAATGTAGGACTCATTACATGTCGAATGCCTTAAATTAAATTCTACAGCCAACATTTCAGCTATAGCGTCTACATGTTATCTGTTGTGTACCTTTGATTATTCTTGATCTATTAGAGAAGAAACTCTTCCAACACTTCCAGTCCAAGATCGTGAATAGCTCACTGCCATAACGTATATATTTTTGAAATTTTCTTTTAACACAGTAAATTGTTGAGAGTTTTCGTTCTTCTATTGAATTTATGCAGAAAAGAAGCCACTTTAAATGAGAAAATTCCTCGTGAATAACTCGAAAACTACTGCCTCTAGCGAAAAAATGTTTATATACTGAGCTTAAAGACAATTTACAAGAGGCGTACTTAAGATCCACACCGTAGATTTTCCGTTAAAAATCAATATCTTTTCGATGCTGTAGTAGCTCTCGCATTTGCTCGACACTGAAATCTGTAGGTTTTTCAAATTCCTTTTGAAACGAGCTTCCCTCTGATTTGCGTTTTCTATAATTTCGCGCACATTTACGACTCATGACATCTTGAATTTTCTTGCAATTTTCAATTTAATACCGATTTTCACTTCCCAGGCCTATAATATAATAGGGGAAGTATAGTAATCGTGATTTTTTGACAGTTCGAGATTTTGATGAATCTTCACGTTTTTGTAGAGTAGGTACTGAGCCCAAAAAACATAATTTTAAAAAAAGTCGGTCTGTCTGAAATTTTATATTTAAATTTTTAATCAAAAAGCTGGGTTCAAGTTCGTGGATGAGATTTTTTGAAACAGTGGTAACAAAACTCCACTGATGGAGCTTATTAGTTTTTTTGCGTTTATTTTATAAACGGTAGTATTTATCATAAAATATGAGATAAGTAAAAGTAATCCTTGGATGATTTGGCACGAAACTCACACAAAACATTTTTCAAAATTATCAGCGGTCCATTTGTTATTATCAAAATTCAAATTATTATAAAATTCAAAATATTTTTCTGAATCAAAGAAATAATGAGAATCCAAATGTGGAGTTGGAATTATTATCACTAATATTTTGACATCACATGCAAACTTTCATCAATTATTTTTTTTAAATAAGTAATTTGCCTATATCGTGTTTGGTATCAAATTAAAGTTCTTGTGTAACTTTGACAATGACTGCTGTCACTTTGATAATGACAGCTGTCACTTTGACAATGACAGTTGTCACTTTGACAATGACAGTTATCATTTCGACAATGACAGTTGTCACTTTGATAATGACAGTTGTCACTTTGATAATGACAGCTGTCACTGTCATATGCAATTAATTGATGCAACATTCTAAATTTCTGAAACCGATAAAACTTGTCATGAAATCAATGGTCAAGGAACCACTGTGTGGCCACAACGGATTTTTACATATATTAAGGTAAATATTTCCATTGTTTCACTTTGAGTTCTAGTAGTGCTTTTCAAGCTTTTTACAATGACACCCAAATCAACATCCTATTCAAATGCATTCTTAAGCTAGAGTCACACACAGCTACTTTTATTGCGCAGTTTTTTAATTGCTGCTACAAAAGTAGCAGGTCGGGTTCACACATAGACCCAAAGTAGCGTGCAGGTAGCTGTTTTCTATGCTGCAGCCAGCTACAAAAGTTGCGAGTCTATAAAAAAGTTGCAGAGCTGTTCACACCGCACAGCTGCATTTACTGCAGGTTCAGTGCTCAAATGCAGCGTACGCTGCAATTAATTTTCTGCGTTGATCTGTATTGCGAGTTTTGTGAATAAATTTGTCAGTTATATTTATTTCATATCAGCTTCTATATCTGATGTATTGATTATAAGAGCAAAGAGAAGACAACTGCAAAAACCGCTGCCTGGTCGAAAAACCCCGGTACCTTATGTCGTAATTGCAGATGACGTTAAAATCATACATGGTTAAGCCATATTCATTGAAAAATCAAAGTACAATGCCCGAATATATTTTCAATTATCGTTCATCTCGTGCATGGCAAAAATTCGAAAATGTATTTGGAATCGCTTCTGCTCGTTTTCGACTGCTTGGGAGTTGAAAGAATCGTTTGTGGTGTATGCGTTTTATACAATTTTTGAACGTTCTTTTGAATGTTAAGCGCAAAGAGTATGCAGTTTTTTTTTCAAATTTTATTAACTGGAATATCTACTTTACATGCGATTTCGATAAAAGCAGTTCGCTGTTTAGTGTAATTATGATATTCTTCGTGTTCAACAAATTCAAAGACAATTTTTTGTTTCCACCACTTCAATTAATTTCAAATTCTTTACACGTTTCCATTTATACGGTGGCGTTGTCTGGAATAGTTATCAACTGGCATACTTTTCTTATGAGATTTAAATGCTTACATAACTTCACTTTGTGTACAAAACTGCACATATAGTCGCAGCAAAAGTTTCACTCAAACAAATATTTTTTACTGCGGCTGCAAATCTGAAATATACCGTTCACACACCGCAACTTTTGAGACTGCGCGCATCATTAAAATGTTGCATGCAACTATACTGCGATCGCTACTTTTCAGGTTGCAGTAGAGTTCACACGCTATGCAACCTTAGCTGCGAAGTTTTTAGATTGGTATTGCTGTAAAAGTAGCTGTGTGTGACTCTAGCTTTACGCTACACAAATTTATAATTTTACGCAACGCTAATTCACAACGATCACGCGCAGGTACCTACATCAGCCCGATTACGTCACAGGCAAAACAAATAATACACAACAAATACGTATAGACATGCTCTATCCATTGTGGCCTCAACCTTTGTTATCGCATTATTATTCTCGTAGTTATAAGCGATTGAATCTAACGGTATTTTTCAACACAAGAAAATTTGACCAGCTATCCCGAGCAAATAAACATTTTCACGTCAAAATGTTCCATATACTTCTTTGCTAGAATATGTACTTGTGGAGATACGAAAAAGTGAAAATGGAAAATTATAGAAAAAAAATTTCACTGTCAATATCAATTTTAATGATAAATGAAGTATACGCAGACTACGTATTTATAACTTACCGCATGTAAGTGTAATCATGTTATATATAGTTAACGAAAGAATTACAGTACTGCTCAAATTATTAGTAACACTGAGAAAAAGCAAACAAATTGGTTTCCATAAATTTTAATGAGAAGTAACATTGGTGGTTCGCGTCATTTATCATCAATTCCATGATCTCATATTGCTTAGTTTCTCTCTTCTGGCTTCAACTTCTAAACTGTGATGCTTTTTCATAAATTAACTTGAAATTTAATCAACAATATAATAATATTTCAACTTTCACATGAGCTGATTATGATTATTTTGGTGCCGAAACGTCCAAATAAAACTAAATTCAAGTAAACTGCTGATATTTTGATCCCTTGCCACACATTCTGATTGTTGAATTTATTATCCTATATTCAATTTTTTTTTTATAGGAAAATTAATATTCTCCTTCCGTAATTAATTGTTTTGGTATCTCAATTGAACACCCATATATATAAAAAAAAAAAAATCAATGAAACCTAGAGCCAATAATTTGTTGAAATAAATAGTCAGTAAAACTAGAAAGTACAAAAAATGAACTGTCCCTAATTATTTGACCAGGTTACTGTATGTGCGAAGAGAACCACAATAATGTCCGTCTATAGAGGAGAAGGGCAAACGATTTGAATGAGATCAGGGTTCTACAAAAAAGGTCCCAACATTTTTGCTAGGATCCATACTCAAGGATATATGGGGGGTGAGAAAATGAAAAATTATAAATAATCAGTTTCTAATCTTACAAATTAAATTATAAATATTTAAGAATACATATTGACCATTGGTTTTGTCATAATCCACATTTTCATCATCATCATTGATGAGGGCCCTGTTTGTACATGAATCGAAGCACACGCCGCAGACACCGGAACAGACAATCTTTGCCGCAGTGCATCCCCCACCTTATCGAGCATCGGCAAAAGATCATGTTCAAAACGGAATCTGGTACCACATAGTCGATCGTGGTAGCTTGATTGAGGATCCCATCTTCTCTCCTGACCCAACCCTCAAATTCAACAGTTCTTAGCCATAGTCACATAGCAGAACATACTAGAAATGGCCAGTGGGTAGTCTTAAATACCTGCAAAATACTCACGAGCAACAATACAAGGTGCTCATTCTTTTTTTTTTTTCCATAATTTCAATTAGAATGTTTCCACAGGATGAAAAATGTATGCAAGATTTTGCTCATGACAATATATTCGAGGAGAAAAGTTAGGTCATTAGTCAATCAAGTTTCATGTCATATAATGTTGCATGCGTCGTCATAAGGCCATGGAGGCATCATTTCATTAGCTCATTGTTCATTTAGTGAATACAGATAACATGATCTTATGAAAAACCTAAAGACGTGTTTCAAATATTATTGTTTCGCCAACTATCAAAAAAACATGATATTTTTGTGTTGTTATGGATACGCAAGGTGCGTAATTTTTTCACTAGTAAAATAATGAAACATATTTTTTCGCTAGTAAAAAAATGAAACATATTTTATCACTAGCGAAAAAATAGATTCTATTTTTGCACACCTAATCTAATATAATTCAGTTTAGTAATGCTACAAGGATGAAAACAAACAGGTATTTAACAAAAAAGAAATATGAATTTGTACACAAAACTATTTATTTTTGAATATGATAATTAATTGTTGACAGTTCTTTATTTATCAAACAACAATTGAGCATTCATTAGGTTACAATACCCAGATGACTGCAAATTAATTCTATTTTCTACTTTTTTTCTACATTTTACTGAATAAAACAATAGTTATTGTTGATCTATTATTTTTTGACAGTTCGCGAAAATAGTTATTTTTGTATTAAGTGTGCGAAGTGATTGTTCTTTTTGTTGCGCGTGAGAATGTCAATTTTAACCGAGACCGTAAGGTCTAAGGTCGAGGTAACAAATCCATTCAAAGCGCAACAAAAAATACAATCACTTCGCGCACGAAATACAAACAATATTTTATCGCCAACTTTCAAAAAATAATAGATCAACAATAATTATTATTGTTTTATTTAGTAAAATGTAAGGAAAAAGTACAGAATAAAATTAATTTGCAGTCACCTGGGTATTGTAACCAAAAGAATGCGCAATTGTTGTTTGATAAATAAAGAACTGTCAACAATTAATTTTTAAATTCAAAAATAAGTAGTTTTGTGTACAAATTCATATGTCTTTTTTGTTAAATACCTGTTTGTTTCTATCCTTGTAGCATTACTAAAATGAATTATATTAGATTAAAGCCCGCCGCACACGATGCAATTTTCTATGCAATTTTGTTCACTTAATTTGCAGCAAGTTTTCATGCGCACGGGGCCACTTTGAAGTACACTTGGTGTGACACTTATTCTCGCATCACACAAGGCAAGCTGCGCCACTCATTCTAACACTAGAACGTAGACTTGGTAGATTTGCACATTACAAGTATGGATGTTGCCGAAAATAATCGTCGGAGGAGAGCAGGAGCATTTGCTGCAGATATAGCTTGCGAATTACGAAACAGGAAAAAAAGAAGAAAAAACTTTGGTCAAGTGACTTTTGAGAAGGAATTAAGGCCGCAAAGTTTTCAACATGTTGTTTGACGAGCTAGTAGGGTGTATACCAAACGTGAAAAACCTGGAAATGTCAGGGAATTTAGATAAACTGGAAATGTCATGGAATCGTCAGGGAATTTCTGATGTTTGTCTGGAGAAAATACATTATAGGACATTTATGCATTATTACTCATAAAAGTATATTTTCACTCTTTAAGATAATATGGCCATCTGTGCAAATCTATAAGTCTTCCAGATCTATGTATTCATGAAAAAAAAAATTATTAAAGTACATTTACTTTTGTTGATCAATGTAAATTTGTTCATAAGGATATCAAGTTCGTTGCGATTTTGTTTTTAATTTACCTACAGATTTATAGGGTTCACACAGAATTGCAACATTAATCTGTGATTATATGTAAACTTGTATCAAACTTTTGTTATTTACTGTCTGGAATTTTATTGAAAATAATCTGGAAAACCTGGAAGTCAGGGAATTTCATTTAATTTTTTGGTATACACCCTGAGCTAGGGTACGTAAACATTACCTAATTTCCATTAGCCATAATTTTTACTTATTTGTATCTTAAAACACCACAAAACACAATGTACTAATGAGGCACAGAATTCTGATGCGACATACAACTCAGTGATGTAATCACGTGATTTCGTCGTCTGCTTTGATTGGCTGTGAACAACAGCCAGTGGCGCAGCAAGTGCGAAAAATAGCACCGAACTTATCTTGAAAAACAAGTCTCGTGGTAAGTCTAGTATCCCGCATCGCACCAAATTTCTTGCATCGCAGCAAGCGGGGCTCCCAGCGCGGCGCCAAGTGAACAAAATTGCTTGAAAAATTGCATCGTGTGCGGCGAGCTTAAGTGTGTAAAAAAAGAATTGATTTTGAATTGAAAAAGTCACGAACTTTGCGTATCCATAACAATACAAAAATATCATGTTTTTCTGACAGTTGGCAAAAAAATATTGTTTGTATTTCGTGCGCGAAGTGATTGTATTCTTTGTTGCGCTTTCGAATGAATTTGTTACCTCGACCTTAAGGTCTCGGTTAAAATTGACATTCTCACGCGCAACAAAAAAAAAAAAACAATCACTTCGCACACTTGATACAAAGATAACTATTTTCCATTTTTAATCAAATTTTCAGCACTAGAAGAAAATCCCTCAGAACATTTTCACTCTAAAAAATGCACAAAGGGAAAAAATCTCCTATCTAACAATACTGACAAGCGCCGCTAAAAAGATACTGAATAGGATACGGAGGAAAACTCTGATCTCACTCCCAATAGACGCACATCATTGTGATTCTCTCAGCACACAATTCTACCGTTATATATTACATGATTACACGCAGTTAAGTCATTAATACGAGCTCGGAACATAGTTCATTTATCATCAACTAAATTTTCAACAATACAAACAATTTTTCTTTTTTATAATTTTCCACTTCTTTCTTCATATCTCCTGAAGTATTGATCCAAATAAATAATTGTATAGGATTTTTTTGTAGAGCCAAAACCTCCTCTCTATAGACGTACATTATTGTGGTCCCCTCCGTACACATTTCTTCCCTTGTATCACAAGATCACACTTACATGGAGCAAGTCATCAATACGTGGTCTTAGCATGGTTTATTTATCATTTCTGCTTTATTTTTAACATTTAAAATAGATTTTTGATAATTTTTCCCTCCTTCATAACTCCTCTAGTACTGATCCTAGTTTCTGTGACATTTTTTGTAGAGAATTCTCTTTAAATTAACTTACAACCGTATGCATAGTCGTTCGCCAGCGCACATTCGGTAAGAACTGTCTGATCATTGCTAGTCGGCGCATCGCTGGCGAATCGCTGACGACATTTACTACGCACGTTGCAGAGACAATCGCTTGCCGGTGAATGATGAGTTTGGACATGCACAAATAAGAAATATTCGGCGGTTCGCCCAAGATGCTCATGAGCTTCTCCAGCACGTCGCCAGTTACTTATATGCATATTTTATTCAAATAATTAGTGATTATCACGGAAAAATTTCCAAATATGGATGAAGATTCGTGCAGATCTATCAAAATAAATGAGTTTGAAGTCTGTTTCCAACAAATTTCAAAACAAACGTTATATTTAAAATTCAATAGAATAATATACGGAAATTGAGTTTAGAAGGCAGTTTAAGATTAATTGAAAATTCAGTTGTACTATTTCAATGCCAATAGACATAAACTACAAAAAATTACGAACAGGGATTTACCGGTATCACCAATTGTTCCAGTATTATCAACTTTACGTTTTTATACAACAGTAAATTCTGAGGAAACAATATTCTCACTTTTGAATAAAATTGACTCATTTTAATTATGAACAGATTTTTGTGGAGATATCCGGGGAGTTCATTAGTCATCTGTTTGTAGATAGTTGAATTGGAGTCTCAAATTCTTGTGAAATTGTGGATCTTCATGAAATTCATCTACAGGATGATCACAGACTAGGAATATCGGGAATTTGATTCAACTTAGATGAATCATAGAAATATGAAATTTAATTAGTTACAAAAATTTGGAACAAGCGATGATAGCCATAATTTATTCACAAACTAGTAAATTGAACAATCAAATTATTTCAGTTTTCAATTATGACAATTATTATAAATTTCTATTACCCACTGGGAGAATATATAAATATGAACCGATTCATTCCCTAAACTCCTACTTCACATGATTGCAAAATAAAAAAAAATAGTAGTAAAATAACTTAAAGTACCTATTTGTTATGTGAATTGAAATATTTTAGATATTTTAAGGAGAAAAATTCAATTTTACAGTCAAAGAATAATTTATGAAATTATATTGTTGTGCAATTTTTCAGGACGGCTGGTTTTCTCTCTGTATCAAGATGCATTGATCGCACACACATTTCTGTGGAAAGTCCTGGTGGAAAAAATGTTGACATTTTATTCTTAACAAATATTTCTCCAGTCATCATCGTTCTTTGTAATTAATTCTGCATCTGTCTGCTTTTCTCAAAAATTCTATGTTTCTCAATCAATTGCAGTAGCAATTCTTTCTCATCAGCAGTATAAGGTACGTTGAACATTTTCAACAGCTTACAAATCTCTTCTGAAATATTCCTATGTTTGTTAGTTGAATAACAGCATCTGATACAGCGATATGCTGGAGATTTCGTCAGCGAGCGGACTGTTAGTATATATTCATTTTTTTGCTAGAGACAGTAGTTTTCGAGTTACTTGGAAAAAACTGAGGAAAGGGATCTTTAAAGACTCCCCACTACCTTAACTTCATTCCCACACATCAGAACTTTAGTTATTAAGGACATCTTGTTCTACAACTATGCAAAACTGGCTTCTACAGGAATTATTGCTGTTATTTGACCTATTTCGGTATTCATTGCCTAAACTAAATGTGTTAAAATTGAAAATATGTGGTAAAGATGCATTTCTAAAAACCCGGTCTTTGTAATTAAGGTGAGCAGTAATCTACACGTTTTCCTGTTCTTTATACAGGGTGGAGCAGAAAAACCTATCCGATTTCAAATCCCTTTTTCTCAGAAGAGGGGGCAGGTAGAGTAGTGGGGTAAAAACCGTTAGAAAGCCGGTTTTATGCCATTTGTCAGTAGTCAACATGCCTTGGTCTGGTGAACATCGTGCTTTTGTTATTAAGCGGTTTATCGAATGCGACGGTTCGATAATTGCTACACAACGTGCTTTTCGAATTCATTTCGGACTCGGGCGTCATGATCCTGTTCCACATCACGCTACGATTAAAGTGTGGGTGTCAAATTTTAGACAGACGGGTTCAGCATTGAGAAAGAAGTCGCCTGGACGTCCCAGGACAGCAACAGGACCTGAAAACGTGGCCAATGTGAGAGCCGCGATTGAACGTTCCCCGCGTCGTTCGGCGCGAAAACATTCGCTCGCTTTGGCGATTTCCAACCGCAGTATTCGGCACATTTTGCACCGGGACCTCAAAATGCATCCCTACAAAATGGTTGTTGCACAGGAATTAAGTGAAAGGGATTTTGAAACCCGTACGAACCTGTGTCGCGATCTCCGAGAACTCCCAGACGACGATGTTGTGCTCTTCACGGACGAAGCCCATTTTCACCTTTGTGGTGCCGTTAACAGGCAGAATTTTCGATATTGGAGTGACGAAAATCCTCGAGAAATCCATCAGGAACCCCTCCATAGCCCAAAAGTGACTGTGTGGTGTGCTCTTTCCCGCCTAGGCGTCTGGGGGCCTTACTTTTTTGAAGAAAATGGGCAAACCGTAACGGTCAACAGCGAGCGCTATTGTTTCATGCTGGAAAATTTTCTTAGACCCAAAATGGAAGAAAATGGCGTGGAAAATGTGTGGTTTCAACAGGATGGTGCAACCGCCCACACATCGCGACGATCAATGGACATTCTCAGGGAACTGTTTCCCGGTCGCCTCATTTCCCTGAGAGGTGATCTTGGCTGGCCGCCGCGCTCACCGGATCTCACTCCATGTGACTTCTTCCTTTGGGGTTACCTCAAATCAAAGGTTTACCAGCATCGACCAAGGACCCTTCCTGCTTTACGAAGGGAAATTGCTCGGGCAATTGAAGAAATTCCTGTGGAAATGACGGTGAAAGTCATGGAAAGCTACCGCGAGCGCCTAAATCAGTGTATCCGCTCCCAAGGACGACATTTGAGTGATGTGCTTTTCAAAACTTGAATTTAAAAATGGCATAAAATTTGCGATATGTTGATAAAAAAAAATTTTTTGACAAGTTGACTGGTTTTAATTTTATATCGTTTTGAAATCGGATAGGTTTTTCTGCCCCACCCTGTACAATTTCATAAATTTCACAGTACCTAACATGGATAACTTTTTAAACATGTTGATAAATAAACTACATATTATCAAAGCAACTTGTACACTGGACTAGCAGTCATTCGTTGCTAACATTTAAGAATTAAATTTCTCAGAGAAGCGTGAAAAACTTCCCATTTCCAAAAAAAAAAATTCCACGATAAGTCACGATCAAAAAAATAAAATATTTTATTCCAAACAGCACTACTAGTACAACATTATAATGGGCGTACACGAACTCGGCACCAAGAACATGAACTCGGTACCAATGCTAATCCGATTAGCGCGGGGCGCACACGAACTCGGCACTATCAATTTTTAAATAAAGCCACGATCTACCTGCAAGATTTGATTTTATAAGTCTCTATATTCTATTTTAAAATTAATTTATATTAAAAATAATACTGCAAATAATATTTAATGAAACTTGGAAAAAAAAAATTATTAAAAAAAGACTTATTTATACATTGTCCGTAATTATGACAAAAATATATAAATATGTATAGAACAAACTAGAACATTTAATTTTTTTAGGTATTTTTGACTTTGAAATTTCTTGCATCAAAAAGAAACAAATTATGTTGTCTACGATATGCAGAACTTTTGAGTTGTTGATGTCACACTTGTGATTAGATTCGTTTAAAAGTACGGCTAAATTTGAGTTTGGTTTATTATTAATATAAAATCGCATGTGTCCAGAAAATCTCAATTCAGGTAGAACGATAGTCACAAATCCTAATCCATAGCATAGTGCCGAGTTCGAGTAGGGGATTAAAGATCCAGGTAGTTTGGTGCCGAGATCGAGGCCGCCCAGTATAATAGGGATAGGAAATTCAGTTGCAAAGACGTCATGCGGAGCGGAAATATATGACTGGATGAATTCCAGCAGCAGTCGAGTTCAGTTAAACCAAAAGTTGAGCTACTAATTACGAATTATGGAATAACGACATGCCAAAACAAAAATCAAGTAATTCTCCGAATTGGCCTGAACTCAATCAAGTCTGAAGTTAGTCATAGAAGTGCTGCCCACATGATATCCTTTATTTGATGAGTGACGTGTGTTACGAAACTTTTGGAAGTATTATCAATAGAATTTATGTTGTTTTAGAATTAGCAAAATAACCTATGTTAGGATTTCTCATGATCATGAATAATGCAATTTGAGTAGAAGATTTGCTTTTCCCTTTAGCAGTTTCAATTTCTCACAAATAGAGAAATTATCCACGTGTTGGCATCACTCGCCGCACACAAGGCAATTTTCTAAGCAAATTTGTTCACTTAATTTGTAGTAAGTTTTCTTGCTCTCTGGACTGCTTTGAGCTGCGCTTGGTGTTACACTAATTTTCACAGCACACCAGGCAAGCTGCGCCACTTATTGTGACTCTAGAACGTGAACTTGCTCATTATAAATATGGATGTTACCGGTAACAATCGTCGGAGAAGAGCAGTCATAGCTTGTAAATTAATTAGAATACGTGCAGGAAAAGAATAGAGGAAATTATGTTCAAGAGAGTGACTACTGAAAGGATTTTAAGACCACGGTATTCTTAACATCTACGAAATACACTCAGAAAACTAAATTGCGCCACTTAAGTAGTTATACGTATAAATGGTTCAAAACTATGTTCAAGTGATAAAAATCGAAGTTGTAAGTCGATTGAGACATATTTTTAAGATGAAAAGTAGATCTTATGTACTCACAAGATGACTACTCTTGGTATAGACTATTTTTTATTAGCAAATATAGTTCAATTAAGATGCAAATACATTTCCCAAACTCATAATTTTGAAGTTAGACGACTTTTTGTTTTACAATCACAAGTGGTACAGGTTACTAATTAATTGGTCAGATTTCACAAATTAAAGCTGCAACACTTTACCAATTACCATCGATCTTACCCCTTCAAGTTATTAGGGATACCATTCAAATAACTTACGTACAACTTGAATTATTATCCTTGCCACTTAGTTTTCTGCATAGGAAAACTTGTTCTCATTTTCATTTTTCTCTCTTACTTCGATTGTTAACGTTTGAAGTATATCTGCAATGCTCCAATCGATCGATGGTATCTCCAAGTCATGCTTTAAGTTAATTCTCTACAATAAATTGATTTCATCATTTGATTGAGCTCGATGCGTCGCTCTAGTTGATTGTAGAAAATCGTCAAGATCAAATGATTCATTATAAACAACCGAATGTACAAGCCTTCAGAGTGACAATTTCTCGAAATCTGACGTAATGCAAGAAAGTGTGACATGAAGTTGATTTCGATTTCGATACCCGTTCTGATTGGCCATGGATAGCAGTCAGCAGCAAAGCAAGTGAGAAAAATAGCACCAGATCTATCTTGTAAAACAAGTCGCGTGGCAAGCACAGCACCAAACACCAGACCAAATTTCTAGCATCGGAGCCAGTATGAGAGCAGCGCGTCTCCAAGCGAACAAAATTGCTTGAAAAATTGCCTCTTGTGCGGCAAGCTTTACACAATAACAGTAGATATTCGGCAGCTACTGTCTGCGGCTACGCCAATTCACACGCTAGCTGGCATTGTGTAAACCAGCCATAAGTCTTCGCAACATCTATAACTTCGAAGTACTCCTTGCAGATCTATTTTGCATTCATACGGATTCCTGATCATTCAATTCATGACTATCAAGTTCCATTCTTCATTATAATATTTGAAATTTATTCTACTATCTAGAAAATATGAAGTATAATAATCAATTCTTTTCATGTTTAAAAATATATCGTTGAAATTCTAATAGGTATTTTATAAGATCAATCTCTGCGATTGGAAAGACCTGTGTTGTATACGTCTTCTCGTTTATAAAAAAAAAAACTGCATGAATATTTATCATTGCAATTGTAAGTCAATATTAATTGATCTTGAAGGTTACCAGGTACGATCCAGGATGTTAGAAATAATGTCTTAAACTTTGCTCTCTTTATTTATAACTTTCGTTATTTTATTAATTATTCTACTATTGTGCACTATGAATGTCTGCCACACTCGTATCAGATAAGTAGGTGTGAATAATATTTATTCAAGTTCGAATGAGAATCAAAATCATCAAGCAATGGATAGAGCTAGTCTAGTTAGTAAAGTTTAGTTGCATGAACGATTGACAGGAACGTTTCAGTTTCTGAACTAAAATAGTCTCATCTTTATTTCAATACAGGATCAAAAATTACAAAATCTATTGATTTTAATTTTTTCTATATAAATCCAAGACAGGATTGTTATACTGGAAAATAAAAAAAGCTCCCGGAGTCATGTTTCGCTTGACATTAAAGTCGACCGGTTTCGATTGTTATCGAGTCATCTTCAGGACCAGAGAGAAAGCAAAAATATAGATCCAACTAAAACATAAATGATACTTTGAAATAAAATAAAACGTGAAGAAAAGGACTACTCCTGGAGTTTTTTTATTCCCCAATATTACTATCCTATCGTATATAATCTTCACTTGGGTCAACTACGTTTGTATATTGTATAATAAGTGAATTCATTAAATTTGAGAATTTCAGTCTTTTATTGACCCAGTCGGTTTATTTTGATATAGTTTGATAATCTAAGACCTGGTTGCACAGTCTTTAGTTCATCCTAAGTGTAGCTTAATTACCTTGGTACCAATTGCTGGTACAATTGTTATTAAGGTAATTAAGCCACCCTCAGGATAAAGTAAAGACTGTACAACCGGGTTTAAGTAATAACTCTTTAAATAATAGTTACTATGGAGATTCAGCAGTAGTTCTAATGAATCAAAGACTGAAATACCGGCCCATATTGGAATTCTCTAATTTTTCGTTACGTTTTCAATTTTCTTCCTGTTTCAACGAGAAAGTTTTAATCAATTCTCGAGCTGAGTCACAAACATGTTTGTAAAATTTTACATTGTAGAAAAAGCAAGTCTTCTAAAAACATTTGGAAATCCCACTATATCTCTTCATATTTTTCAAGTCTGTTGGAAAACATCTGTCGACTTATGTAAAACCATCCGCCAGATGAAATATTATTCATTCGATCTCAGACCGCAGAAAATAGAACAAACAACAGCAGCTTTTGGAAAATGAGAACTTTTAAAGTTTCCAAATAGATAATGCTGCACGAACGAAATAAGAAGCGGACAAAACGCAGCGATCTGAAATGCGGTGACACTAATTTGATCTCTAGACTGTGGACTAAACTGGACTGAGGAGTGCTGTTGCAACTGACGTTTCGAATTACGCGTCATGACAGTAAATGTGTTATTTGAAGCGATGCTTGTGTTGACTCAAGAAGCTGTCGTCAACGGGACTAAAAACGAAAGAGGAATTTTAATCGCTCACAATCCTTCATCTACCAGAAATTCAAGAAGATTCTGAAGAAGCTAAAATGCGTAAAATGATTTTATATTGTGCGGTTTATTTCGGTTGATACATTTGAATAGGAATAGATTATATTACAAAATTGAACTAAGTTATTATCGATTAGAGTTAAACATAGAATAAATACAGAATGTATCTACAAAACACATGTTTTCAAATTTATGTATCTGTCTGTCTGCCCTAATCTCTAAATCGGCTGAATCGATTGAGTTGAAATTTACTATAGTTGATGGTGGTACTTGCATAAAATCAACGTATAATAAATGACGTACGAGTCGTATGCGTTTGCTTGTGCATCGTTCTTTAGATTGATTGAAAACTATGCACATTTGTTTATGGCACTCTTGTTTAGAGACTTCTGATATAGTAACATCAACGTTCAATAAAACGCACACGAATCGTATTTGTTCGTTCGCGTATCGTTCATCTAATTGCGTTGATACTTTGTAAAGTTGTTGTTGGTACTTGCATGAATGTTCCTGACATAGTAATATAAACATACAATAAGTGACGTGCTAGTCGTATCGGATAGCTGTTTGTTCGCGCATCGTTCATCAGATTGAGTTAAAACGTTGACTAGTTGTTGTTGGCGCTTACGTGAAAGTCTCTGACAGTATCATTAAATTACGACTCGCGCTGCAGTGTTAAAATTTCTTTCAATCAATATCTCAATAAATGATATAAAGAATTAATTTTAAAAAAATGTGTTTATGTATTTCTAATTACTAAATATTTAATAGACAACATACAGACCAACCTATTAGATTTGAAGTTCTGAAATTCCTATAGTGATATAGAGAATCACTAATTGATTTCAAAATGTTGCCGCGGGTAAAGCTCATGATTTTTCAGATGTGGTAGTTAATTATTATATTTTCAAGACAAAGTCAGTAAATTAAAGAGTAAATATTGAAAGCACAGGGCTATCGCAGGCGGTACTGCGGTTAGCCGGGGTGCTGTAGCTTATTAATACTTTTTTTTATTGATTTCAAAAAGTACATCTATATGTGGGCGATGACGCCTCAGGTGACAGCTAATTTAATATAAAATTCTGATGTATCGAATCTTGCTTTTCTGAGAAAACAAATCATTTCGTAGCACCTTCGTTCACTAGGGGCGAGTAAATTGCTCCATTTTACTATTATAATTTTTTGAAGTGAGAACTGAGAAGGTGCAAATTTCAAAGGATATTATAATTCTATACTATACTTCTATACTCAATCCTACTACAAACTAGCATCCTAAAAATCAATAGTTACTCTACGTCTTAAATTGTCAGTAGAAAATAATATTGATGTTTCTCGCATAGCTTATCTAACATTTTCTCATGATAAATAATACTACCGTCTGCCAACTAACTGTTTTCTTAGTAGCGCTATTACCATTCAGTTCTTGAATGTGACTATCCAGTACATTGAATTATTGGGCTTGGCACTTTGTTGACTCACTAAATCCACATTGAGCGAATGCTTGCAGGCTCTTTCTCGTCTCTCGATCAGCCCTTCCGAGTCTTTAGCGAGAAACCCTGTTAAACTTCACGCGCAAAGGAACGACTTGGAATACTTGAATATTGATTCCAGAATCGATTGAAAACTTCTCGCGGAAGATAAGGTAATATTTATTTCTTAGAAATCTTCAAATGGTTGAAATAAATATTAACGAAATCGGAAAATACGATCAAATAAATATTTTCGTATTGAACAGGAAATATGCTTCTTTGAAGGACAATAATCTAAATACTGTAAATTTCTTCTGGAGTTGTTATTTCCCACTAATTGCTGAAATTTCGCTCATATAACGATACATTAGTGTCTTTGGAGCATCATTTGAAGAAGATAACTTTTTCTTTTGGAGAATTGTTTATTAAATAGTCGTATGTAGATAAATATTCATATCGAAAGATATTTATATAGGCAAAAAGACTGAAAATTTGGGGTAGTGATTTTATAAAATGAATTTCAAATGGAGAATTCTATCAGTTTTGCAGAAAAATATTTCTCCTCTCGCAAAATCAGAAGAAATTATAATATTTGTGGACAAAGAAGCAACAAAATTAATCAGTAGGATACAATGATTTGGAACGACACTTCTCACAATCAAACATATTGGGCAGAATTCAGCTCTCTTCATTAGCAAAAGAAGCTTCACTAATGACCGTGGAAATGAATTCTATCTTTTTCATGTTCAATTATTCTAGCATATATTAATCTTTATTTATGATATTTTAATGAAGCTTCTTTAGTTAATGTAGAGAGCTGAATTCGGAGATTTTTTTTTACATATTTGAAATTCAATAACATCCGTCACATTTTTTGGTCACATCTGTGAAATTGACAAAGTGATTATTTTCAATTACCAAGCAACCAGGATGTCACGTGTTTCTAATTTGAACTTCACTGATTGTGTAATTGATAGTTGTATTTTAATAGATGATTGAGAATATATTACTTAATTGAAACAGTGAAAATAATATCCTGTCGAATTTTCTACGATCATAAATAAATACTTGTGATTTTAACAAGTATCCCAAACATGTTGCTCTAAGATTAAGAGGTCTTCCGTTTAACGTCGGGCTATCACCAAGCAATATGCTTTCGAGACTGACAAAGTTAACTATCAATTGATCAAAATTTTGAAGAAATATTGATAATTGTCGTCGATATAGCAAGCTAAGCCCGGCAAAGTATGAAAGTACTTTCTCTCTTGGCGTTTAAATTACGCAGGGTTGAAATTTTTAGATTCACAGCCACTTCAGTATCGCTTGAAATTCAATAGTAGATATCATCTTTAAAAACTGTCACAAAATAGTACAAAATATTAAAGAATTGCCTACTTTGGCCTTGTTTCATACCAAAAAAATATTGTCAACAATATAAAATGAAGAAATCACTGAAAATTGCTTCACGCGTAATCTTCAATTACACTGTTTTGTATGTAATCGCTTGGAGCTATACAAATTAGCAGCTTAATCACATGTTTTAGTTGCAAATGTGGAAGCGGTCTTGATATTACCTTATTAATGCAACTATAAATAAGGTACAAGATATTTTCGGAATCTCCACTTTAAACTTGGATGCATGCTTCGCATCAACGAATCGGTTAATTAAGGATAAATCAGTATTTCAATTCATTCTATCGACATTTTCTATTGTAAATCAAGAGTAATTATTAAAACTCAGTTCTTTTCATATATATACATATATATATATATATATATATATATATATATATATATATATATATATATATATATATATATATATATATATATATATATATATATATACATATATATATATATATATATATATATATATATATATATATACATATATATATATGATATGTTTAGTCCTTGAAACTGCGTGCGTTTGCATAAACAGAACATTGTCCTTGTGTTCTTTTTCACTATGATAATTGTCAAGACTCATATTATTGATTCCTCTGTTTGAGGTTGTTTTACGTGGTTTTTCCTTATACTTTGGATGGATGCCAGAGGAATTTGTCCTGTCTGCTCTAAATGTGGAACCCATGTTTTCACATCTAGTATCCTGTATATTTTTAATTATCTAGATACTTACCTTGTTTATTTTTATATCATTGTTTTTGATGAAGACTTTCAGATAGAGAGTCGAAACGTCAAAAATATCAATAAATATACAGAATTTAAACCAAAAAATCCTATAAATTATGATTTAATGCTGAAAAACATGGATAGATCATTGAATATGCAACTACATACACTAAGATGTGCCAGATTCCCAATTTGTAAACTAAAGTTTAACTCAATAAATCAAACATGCGGCGCCAGTAAGTCCAGGTCTTAGCGCAGCTGTATGGACCGAATATTCAATGTTAGTATAGCTTCCAGCAGGACTATATTAACACGCTAACCGTTGTTTTATTACTTAACAAATGGAACAAAACATCGCCTTGTGCTGTAATCTGTCATGAATTTGAACACTCCTGGCTTTAACGGCAGTTTGAATTGAAAACTTCCATGAATTTTTTCCTCAAAATTTATAGAAATTTTAAAAGTGTTAATTCATACTGAGCATAAATCGATTACTGAAATTATTTTTGAAGTTTGTATAGAAATAGTTGAATGAAATTATATTTGACGCTCGTGGAGCAAATTTCGTGTGTGACTAGTTTATTAAGCATTTAGATGACTATTTTAATAGATATTTATAGTTCATTGTTGCATACATAATGTATAATATTTCAAAAAATACTTGTTGCATTTCATTATGTCAAATAGCATTCATTATACCGGAGTACAAAATTTTTTTGATCCTCGAATTCAATCATGCAGTTATTTTGTACTGCTAAATCGGCTTTTTTTTTCTTCAAACGTAACTCAAGTTGAGAGTGGAATACTTGAAAATGAAATCTAGTTTAATACCTGGATCCACATGTATTATTTGCTAAAAAGTCTGGAGCTCTTGAATTCTTCAACAAAATAGTCTATAACTGCAGAACAATCTAACAGGCATTCAGTAAAACCCAAGAAAAAGTTTTCGATGCTTTAGAAAAGTGAATTAAAAAAAAATTGGATATGCATAGAAAACAGTGCTAGTAGTATAGTATTTGCAAAACTCGCACGATTCACGTGGATAAAAAAGTATATATATTAAAATACTAATGGAGAAAGTTGACGACAAATCGTAATGAAATAATTATTTTCTTCCAGTACTATTGAGTATTTTTTTGAAGCATATTCACATATTCATCACATCTCAGAGTAAGTTATATTTCTAATTCAATATTCCAATGTTTTTAAAATTAGTTTTCACAGTTTAATAAAATTCAATCATCCTTCGGGTCAAATTTTGAGCTGCAAAATATTAAGTTGGAGGAAAATCATGTGTGTAGCACGTATGAAATTATCTTGGTAAGTTCGTTTGATTGAAGCACTCCGTCTTTGTCGTGAAGCATCATCACTAATTGTACAAGTTTACAGTTAATTTGTTGTACCCACAAAAAACAATAGCTTTAAAAATATGTGGCTCTCTAAATTCTATTTTTTGTATGTTTTTTTGCTGAAATGATTCTTTGTTTCCGAAAAGTTCTCGAAATCTATTTTAGGGCATTCTCAAGAAAGAAATTAGCACCTAATGAACCATAAGCTTATCTAGAAAGCACCATATATTAAATATAATTTTGCAAACCTAATAGTAAGATAAATACTACCTAAAGGTTTCTTTTCAAATTTTCTAAATGCTCTCATGAGAAACGCATTCAAAACTACTTTATAGGGAAACTTTATAGTTATCAATAATAAATAGAATATGATATACGACTCCGAGCATAATATGTTCCCCTTAAGAGCAGTTTTGGAATTAGAAGCTTGTTCCAAACAGTTATTGGCTTAATATTGTTCATAGAACCCATGTTAGGTATAACAAATTTAGACGTTCAATCTACATTAGCTGACGCAATTACTGTTCGGCACTGAATTGGTTGGTAAATCCAGGAATAATGGAATATCTCAACTAAGACCAGAAGTTGTTTGAAGAAGCACAAATTCAAAATAAAATTTCAATACGCTAAATTGAATTTTAAATTTTGTGCTTTATTCTGCAAATAAAAGGATGAATTTTTATCTTGTTGAATGGAAGGCTTGTGGAAAAATACACAGGAAATCGCATATCAACTAAAAAAAAAATCTGACGTGAACATCACGTGATTTACTTGTACATCATTTAATATATACACAAATTTATTCAATAAAGTTTTCTGTCACTCCAGATTATAATTAATAAAATTTTAATAATATTTTAACATGTAAAATGTCAAACAAATTTGAAAAATTGACAACAGATTTTTATTGCCTACCTTATCATTTCAATTAAGCTGATTGTTCTATACGACAAGTTCTGAATGTCTGTTATACTTATAAACTGCACTTCCGGCTCAGCTGATTGATACAAAAGTAGTAGATAACTATTTTGATGCTACAACAAATACAAACACTAAATTTCAATATGCTATGGCTGATAATTCTAAATTTATGCAAAAAATTTAAAAAAAGTGTCAAGTAAAGTGCACTTCTGGCTTGGCCGATTCATACAAAAATAGGAGATAGCTATTCTGATACAACATCAAGTTCAAATGCTGAATTTCAACATCCTACGGTTGAACATTCTGGATTTATTAGAAAAATTCGAAAAAAGTTTCAAGTGAAGTGCACTTGCAGTACAGACGATTGGAACTATAATGCGAGGTGCACAACTAGACCCTATACCAATCTTAAATACAAAATTTCAACATTATATGTTCAACCAGTTTTGAGATTTGCGAGTTAGAACGAACGCACGCACATACGTACCGACATCAAGCCGAAAATAGTCAAAATGGATTCAGGGATGCTCAAAACGGGTATTTCCATCTAAATCTCGATAGGTTAATTTTGTCGGTTTCACAATACCTACTTGTACTTTACAAGTAAATAAACAACCTTGCTTATTTTTATATCTTCTTATTTGTTATGTGTCATACTTCTCGATAGAAGTTAGACCTCTCTTCTCTCCTTTCAAATTCTTCCTAGCTGTGAAAATACGCTGTCTATTATATGAAATTGACCATTCTCAGAAATACACATCAGAAATTTCCTATCATAAACATAAATAGAAGAAATTGTTCAGAGTCCCCTAAGAAGTCCAAATTCTAAAAGTGATTAAAAAATTGAGCTTTTTGAAATCAGCTCTTCCGAAAAATGAAAAAATAAAGTTTGCTTACTGAACAAAATATAATAACTATAACTATGACTATTTTAATTCTAAATAATAATTGGCAGCTTATAATTATTTTTCTAGAGTATTTATGTCGCATCTAATTTATACTAACCTCTGACTTGTTTATTCTCCGACCGATCAATCTACTCTAACCTCCACTGAACGATACGGTTCATTATATAGAACTATGTTCACCTGCGGTGGTCTGGAATTGTTCTACCGCATTTTGAGAGATTGCTAGAGTTTATCTCGAATATTCTAGACGTTGATTAAAGAAATTCGTTACAATATTACAAGATTAGAATAGTCGAGAAAAATTCTCATATAATTCTACGTTAGCTTCTACGCAACTCATCCTAACAAAATAATAATGTTTGAAGAATTTGTAGCATCACATCGTATCTCGCTGCCTTAATATGTGGGCTCTCATTTATTAGCATGCATATTTCCCTAAGCAACAATTTTTTTTTGCTACGCGTCGCGCCTTCTAACGATGCGAAAACCTCAAATCTAATGGCACTTAATATACTCCAACTAGCGACAAAAATTCAGAAGTTGTAGAACAGTATATTCTACAACAAGAATTCTAATGGCTCTAATTCCACACGAGCGCAATGTTTGTAATCCGAGCCAAAGTCGAGGATTACGGTTCGCGAGTGTGGAAAACGCCATTCCAATACATGTTTTACACAATACTTTCTTTAACAAGGTTTTGGAAACTCACCAATATTTCAGAAGAAACTTTGAAAATTATGAAATGTCAAACGCAAAGCCAGAAAAGAAAGCTTAATTTTTGAGACATAACCATAGTTACCAGAACTAACAGCTTCTGATTCGTCGAAATGATTCTACACGGTATAGTATATTGTGTGGCTAGGGACGAAACAAGACGATTTCAGCTGAGGGTGAGAATTGCTTGCCAAGCTTGTTTCTGCCCGGCTACACTCGCATTTGTCTGAAATTGTCTTGTTTCGACTGACAAAACAGGCGTTGAAACGCGTTGTTTCAATGCAGGTGTTATGAAACAGTATATTCTACAATAAGTATTGGAATGGCCCTTATTCCAAACGAGCGAAAAGATTCGCGAGTGAGGAATAGGCCATTCCAAATATGTTATAGACTATACTTTCTCTAACAAGGTTTTGGAACCTCACCAATATTTCAGAAGGAACTTCAAAAATTATTAAATGTCAAATGTAAAACCAGAAATTAATATTTGAATTGTTAGGCAGCACCCAAACTAACATCTTCTGATTCGTGATTGGCAACAATGTATTCGAAGAGTGAAGAGCACATGTTTTGTTAAGAAAGTGTAAAAGTTGGAAATAGTAATTAAAAATACAAAATAATACAAGTTTACCTAAACGTTACAAGGTCAGTTGAAAGAAACATATATTTATTTCAAATACAGTGTAGTTGAATAAATTTAGTATCAACGTGAACCTCACTTCAAAAATGGAGGCAAAGATCGATATACTTATCAATAAAATTGATCAATTAACTACAATACGGAAAGATTCTAATATATCACTAAATAATCTATCGACTACTGTGGACAATCTGTCAACTAATTTAACGAATAATTCTAAAAGAATAACTGATCTGGAAAGCGTAATTGATACTCAAAAAAATTTAATTGAACGACTTGAAAAGGCAGCAAAAAGAAATAATCTTATATTTTTTTGAGTTCCGGAAGTAGAAGATAACATTCTGGATCTAGAAAAATACATAGTGAATTTAATTAGTGATGAGATGAAAGTTAGTGTGAATGAATCGCACATTGCATTTATTACCAGGCTAGGAACCAAGTCAAACAAAATTTGCCCTGTATTAGTTACTTTGAACAGTTTAAAAATCAAACAATCTATATTTGCTAACCGTTTCAACTCAAAAGGTAGCAAAATCTACGTAAATTTGGATCTCACATATATACAACGTAAACATGCTTACGATCTCCGGTTAAAGGCCAATGACTATAAAGAAAAGGAAGTAAATGTTAAAATTTTTCGCAATAAGATAATCATGGTGAATGAAAAACAAGAAAACAAAAGGGGAAGGCAAAAATCAGATGATTCACCTAATTCTTTAAAGCAGCCGACAAAAGCGCAGAGGGATCAGAGCAACTGACATCCAAGAGGAGAAAGCCAGCAAAACAAGAATGGAAATCAGCAAGTGGACAATTTTTTATAGTAAAATCAAATCAACAGACTGATGTATCCTTTTATGATGATAATTGCAAGGATAATATTTATGTTAATAACCAGTTCACGAGTAATGTTGATAAGCCATGTTTTTCTATTGCATTTTGGAATATTAACGGTTGGCAAAATATGTTCTCTCTAGAAAAAAAATTTGAAACTGAAATGCAGGAGAAAGACGTGTTATTTTTTTGCAAGACTTGGCTTACAAACGAAAATAGTATATATCCAATTTTTTTGAGTGATTTCGAGACAAAATTTAATAGTAGCGCAACCAAAAGTAAAGAAAAAGAAAGAGGTAGTGGAGGTCTTATAATATTAGTGAAAAATAACGTTGATATGAAATTTAATCTAATTGAAAAGACTAATTTGTGGCTTATTGTAAAGTTGCTGTATAATAACTCAAGATTTGAAATATTTTTTTGCATATTTAAGGCCGGATTTAGATATCTTATGTTTAAATTTATTTTCAGATGCAGTTTCGTACATTGCAGATACATATATATTCCACCAAATCATTGTTTGTGGAGATTTTAATGCTCATATTGGTAACATGAACCAAATTTTTAAAGATATTATTGATTCACAATATGTACAAAATAGTAGAGTTTCTATGCACAGTAATATCAATGATAGGGGTAGCAAACTTTTGGAAATTATGGAGCGGGTTGGATTGTACACATTAAATGGTAGGGTCGTCGGAGATGTACCAGGTAAGTTCACCTTTTTAAGCTCAAATAGTAAATCTACGGTCGACTTGGCATGGGCTAATTTAAATGCATTAGAAAATATTAGTTCGTTTACAGTTGAGCTGGTTTTGTGTAATTCTCCTCACGGCTTTTGTAGTATTAAGATTGGCAAATGTAATTTATTAGAGAAAAGTCAAAAACATTGTAAAATATCGCCAGAATTTAAATTAACTTTCAAGTTTAATAGAACTGAGTCAAAAGCTTATATGTGCAAACTAAATCAATTAACAAACATTTACTTCAATAGTGAAGACGTAAATGAATTGGCCATTAATTTAGAAACTGCTATAAAAGAAGCAGCCTCACAATCTGGTATGATGATAGTGAAAAAAAATTCTAATAATTCTAATAATACTCTGCCAAAGTCAAGACATAAACCATGGTAATCTCAAGACTGTCAAGACGCTAAAAAGAGATGCACAGTTGCACTGAAGCTATACAATAATAACTATTCGAAACAAAATTTAGAAAATTACCTTGCAGAGAAAAAACTATATCTAAATTTGATAAGAATCACAAAAGTAGCTTATTATAAAAATATTCAAACTAGGTTAAGTTACATTAGAAACAGCAGCGAATTCTGGTCGACAGTTAAATACAGTTAAAGATCTGAAAACTAAGTGGTCACAAGTTGACGATATCTCTTTAGAGAACTGGGAAATTTTTTCTATTGACTTTTACAGTAAAAGTACGCCCACATTCATATTACAATTTCCAAATAATTCATTCAATCCCTTGTTCGACTCGACAATAACACTAGAAGAGATACAATTAAGCCTCCATTGTAGTAAAAGTAATAAAGCAGGGGGTGAAGGTGGTTTAAATAATGACTTTTATAAATTACTGCCGGATAATTGGATTCATTACTTAGTTAACTTGTTCAACAATATTCTTGAATCAGAAACAACTCCGAAAAACTGAGGGTATATTCAAGCTAAACTTATATATAAGAAAGGAGACACGAATGACCCATTCAACTATCGACCTATAGCATTAATGAATTCTATTTGTAAAATATTCACTCAAATTATAAATATGCGAATTCAAAATTGGGTTGAGACCAATAAAATATTGAATGAAAATCAAGCAGGGTTTAAAAGAAGCAGAGGAACAATCCTTACTAATATTATAAATGCGAAAGTCACTCTGTCTGTCTTTCTGTTACGCTTTCACGCCTAGACCACTCAACCGTTATCGATGAAATTTGGTACATAGATAAACTAGAACTTGAGAAAGGACATAGGCTACCATTTTTTGCGATGGGGTTAAAATAAGGGATGATAGTATGTATGGAGCTTCGTCATTTTCGAAGAAAAAATCATGAAATTTTGTATTCAGGCATCAGGCTCTTGATAACAAGTGAACAAACATTTCTTTAGCGTTTTTGTGATTTTCGACCTACATGGGGATGAGATAGGAGATGAAAGTTTGTATTGAAATCCAAGCGCCTGCGCAGCGCGGCCTGGTGGGAGGAATATCACTGAATGTAGCTACCCGAACGACCAGTCACCTTAGCGAAGGCGATAGCGAATATTAAATTGAATGAGTTGTTTCGTAATCCATAAATCTTCAAGCTTTTTGCTTCGTTCAGATTTATAAGTGAAATAAATTGTAAATAGTTATAGCAGTTACTAATATTATGAATGCGAAAGTCACTCTGTCTGTCTAACTGTTACGTTTTCATGCCTAAACCACTCAACCGTTTTTGATGAAATTTGGTATAGAGATAAATTAGAGCTTGAGAAAGGACATAGGCTACCTTTTATTGCTAGGGGGCTAAAATGGGGGATGAAAATATGTATGGAAGTTCGTCATTTTCTAAGATAAAACCATGAAGTTTTGTATTCAGGCATCAGGCACTTCGTAATAAGTGAACAAACATTTCTTTTAGCGTTTTTGTGATTTTGACCTACATGGGGATGAAGTAGGAGATGAAAGTTCATATTGAAATTCAAGCGCCTGCGCAGCGAACAGTGTGTATGTTTATTATTTGTGGCATAAGTATCCTAAAAAATTGGAAATGCTGTCCATTATAACTATTCCACGCGGACGAAGTCGCGGGAAAAAGCTAGTAGATCATATTTACTCTCTAGCCTCTTTCAAATCAAATCTATATGCAATTTTCATTGATTTTCGTAGAGCGTTCGACTCTATTAGTCACACACTTTTATGGCAGAAACTATACGACTGTGGTTTATCATCAAAACTAATAAGAGTAATTCAAAATTTATATAGTTCAGCTTTTAAACAAATAAAAGTGAAAGATGAGTTATCAAATTCAATTAAAGTATCGCAGGGTGTACTGCAGGGGAAGTGTCTCTCGCCCATTTTTTTTGCTCTATATGTTCATGATATTTGGGATAGTTTTGATAAACAAAACATTCGAGGAATTAATATAAATGGACATGACGATCTTCTTCTGCTGGCTTATGCTGATGATATGGTTCTATTGGCTTATTCTTAACCAGATATTAATAAAAAATTAGTTATTTTACAAGAATACTGCTCAAAAAATTTACTACAAATAAATACAAGTAAAACAAAAATTCTCGAATTCCGTAAGGGTAGACCAAGGAAGATTAGAATAACACCAACAGTTAATGGTAAGCCTATTGAAATAGTTAAAGCTTATAGTTACTTAGGCACTATCTTTACCTCGTCTTGCAAATTTAAGAGCGCTGCTGAGGAAAATCATAGAAAATCGGTTATAGCAGCTCAAAAAACCAGAATCATTTTAAGTAAAGCCAAGTCAACTGGTTGGGATGCTAAGTACAAACTACTCCAGTCTGTGATACACGCAACAGCACTATATTCTACAGAAATCTGGGGTATTGATCAAATAGATTTACTTGAAAAGTGCCAAATTCAATTTGTAAAATCAGTTCTAAGACTACCAAAATCACTGGAGATTTGGAAACGAACACTAAAATGGTGGGCAAAACTTTTAAAAATGAGCGATGATAGAACGCCAAGACTTATATATAATAGACTGCTTAACTTGGATGGATCGGTTGTAAATAAAGGTGAACTTAACTGGTGCACAAAAATAAGAGTTTTTCTAGAGTCCTTAGATCTTCGCAACATTTGGGAAGAACAATACCTAAATAATGAAAAAATTGATCACATTTTAACAATATATAAAGCTAAACTCATTCAGTTAGACCTGGACTACTTGGAAAACTCTAATTTCAATACATATTACAAAATAATAAAAGATAATTCTCAAAGAGAAAGCTACCTAAATTCCAATATCTCATTTCTAAAAATTCAAATCTTTGCCCAAATCAGATTGGCTAGAAATATTAACTTGAAATTTTTTATTAAAGACATCAAATATGAATTGGATGGAACTAGTATATGTATGGTTTGCAATGAGCGAGAAAATGAAAGCATGTACCATTTCTTCATCATTTGTACTTGTTACAAACCTCTAAGAGAAACTTATTTAAGTAAATCTAATTTTATAAATATGAAAGAGCATGATTTTTATAAGTGTTTAAAGCTTCCATCTATTGAATTAATAAACCAAATCTACTATTACACAATTTCAGCTTTAAAAATTCGTAGTTTTTGTCTGAACGAATAAATAGTATTAATTTTACCTAATCTAATAGGTGTATTTATGTAAATATTCATGATATTTTGTAATTGTCGGTATATTATACTTCTACATTTATTTTTTGTATGGGTTTAAGAAGCTGTCCCAATGTTGTCAGTCATTTGTATGAGGGTTTACCTCGAAAGCAAATTATAATAAATAATAAATAATAATAATAATCTTCTGATTCGTCGAAATAATTCTAAACGGCATACGGAATCATTCTAAACGACATTTTGGAATGTCATTGGTTCCAGCATAATTTTTGCATATTCCATAACCAAAAATTATATTGGAACACGTGACATTCCAGCAAGTCGTTTAGAATAATTCCGTATGATGTTTAGGCCCGGTTGTACAATCAAAGCTTATCTAAAGTTTTGTTAAGCTAAGTTTATTTCCTATGGTTACAATTATTTCAGCAATTATAACCACAGTAGATAAGCTTGGTTCAACTAAATTGTAGGTAAGCTTAGATTTTACAATTGGGCATTAGAATCATTCAATAATAATTATCAGCAAAACAGAAGCTGTTAGTTTGGTTACGATGGTTACTTTCTAACAATTCAAATATTCATTTCTGGCTTTGCGTTTGACGTTCCATAATTTTTAAAATTTCTTCTGGAATATTGTGGGTTTCCAAAATCTTGATAGAAGAAGTATAGTCTTCAACATGTTGAGAATGGCGTATTCCACAGTCGCAAACCGTAAAACTCGCTTCGGCTCGGATTATAAACTTTTCGCTCGTTTGGAATAAGAGCCAAATGTTATTTGCGAATTGTGAATAATTTTTCCAATAGAGTACCGCTTTTTTATTTACTACATAGTTTACAAAATGAGTAGCTAACATTTCTTGTGCTTTGTGCAAATGTATGTCAACAAAAGTTAGAAATATATATTTTTACCTATTTCTACAGCAAAGAGAAGAAAACGTTCAGATTGAAATGCATTTGAAAAGTTCAACAGAATATTGGAATGTTTGAAGTTTATGCGAGTGTGTTCATTGCATTTCACGGATACTGACTACTTTAATTGATTTTAATAGAGATTAGTTTTGTCAAATATATTGAAAACTTTCTATTTTTCAAGAAAACTTTAAGAAGCGAAAATCTGATGGACTCAGCTCCCACACTATTGCTGTATTGCACAATTTATAGCAATTAATATTTATTAAATTTGATCATCTCTGAACGTACATGTTTGTCTGTTGAATCAAAATAGATATTTGTGTATTAAGGCCGCAAAGGTTATCTTTTTTGGTCGAATCTGTTGTTTGCGGCCAAAGCGCTAACTGAGTCGGCAATTCAGGTGAGACCAAAAAATAACTTTAGGCCGAGATGCACACAACATTTTTCAGGCGATCATCACGAAAGAATTCAAAATCACAAAATTTTATCCATTTATTTTTAAAACATTGCAATTGTAAATCTTAGTTGCTAGTGAAATTGTCGTATTTAATTGTCTTCTATCAAATTGACATTTGTAAAAATTGTGTATTCATTTCTCGAATTGCAAGAGATATAGAGGTTGACGGAAGAATATATATAATATGTATTTCGGCGAAAACTGTTTCTTGATAAGTACCAAAAAGTGAAATTTTACGGCCGCAAAAGGGGCCGTGGAAACACCATTTTTGTTATGATAGCCTACAAAACGATGTGTGCACCTCAGCCTAAGGGTTTTTTTTGTCTCATCTAAATTGCAGCCTCAGTTGGCGATTCGGTCGCAAACAACAGATTCGACCTAAAAAAAAATCACTTTTACACAAATTACTATCATCATACTGGCACCAAAAATATTCACTTTAACCAAATCTTTCTTAATTTTCGTCATCTTTTGCAGATTTTAAACAAATTTTGATCACATGCTTTTGTTCTACAGAATTTGTCTCTGGAATTGTTCTACAGAGTGATCAAAAATGATTGTCCGTGCCGCTTTGTTCTGATTTTTTCTTTGCCGTCTCCTTGAGATAGTGACATTCAAGTGACAGATGACAGTTCCTCTGAAAACACTTTTCTAACCTAATAATTTGGTAGAATAATAATAAATTCTCAATAATCAGTCAATAATACAGCTATTTACTTACTTTTTTGTTTATTGAATCCAATTGTGGATGAACCCGTCATAAAATATGCAAAATATACGCCATTGTGTTCTTGAAATGTCGGTAATATAGTTTTCAAATAAATACATTTATACTAACTTTATTCCATGAAGATAGTTTTGATCATAATGCGAACTTTTGCCTGTCACCTGTCAGACAATCATTATTGATCACTCTGTATATAAACATCATTACAATTTGATCAACGGTGTCCCAACTGGGAAACAACAACGAAAGTTATTGCCATAAATCTCTTATATTGTGTAATAAATAATAATAATTAATATGAAATAATTACACAGTGGCATAAAAAATGTTTATTTGGAATAAAGTTGCCTCAGTTCCACGATTTCGTTTTCATAAATGTAGTACCATCAACGTACAAAGAATAATTTACTCGTTCGCGCATCGTTCATCCGATTGAGTTGAAACTTAGTATAGATGTTTTTGGCACTTGTGTGAAAATTTCCGACAGTACAATTAACATAAAATTGTTGACGCGCAAGTCGTATCGAATAACTGTTCGTTCGCGCATCGTTCATACGATTGAATTGGAACTTTGAACAGTTGTTCTTGGTGCTTGCGTGGAAGCACCTGACATAGTATCGCGTAGCGTCGAGAGACTACATACCATAATTTATATACGATTCGTGCATATTTCTAGTTCTATCTATTGAACCAAAAGCAATTATAGATGATACAATTAGATATTACTTTTCCATATAGGTGTTCTAAAAATTGTCGTACATTAATTCACAAATCCAATAAAATTTATTACTTCATTTTTGGTTTAATGGAGAATGATGAGTCACATAAGGATTTCCGAATTACAAGATTTATATACCTTCAAATCTCTATGTGAAGTCGTTAAGAACTGTCGTTACAATTTTATGAATTGTAAACTCACTGCTATTATTTCTGCTTTCATATAAAATGTATTTCATGCGTAAGTAATACTTGGACGGGACATATGAGATTCATGCATTCGTTAGAAATGTCAACTAAGTGAATAGATATGTAGCATCAGAGTGATAGTTTGAAGGGAGCGAATTTCCGTATCAATATAACGGCAAGGAAGGTTCCTTCATTTGCAAGTATTAACATACGTTTCATTTGGAAACACAAACAATTTGGATGGAAAGTACTCTTGAGTTCTGAAAAGCAAATAATTCGGAAAGCATTGAAACTTTGTTCTAAAGTAAGAATTAGAAACTTCAAAATCAAAGGATAAAATCCTGAGTCATACTTCTTACGAGACAGAAGGAAACTGAGACATATGAAATAGTATATAAACTCTAGTTCAGAGATGGCGAGCCTCTATCGATTTACGTGCCATTTTCTCGAAACAAAGGTATAATGAGGCCATGACGTGCCGTCACAGAGTCTTGATTTAGTGATTAATGGGGGAAAAACAAAACTGAATACTGTCAACTTGATAATATATTTTGCTACAGGGACCGAACAGCTGTCATTTTTGTCCAGGATGAGTTTGGCTGCACTCAGTGAAGACGAGGACGAAGCTCAAGGCGTAGCTTCGTGCAGTCAAATTCGTCCGTGACAATAATGACACTCGTTCAGTGTCCGTGTTGGGTGTTGCATATGACACATTTTATTACAAGTGAATTGAGGTTCTCTTTACTGAGCTTTTTAAATAAATTTAGATGTTTTGAAATTGTCTCATCGATTTTACAAACTAATTTTTGCAATTGCGATCATATTACAGTATGAAACATAACTTACTTGATTTATTTTATTGATTGATATTTTTTACATGTTCTGTGCTATTATAGAATTGACAGAAAAAAAAAAACGAATCTCATAATAAAATTTTTTTTCTCATCTCAATTTGACATAACAATTAAATTAAAGAATACCAGCTGCATCCATGATCCACAATTTTTATTTTTATTTTTACCCTCTGCAAAGGTACAGAGATTATTGTTTTCATGGTTTGGAATTGGGATTTACAATTAGTTGCCATTCCATCATCGGTAGCCACGTTCACAATAAACTTTGTTAGTATGATTTTAGATATAGCAAAAAAAAAAAAACTTAATTCCTTAATTTGTCGTGCCTAAATTATTTTGGCGCATGCCATTGGTTCGCCATCGCTGCCCTAGTTGAAAATGAACTTTCGTTTACATTGAGAAAAAAAAGACAGCGTCTTCCATTGTAAATGGAGTAAATACCTTCCAAAATCAATTAGCTATACCTACATGTTCAAAGTCTTTAGGATTATTGCAGCATATCCTTGAACTATGTTCAACATTTCAAGCATTTCTTCCAAGAAAAAGAAAGAGAGTTGCAGTAAATAGACTTACAAAGATAAAACTAAATCGACTGAATTGAGATTTGTTACGTTGTTGAAGGAAGTTAGAAAACTTTATCTTACAAGACCAATAAAATTTTCAGTCTACGAATTCCAAACTATTGTTGCTTGTACAGTATTTGTTGATCAAACTAAATGAATCTGTCTCATATATTAAGGAAGAATTAAATCGTCATATATTATCAAATTCTAGTCTCTAGTACCACAATCAAGGAATTCAAAGTGATTGTTTTAGTGAAAGAGAAATGAAGAACTATTATTAAAAATAATTAACTTCTGATTACTGTCTTTTTATTTTTCTCAAATGACGACAAATGAGGCTCAGCTTATATATCATGTTTAGCCCTTGTATATAGTATTTTAATGAACTGATAAAGAATATACTTACTGAAAAAAGACCATAGCAAAATAAAGCCAAGACTCACCTGAAACAAAAACAGAATAAAAATATAGATTTTAATGACTATATAATGAAGGCTGTATTGTATGAGGATCAAGTTTAAAATATAAGCTAAAAGCGATTATGATTTAGGAGTAAAATGTTACTTGTAATTTACCATTAAGATGGAATTTATTTAAGAATCTGATTCAGTCAAAACAAATAGCTGTTTCATCTGAAAATAATCTGCTGTGGCCACCCGCTGTACTACTCAAACCATGAATTATATGGCCAGTTTCATTACTGTTTTAAATTTTAAGTACCATATCAATTAATTACATATTTCAAAATACAGCTATCAATGCCAAAGTGACAGATGGTGGTTATATGAAATTACTATTTTATTTTACAATAGCCATAAGTTCTATGATTAAACTCGCAGCGCCAAGTGAGAATATCAGAAACTAACGGAGCTGTGATTCAGGGTGTTTGGCCGTAAGGTATAATATTAATATAATTACCAATAACTTTGAAATACTAATTTTATTTGTATGATTTTTTTGTTGTATATATATTATAAAGCATAGAAATTTTATAAGTTGGTTTAATTTTATATGATATAGTTTAAATATCAGGAATTTTAAACTTTATTTATATAATTTTCGAAGTTCAAAAGTAAATATTTTGGTTGTTTTTTGAATTATCAGATTAGTAGATGGTAGCCTTTTGAATATATTCTGTTTTCAACAGAATGAATATCTCAGTGAAGCTGAAATTGAAAGTAATATTTCATATATTCAAATGGAGATCACAATTCTAGATGTATAAGCGAAAGAGAAGTTTTAGATGCCGGATATATATTATTATGCGGTGTTTTGAATAAGAATATAACAGATGAAATTAATATTTACGCACTTTGCCGTCAGACATCGACACTAGCGAAATATCAGCACATTATACAGGGGATGCTAAAAAGAAATGAAGTAAATAACTTGGAAGTTACAACTATAACATGCTCTTGCAAAGCTGGAAAAAGCGGCCGTTGCAAACATGTACTTTTATTATTTACCAGGTGCTTTATTTGTCATATTTAGCTGCATGCAGAAATAATCGGCTATTCTTTCATTTTGTATCAAGTGATTAATTTGTCACTTGGTTATAAACGAAAGCAAGAGTCTACAGGATGACTACAAAAAAATTGGAGTATATTTTGAAATAAATTACTTGACCTTATTATAATTAGAATCCGTTTGAGTGATTTTATTTACTCACCCAGAACATATTTTAATGAGGTTTTTAAGAAATTTATCTCAGATTATATTCTTAAACATAAGTATTATCTCTTACTATTCCTATATTATGCTGGAATAACTAACCTCTATAAAGGTAGTCATTCTCATCAAAATGAGAGGAACCCACTTTTATAAACCTACTGACAGGTTTTCCATTCTTTGATTTCATGTTCCAAGCTTTTAACTTATCTATTTTTTCTGTTTGAGTGAAAACTTGAATTTCTGTCCTTTTTTTCGTATGGGTTTACATCCATACACGGAACAATGAACATTACTCATGTCGACAAATAGTGCAGTATAAAATTTAATGCTTAAATTTGTTTAAATTTAAATAAAACAACACAAATCCCATCTAAGCTTATACAATTTATCACACTTCCGGTAGTTCTATAAAGTGCCACCAGATAGAGTATCGCTTAGCAAGACTCGCCAATAGTTAATTCCAAACTTGGCATAATCTGGTCAACTTGTATCAAACAGTCAACAATCGAAAAACTGATTCATTTTAGATTTCTACTAAGCTCATCTCCCAGAAGGCTTCAAATTGATATCAAACTAGACATCATATGAGAAACTTGTGAAAAAAAATTCACAATCATTTAAATATCCTCTTTGGCATTTCTACTAGAAGTATACCCGCAGGATCTTTAACACCAAACACGATAGAACCTAGTTACTCATTTTGAAAAAACAATTGACGAATGATTGCATGTGATGTCCAAATATGAGTAAATAAGCCTAATTTCACATCATGATTCTCATTATTTCTTTGCTTCAGAAAAATATAACGAATTTTACGATGATTCAAATTTTTATAATAACAAATGAGCTGCTAAGATTTTGAAAAATGTTTCAGGTAAATGTTGAGTCAATTTATTCAAGGATCAGTTTTAGTTATTCCATATTTTATGATAAATACTACCGCATATAAAATGAACGATAAATAACTAAAAAGTTACGTCATTCAAGTTTTGATACCACTGGTTGAAAAAAGTTCATTTACGAACTTATACCTAGCTTTTTGATGAAAAACTTGAATATAAAATTTTTCAAGGTACCGTGCTTTCGGGCATACAAACCGTTTTTTTTAAAATTATGTTTTTTGAGATCAGTTGCTACATGCCGTAACCATTGGAAAATAGAAAGACAAGTGTGCTGCTATGAAAATATCACCTACAATTTTAATCATTCATTTAGTGTATATCAATGGAAAATAATTCTTTTTGATTAGTGGAATATTTGATGAATCAAATTTATTAAAGATAATTTCCAAAGTATGAATCCAAATGGTGCAACATGATTATAAGTTTCCGAACACACGTATTCATGGAACTCTTCAGATATATACCTACCGGTATAAAAATACAGTTCTTTCAAATTACTATTCTAGAAAATTATTGTATTTGTACTAAAAGTAAACTTCTGTTTATCAACCTGTTGCCGTACTTACCATGAAGCTCTTTGGTTTTATTTATTTCATGCAGATAACGCTAAAAATACATAATACCAATACAAAACATGAACAGGATTATAATTTTAAAATAACAATTCCCGTGTAAAATTAAAAAACAATCATAGTTTCAGTTTAAGCCAGATGATGGATATGAAGTGAATATTCAATATTAACAACTGGATTTTAGTGAGCACAACTGCAACTATTTTCCAAAATAACTGTTCAGATATAAAAGGATATTGTACAAAGGACCATTGAATAAATAAATGATAATGCTAAGTACACTGCAATTTTTAATTTCATTTGTTCTCTTCGGTGGGCATCAGTATTCAGGGTGTTAAAAAAAACGAAATTTTTAATGAAGCTAATAAATGAGTATTTTTACCATGTAATTAATTTTGAATAACTGCTATCCTCGGCCATCCACTATCGGCATAAGGTTTATGTAGTGAACCAATAACCCTCAGCCGTTGGAAACTTTTTGAAAAAATTCTGGATGAAGAAAATGCGCGATTTGGATAGGCTTCTTCATAAAGACATCGCGCTTGGGGTGCGTTTCCATTAGCACGACCATACATAAAAATCATATCGGTCATTTCAATATTGTAATGAAAAGGCATGTTTTATTACTTTCATAAAGAAACCACATCAATGTTCGACTATTCAATTTTATGATCAGTGACAGTTTAGGTATTATTACAAAGCGTCAGAATAAAATCAATTAATTTGTAATTCAACATTAATTACGTGGTTAAAATACCCATCTATAAGCTTCATTGAAAATTTGGTGTCGACCAGTGGCACTAGAAATGTACTCTTCTTGACGTATACCCATAATTTTGCAAAAAATTCTTTTTGATTGTGAATCAGCACATCGAAATATATTTGTTTACCCATTTTATTTAACACCCTGTACATATGCCCAACCTCAACCAGTGTTAGAGGGTAAGAGAAATCTTCAAGTGAGGTTAGTAAATTCTCTAACGTTACGCATGCATAATACTTAACTAAGGTCACAAAAACTGGACCCAATAATAACATAGCGTAAGTCATACCCTACAATGATTCGAATCTTTTCGATTAGCGTTTCACAAGAATCAAGAAAGAGTCTTGATCTTGTCTTGAAATCAAGACAATACCAAGACAAGAAGTATTTTTATTTTTCAAGACAAGACAAGAAACTACTATCATGAATCAAGATTTCTTGTCAAGAAGTCTTGATATCTTGACAATAAATTTTTCAAATCTGCATGTTGATTAATCTATTATTGAAATATCAAGATCTGCTGTGGCCATCACAGTTTTTCCCCGACAATTAACTTCATGGCATGGATTTAGGAGTGTCATACCAACTTTCAAAGTGACATTTGTCATTGTCAAAGTGACATTTGTCATTGTCAAACTGACAGTTAAAGTGACAGCGTCATTTTGAAAGTGACAGCGTCATTTTAAAAGTGACAGCTGTCAATATCGAAATGACAGCTGTCATTGTTGAAGTGACAGCAGTCAATGTCAAAATGACAGCTGTCATTGTTATGGTGACAGATGGCGGCTATATTTTACTCCTCAAAATAAAGTATTTTTCAAAATGGGTAGTCTTCTCTTAGATTTTCTGGTTGAAAAAGGTCATTCATAAATTTCAAGCTAGCTTTTTAATAAAAAAAAAACTCAAATATTGAGTTTCATTCGAAAATTCGTACGATTTCTCTAATTATTATACTTTCGAACAGACAGACCGACCGATTTCATTTAAACCTATATTTCTTGGGTTCAGTAGGGTCTAAAATGCAAAAATTCATCAAAGTCTCGAACTATCAAATAATCACAATTTCAATAATTTCCCTATTATATATATGTCGGGAAAGTAGAAAGTATCTCTGACTATGATTTTCAAAACAAATATATGATACATATCGAAGGCATAAGTCGACAATTTCCGGTGATTTAATCGTTCATGTAGAGGAGAAATGTTTAGATAAATTGCCCATTAACAATACTTTTAGTTGTTAACTCTCAGCAAGATTGCTATATCGTATAACAAAAAATAATTACAAATACTGATTGGAACATGAAATAGACAGACTTTTCATTCATTTCTATTGGTGACAATCTTGGAAAACGTAACTAGAATCGATTCATAACATAACTGACAGGGAGGATAAGGGTAGACACTAACGCTAAATTGAATGCTCGGATTGGATAATGCAATAGAGAAAGAGAATTTACCCTAATAACAAGATCAAGAAATATCAAGAATTCTTGAAACAAGACAAGAAATGCGTCGTCAAGAAATGGGCAAGACAAGAAATTTTTATTTTCTTGTCTTGATAATCAAGACAAGACAAGAAATGATCATCAAGACAAGAAATCTTGTCTTGATGAAACACTATTTTCGATACAATTTTGTTTATATTGAAAACAAATAGTGTCAAGTATCCGATTCTGAGAAATAGGAAAATGAAGTATTGAATAATTAATTCCCGAATATAATACGGATTCAGGTGAAAAACAATATCATATGATTCTATTATTCTATGATTTATTATTGCATTATTAAGGTTGATTTATGATGGATTCAATTTGGGAATTTACATTTAGAAATTTAGATTCATAGTTTTAGATCCTTTTTCTCATTCATTTCTTGAAATATAACCTGAAATTGACTTTTTTAAAAGCCATTTTCAATCGCTAAAATTGTTTTATTCGCGCAAATGATTGAGTTTCGGTTTGATTTATTACTTTTATTATAAAGGGTGTGCAACGAGACCCAAAGCGCGGAACATGGGAGTTTGACATAGGATTTTTAAAATGTGCGGATATTTGTTGCTCTGTATATGTTAGAGCAAAAGTACGAGAATGGAAAGTTATTTAAAATGAATTTATTTATGAAAAGTCCTTATTTAATGCTGTAGAATATCTGTAGCAAGAGAAATTTAAAAAATATTCTACTGCATTAAATGAAGACTTTTCATTAGTAAGAATTGATTTTGAACAACTTCTCATTATTAGTAATTGTTGTAATAGAACGGAATTAAACAGTCAGAACGCAACAAAATTTGCTAGCAGATTGACTGGAAACTTAGAGCATGTTCTATTTTCTCAACACATTTCTGAGCCCCTCCAATGTTTCAAACAATTTGCTACAGGATATCAACCAATTAAAGATTCTTACATTTTGTTCATACTGAAAACAAATAACGTAAATTATCCAATTCTAAGGAAAAGGAAGCAGGAACATTAAATAATTGAACCGGTTGATATATTACGGGTTCAGAAAAGTACACATCATCAAAAAAGCCTTAACCTTAAAGATGTGTAGTGATTACTTGAATATAATATAATTATTTATAAGCGAGTCGAATAGTATAATTTGTCTACAACTATCTTTTGTTTGATATATATATTTGAAATTTTTCCATATAAATCATTTTGAGGTACTTCATTGAAAAAGGCATGAAGTATTGTTACCGTCATATTTGATTTTAAGTAAAAGAAAAAGGCAAAATTTCTTGTGAGAATACAGTTTATAATACAAGAAGAGTTAGCATAGATAGAGATTCTAATCAATTTGAAAAATAAGATATTTTTTTTATCTAGCTGCATAATTGATAGCATTATCTATTTCTAGTTAAAAACAACATACATTTGATATAGTTTGATCATAGTTCGTTATAATTTTATAATGAATGGGTAAGAAAATTCCATCGAAATCCGCGAACAAATTTTCTATCATCACATTTGATATCTGCTGTTTTATTCTCTTCACAATCCCTTCTTTAACGGCGTACAAATCCAGAACAAAACTGTAGCGCCGACGCCGGACAGTCTTAACGTGTAACTAGGATCAAAGTTAACACCTGAAGTTACTGCAAACTTCTAACTCATGCCTGTGAATCGCTACAAACAAAAACGTCGACAACGGAATAACGAACAACGGGACAAAGGATGTGCTCTGTTCTTCGCAGTGCTTTCTACGTCGTTTGTTTGCAAAAGGGATGAGCAGTGTCTCTCAACTTGAGGACAAAATGTTGTATTACTTCTTATTCTATAAATTACTAACTGTCATACCGTGTGTTACTAGGATTAAATTTCAATAGCAAAAATAAAAAAATATTGGTTGACACATTAGTGAATTATAAATAATAATCATGCAAAAATCAATTGTTTATGAAATTTTAAATATTTGACAAATCATTACGAATATCTATTTTGATAGTATTGAACAATGAAGGAATATCAAGTTTTGTATCACTGTTCAAAATTTATTTTGTTTACCGGTTTCGGCCACTGAGTAGCCACCTCCAGAACCGTGAGAGCTATAAAACTACAGGTCTCGAAATATGGTTTTTAACGTGGATAAATTATTTACCGAATTTCTAGTATAATAATAATAGAATAAAATGAAATAAGATAAAATAGAAATAAATTCGTAAAAAATTGAGGTAACTCAATAACTTCGAAAAAATTCTTGAAATAATCAAAAAATGTCAATAAAAAACAAATTGATAGTTTGAATTGTTAAAAACAGATTTAAATCTCGTGTATATCATCCTTATCTTATCCCTCAAAAGAAATAGTCCATCCTTTTTCTCAAAATTAGAGGTACAACATTTCCTATACCCATTCATCCTATATAATAACGTAGAATGAAGATTTTATTGTATAATAATAGAATTGCCAAATAATGAGATAGAAAGTGTCCAGTCAATCTTAGAAAAGTCACCAAGAGTTTTTAGAGCTTCTTATTTCTTTAATAATGCTTGAACATTAGGGTGATGCAGACACAGGAACTATTACTAGAGGTTAAATGAGAGAAAGAGAATTCGCACTTTCATATTTATTCTACGTCCCGGTGGAGGGTGACAGGTTGTAGGCTGCTGGAAGACAAGACAGAGAAATTTATGCGCGTTATGCTTCATGGTGTCGGGTGGCTGCCAGAAATGGCAACAGTGTGCTTAATGATAATTAAAAGGTACAGAAACATGGAAGTTAATTAAAACTAAACCCATCCTGTAGGGTTCAAGGGAAACCAGTCATATTAAAAGATTAGTGAAACTAATCAAAGTAGGTGATACTTATTTGAACTTTGTTTTAAAATAAATTTTATTTCTTACTAATTTTCTTATCATGCATGCTTCCAAACATAATCTATTAATTGAAAGGGGAAGAAACGCCCAAGTGTAGAAATGAATGAAGGAAGGTAAGATTTTCAACAAAAAATTGAAAGTCTTGTCTACACTGTTCTATTATAGCTTAAATTGCTGACCGGTTTCGATTCTTCAAAGAATCATCATCAGAGCCGGTTAGACTACAAAGAAACGAAAAACGATCACATACAAACTTTTTGTAAATCTACAGCAATGCACAAAAATCACATAAAATAATAATAAAATATTCAAAAAATACTTACACTATACAACTACAGAAAAAAAAAACTATGTCGACTAGACATATATAAGAAGAAACAACTATGTAAAAATGTATTAAAATATGTTTCATAATGTATGAAAAATTTTTTATACCGGGATATGAGCCTTGAATACGCACGACTGTGCAAAAAAAATTTTGAAAAACACGATTATACTGGAGGAGGACGGGGAGTCTGGCTTCTCACGCCTTTCGTTACAGAAGACTACTCCAGAAACGTGAAGAAACAAAACTAGATATATGGTTCAACCGAACCTGCCTCAAACGTAACATTATTCCAAACTATATCGAACATCATTTTAAAAACAACATCCAGCAAGGTACGCACGACCACCAAACAAAAAAGACGCTTCTCAAACAAGAAATCAGGAGACATTATATCATTCTAAATGATGTAAACATAAATTTAAAAATTCTATTTGACATTTTAACCATTAATTTCAATTACATCGAACTAGATGATTTCTTCAAGGATTGCAATGAAATGTCTGACCACATTTATAAAAAGAAGTTCATCAAATTGAAAAATAAAATTTCTAGATTACTTAGAACAAGAAGAAAATTAAAACAAGAAGCCGTTCAAAGCAACTCTTTTGAAAACACTCACAAATTTCATGAAACAGTGACAAACATGTCAAATGTAGCTTTCGAAAATAATGAAACAGCTTCACTTGAAAATACAATCCTATAGATGTACCAGATATAAAACAATTTGAACATTTCATTGCAGACCTTGAGAATTTGACAACTCATATTAAAGACAATAATGTTTTATTAGATTTGACACATACTTTAAACAACTACAAAAGAACAAATATTGCGACTGATAATAGCAATTCAAATAATTCAGAGATTAAAACATTGAAAACCATTAAACGAAAACTAAGACTAAGGCCCGGTTTCACCAAAGTCAATTAAATTTATCTAGAGGTTATTTTGAGTTAGTAACTATAGTTACAATTGTATCAACAATAGTTTTTGTATAAAATAACCTCTGGATAAATTTAACTGGCTTTGGTGAAACTGGCCCTAAACGACTTGATAATAACTAAAGCAGACAAAGGTAATTGTGTTATAATTTTAAACAAATCTGATTATGTTGACAAAGTTGAATCATTTCTCAACGAAAATAATTTCAAATCACTTAAAAACAACCCTTTGAACGCTTTTAACACTAAAACTAGAGCAATTATAAAGGATCATATGGACATTTTTCAATTTCTATCATATCAGTAAAACGCCACCAATGAATCCCGGAACACCAATATTATATGGTTTGCCTAAACTACATAAGGTTGGTGTTCTAATTCGACCAGTAGTGTCTTTCATAAATTCACCTACACACAATTTGGCGAAAGGATTGAATAAAGTTTTAACAACTAATTTTGATACCCATTCACCTTACTCAATTAAAAACACTTCTGAGCTGATAGAAAAGTTGAAACAACACCATAGTGATGCACAAAACGGGATCTTGTTTTCTTTTGATGTTTCCAATCTTTTCACCAATGTACCAGTTAAGGAAACGGAAAATCTTGTCAGCGAAATAATCAGTAAATCATACTGGTCCAATGATATGTGTAACAGTCTTTTTGTTCTAATTCAGCATAGTCGAAAACAAAATTTTTCTATATTCAATAACAAATTTTATGAACACAGTGAAGGCTTACCCATGGGCGCTCCTCTGTCTGGCACTTTGGCAGAAATTTTCATGAAAAATTTTGAACATGAACTTTTTAATAATTCTATAGTTTCAGTTACCAATGTTCTGGTATCGTTACGTTGATGATGTTCTGGCCCTTTGGACAGGCACTATGGAAGAACTAGAAATATTTCATACTGCATTAAATCTCTTACATAATAAGATATCTTTTACCTTACAGACAGAAGTAAATGAACAAATAAACTTTTTAGATCTTAGAATTATTAGATCACAACATGGTTTCAATTTTAATATCTACCGCAAGCCAACTCAAACCATGGACTAAATTAACAATAATTCCAATCATTGCAAAGAACACAAGTTGGCAGTTTTCAAGTCACACATTCATAGAATGTTGTCATACGACTTAAATGTCTCAGATATCGAAAATGAAACTAAAATTCTGAAACAAATGGCCATAGCAAATAATTTTCATCCAAAGATTGTTGATAATCTAATACACAAAAAGAAACAAAACATTCTCTTAAAAACAGCTTATAACGGTTTAAACATTGGAACAAACCCACCTTTGCGTATTAGCTTACCCTTTTTAGGAAATATAAATTATAAAATAAGAGAAATATTCAAACAATATAATATTGACCTTATGTTCAAATCGATGACATGCCTTGGTAGAGAGTTGTGTACAAAAATTGACAGGACGCCACAGTTTGAGACGTCTGGGGTCTATCGGTTGAGTTGCGCATGCGGCAGCAATTATGTTGGGAAGGCTGGGCGGCAATTTGTCACTAGGGTAAAGGAACATGTGCGCTGTATCAAAAATAATAACAACCAATCTAGTTTTGCAGAACATATATTAGATACAGGACATGATTTTAACATTGATAACAACGTAGAAATATTACACATTAAGAACAATGGAAAAGCACTTGACTTTTTAGAAAACTTAGAAATAAAAAGATCTATTGCAGCAAACAGAGCGCTAAATTTGAATGACCAGTTGAATTTGAGAAATAGCGCGCTTCTGGAAATTTTATTAAATTTTGGCGCTGCGACAGGATTTCCCCGTCCTCCTCCAGTATAATTGTGTTTTTCAAAAAAAAATGTGCACAGTCGTGCGTATTCAAGGCTCATATCCAGATATAAAAAATTTTTCATAAATTACGAAACATATTTTAATACATTCTTACATGGTTGTTTTTTCATATATATGTCTAGTCGACGTAGTTTTTCTTCTGTAGTTGTATAGTGTAAGTATTTTTTGAATATTTTATTATTATATTATGTGACTTCTGTGCATTGCTGTAGATTTACAAAAAATTTGTATGTGATCGTTTTTTGTTTCTTTGTAGTCTTACCGGCTCTGATGATTCTTTAAAGAATCGAAACCGGTCAGCAATTTAAGCTATAATAGAACAGTGTAGACAAGACTTTTTCAATTTCTTGTTGAAAACCTTACCATCCTTCATAATCTATTATTCTATGATTGTCAAAGCACACCTAAAATATTTCGCAAATTCATTCATTTTGAACAATATCTTCTGTTTGACTGCTTTATTTGTTTTTATCTCTCCATACTTATGAGTATTTTCAGATTTTTCGATCATCTATTTACACTTACAGGAATAGAAAAGAAGAAAACATAATTTTAGGACTTAAATTTTCACCAATATTTTGAAAACTAAGCGACATACAATTTTCAAATAACCCCTTGAAATTTCAGGTTCATGAAGATAAATATAAAATATTCTATGATACTAATTTTTTAGATGTATATAAATAAGCTCGTGACATTAGCGCCCAGAAGTAGAAATAGCGAAAATTTTTTGATACATTCTGGTCAATTAATTTATTCTCAGCTTTATTTATTATAGTGACTTGGTATCAAAAAGTGCTCAAACTTCCAATTAATACTATAGCGCCTTTTTATATTTCTTGTCTTGCGAATTCTGAGAGTTTAGGAAATCAACTTCAAATATTGAAAAAGATTAGATGAGTTTCTACGCCTTAGACGCTGGAAACGATCCTTAAATTTCAAAATTCAATACTGTCTCAATTGTTGAGAATTAGTTATTGAACAAACTTATATATATACCCTTAACAAGGTGAACAGCCACCTCTAAATTTTTTAAATGAACAACTGAAGAAGTACTTACTGTAAATTAATGGAACTCATATCACTTATGTATTTAGGATCGTTGATCACGAATAAGAAATCAACAATTTAAATTGTTTTGTTGCACCCTCAATATGGCCGATGTAATAGAGATAAAATGCATGAATTAATCATTAACATTGTACATCACCTGTGATATATTATAAATGTAACAAAAGCTTGAAATATAAATATTTACATACGTGTCTGCGATCTTCGACTTGAGAAATATGCGTGAAAAAAGATTTTCATTTATTATACCATAAGTAGTTGAAGTATTATCGATTATTTTTGTGGTGCTATCACGAATGTTTATTGTGCTTGTGTTTGAATACCACGAGTGTGAAGCACGAGTGGTATTCACAAGCACAATAAACATGAGTGATCGCATTACAAAAATAGTCTATAATACTTTAACTACAAATGGTATATGGAGGACTATTCCAGGAGTCAAACCATTTTTTCAAATTAGTTTTCTATGAATCTAGTAGCAACTCACGTAATTTTCATAGGAACGAGTAAACAAACTTCTGTCAAACTGAAAAATTAGAATTTCTTGCATTTTCTTTGACGAATAATAGAGAAATATATTGCGTCTTGATATGGGAACTAGATCAGAAAGGTTTGGTGATAGATCAGAAGATAAAATTGATGAAGATATTCAGAAAAATATTCCATTAAATACGAAGAAAGCACAAATTGAAGGTATCCACATCTTTGAGTAAAATACTCACTATGACCACTAGTGTAATACCCGATGGTATTTCTACACGTCCAAATACTCACTGATATGCACCGTTTCTATGGCGATTTAGCATTGTTAACCTTGTTATAAATACTACGAATGGAATAGTCATATATAATATCATAAGTGGTTAAATTTTACCGGAAAAATTTTTAGATTGTTACGAGAGCTTGTTGCTTAGCAATTTATTGAGTGATATTGACAGAAAAATCACGAGCTGTCAAGCGAGTGATTTTTGATCAATATCACGAAATAAATTGGTAGCAAGCTCTCGTAACAATCTAAAAATTTTGCCAGGTTAAATTTAATCACGAATGGTATTCGGAAGATTATTTTTCCCATCCAAATTCATCAATATATTCCAGAGACTCGACTCTGAATCTGCTCATTTTCACATTCAATCTGTCTGTCAGTTTGACAGATGCTGAATCAACGCGGTTGAATATTCTTTGTTTTGTATATATAACCAACAGACAAAATTTCCAAAAAATTTCCACTTGAAAACCGTATTTAACCTGGCAAAATTTTTAGATTGTTACGAGAGCTTGCTACCAATTTATTTCGTGATATTGATCAAAAATCACTCGCTTGACAGTTCGTGATTTTTCTGTCAATATCACTCAATAAATTGCTAAGCAACAAGCTCTCGTAACAATCTAAAAAATTTTTCCGGTAAAATTTAACCACTTATGATATTATATATGATTATTCCTTTACAATTGAAAGTGTTGTGAAATTTCACATACAGATGAGCAATGTCAGAATTAGCTGAAATGAAGCGCTCTCCTTATTTTGATCATATACAGGTGTAACAGAAATAAGTACATTAATTTCAACCAGTAATAGCATTCGTGATGATATACATGATTCTCTCTAAGAAATTTACTCAAAACTTGTTTGCTCACAAATCAACATTTTCAACCCCATATAACTCGTTAGATTTAAACAGAAATAGCATTATAGGGAGTTATTGAGGTGCAATTCGATGATCTACTCGTTCCAATAGTCATTTTCGTTCAATTTCTTCGAAGCTCCTAAATTGGGGTATAACTCGGGTATAACTTATCCCACTGAAAAAGCACTTATTCATTTAATTCCATATTCGACTCATTTTGAATCAAACTCTCCAAAAACATCTGAGTTTAGAACTGCTACAGAATTAGTTGGAAATGAAATTATCAAGTGACTGGACTATAAGAGAAATAGAGAGAAAAGAAATTAAATAAATGAGCTGGTGCATTTTTGGGAAAGATAATAGTATATTATGCTTCAAGGATCTAACGACTGTCATTTTTATCCAGGATGAATTTGACTGCACTCAGTGAAGACGAGGGCGAAGTGTGATCACATTAATAGTGAATCAATACAATGGAACATAACATACATCATTTATTTTATTGAATGATATTTTTCACATTTTCTATGCTATCCTGTTCACAAGCAATGCACACACTATAACGAACATATCCCATGATACAAGTTTCTTTCAAATATCATTTTGACATATATAAATGAGATTAAAAAAATCCAATGGCATCCATGATCCACAATTTTTATTTTTACCCTCTGCAGCGGACATAAATATCCATTTATTCCCTGTAAACAGACAATTAATGAAAATTGTTACCATGGTTTGAAATTAAGAACTTCTGATTCAGAATTCAGCTCAATAATAAGGTGGTTTCGATGCAAGTATTACAAAAAGTTATTTAATTTGATTTTTGTTAGAACTTAAACATCTTTCTGCATTGAAATTGAAGATCTATAAACTAGAAGTAGGTAATAAAATAAAATAATAACTAAACCGAAATTAAAATACGAGGGGTGAACCACCAGTGGGAATCCCTGTACATTTTTTGGGGAATACATTCAGGAATACATGGCAGTACACGCAATACTTGGAAATACCAGGCAGTACATAGAAATACTAGGCAGTATATAAAAATACCAGGCATTACATGGGAACACTCGGCAGTACGTAAGGAATACTTGGCAATACTCGCGAAAAGTCGGCAATACTCGCTGTGTATAAAGGAAAATCAAACCATTATTTAGAAAAAAGGCAGTTTTAAGAAGAATAAGTCCTAGATTCTTCAGTAAATAGTACATGTATTTTGTATTTTTGTCATTTTATAGCACAACAACTGTGAATTCATCGAGATATTTACTGAAACAAAATCTAAGATTTACATGTTTAGAATAATGCCTGGTTTTATAGTTGACGTATTGATATTTCATGAAGCTTAATTCTATTGCAACCGTTATAATAATACTTATATCGACTTGAACCCGGAATCCTTCAGTTCTAGTCTAAAATTCACCAAACTGATCTATTGAAAAATAAGTACTTCTATCGACTAATCAATTGCTCTATTTTTGTATACTAAGAGTTTATTTTACCATGGAACATACGACGTTTCATTTTCACGGTTATAAATTAGACAGAAATGTATTCCAGTGTTCATTTCAGATTGAAACATCTATACAGATAAATAAAGTTGAAGTAGTTGTCTATGACTTCAAAATAAATACAAAAATTTGAGTAAGAACTGCCTGAGGGCATTATTCTGAAAAATAACAAACAAGTTGCCTAATTACAGCAACTAACTAGAGTAATTTCTCTGACAGAAATCACAATGACAGGACATACATTACCAAAAATGTTGATTGAAATACAACAAAAATCGGACATTAGACATTGAAGGCAACACGGGAGTTGAACAGACAATAATGCCTACGGTCAACGTACACACCTCGGGCCAGAGACCCTCGGAAAGTACACTGTTGACCTCAGGCATTATTGTCCTTTTAACACTCTTGATACCTTAATTACTATAAAAGACTTACGTAAAATCAAATCTACACAAAATAATTCTCTTCGCTCCTGAAGATGGCTAAGGTGTAGCCGAAACTGTAGAGTTAGAAAAGAAAATATTGAATAATTGACTGAATCCTCTCATCTCTATTACTTTCATTAATATCTATACATATAAATAAAATTGAAATATATGTCTGTGATTTCGAAATGAAGCCTTTTGCTCAATCTCAAATGGTTATTTGCAGAATACCAAAATCAAAACACGCGTTTTCCAAATTTTTATCTATCTGTCTGTTTGTCCAGGCTAATCTCGGCAACGTATGAATCGATCAAGTTGAAACTTTGTACATTATTTGTTGGTACTTGTATAAAAATCTCTGACATAGTATTACTACTGTATAATAAGTGGCGCATGAGTCGTATTTGTTTGTTCGCGCATTGTTTATCCAATTGAATTGAAATTATGTTCATTTGTGGATAGCACTTGCTTTAGGATTCTTGACAGTAATATAATAGTACAATAAGTGCCGTGCAAGTCGTATCGGATAGTAGTTCGTTCTCGCATCGTTCATCTGATTAGGTGGAAGCTATGGAAGTGCTATCTTACCGAATACTTGTAAAAATTTCCAAGTATTGATAACATTATATGAATGAGCTATACATGTTTTTTTAGAATTATATCATAATAAATAAATCTTTTTTCATCATGATAATTGTCAAGACTCGTATCATTGATTCCTCTGTTTGAGGTTTTTATGTGGTTTTTCTTCAGACTTTGGGTGAATGCCAGAGGAATGTTGTCCTTTTTGCATTAAATGTGGAATCCACGTTTTCACATGTAGTAATATGTATATTTTCAATTTTTTATTTTTAATTATCTAGATACTTGCCTTGTTTTATTTTTATATCAATTTTTTCTGATAAAGATTTTTAGATGAAAAGTCGAAACGTCAAAAAATAAAAATAAATGTACAGATTTTGATCCAAAAAATCTATTTATTAACATTATATCAATCTCAAAAATTTGAAAAAATTAGTTCCAATTAATGGAATCATTCGCAATAAAAAAACAACGGATTGTCAAAATGAATAGACGCCGAAGAATACATGAATTTCTTAGGTACTATATAATCAAACAATTAGGAAAAAAATTTTTTTAGGTATTGAAGTCCATTTAATTTTATTTATGCTACTGTTCAATTTTTGGACGTTTCGGATGTGCACCCATCCATCTTCAGCGTTCTATTGAAATATTACAATCCTATAGCTTCGTATACAGCATAGTTGTGAAGATAAACTTCCAATACTTATTGATAACAATTCATTCTATCACCAGCCACCTTGGTTGGTGGTAGCCTCGAAGTTACATTCACACATTTTTTGTGATCTTTGAGCTATTTGCTATTTTTATATTGCTATTTTTATATTGTTATCAATAAGTATTGGAAGTTTATCTTCACAACTATGCTGTATACGAAGCTATAGGATTGTAATATTTCAATAGAACGCTGAAGATGGATGGGTGCACATCCGAAACGTCCAAAAATTGAACAGTAGCATAAATAAAATTAAATGGACTTCAATACCTAAAAAAATTTTTTTCCTAATCCATATTTGGGTCCTTCAATCTGCATTTAAACAATAATCAAACAATATAAATTTATGAATATTCAACCTAGTTTTCGACCTTATACACTATAACTATACCAGTAATTATAAAAAGCAATAATACATTGAACTACCTCTAGTTCGTACTTGTTTTGTTGAAATAATAGAAGCAGTGAATTTATGATTAAAATAGATCCAAAGTGCTTCAGTTATAATAATACCAACACTTCGGAGATACAGATAATGCTTTAGCAATATTGGCAGTATTTCGGTAATACTGGCAATATAGCAGAAATACTGGGAATAATTTGATAATACTGGCAATAATTGAGAAATACTGGCAATACTTGAGTAAAATTGGCAGTACAGCAGGAATACTAGCAGTACTATCAATAAACTTCTTTGTACTGCCATTTTTGGCAATCCCTATACAAATTTCTCTAGGTAGTTCACCCCTCGTTGAAATATAAACCCCAAAACATTTGGGATGAACAGTATCATTGCTCTTAATACATCGGTACAATATATATTTATGACATACGTGTCATCGTTCACGCTTTTCATTAGCTCGATCTACTATGTAGATGATCTGTTCCGAAGGTACTTCTTTGGTACATCAGCCTTTGGCTTTCAAGTAGCGATGAGAAGGTATATACAGTGACGTAAGTTCGAAAATCTAATTGAAGCATGATTGACTTATTCTCAATTCTCACAACATACAATAAAGCTTTCATTACTTAACCATCGCAAAGTCCAATACATTTGTAAAAACTGGGCAATAGCATTTCGCTCCACCTACATCATATTATGTGGCATTGTAAAGATGCACAATCCGCAGCATCAGCTCGTGACATACTTCTCTTCCCTTATAATCAGATTATTTAGTACAATACATTGGCTATAGGTCGATATAATTCAATACAAGAATAGGTATCTAAAAAGAACATTATTGTTCCATCAAAAAATAGTAAGTTATGCAACAAGAGTGTAAAGTTGAGCATTATGACATGAGGCCAAGTATTTGGTGACGAGGCTCGAAAGTCTGATCTTCAAGAGATTGCTATGGGTTGAAGAAGAGTTAATCACGAGTTCAGAGAGTAGGAAATTCTTTAAAAATGTTGTCAAAAACGTATGGAAAAAATCTCATCAAAATCCATTGGATCGGTCATTTTTTCTAAGAAAAAATTACGAATCTTCCAATTCCAGAATACGGACTCGAGTGTTGACAAGTTTTTAGTGAAAATACATTAATTTTTTCATGATCCTAAAAAAATTTAATTGCGATGCAGTGAATGGATTCCATTTAATATGCATATAAGCAATTAACATTGTTGTTTATGTATAAAAAGTGCTTTGTGTTTGCGCAATATCAGGAATTTATTACTCACATCGTGTTCTACAACAAGAGTCACAATAGAATGAAATGTTTAGATGTTTAACTAGATTGATCTCTAAATCACATTTCATTTCACACATATTTCCATTGTTTCAAACAGATTGTTCGATCACATGAAATTGGAACAAACTGAGATACACACAATAATGCAAAAAATAGAGGAAAATTTTTATATATATAAATACATACCAATACATACTATATAGAGAAAAAAGAGAAGCAGGATTCATATTTTCCAATTAATGTAAGTAAATGCCAAAATTTATTGTTATGAGGAGGCTGAGCGTGAGCAGTGAAAACTGAAGCAAATCAGTGTGTTCTATTTGAGTAGTGTGAGCATGATGGAAAAATTATCAAGGAGATTGAAAGAAAAGTATCAGCATAGTTCAAGTATTTATGTCAGTGCCGTTAATACGAAATGGTTATATCAAAGTAGTACCTACTTTTGTCTGTATTGATATATAAAAGAAAATGCTGCGCATGTTTACAGAAATATGAGCGGGTAGTGACGACTATGGAAATAATATTTCTGCATTGTGTTCACAAGAAAAAATCGACTGCGAAATAGATCAGTTTACAGAGAACGTTATATTGGTAGGAATTTGGTTGGCAAAATAAAAATAAAGTAGAAGCACCAGTTCGAGCAAATGAAAAAATGTCGAATGAAAGATTTTTCAAGAAAATATGAGTGAAAAATTGAAAATAAAAGAATAGGTGAACGCCTGGTGTATAGATATGATCGCGAAGATGCAAGACCAAGACTATCCATAGACTAGCAAGAACAAGACCAAATATGCAAGAATAAACTGAAAATTCTTACTGCCAGAGCATATATGAGTTAAAATATTTGTAACAGAGTCAACACATGCTTTTCCTGGAACAAAATATTTTTCAATTTGGAATCGCCAGTTTGCTTTACAAGACTTCAAAATTAAGTATAAAAAAAAAACTTTTCCACTGTTTGGAAAAAAAGAATCTACAAGAATGTTCTTGGAGTAAATATTCTTCACCTAGACAACACATAGTATAAGTATAAATAAAAAGTTTTTCTTTTTCCTATATTTTTACTTCCCTCAAGTACTTTTTTGTGTTTTGTCGTTAAAAGGTTAATTTATGCATTGGAGGAAGGGTAGGTTCTTGAGTTTTTATAGCTCTCAGTGAGAACCTCTCTAAACCAGGGATATCATTCCCTTGACAAGTTATGATAAGGTCGCAAAGTCGCAAATATAGCAGAAAATCTCAGTATTTGAAGGCATCCAATACACATACCTATGAATAAACTTGAAGGATTGGACTGCGCAGTTCAAATCTTGAGATTTAGCCCGAAGTGTGTGCGCGATCCTTGAGATCTTCGTAAGTTCTTCCGGTAGCCAAAAAAGTGTGACCATAAATCTTTCGTGGAGGGAAATGACTTCCTGAATCACTGTATCTGTTTGCTCAATGAAATTTTTAAATTGCAATAAAATAGAGTATAATTGATTGTGAAGTATTAATAATTTATAACTATGATGATCTTTGAAAGTGAAAGGAAATAAGTAACAAGTAGAATGAGCAAGACCACGCAAGACCAAGACAAGACTAAATAAGTAAGACCAAGACAAACGTATTTGAGCAAGACCAAGATCAAGACTAAATATGCAAGACGAAGACTGAATAAGCAAGACCAAGACTGAATAAGCAAGACTTTTCGAGTCTTGCTCTTGTTCTTGCTCTGGAATAAATATATAAATCTTACTGAGTATATTACTATCACATGCATATACCTACCAAATAATTCTTACACAATTTGCATCGATATTATGGTTTTCAGCAAGTATTACAGATTTTTTCACTGAAGCTAAGCATACGACTCCAGCTTCGGCCGAAGGTTACAGCTAGAGCCGGACGATCAGCTTTGGCGGACACAAGTTTTAATATAGATGTCTGGCATAGTTTGCTGGTTAAATAAGCTAGTAGATAGTGACAGAAGATCTAATTGATCGTTTGCCGTCTTCAAATATAATGGGTCAATATTCATGTATAACATAAGTCCAATTGAGCCTCTTACAAGTTTTGCACGCATGCACGAGAATATGGCGAAACTAATAAAAAAAATGATTACTTACCATCTGCAAATAACAGAAGTGACAATTAGTTTTATGAACAAGGATAGAAGGAAGTTGCAAATGTTTGCGATGTGCACATCACCATATTCTGCGCACAACAATTTCCAATCATTTTTTTACATCTTTAAATAATATAATATGATGATGTGCACATCATTAACGTCTGCAACTTTCTCCTAGTCTTTTTCATAAACCAAACTTGATCTTTTCTATTTTCTGCAGACTGTAAATAATCATCTCTTCCACCTTTTTAGCGCATTTTTAGCGCATTTTTTGGAAAAAAGCGCTATTATATTCACTTTGGCTGTCTGGCTGGCGTGACGCTGAGTTCTCAGCAACTATACTATTTACAGACTTGAAACTGGTACTAAATAAAATCTGCTGCTTCGAAGGTTTGCACAAATTGCTTTAATTCAAACTCAGTGATTGTGGGAGATTAAATTATTCAATTACTTGTTTTAAGTGAAACAATGCCCATAGATATATATGACATTAGGGATATGGCAACTAAAGTTTATTCAAGTAGATAAAAATTTAGTTACAGCTTTAGCCGTGGGTGTCACTATTATTATGTACTGTTGTCAAATCTGTCCGGGTTTCATTCAATGACTTGTTTGACGCGAATTTGGAACTTTTTGGAATGAATTATTGTTTTTGGAGGAAAATTTATTTACTTTTGGTATATTTTTTTCACATAGCTTTGATAATGATCAAATTATCATTTTAAGGTACATCACTTGACCTCCCGTCAGTCAATAACTAAACAATGAAGATTAAAAGGTAATTTTGAGTTTATACATGCATAAATTATGTACCTATCAAATAGTCAACTTGAAACTAGTACTAAGTGGAAGCTGCTGTTTCTTAAGTTTGCCCAAGCTGCCTGATTTCAAGCTCAGTAATTGTGAGAGACGGTAATTGCGAAATCTCTGAAGTAGCAAGCATTCATGAGCTGTCAAAAATGCGCTTTCATCATCTAGATGATTCTTCAATTTTTTTGAAAAAAGCGCTATTATATTCACTTTGGCTGTCTGGCTGGCGTGACGCTGAGTTCTCAGCAACTATACTATTTACAGACTTGAAACTGGTACTAAATAAAAGCTGCTGTTTCGTAGGTTTGCACAAATTGCTTCAATTCAAGCTCAGTGATTGTGAAAGATTAAATTATTCAATTACTTGTTTCAACTGAAACAATACCCATAGATATGTATGACATTAGGGATATGGCAACTAAAATTTATTAAAGTAGATAGAAATTTAGTTACAAATTTCGCCGCGGATGTCACTATTATTATGTACAGTTATCAAATCTGTCCGGGATTCATTCAATGACTTGTTTGACGCGAACTTGAAGCTTATTAGAATGAATTATTATTATTGGATGAAAATGTGTTTATTTTTGGTGTATTTTTTTTATATAGCTTTGATAAAGATGAAATTATCATTTTAAGGTACAGCACTTGATCTCCCGTCAGTCAATAACTATAAACAATGAAAATTGAAAGGTATTTTTGAGTTTGTACATGCATAAATTATGTACTTATCAAATAGTCAACTTGAACCTAGTACTAAATGGAAGCTGCTGCTTCGTAAGTTTGCCCAAGCTGCTTGATTGCAAGCTCAGTAATTGTGAGAGATGGTAATTTGCGAAATCTCTGCAGTAACAAGCATTCATGAGCTGTCAAAAATGCGCTTTCATCATCTAGATGATTCTTCCATTTTTTGTCTTACGTTTCACGCATGCGTGTAACTTGAAGGTGGCTTTATTAGCCTTATTATATACATGGATACTAACCCATTACATTTAGTGACGGAAAACGATCAGTTATCATTTTCTGCCGCTATCTAATAGCCTAAACGTTGATTGGTGGTCGCTCATTTTATATACAGCAATGAATGGATATATGTATTTTACGATAAATATTAATTAAAATTCCGCTTTTTCCGGTACGAGTTAAGTTGCCGATCGTAGAAGGCTCGTATCTTTTATGGCAGAATATTTGTTTGGCTTCATTTAAGAGTCTACTATTCAAGATAGCAGACAGCTTTAAGAGTACTGCAACGAACTTTTAACGATAAAATCTAGGAGCATTCGCGCAAAAATCTACTTGCGGTCATGGAATAGTCGAGGTCGAGAGCACTTTCGAAAGTTTCAGTAAGTCAGAATAAGTCGAAAGTACGAGTACATAAAGTCAGTCCTTGAAGAGGTGGGCAGTGGGAAAATATTGTGTCAAATAAATATTGTAGTGTACAGAAAATTTTTTAGTTCAATTTATTATTTGTGATAATTTAGTGCTTAATATTCTTTCAATTTATTAAGCAGGCTTCATTTGAATTTCTTTTAGAGCCGTTTGACATGATAAATAAGCGCTGCATTTTGATGCAAAAAAAAATAAATCGTCCTATACATAAAATCAGAGTTTAATGCACAAAATTTTGTGTATGACACGGTGCATTTTTCTTTGCATCAAAATGCAGCATTAAAATGCAAAGCAAAATGAAGCATTTAATGTATTGTGTCAAACGACCCTTAAAGATTTTTTTTCCTAAAATTTTCAAATGAATGAACTTTATAGTAAGCATACAGTTCAGCGTATTGTGATTAATTAAAAATGAAAAGAGGTGTAACACTGAACGTGTGTGACCTTATTTTAGCAAACGGTTTGTGTACAGTTTGGATTTGTTTATAAATGCGCATGCGTAATTGACAATGGTTAGAAAGTACATATTGCTAAAATAGCACATTACAATTTATTTTGGACTGATAGATGTCCCATGTATAAGACAAGTCAAATCCAATAAATTTTTTACTTATGAATAGTTTGACAGCTAATTGTTTACAAAGAAATTTGGAGCTGTGATTTTTCATTTTATTATTATTATTACGGCTATGTTTTCTAATTTGAACATTTTAATCAAAATTTAGCAAAAGAACACTATACAATGAAACAGCTGATGGTTGTTTCTTCTGCTTTGAACTGACATACTTGGTTGAAGAAAAAATTGCAAGCTTTACTGACGTTTCCAACTAGTTTCAAATGGACTAATACAGAGAATTGCCAACAAAAAAATTACAAACTGATCTGTTAAAATTCAAAAATGAAATTACGAATGCGTCAAACGGTTTCAAACTATTGGAATCTTAAACAAATCTAATAGTAAAATATTTCGTGAATAATACGTGAAAAAGATGATCATTTGCAATAAAGCGTTTGAATCATGCTGATGATTGGAAAAGTAGCGAAGACTCATCTCTTACTTGAAACAAGAAGTTAGTAAATAAATGGATGAATATTATTCACGCGTTCTGCCCGATACGAGGGGGAAACCGCAACGGCATTTTAGTGTACAAGCTGATGGAATTGTACAGCATTTGTAAAAATTCATCGGCATTTGAACGGCGTTGAACAGTATTTACGACATTTGGACGGCATTGATCGGGATTTTTGGAACTACGGCGGTATTTTACCGACATTTTCACTGCATTTTACCGGTATTTTCACGGCATTGGAACGACAATGAAAATATTTTCCTCAAACTGCGCATGCGCAAAAACTGATATCTAATGGTAATCGATATAGTTGCATGTGTACTTCATGCATATGAGTAACCTGTAATATATAAAACAAATATTGTTGATTTTTTCAATACTTTGTACTGTTTTCGAATAATTCTGTAATTGTTAGCTTCACTCTTTCATTTCAATTATTTGAACAAACAAACAAACAGGTTAAATAATTTTTTTCTTTTTTACAAAAATCTAATACTTTTGTGCTAGAATATCTGATCTATATCTATTCATACCCTGTTTATTATTGTATTAAATTAGCCGAAATTAAGTAACTGATATGATAAGTATACTTCAATTTTTGCAATGGAAGAAAATCACATTGCTATCTCCAATCCATCAATTATGAGGTCGAAAATTGAAGTAGTGTGAGAAATATTTTTTATATTTACGATATTCAATGATATTTGACGAGATTTCTCAACATTACTCTGTATTTCACTACATTATTTTGTATTTTTCTGTTTTGCGGCATTGTCTTGTATTTTACGGCATTGTATATACTTTTACGGAATTTCACGAAATTTTTGTAATTTTTCGGCATTTTTGGCATTTTAGTGTACAAAATTTTTGTAGCGGTTTCCCCCTCGACCTGATACGAATGTGGCAGACACTATTTTAGTGCGTATTAGTAAATTAACTAATATTGTCTAAGCTGGGAGTACGGTTACCGATTTACAAGGCACCGGTACCCGTACCCTTGTAGAGAGTACGCCACGGAGTACTTTTTACGACAGAAAATTATTTGTTCAACTAAAAAAAAAAGTGAATAAATAAATGACACTGTAATTCTAACGATAAAATACAATCCGCAGAGATAATCATGAAAATGTTGACAATTTATTTTGAAAGGACGACATGGGAACACAGGATAGAAGCTATAGCAAGCCTTACAACGGTCCTACATGTCAGAGCGAACATGCCATCAACTAACAATGCTGTCCTGTGCTCCGGAAACAGAACCAGGAGCGTATATGACCAGAGTCAGAGAAGGGGTGAACACGATCGATACGGCTGGACTATGAAAGGACGAATAACAAGAATTCATACAGAAATTTTCAGTATCCGCTTCCACTAGTTTTTAATTCCCAAATTCGTCACAATATTTCATTTTTTCGCACGATTGTGCTCTTTGGCGCACTTGAGACATGTTAAAAGGAGAGATGATAAAACGTGTAGAAAGAAAGTAGCACTTCCAATTTTCTTATATCACAAACAATAATTACAAATATACAAATTAATATAAAGATCCGGAATAAGTGATAGTTTAACAAGTTTTTATGGCATGAATGTTTTCAAGAGACATTTGCTTTTTAAGGTCTTCGCCCACTATATCGAACATTGCAATAACCGTATAAAATTCAACACAAGGATGTATTTACAGCAGGGTTGTTATAAAATTTTAGGCATGTTAAGAATCGACTGGAGAATTTCTCAAAAAAAAATTTCGTCTTTCGGCATGGCATGATGACTATTATGTTTGAAACTTAACTACGGGCTAAATTGATGTTCATCCGAAAATCAAAGTACAAGCGGCACAATGAGCTAGTAAAGTTCGCTAGAAGAGTATACGTATGAAAATTTCGCGAATAAATTTGTACTGTTTAATATAAATCATATCACATTATATGTAATTAGAAATGGAATGAACTAGTGTTTTCTGTAAATATTTTCAACTTATATTACATGAAAAAACCCACAAATGGGTTGGGTTTTTTCAAAAAAACCTATTGGGCTAGGCATATCTTGAAAAAACCCAGGTTTTTGACAACCCTGATTTAAAGTCACCACAAGTGCAGACCGTTTACAAAACGGTGTAGTGGGCTATGTCTTACATGAATCTATATGAAGAATTTTTTTATTGCATGTTTCGGACGGTATCGGCCATAGCCTCTGTCTGGTGTAGTGGATGAAAACATTTATCCGAACAAAACAAGATCGATCTAGTAGTATCTCGGCCATGAACATTCAAAAATGTAAAAATGCAGATGGCATTAATGTACAGCTTTAAAGTTTAAATTTAGTATAATGAAAGGCAACACTTTCAAGATTATGATAAACTAAAATAAAATGCCAGACTTTTTACTCGCTTGCAAATTTTAATTATGTTACATATTACATACAAAAGACAAAAATCTGTAAGCTTAGAAGGACTCGGAATAAAATATGATCGAAATGTCATTGACAATTGAAAAAATGTTTGAAATTTGATAGCACGCCTATTCTTAAGATCTTCAAAAACACGTTTTATATGCACATTGGCTATCTGGCTGGCGGCTGGCTGGCGGGACGCTGAGTTTTCAGCAACTACAGCACTTACAGACTTGAAACTGGTATTAAATGAAAGCTGCTGTTGAGTAGACTTGCACAAACTGCTGGATTTTTCTATTCATATACATAATTTTGGATGAAAAATTAAATAAAAAATCAAAAAGTAATTACTGCTGAACTGTGCATAATTGAAATCTGAAAATTGATAAACAGCATAAGCAACATGTCAGTATTTGAATTTTGTACCTTAAATTTCGAACCGATATGGATAAGTACTTATTTTAGGGTAGAAACTATTTTTCTCAATATCTCGCGAATTACACAAGATATTGTCATGCGGTTTCCGCTGTTAGTATCAGAATAAACTTAACTTTTGTTTTTATGATCAATTTATGACAGTACATAACCACCCGTAGCTCATTTTCTTAAATCTATAGTTTTGGAGGTAATAGCACCCAATTTTCAGGAATTTTTTGTTTATATAACATTCATAAAAATCAAATTATTTTTTTAGCGTACAACGTATGACCTCTCGTCAATCAATTAGCCATTTTCCTCTGAAGATTTAAAAAATATCCACCAGAGGCAGCACTAGTGGGGAGGTACAAACGCCTATTGACAGTAATGTTAAAAGTAGGTCTTATTCTAATCAAAATAAATAAATACTGTGAATAAATAAATTAGAAAATTGATTCATCATGCCCACTAAACATTGTGCATTTGCGAATTGCATATCTGACAGTCGATACAAGCAGGATGGCGTGACATTTGCACCTTTTATAAGACCGCAAGTTGACAAGAAAAAGTGTTTGGAGTGGATTAATTTATCGCGGAGAACAGATTTAACAATTGGAAAAATAAAAAAAAACATACTTATATTTAATGAAGGAAAAAACTTTTCAGAACTCATTTTATAAATAAATATGTTTTATTGGGTATAAGTTCTGTAAATTTATTAGAAACACAACGTTTCAACAGCAAAGTATATATTTGTACAAAACATTTCATAAATTCTAATGAAAAAGATTTAAGCTCATCTCTGCTTCCTTTTACGATCTTTGGGAATCTAAAAAAATACGTTCAAGGAATTAAACCATATTATTACATATTTCACGCACAATTGAAGTAAAATTAGATTATTTCATCTACTAATGGTCCAACAATAGAAAACCCAAACCCTTTATCAGCGACTGTAACAAAGGTTAGTAATTATTTATTTTTTGAGGTTATGTTCGAGATCAGTAAGTTTATTAGCATTATTGATATTTAGTATATAAAATATTCTAATTTTCCTTTAATTGTACGTGAAATATGAAATTATATGGTTTAATTCATTGAACGTATTTTTTTACATTCCCAAAGATCGTAAAAGATAGCAGAGATGAACTTAAATCCTTTTTATTAGAATTTATGAAATGATTTGTGCAAACATGAGTATGTTCTTATATTTTTCCAGTTGTTGAATCTGCTTTTCGCGATAGATGAATTCACTCCAAACACTTTTTCTTGTCAACTTGCAGTCTTATAAAAGGTACAAATTTCACGTCATCCTGCTTTTATAGATTCTCAGTTGTGCAATTCGCAAATGCACAATGTCTAGTGGGCATGATAAATCAATTTTCTAATTTATTTATTCACAGTATTTATTTATTTTTATTATAATAAGTCCTACTTTTAACATTACTGTCAATAGGAAAATCAAAACATTTGTACCCCCCTAGTGCTGTCTCTGGTTGATATTTCTTAAATCTTCAGAGGAAAATGGCTAATTACTTAACAATGAAGACTAAAAGGTCCTTTTGTTTTTGTTCGTGCACAAATTATACATATAATAGTCACAACTTGAAACTGGTGTACTAAATGAAGGCTGCTGTTTCGCAGGTTTGCTCAAACTGCTTGATTTCAAGCTCAGTGATTGTGGGGGATAGTAAATTGTGAAATCTTTGAGCTAACAAACATTCATGAGCTGCAAAAATGCGCTTTGATCGTCAATATAATTCCTCAAGTTTTTATAAATATTACTTATTGGAGATTGAAGAACATTTCAAAACAGAAGATAATTTTATATGAGAATACTGTAGTTCCCAAACTTCAATTCAAGTACTCATAAGTGATAAATTGTTAAAATTCAAAACATGACTATTTCACAAAGTTACGAATTCAGGAGTCGACTTTTACATCATCATCCCGAAAAAAGCGGCAACTATAGACCCGTGTTTCATCATTACCGAAATTCTTCAGTACAGTGTCACCAGCCTCAGATAATTGGAATAGTGAACCACATACCTAATAAGTGATTTTGGAATTTATACAAAATTTAAAAACGATCGAAAACTTTCTCTTTGCTTCGGTTCTATTCAGAGCTCTTTCCCAAAAATGAGAGCGATGCAACGATTGCAACATCAAGCTTCAGGTATCACTGAAAGTGTGGCTTTTCATTATATTGAAATAGGCAAAGTATCAGCTCTCTTCTCACTAAAATTTAGCCCAGAAGCTATACATTATAAATTGGAAAATATAAAAGCACTTGTCGTTCCCATACCGAGAAATCAGATTGGCCATTACCTAATCGGTTAGAAAAGAAATATTATTTGAAAAAGGTTCTGCCCCAAACAGACAGATTTAAAAAAAAACACTGGTTCTAATAATACTTATTATGTCATAAGGGAAAGTGTATTCGGTAGATAGCTTTGAGAAGATAAATTCAAGTGACAATTAACAATAGCATTTGTTTGTTTCTGTCAAAAAAAAAGGGAAATTATAACCAAAATAAAAGTATGACATGCCAGAATATATTAAAAATACTAGTGGTGCAGTTTTGCATTGAATATCAATAATCAAGAGAATAGAATGACGTAGTATATATTCTGAATTCTAATTAAGGAAAAAGAGTAATCATAAAATAACCTACCTGAAGAATAAATCTACATATTATTTCTCTAGTAACTAAATGCATCATTATTGGTACCAATTTTATCTCAGCCTCCTAAAACTTGCATGTACTATCTCACTACTTTTTTCTATATAAAGAAAGATTCGATTAAGATTCGCTACAAGTAAATAAAATTAAAAACAAGCACAATTTCCAAATGACAAAGAACACAAAAAAATTGTCTACATCCTAGAAGCGCTCAGGCCGGTGCACCAAGAACAAAACCAAATGAAAACAAACAGAAGAGCAAATGTGAACATCTCTTTCCGGTTAGAAGCTACATGCATTGTCCGCATTTTCGCACGATTTAGACATTTTGGCAGAGAAGTACCACCTAATCCGGAAAATGTAATGTGGATAAAAACTATTTTTGTAGCGAATTCCGTTCTGATCTATTTTGAACAAGTAGGATTTGCGCCCCGAGGGTCTCATACCAATCACGAAATAAGCTGGTTTTGGTAAAACGTATTTTTAAGTCAGGAGCCTTAATGACTTCAGAAACTTACCATTGTATAGTTCTTTAGTATTTGGCCTGAAAAATTGAAGAACAACTTTCCTATAATAGATTCTAAGTAAAGCTGTATTTACTATGATCCCTTTTTGCGGCTTATCGCTTATGCTTATATGATGTGACAGTTTTTTACATAGTTTTCAATATAAAAAGTAGGCTTTTATGGAGAACTGTGCAATAAAAATTTTATTGCACAATTTTGATACACGATTTCAGTGGAAAAGTTTTTCAGTTTCCATTATCAGTATTTTAAACATCTATGGGATAATTTGAAAATAACCTAAAACACTAAAATCACTTTTAGACATTACAAACTTCATCTCTTAGTTAAAATTTCCAAGAACATTTATATCGACTTCAACGAAAACAGTTCAATTCATAAAATCGTTATCTTAGCTACTAATAGTAACCGTCAAAGCGACATTTACAAAAAAAAAAATTTTTGTACATAATTGACTATTTTACGAACATTAGGATGATCGAAGATGAAACATTGTAAGACACACTTGTAAAAAGTCTGAAATGCATTCACAGAGCTTTCAAAAGCACTTGCTTCGCTCGTGAATTAAAGAGTAACTTTACACGCTTGTACCCTAAATATCTAGTTTAGGCGAACAAAACAAAAAAGAAAGTTATATGGTCCCTTTTATGGTCGTGAAGTTTCACTTTTTTGTACGCATCTACAAAATCTTATTTTTTGGGACTAAACTACTTCATGAATGTCTTTTACCTATCTATGAGCGGTTTAATAAATTCTTTAAAGAATAGTTATAGGCGAGATAAATATTATATTCTTCCGTCAACCTCTCTAGCTCTGCAAATCTAGAAATGAATGCGCATTTTTTTCCTAATGCCAACTTGATAGATGACAATAAAATAAAACTATTTTATGGCAACCAAAGTTTACGATCGCGATCTCTTAAAAGTAAATAGGAAAAAAATTATGATTTTAATAGGACATGATCCGTTATAGATGTTGACCTTGACGCCTCACCGATCAAGCAACCGAATTAAATTTATTTTTTGTTCGATTAGAAATGTTAACAAAAGTAACGATAATGAATTGCCTAAAGAAATCTGTACAAGGTAATGTTTAATTGAGAATTCAATAATTATTTTTTCCATACCTTCACCAATCTTGTAACCAAAAAAATTTAACACTAATTGAAAGTATAAAGCCTTTAGAATATGCAAACATAGAGTTGCTTATCCTTTTCTATACCACTTTAGATTCACCTATTTAAACCTGGCAACTATATAGCCTTGAACAGAAAAAGATATTCTATAGGTTTAATACTTTCAATTAGTATTGAATTTTCTTTGTTACAAAATCGGTGAAGATATGAAAAAAAAAAAATAAGATTGAATTTTTAATTAAACATAACCTTAAACTGATTTCTTTAGGCAACTCATCAACGTTAGTTTTGTTGACATATTTTATTGCAATAGCACGGAATAACAATAAATTTCCAAGTAAAAATGATTAATAAATTAATTATTGACAAGAAAATAAATGGAATAAACACTAATTTAGCTTACAGAAATATTACTAATAATAATAATGACAGCAGTATCATCAATAATAAATATATTGGCCTTACTTTTATACCAATAATTAGTTACAAAATTGGAAACATATTCAGTAAATACAATATTAATATTTCATTCAAACCAACAACTAATTTAAAATAGATTTTATGTAAAAAGATAGATAGCATTCCTTGGCTGTATTCTTTCGTTCACGGAGTACTGATCTCACTGATCTAGATCACTATGTGCTTGTTCTTTCGTTTACGGATTAGTCACCCCCACTCCAAATTTCAACTACTCCAGATTACCAACAACTCCTCTAACCAAAAGCTAGAGGAGTTCAAATAGTACATATGTATTTAAAAAACGGCGGAGTACGTAACATTTGAAACATAAGAAATAAAATAAATTGCCTTGAAGTAGCTTTAATTGGGCGAAATGAAAAATTTTGTGATAATTTATCCTGAAATTGAATTATAATTATTAGAAAGATGAAATAACTACATGTACTTGTGTTTTATACATTTAAAAAATACTTTCTATTGAAAATTTTTGAATATTCATGATTAAACAAAGTTGAAACAAATTTTAGGCAATGATCTCAGACAAACGCACACTCAACAAATGTTTGGCGTTCTTTCGAATACAACAGACCATATGATCTCGATGCCATTTTAAACTGATCTTTAGATTCAGTTGGATAAATAATTCGTTAACGAAAGAATACAGCTCTTTATTAGAGAAAAGTGAAATATACAAACTGATTTGTAAAACGTGCGGTTCATTTTATATAGAGCAGACAGGTACATCTTTCAAAACCAGATTTAAAAAACATCAAAAATGTATATCAAATAAATTTGAAAAAAAGTCTAACGCTTGATGAGGAGGTGGCACCCTGGTATTTCCTTGAAGTATTTGACCTTCGATATTAATTTGTATTAGTTTTAATCGTGAGTCTTATCAGGGGAGTTGACTCCGGAAAATTGACCGGAAATGGTCTTTATTTCGATACTTAGAATATAATTCATTGCATGTATCAGTCTAATCATTGAGAATCGTCATTACAAATATTCTTATAAATATCTTCCATAGTTTTCGTTGAGAGCAGGTATTCCAGTGTTTAACGTGATGCCAGACAAATATGATTTTTCATCATGTTCACAAAATTCCTATTCGTTCATTATTCTTTTCGAATTTTCTCTTATACAATTTGATTGCCATCAACTATTGTTCAATATATGTACCTCAAATAAACAGTACGGCAATCTGTTCAAGTCTTTCCATTCTACGCCAGGGGTTACATTATAGTCTCTGATTTAACTATCCGAGGTACCTTTTTTGTATAAATCGGTATTTCAATAATTAAATGATTTATTTTTAGTTATTTTTACTTATAACTCAGTTTCTTACGATTTCATATGAAAAATGATATAAAACACACATTTTAAATTGATATTATCAAGAATTGTCTGTTGGCGAGAGCTTTCTTGAATGGTAGTACTGAATTCGTTTATCGCTGAGCGACGATCGATAACTTCACTCCGATTTATGAAATTTATATCTTTTTTTTGCGGAATATGATTTTCTTTTCGTACACAAAAGTTGTGCTGCAAACTTTTTAATACAAAATTTTTTTACTGGCTTGCATTCGTACCAGTTTCATATATGTTAAATGTCAAGTTTCAATAGTTACTTTACAACAAGTATCAAAAATTTACCCATTTTAAACTTGTGTACTCCAATACACGACTTCGTCTTGTGCTGAAATTTAATACCTAGTGTGACATGGATGATTCTACAAGCGTTGTAAACCACAATTTTTCTACGATCACAATTATTATTGAATTATGTAAATTATTGTCTACTGAAATTTTTCGTTTATTTAAAATTATTTTTCTGTTCCTACTGATACATAAATATTACTGCTGTTCGTCTTGGGATTTATTTATGATAAAGTTGACATATATATTTTTAATAGATTTTAGCACTTGTTCCATATTATGTATATAAGTCAAATGTAAACGTTGGGCTCGTTGTCATTCTATTGAAATGCTGCATATACGTGAAGCCGACTCTAACTACATATATTATTCTCAGACACTTGTACAAATCACAAAGAAAACGCAAAGCAACTCCGGTTATGGAGCTCAAAGTGCTTTTAATATGCAACCAGTCTTACACTTATGTATTCTTGGTATGATTGAATCAAACTCGAGATCACATTGAATCGCTTTATACCTTCAGAGACGATTGAAGTTGACAATAATATTTTACGAAACAAGAGTGTAGAATTGGAAGCATTATTACATGAGAAGTATTCTTGTTTGGATTTGCTAATGCTTGTTTATACACGAGAGTTGCAATCAAGATTTTTTCTACGTTCTACAACCTTCATATTTGATCAGCACACAGAGAGCACAGAACACATGAATTTATGTATATGGTTTAAAAGCTTAGTTTACGCATTGTTTGCGAAGTATCCATCCATGATTATCATGCAGAGGATAAGGCCTTCAGGAATCCGAATAAAATCAATGATTATCTAATAATATTTAGTGAGTAAGCTGTTGGCACTTGTTGAAACATATTGAATAAAAATAATAAAAAACACACTTGGTTAAGTTTCAAAATTGATATATTAATTACTTTATACGTATTTCGGTTTTTACACCATCATCAGAAGTACAATAGTTTCTACATAAAATTACAATTGCCTTAAATACTAAATAATGGTACATGAAATAGTAGGGGGGGAAGACAGTAGGAGTTTCTACAGGGGTTTAACAAGAGGTGATTTGTACAAATCAAGCTGATCATTCATCAAATTTTTCTTAAGTTTCATCGCTTTCTGAATTTCCAAAGATTCTAATAAATTAAGTTTGAAACCACGTTTTTGAAAATGGAGGACTTTTATGCAATTTGTATCAAAGGTATGATTCAGAGACAGCATGTGTTTGGCCACGTTAGAAGAACTGGGGTTATTCAATCTGTGAGCTCTCTCGTGTTCCTTAAATCTAGTGTTAAAACTCCTAGATGTCTTCCCAATATATATGTAATCACAATTTTTACAATTTATTTGGTATACACCCGATTGTTCCAATATACAGTTTTTACTGAATTTATTATTAATTAGAAATCTACCTGTAGTTTTTTGGTTGTAATAAGCTGGTACAATTTCACAATTCTTGAGAATTTTTGAAGTTTCAAAACTACATTTATTTATATAAATGATTTTTCTGTACTTAGGTGGAATTTGTGGTACATCTTGACAAGGATATATAGCTTTGAGACAAATCTGTTTTTGCTTTTTGTATAGTATTTTATCTATATAGTTATAACCGTTGTTAATTGCTATATCGTAAATAACATTTAATTCTTTATTGAAATCCAATTCTGTCATTGGTATGTTCACTAATCGGTGAATCAGACTATAGAAGGAAGATAGTTTAGTGTTATACGGATGGTTAGAATCTGCGGGAATAATATTATCTGTATAGGTTGGTTTTCTATATATACTGAATGAAAAGTTTTTGGGTGTTTTTGTGATGGTAACATCCAGGAAATTGATTTTATTGTTTTCTTCTTTTTCGATAGTGAATTGTATTCTATTGTTAATATTATTCAAATGATTAAGAAACAAATCTAATTGTCTGTTCGTGCCTCGCCATAAGACTAAAATGTCGTCCACATATCTATACCACCATAAGATCTTATTATTCAATGTATTTTCCGAATTAAAAAGTATTTCTTCAAAATGATCCATGAAAATATCGGCTAGTAAAGGAGAAAGTGGAGATCCCATAGGAAGTCCATCGTTCTGCTGATAATAGTCGTTATTAAAGGAAAAGTAATTCTGATTTAGACATACATCCAGTAAACAAAGTACTTCTGTCTGACATGCCGGGCTCAAACATGATTTGATCAATTTATCTCTTATAATTGTTCTTAATTCATCTATCGGTATATTTGAAAACAAACTCTTTACATCAAGAGATATAAGCTTCCCATCTTTGTGGAATTTATCTCTAATCTTAGTTACGAGATCTAAGCTATTTTTCACCGTATAATTAGGTTGGAAATTCAGAAAATTCGGTAATACCTGATTTAATTTGCGGCAAAGATTATAAGCTGGAGCATTTAGGTAAGAACATACCGGTCTTATGGGATTATTTTCTTTATGTAATTTAAATAACCCATACAAGGTAGGAGCTGAGACGTTACTAGGAATTAGTTTATATGGTGTGAAATCCTCCAAGACAGAACTAGATTTTTTAACAGTTTGTTTCAAGTTATTAAAAAATTTGTTTGTAGGGTCAGATGGTAACTTGGTGATATTGTTATTCTGAATGAAATCATCAACTTTATCTATGTATTCTTGTTTATGACAAATAACTATAGTATTACCTTTATCGGCTTTACTTAGAATTAGATCCTTATCAACTAATTTGTTGCTTATATTTCTGATTGTGTGTAATTCAGGATTAACAATTGTTTTATTGGCTGATTCTAAATTAGAAGAAACATTCTTGATTATTTTAGAACAAATAGATTTTTCAATTTTATTGGTATCTATATTAGAAAAATCTGTGAAGGCTATCTCGCAATCAATGGCTAAGTTCTCTAATTCAGACTGTTTTGTGGGAAGAGTAGGTGCATACCTCAAACCTTTGTTCAAGAGATTCATTTCATCTTGATTGAAATTGATGTTCGTGTTGTTATGGACCCTCTGGTGGAACGTTGTTGTCGGATGTATGATCTTTTCTTCATTTTGATGCGATAGAAGCTTCTGGAGTTTTTCACGTTGAGATTGGAATTGTTTGAACGATTCCGCTTGAACTGATTCACGGATCGTTTTGTCAATATTATCAAACTCCAAAGGCCACATATTGTACACTAATTCATCATGTACCACTTTGAGATGTAGCTTTAAATTATCTCTGACTGCGTACCATCTCTTTTTGTATCCACAGATTTTTCGCCACATTTGTTGCATATATTGCTGATTCACTATGATTATTACACTTTAAGTTCACGTACTTCGGAAAAACTCTGTTCAGAAGACACTGTTTGTTGAACCACAAATGATTGGAGGCAGATTTGATTTTTTGTAGAAACTTTCGATGAAAAACAGCTAATTTTGCAGTACTAGCACTATGAATAATATTTAGTGAGTAAGCTGTTGGCACTTGTTGAAACATATTGAATAAAAATAATAAAAAACACACTTGGTTAAGTTTCAAAATTGATATATTTAGATTATCTAATAGTTTATTTTGGACGTTTCGAGCTCCAAACGGCTCATCATCAGCAGTAATAACAAAAATGGAATTCAAGTAATTGAATTCTAATACAAAAACTTGTGAAAAAAAGAACGACGCCTCCATTACGAATGGCAAAACAGTCCTGATGATGATAAGCCGTTTGGAGCTCGAAACGTCCAAAATAAACTATTAAATGATTGATGTACTGTGATTTTTGATCTTTGTAAGAGAAATAATAAAAATAAGGACTTTTTCATTACAAATTTTCTTGATTTCTTTGCTTTTACATCATACCTCCAGATTTGTATAAGCTTACTCGTACGTTTCTTTGCTCTTTTCTGGTAAAAGTGAAGAAGCGACGTTCTGGGCAGATATTTCTATGTCCGGTGGGATACTATCCTAATCTGAGTCGCTCATTTTCACTTAAACGTGTACTATACTCACAAATAACTGACACAACTGAAAATATTTACTGTTGTTTACAAATAACAACAGCAAACAAACAAATAGTTGCCATAACAATAAATAAAATGCTGCTTGATCAAGCTATGAGTTTTATATTAAATGTTTTCCGAATGTCAAACATCAAATAAAAAAATTTAATTCAGCAGCAATTAAGGCCGTCGTAGATAAAATATTAAATGAGTGATAAAAACACTCGCCTCGTGATTTAACATCACACACATTTCATTACAACGGCTATATCAAACTTGTATCATTAATATCTATTATGTAGCTCAATTTTTCATCTCCTGATGAAAATAAAATTTATTCAAATTTCAATCGCATTTTTCTCAATTTTTTCATATTGTAAGGGTATAAAACGAATACATGGTTGAATTTAGAAATAGTATATTATGCTACAAGGACCGAACGACTGTCATTTTTATCCAGGATGAATTTGGCTGCATTCGGTGAAGACGAGGGAAAAGCCCAAGGCGTAGCTTCGTGCAGCCAAATTTTTCCGTGACTATAATGACAGTCGTTCAGTATCCGTGTTGCATACGATACTTTTTGTAACAAGTGCACCGAAGTACCCCCATTACTGCAAAAGCTTTAAATAAATTCAGATACATTAAAACTATCTTATCGATTTGACAAAAAAAATAATTTGCAATTGCGATCTCATTACCAGTGAACTAATACAATGAAATATAACTTACATGATTTATTTTTCACATTTTCTGTGCTATCGCGTTCACAATAAATGCACACACTATAACGAACACATCCTTCAATACAAATTTCTTTCAAATATCAATTTGACATACCAGTGAAATAAAAAAATTCAACGGCATCCATGGTCCATAATTTTCATTTTCACCCAGCGGACATTAATATCCATTAATTTCCAGTCAACAGAGAATTAAAGAAAATTGTTACCATGGTTTGGAAATGAGAACTTTCGAAGCAGAAGTCAGCTTAGTAATAGAGTACTTTCGGTGCAAGTATTACAAAAAGATTTCTATCAATATTCGAAAATTTTATTCCTCGGTTTTTCGGACGAACGTGCAACTTTTGGCCACTGGTATAATATATGATTTTGATATTGTGATTAATTTTTAATTTTACATGCAATACTTTTACAATATCTATGCATAAGACATCAAGTCAATCAATCTTTGTTAGTTTGTGCAACGTTGTTATTTGTTATCGTGCAAATGAATGCATAGTGAAAGTAGTACATAGAACGAACTCTTTGAGAAAACAACTTGCAATAAACAGAATCCCTGTAAAACAGGCTTTCATCGCTACTCGCCGGGTAAACGATGGCGGACGCAACTGACTCATGCGCCAAAGACGTGGTGATGTCTGACCCACTAGAAATTTCTGAAAGATTCGACAAACCATAGCGCGCAAAAGTGAAAATAAATAAAGGAAGCAGTGGAAATGAATGAGAAGCAGTGGAAATAAATAGCATATTGTGTAAACAATATATAAGTGTAGTGTTAGTGTCTAGTTTAGCGTCAATTATGAATAGAAGTATTTATTACTGAATATTTTAGTTAAATCTATTTTTGTAACCTGAAGGCTGGTTCATGATTGATTTCATCTAGGAATTTACATTCAGAAATTTAGATTTATAATTCGTAAATCTTGTTCTGGTTTGTAATGAATTTAAATCACATATTATTTATGTGACAATTGATATTTATTTGTGATTGGTTGGATTTGAGATTTAAATTTGGAAATTATTATTTCGAATGTAAATTAAGTCCATTATAAACCAACACATAGGTTAATACGTATTTCATATTTCTAAATCTAAATTTCTAAATGTTTATTCCTAAATAAATCCAGCCTTCAGATAAAAAATAAATTTTAAACTCACGAACGAGTTAATTTTCGTTAAAAACTCATTTTTTTAAATTTGAGTAAAAACCATACAGTGTTCTTCATGGCTAGTCCTATATGCCGTTAAAATTAGTACCTGAAATTCTGAATTATCTTGTATATCTCGAAATGTATTTGACTTGAAGTTGTATACTTTGTATAACTTTCTAATTATTTCAATCAGAAATAGAAAATTTAACGATATTCAATAGGTAAAATATGAAATACATCTCATCAGATTATATTATTTATAAAAATCTATATAATACATATGCTCTGAATAACCTACCTACATAGAAAGGTGTGAAATTTCTGGTGCCACGTGCGTGCTCTCCTGGGGGTGGGTGACGTCACTACACGTCAAGCAGAGCGCAGAAGTCTGACAACCCTCTTCTTAAGATGTTTGCTTTATACCTACGAAATTTGCTTACTGTGGTTTACCGTAGAATATTAGAGAATCAAATTAGGTTACGGTGTGAAATATGGTGGTGGATAAAGTCATTATTTATTCATGATCGCTGAAATAGAATTCAAAATACTCTATTTAAAATCACACGGGCAAATCATGAATGAACTTGGGAATATGTAATTATTTGTAGGTGCAATAAGTGATAAAAGCAATATTTCTTTTATATAATGAGAATTTTGTAGTCTTTGCGCAGGAGGTATTTTTCGATAAATCCAATTAAAATACGACACAAAAATATTTTGGCTTGATATCTCCGTTAAGTTGGATTATAAGGAAAACGAGAAATAGTTTCTAAATGGTGATACTTGTAAAGTTTTCAATAAATTTATACGACCATGAATAGGACTCAAACTTTATAACTTTTGTCCATAGTTTCTAATTATACAGAGTGTAAAAGGAATAAGAAAAATAATTTCAATCCGTGATGGAACTCGTCAAATAAACAATTTTTCTCAATAACTTCTTTCCAAATTTTCTTTTTTACAGCATTTTCAAGCCGCTCATAGATGGTAGCACATATTTTGATTGTATTCAGAGTGTTCAAATCAACTGATCTTTGTGAAGGTGCAATGAACTTATGCAGACAATCTAATTTCTAAGAAATGTATTAAATATCGTAATTTAATTGACAATGAGATATATGGTGCTATTCTGCATTTTACTTCTATAGCGCCGTAATTCTAAAGACATTGTAAGCTAAAGAGCTCTATAACTGTGGGTCTTATAGTGCAGCGATTTTCTAATTCTGTATCTCGTTCTATAACCAGTGTTCCTACAGTACCGACTTTAACGTGTGACTAATTTCAAATATATTATGACAGTTCGAATTTACATCAAAATTCAGTATTTTGAAAATATAAATATCAAGTTCATATCATTTTTATAAATCAAAGTAAGTGAAATATTGATATTATATTATCATATATTTTCTATCAAATAGTCATATTTGTATGAATTAATATTCAGAATTTGTAAATGAATAAGTTAACCTAATAATTTATTATAATTCACACAATTTTTCAGAATTTCATAATGAATAAATGGTTTTCGGATTCAAATTCTGTATATTTATTAATTTCTTATTTATTGTATTTGTATTATTTAGAAATATGAGTAATATGAAAACGGAAAGGGCACGTTTGGCCAATACATCGGACGATCAGTATGAGGAATATTTGTCGATGTAGAAAATGATTACGTTTTTCGAAGTGGAATTATAAATCCAACTTTAGGGGACGATTATATCAATAAAAAATGGACAGAACTGACCAACAAATTGAATAGTCTTGGCAATGGGTCCATTTTGACTATGGATGTCTGGAAAAAAGTAATAAACCATTTTATTTTGAAGTACCTATAACTAAACTATTTGTAACTTCTTGAATAAATTTTTAGAGATTCAACGACTGGAAAAACGATAGGAATTAATTTAAAAAAATCGACAGGTACTTCGAAAGGATTTTCTCTATCCCTTGATAATCTCCTTTCTATACGCATGTAATTTCTGTTCATAAAAATTAAAAAGTAGGTTATGTTATATATGTATGCTATCATTCTTATATAAAACTCACAGAACAAACTTTCGATCATCTTCTTTCATCAATAAATATATAAATATTGGCAATGGATCATTTGCATTCATATTATTTTTATGTGAAATCAAATTTGATTAAATTGACAGCGCACTATAAGGAGTTACGGCGAAAAAAAATTCGCTGTAAGATTTATAGAGATTCTATAACTCTATAGCGTTTATAGAAGCATACAGAATCGCAGTTTGCTTACATTGAATGATTTATCAAGGTTATAGAGCTAACAGTGCTTATAGAGACGTACAGAATAGTACCATTAAATATAGACTATAATAGACCAAACTGTTAATCTTAAAGACAAATTTATTCTTTCTTAAAACATAATGCAAAAAGAGAATTCTCGAGGTGAGCGCATATCAATGCAGTACCAAAATGCAAATATTTTTTCAGTTTCAAATGAATGATTGACATGACATGAACTACGATGGTTCAAAGTTACAAAATACCCATTTTGTTCGTGAGCCAACAAATGAGGGACATTCAATTTGAATCATAGACGCACTGTGAAATTTTTGGAAAACCTTGATGAATTTCTATGCGATATCCAAAGGGTTTACAGAAAAAAGTTATAGAGAAAAATTGTTATACTTGACGGATTCTATTATATGTTAAAATTAATGTATTTATTTCTGTATACACAGGATACATCTTTTGCGTACCTCAAATTGCCGATGAAGTCGTCGTAAAAAAGTCAAACATCGTCATTCTAAGGTGTCACGTCAACTGTCATATCAATCTTGTATTAATTGAAGAAGAAACAAACATTTACTGATATTTGTACGTTATATGGAATGAAAATCTGTCAAATCTTGATATCTATTTTCCAACAAGCAGAATATTTTCTACACTTCGAGCGTAGCTTCATCTTCTCCGGCACGTCAGTCCTAGTAAAGCCAAGGTTTCAAGTATAAATGTACTCGTTTCATTACCGGATAATCCTGATAAATTCGAAATCTCAGATTACGTACGACGAGTAAGCGGCATCAGAGACTTGTTCTGTGCAGGTATAGGATTTGAATGCTTGAGTCTATTATTAGAATTTCCAAAAAATGCAACATACTCTTCTTGGATAATAATTCTGATACAAGTGCGGGATGCAGAACATTCCATGCGATTGTGAATAACTCAGCCACAAGACGAAGTCGAAGGGCAGAATTCACATGAGCATGGAATGATCAATCCGCACGAGTGACGGATGTTATTTTTTCTACATTCATAGGCGCCACGGGTACATCTACAACCAAAATATGACGTTTTCTGAGATCTTTCATTGATTTTTTCCTAATTCATCAAACGTTGATTCCATTTTGAAGAGGAATGATAAAAAATCTAAAAGAAATAAAATTATGACAGCAATGTAACAGTTTCTTTGCGACGCCACACGACTTTTTCAGGAACTTCTGACTTCTGAGCGTGCGGAATAGGAATCATTCTATAGTGAATGTAGAAAAAATATTTTTTCCTATGTTATTAGAAGAAATATGATACATAGCAAAATGAATTATTGCGTGATACTTCAAACATACAAAATCTGACCGAAATTGCGGCACCATTTATTCGACGCAAGAGAACGGTACGGTAAAAGATCAATGTAGATTGCTATATTAATTTTTTCGAATACGTACCATTGTTATTATTTTCCATGTAATAAAGATATGCAAGGATTGTGTGCATCAATCGAACGACTGGAAAATGATGCTTTATATATGCAATAAATGTGGAGTTCAAAAGATCTAACTAGACAAAAAGAATTTCATCTCGAAACATCCATCTTGCAACACTTTCTGGTACATGAGAAGATATTTTCAATTTGTAGATCCACAACTCAAACGAAAAAATTAATTCTATTATTTTATGCTGAAAATTGAAGAAGTTTCAATGCACTCATTAAACCAGTTTAATCGTCTAGAAAACAAAGATTCTCTTGATCATCTTTTTATCAGAGTTTAGTCCTTAATTTTCAAAATTGAAAAAAAAAAATGTTTCTCTTGTTCTAGCGATATTTGTAAATAATCTTTTTCTGCAGACCCCATGTAGACTAGCTTAACCCTTCAGCCGTGTGGTGGAAAAAAGTTGCAAGAACTGTGTGGTGGGGTATGACATACCCCAGCAATAAAAACAAAATAAATATACAAATTTACTGTTTTATATTAGATTCTTCTGATGATTCTCTTAACTCGGTATATATTGAACACAACAAAATATATATAATCTTCTTGAGAAGTAGAAACAATAAATGGCAGAGAAAATTGTCAATGTCTATAACTGACCGTTTTTAAAAAATATATTTTATTCATCCTCATCTTACGACTTGAATGTAAGATGGAAACTAACTTATTCTTCATGAAATAAACTATCGGTAGAAGAACAGAGAAATTTTGATACAAAAATATTGAAACTCAAAAAAATTCTGAACTATCAATTCTACATCAATTTGAGCATGAAAAAATGGCATGTTCTATAAAAACAGCCTTTTTACATTTGTTGCAAACATGAAATGTCTTACGATCTTTCGTTCTAGTACTAATGTTACACCTTTTCGAAGTACTCAAACGCTTAGACGGTCTTTCTAGGGGTATATTTGCTCAACCATAATCTGAACTTATACTACATAAATTTGTTACACTAACTGTGTGGTGGGGTATGTGATACCCTGAACAACTTTGAAACGCTACAACTCGATAACAGCAGGGAATATAATGACGAACCTACCACTAAAATATTCTGTAACGCAAGTAAGACAGCTACTGACCTCTTTGAGACAGTAATCCACCAAATAATGATGAGGTAACCATGAGTAGCATCTATGGGGTATGGCATACCCCACCACACGGCTGAAGGGTTAAAAAATGTTCACAAAATATTGTTGTTATTTCATATCTGAGTGGTCAAACTATAGCGTCGAAGTCGCTTAAAGTTTTTAAAGTGATATTGCCTCCTTACCGAATAAATAATAATGTCTTGTAGCTCAACATTGTGGGGACAAATTCCTATGAGTTTTTCAAGTCGTGAAAGACATATGAAATAACTGTTCAGTTGCATGGTTGTTTAACAGAATTAAATACATATTATTTCAATTCAAATAAAATAGATGCTTTCCAAATTAGCTCTAAATTCTTATTTTGAAAGTGTCATTTGTTACACATAAAATAAACATGACAAGTTGCATTCTAAATCTAGCGAAACTTCTATGAAATTAGTCATTTGTTTTAATTGTTGATATTTGATAAGTGATATGCGACGAATAGCAATTTGAATCTGGCCTCGCAAACATTTATGACGAAGCGATAAAGTATAGCATTTTATTTTATTTGAAAAAGAAAGAATATCAACTTGCATTTCATTGAATTTTACCAACAAAAGCTTTCGCTTCAATGCCGAGCTGCCAAACTGCTTATTCTTTCTTAGAAGGGGAATATCATTTCAAAAACTCTAGAGTGTAAGAAAATAAGTTATCAAGAAATGCCGCTGTCTCTTCAAGCCACTAAAGCTTGGGAGCTTATATAACTTGAACATATTCGCACAACAAATTTATCCTTTCAATAATTTATTTCTCCCCCAGATAAACCTTAGTAAAGAAAATACAAAAGCGGTAAATGTTCCGGAAGCAATACTTTTTTTATTCGACGGCAAACAAATGTGAAAAGGGCAGGCATGAAATAACCTATGATCGTTCTCTAGAGAAAGGTACAAACTGCAAAAGAACGTCGGAAGTTAAAAATTTAGATTCCATTAAAAATAATGATCTTGTTTTTCACACAGAAAATCGAGCAAAAAGAGAAATTGCGAACAAAAAAAGTTCTTGAATCCGACAGTGAGTAATTAAAATAGATAAGAGTTAGAGGATTCATGCAATTGATTTCAATAATAGATACAACACTACAAGAACAGAATTCAAATTAATTGAAATAATAATAATAATCATCACATACTTTATCATAGTTATCAATATTCAATACATGTCAGTATCAGCAGGAATAATTTTGTCATAGGTTACATTACTAATATTGATTAATATGTTGATTATTAGATATTTAATGAGAGTCATTTAATATTGGACAGAATTGAACAAACAAATCAAGAAACCAGAAAAATATCAGCAAGCCATTAAAAATTATTTTTGCACGATTGGGCGTTTTCATGTGTTCACAGATCCTGTATTGAGAGTGTTATTTTCACCATGAAAGCTGTGGTTGCTATGATTATGTTGACTTACCGCCCCTGGACAAAGGCGGTAAGTGAAAACAGGTGAATGTTCACACATAATACCATTTATTGATATAAAAGTTGAGAAAATAATTATAACAATTTTTTATTAAAATGGGATTGTAATTTTTAACTTCATCCACAGCTACTGAATTTTTATTGATATTTGAAGAGTTCAAATTTCATACTACAAAATAGATCTTCCAATTATACAAGAAAAATTGTGAGCATCACGGTCAGTAAGCTGATGATATTTTACTATGAATGACAGCAATTTACGGTGATACAAATATTAGTGACACTAGTTTTGAATGGAACTGATAATGGCATTTGCCTTGTTGTGAATGGATTTTTCATTCCAGTGTGAAAATCTTAAATCTTGATCTAAAATCTTAGGGTAATACGAGGGTAATATTAGCATAATTGTATACTTGATGAGTTTTTAGATTACAGGTAGTTTCCAACTCCTATCCTTCAAAGTTAATCGATGTAAATAAACTTTTTATGAGTTAATTGTTAATTTTTAAAATAAGTGAGACTTGAAGTGGGCGTACCTATTCACGGAGAGCAACAGTAAGTTCAAAGCAATCTATTCAAATGTGTAGAACGTTTGTTCACAAACAACAGACGGGAAGGGCTTCAATCAAGCAGCCACCTGGAAATCATTGCTGTAATTTAGCATATACTGAACCACCATGTTATTGAACATTTACAGGAAGCACTTCTCTGGACTATTCAACTATTATTCTCCAATTGCGTTTATCATCAACAAATGGACTCCATTATTCAAATCAGAACTGAGATACAGAGAGATATATATTCTAGTAGAAATTTAAATCTTATATCCAACATTTTGTAACAAACTGAGCTCCTACAGAGTAGACTATTGTATGACTAGCAACTAACTGATATGTGTCAAGAACGTGATGACATCGTCTTATCAAATGGAAATTTCTCGAAAGATTCGAGAAATAGCGGCCGCAGGTATATAAACCGGGGGACAAAACCGAGCGAGTAATAGGGAGTAGTTCAAATACGGAGCACGCAAGAGTGAACTAGACGAAATAAATAGTGACACAGTGGTGATAAATAAGTGAATTAATTGGAAATAAATAAGAAGCAGTTTAAATAAATGAGAAGCAGTTGAAATAAATAAGAAGACAGTGCTGTTGTTCAAATAATAGAATAAGAGTATGGTGACTGTTTTAGCGTTAGTTGAATAGTAGAAATCGATAGAAATATTGAATAGTGAATATTTCAATTAAATTAGTATAGCTTTAAAGACTGTTTCAATACAATAATTTTTCCGTTGATCGTACAAAAAAAACTAGAAAATTCACTTTTTGTGAATTTTTCTTTCACGGACTCCAACACTTTGATTCCGCTTCTTTATTGGCAAATCAATCGAACTATTGATGATAGCACTTGTAATATTATATGTAGGAAGACTTTGTCCATATGTCATTTGAAAGACAGATATCATAGCCTAACTTATACGTTTCAATAACTAATAAATACTGGAATGATAATGAAAATTATAGTTTATTTAGTAAATTATATCAATATATGGGTTTACTTTGGTTTGAATGAAATGTACTTTTTGGAAGAAAGCCTGCATAGAGATTGTTGCATATTTTTACTATAGTGGTCAGTCACTTCGAATTTGATTGCCAATTGAATTAAATAATTTTTGGTCGCCAAGGTAACTGAGGTTACTTGTACGTGAAGAGATAATAATATATTTTTGGCATAATCTTCGAGTTTGACACAAGATGTATTGAATTTGTTTGCACTATTTTCGAGTTCTTGTTTCTAGTTGATACTGTTAAGAATTTTCAGAAGTTCTCTCGCATTGTTCTGTACTATTCCCGACATTGCATCTGCAGGCATATAAAGACACATGGATTACATTCGAGCTAGTGGACAACCAGAAGAGCTACTTGAGTGACAAGCGTCAAAAGCAAATGAATATTATAACTTGTGTGGATACATTTTCTGTTTGATTATTATTAGTGCATTAATTTTTAGTGTTAATATTTCGTTATTTTAATAAATTGACGTATAGAATTTTTTAATGAATAATTGTTTTATTCCAAACCCAATGATCATTACGCTATATTCTCACATAGTAAACTACGAGTATAAAAGATTAATTTCTCCTCATTGCATATCTGCATATCCAGATAATAAATAAATAATATATTAATTATGATAATAATAATAACAATTTTACGTAACATCTAAATATTCCTAAAAGATTACTGAACATATATTTGATTGTATCAAATCATTAAATCATTTTGCCCTCAATGCTTTCATCTGAATTACTTTTATTAGAATCATAGGAAATTTTGTGACATAGTTTTGAAAACTTCTTTCTCAAGCTGACTCAATATTATCTTAAAAGAATTTCTTTGTGAACAAGTGTGAGTTTTCTGATAAACTTACAAAAAAAATGAAACTTACAAAAAAGTGCAGACAGAAACTTCAGAAAAGATAACCTGACAATTAATTATTATAAGTTAATCAAATATAATGCACAATAAGATTGAGATATATTTTTTTTTTTAATTGGCAACGTGATATTACTGATATTTGATCTGAATATGCATCTACATATTTATCAAAGTCTACTACAGATACATTAAATTATTATTTTCCATCCAATTCTGTTATCAAAGTAAGTGTAATTAAAAACATATATTTTGCAATATAATGCTTCATTATGAAAACTTGATGAAATTTTGCAATGAACAATATATAAAAGATGGAGACAAAAAATAGAAAAGATCAAATGCCAATTCGGGAAATCTTGGAATTTTTCTCAATACAAAAATCTGATATCAAAGTTGAATCTTAATATATTTCTTACACTAAAGAAGATTACCATCGAAATAAAAAGTATAGTCAATATAAGAGTTTAAACGTTCATAAATATTCGTAAACATTATAGAGAAAAAATTCAAGAATTTATTTTTGAACTGTTTGTGCTTGTGCATATAACATGCTTCTCAAAAACTGCTTTGCTATAAAATTAAAAAAAAAAAAAAAAACTGAATTTGTCGAGCTCTTAAACGAAAAATGACATAGACGAAGCGTTCCCTATACTACGCAATAGTTTCTTTTGTAACAAAACTTGACCTGGACCAGAAATAAGGCAGAGACGCTAGCTGTTACTATCCACCAATGTATGTTTGATGTTTTGGCGCGTTCATTGTTTGAAAATAACATGCAGTTGATATAGTTTTTAGTTTGTATTGTTCTTATCAAAATTATTCACATTTTTTTAGTATATCAATATTTAACCTTGGACATGCACACTTCATTTGTAGTTGCATAAGTGTCACACTGGGGTCACAGAAACCCCGAACGAAAACATAGTTTCTCTGAGAATTGGATGTTGTTTTGATCAGTTTTCATGATATGTAATCTATCCAGGATGATAATTAGAGCACAGTTGTTTATTTAAAATAAGGACAATGCATAAAAAGTATATATTTTTTGAATTTTTCTTGTTCAATGCAAAAAAAATAAGATCTTTCATGAATTTCGCGTTCAAGTTCCTCATTTATCAATGCAGAAGGGTCTTTGAATTCCAAAGTAGTCATTTTCTGCTGAAGTGTCAAAATGAAGAGTAATAAAGAGCTTCCAGCAATACCAATAAATCTAACGCAAATAGTCACACTGGGGTCTCAGAGACCAAAACAAAAACAAATTCATAAATTATGACCCACTTACTTCAGCTATCATCAGAATACAAATAGCATATACTGAAGACATTACCAAACTAAATTTACGAGGTGGTCACATCATACTATATCGACATTGTGCTTGTCCACAAGATAAAAATTGGAGCATGGGGTCTCTGAGACTTCCAGGATTAAAAGTAGGAAAACTAGCTAAAAATATTGCTTAATGTTGAAATGGTAAAAAGAGCTCTTAAAAATTTGTACCACACGGAAGCGTTAAGGACTTCTCAGCTTCTTAAACTGCATGGCATGATTAACATTTTCTCAGTTTTTATAGTAGTTGACCACAATTTTACATTTTATTTTACGATAATAATTTTATCAGCATTTGATAATCAACTATATATACTGGTAGGTGTTTAATCGATTTATCGTTGTAGTTCAAGTAGCAGTCTAAACAACACTTCGCAGTAAGGTTGTAAGATGACCACCCCGTAAGTCATTATAAAATCCAGATCATTTATTTTGCAACAAAATTAGAAATGCAAAACATGTAAATTAATAACTTGAATTTAGATGTAAATAGTGGAAATAAGAAATTCATTCAATTTTATAATTTCTTTTCTCTCTTGTCCAACTAGATAATTTCGGCTACACCTAATCCATCTTTAACAGCGAGAAGAATTATTCAGTTCAAATTTATACATGTATTTTAATAGTTAACTACCGCGAGAAAGAATAGTATTCATTTGTCAATGGGTTGGGGACGATCACGTAGTTTTTTTTGCATATTATATGATTTATTTTCAGAAATATTGATATTAGCCACATCAAGACACTAGCAAGACAGCAAATTAAACAGTTAGAGAAAATAAAAGGAGACGGAAGAAATGGAGCAATCATAATGAACACAATGAATAAAATCCTAGCTGAAGGACAAAATTCAGAACATAAGTTAGAAAATAAACAAGGTATTATAACTTTTATCAGTTCTTCAATAGAAAAAGCACAATGTAAACATAAGATTAAATTTCCCCAAAAACAGATATATTTTATTTCGACATTAAAATTAACAAGAGGATCATAAAAATAATATTTTATGTACAATGCAAAGTTTCCCAAACTTAATTATTTCCTTTAAAAAACTCACTAATCTTACAATTTTTTTCTAGTTCTGGATTTTCATGCCGCACTAAATGCAGTTGTCCAGGCATCGCAAAATCTTGAAGAGTGTATAATAATTCTCTATATGTATCCATGTAATGAATGTGCCAAAGTAATTGTTGAAGCTGGAATCAAGTACATATTCTACATGGAACTAAAAGATAGCAACATGATTCCCCAAACCATACTGTCTAACAGTATAGTCGTGGAGAAATTACACCTTACTGTAGATCATTTGTAAAAACATTAAAATTGAAATAAAATAAATACCGATAATACTAACGCTTTTATTTCGACAAAGGATGAAGATAATCTTGTAGAATAATTTGTTCTATTATTATTATATATGCTTAGTCAGAGCTGTTTCGCGATTGTTTAGGTAAAATATCTAGATGAAAATTAATCGAGATTCTAAGATTTTTATCTATTAGGTATCTAGCTAGATATTTTAATCATATTTCATCTATTACCTTATGAATATTCATAGCTCAGAGCAAAAGTACTGGTTTTGTAATCTGAAGTTCGTGGAGTCAAATCCAAGCTTCAGATAAAAATATGATTTTCACTGATTTATAATATACTCTGTGGCCTACTCGACATAAAAACTGAGAGTATTCGTAGCTTGTCGACTGGTAGCTTCATTCTACGGCTTGAGAATCTACCAATATGCACCATGAAAATATTGTTAAACGGACATATCAAATTAGAATCTTGTTCTCGATTAGAACAAAATCACTGTGCTAATTAAGTTGAATTATATCCCACTTGAAGGTTATAGTAAGCTTTTTCAATGGACACTTTTTGTATTATTCCTATAGCTGTGAAAAACTTGTATCTTATACTAACGTTTGAAATACAGAGTTTTCTCACGTGGATTCATTCCATTTGGCTCGTATTAGGTACTAACTTTTTGGGAGGTAATATTCCCATCTCAAGATTTAGGTAGAAACCTATTTATTTTCAATATAACTATTTTATATCAAGAAGGGATCCAGAGAACAGAATAAAAGAAAAAATACTTTAATTTACTCTAATAGCCTCATTCTCAATAAGTTAATACAGGGGCCACACTAATTAAGACGTTATGTGATAATAAATCAGGGTTGAAAAACGGTTTCTTATTTTAAAGAATTTTTATTGAATTTCATTAAGAAAAATCGGATTAGAATGATTACGTTACATGATATCAATAATTTTAGTTTCAATTTTAATTTCATTATTCTAGGTGTCTTAATAAGTACATGCACTATGCGTTGTAACAGTTGTTGTTATATATATTTTATTATTAATCTTTTTGAATTAGCAATCAAAGTTTGAAGTTTGTGTAGGTATTGTTGTTTTCTGTTTATAACCAGAAGTGGATTTTATATTACTTTGATTATTATAGTCGAATTATAAGTATTTATGATTTCATGATTTGCAAAAATTTTCAGAGCACTATTATAGCAATTCATCGAAAATGAATGGTCCGAATTGAAGATTTTTTATTCAAAATTAACCATGAATTTAAATGATCATATTTATATAAATTGGTAAGACCAAAGCAGCCTTATTCATAGTTGGATAAACTGGGTTTAAACGTGGTTTATCTTTAGATCCGTTTCAACTCTTACTCATAGATGCGGTTTAAACCAGGTTCAAATATTTAAACCTTCTCGCACCCTAGTTTAAATATGTGTTAAACCTAACCTATCTGTCAAAAATCAAGAACTGAAGTGACATGTTATTATAAAAATGTATATTTATTTTTATTAGATCCTGTAAAGATGATTATTGTTGTTACAGATATTCACTGTGTTAAATTATGTCATATTTTCATTGAAATCAGAAGAAGCAAAAATACATTCTGGAAAATATTTCGTATAAAACATCAAATTCACTCTATTTGAATGCAATATACACAATTGCAGCATATCAAGAAGTAGAAGATCTTTATTTAGCATTTGCATATTAATCCTGATTTGAAATAATATAATTAAATACTTGACAAGATCAAATATATATATATATATATATATATATATATATATATATATATATATATATATATATATATATATATATATATATATATATATATATATATATACATATATATATATATATATATATATATATATATATATATATATATATATATATATATATATATATATATATATATATATATATATATAAAAAAAAAACGAATCATCATCGTGAAGAAGATGAGGAATAAATTGATAGTTCTAGTATTAATTATTTTGAGTATTATTATTATTCATGAATAAATCATTATCTATCTCCATATAATTTTCTTATTTGATATATATATATATATATATATATATATATATATATATATATATATATATATATATATATATATATATACATATATATATATATATATATATATATATATATATATATATATATATATATATATATATATATATATATATATATATATCAAATAAGAAAATTATATGGAGATAGATAATGATTTATTCATGAATAATAATAATACTCAAAATAATTAATACTAGAACTATCAATTTATTCCTCATCTTCTTCACGATGATGATTCGTTTTTTTTTTATTACAACAAAGAATTCAACAAAGATCCCTTCAGTTCCTACATAAATGAAAAAAGTTATAAATTTGGTTGATTACGATAATAGAATAATCAATAGATATGATCATATTCCTTTGTTCTCAATCAAATCAGCAAAAATAACTATGAATTGGATTAAATCAAATAAGCAAACAATTCTTTTCACTGATTAAAATAATGAAACAATGAATAGTACATTAAAAACCATAAAATTCCGTCATAAGATCTTCTGCTTTTTCACTAAGACAATTAATAATTATTGTTATCAAGATTATAGTCTAAGAGCTGGCTACATAAAAAACCTTATTGTCGCTACATGGCTAATTCCTTTTGGAAAAGGATCTTTTTGTGGAGCCAAGTTTGAATCGCCTTGTCTGCCAGTCCGAATCCGTGGCTTTTGCACATTTTGAACTTGATATTCTAATTCAAATTGCCAGGAAATCTTCTGTCAATTTTGACGAAAACAATGCCATTCACAACATAGTTTCCTTGGTTACCGACTATTACTGCCGTCAAACTGACATTCACAAAAGAAAAAGTATTCATGAAAAATTTACTATATTTTACTGAAATTGGTACGACCGAAAATAAAACATTGTAAGACACACATGTAAAAATTCTCTGATGCACTCATGTGCACTTAATCTAAGAGCTGGCCACATAGAAAAGCTTGTCATCGCTACTTGACTGATTCTTATTATGAAAGGATCCTTTTGTGTAGGCAAGTTCAAATCGTCTTGTCTGCTAGCGGGATCCTGTGGTTTATAGTAGGGATGGATGGTGTAATAAGTGAAATTTCGATATTAAATTTTTCATAAGATACATGTATTATAATTAGGAAAATAGCTTCTATTTATTCTTGAGAAACACGGTAAATTGTTGGCTGTTTGCTTGTGGCTGAAGTGCTGGCAGTCAGCGCGAAATTAGAGTAAAATTTCAAATGGAAAAATTATCACATAAATGCATGCCGATTGAATAAATATTATATTCATGTATTAGAATAGTCATATGCAAAATGGCAAACAAAAAATCATGGCTAAATTCACGGCTGACAGATATAAAAAGTGCGCTTGTGCTAAAGCATTCACACCCGAACACAGAACATTTTCTTTTTGAATGATTACATTCTTTTTATGTTCACCAAATGAATATGATATACAGAAGTGACCTTTGATAAGTTCGACGTGCTACCTCATAGATGTGAAATTTTTCTTCTGTAAATGTCAGTTTGACGACAATAGTAGATGGTAACTGAGGAAACGATATTGTGAATGGCATTGTTTTCGTCAAAATTGACAAACTTTTTTTGGAAATTTAAATTAAAATATCAAGTTCAAAATATCCAAAAGCCACGGATTCGCGCTGGCAGACAAGGCGATTCGAACTTGGCCCCACGAGAAGATCCTTTTACAAAAGGAATTAGCCATGTAGCGATAACAAGATTTTTTATGTAGCCAGCTCTCCGTCTATTAGGATCTATTTTCACAGCTAAAATTATATGAATGATTTTTCATCATGTATTAGTAAGGGTTTTTATCGAAGATTTCTCCGTCTCTATAACCTATGTTTTCCGGAATAATTTGCTCTATCTGTAGTCAAGTTCTGGTTCTGTCAAATTATAAACCATATCATAATCAATATTCCGTTTATTTATCTTCAGAAACTTTAAATTTACAGCAACTCTTTCAGTTTCATATTTATCAATACATTTCAAAGCGAGTATTAATTTTTGTTCGTATATCTATTTTGTTGTACTGGCCAATCGTTTATTCATTTTGACCTAATCAAATCAGCAAATATGATAATCCTAGTGAATAATAACTGTCAAATGTCAATGCATATCAAAAACAAACCAAAGCCTATAAGTCAGAATTCTTGGATCTGATTTAAACTCAGTTTTGTTAGACCTAGTTTAGAACTGGTTTAAATATCTTTATGAATTGATTTATTTAGACTAGGTTTAAACTAGGTCTAGTAAACCAAGACTAAACCTGGTTTTATGTGTCTTACTATGAATAAGGCTGTAAATGTTCTATCTATATGGAAATAATAGGAGAAGTGTGAAACCCTAATCGCTGTGGATATGGGTTTCCGCATGTGCGAAACGAAGAACATACAATGAGGATAGGATTTATACTTACTTTAGTTGTAATACCCAAGCTATCCGGCTTATATTTCATCCAAAAGAATATAAAAATAGAAGAAGAGAGTTTATTATGATAATAATATTTTCAATTATCTGAAAATAATAGAATGAACTAAGCATCCTTTTTCCCTACCCTCGATAAATCAACATAATCGAAAAAACAACTGTCTCCGTGCTATATTGAATGCAGGAATGCACAACAGCCAGCAATAATTACGCCATATCTATTGTAGCATTTATTAGGTTCAAAATAAAACACAACTCTGAAATAAATGGAAACTAAAATTTATTAATTGAAATAAAAACATCATTCACTAATACTTTATCTGCTGATCTTAATTATAATCTGACTCATATTTATTTATGTAACAATATTTATTTTGTACCATACTTATTCATTTACTACGCCACTGTTCTTTAGATTTAGGCTAAGGTTGAGCCACACCTCGATTTCCGGGATACGGCAGCTGCAAAAAATTTGTTTCCAATTGTAATTAATGTATGAAAAATATTGGTATAATTTTTTTTCTGTGTAGGCCATTAATGCTGGTACGTTTTTAGGGTCATGATGAATATAAGTGATCGTCAGGCGTTCAACGCGGGTAACGATAGCAATGATCGCACCAAGAAATGTTTATGGTGCGTTAGGCTTGAGAATTGAGAAAAATGGAAGAGGGATAGCGAAAAATTTCAACGAAAAACTAGAATTAATTATTATTCTTATGTGATATGATCCATTCACAGTATTAATTTATAATGATACATACATACTGTTAGAGTCCATTAGTATTATCAACTATCGTGGCACTAGCAGAAATACAAAATATTGAATAAAGAGCAAAGAGCATCGAAAGAGCATGATCTCCTAAGGGAGGAAAAATATTTTTTTAACCGCGAAAAGGAGTTCTTAATGCCTTCGATTCCAACTAGATCTACTTTCATGGAAATTACATATCTCTTCTCAAATAACGAAAATTCTTTATAGGAATTCGAACCTAATAAACGCAATTCAATGACAGAGTTGATCGTGGGATTAAGAAATTAGAGAATATTGCAACAAGCTGTAAGTAAGTTGAAAGGAGTTGTACGTAATTTGTTTACAGGATGAAATACGAGATTAGGATGATTTCAAAACAAATCTTAATCACAAAAGTGGATGAAGCTGATCTTCATTATCGTACAGTGCAACGTGCGAGAGAGTGGAGGTTCGTAAAAGTGACCTTGTTCGGATGGAGCCTTTCATCCTCGTTGTTTCACGCCGAACAACACCACATCATCTCGCCCGATGGAAGCCTCTAGCAATATTCCAGAAATGTGGTAGAACATTCAAGAAATGGATATTTCTATATATAAACCTAAGCAAACGATTTGAAGAGTAGTGTAATGGTGAATCTAGATCAGCGAATATCAAACAGTGAAGTGATCAGTGTATATAAATAGTTGAAGATAAATATCTGCGGCTTTGTTTAAGATAGTAGTAAGTGATAAATAAATAATATAGTGTTGTTTAGTGATATCGAGAGGAATAAAACTTTTATTTCATTTTCAATTATTAAATAGTGATTTTTATTTAATTATAAACTATTTCTTTAAGCAATAAACATTACAACAGCATCCGTTATAGATGTCGACCTGCACCAATCAAGTAATCGGATTAAATTTATTTCTGATGCAATTAAATATGTAAATAAGAGTAACATTGATGAGTTTAAAGAAATCTGTTCACGGTTATGTTTAATTAAAAAATCGATATTTATTTTTTCCATATTTTCATCGATCTTGTAACCAAGAAAATTTAACACTAATTGAAACTATAAAGCCTATAAGATATGCAAACATAAGATTATTTATCTTTTTCAGTACCACTTTAGGTAAATTTTAAGATGATATTTCAACGTTGTGTTCTCTGTTTTATGGATTAATCTTTCATGATCCATATATTTGCAGATAAAGATGAATATGTTTGGGGGCTATGGTCTCCGGCTAGTATCATGACAACTCTTCAGTTACTTGAATGCAATGCAACAAATGTAAACTGCATATTCTCATTTGTTTTGAAACTGGTTTGCCAGTTCGTCTTTTCAAGATCCATGCTTTTAAGGTAAAAAATTTCAATGTTGAAAAAACATACGTTTATATTTTAAATTGCTTTGTGGCTATCGATTTCGGATAAAATCCATCCTCAGGCCGTACAGCTGAAATATACATTTTATTTGAATATGTGAAGAATATAATTATTTGTAAATTTTTGAGAAATTGTTATTTGACAGTTTTGTTTAAATTTAAATTTATGTTATAAAATTGTTAAAAAAATATATGGAACGTATGTTAAATCAGGAAAGGAATGAATACATAGGAAAATGCTGAGAAAGGAGAACAGAAGAAATGGTACCATGTGCTGAATTTAGAAAATGAGGTTATGTGCAAAATTTGAATTTAAATAAAGCATAAGTGCATGCTAGTAAATAATATAATAAAGTAGCTCACCGTCAGTTAATATGCAGCAGAAAATAAATAGATCATGTTGTTGCAGAATGTGTTAAATTTTAAAAAATGACGAGAGCACTTGAAAATACGTGCTTCAGGATCAAGAAGATGAAATACATTGAAAAATTTTAGCGGAAGTTATGTGTTGTGTGGTGTTCGCTGGGTATTAAAAGGCGGTAAAGTTTTGAATATATGATTTTCAGGAAAAACAGTTATTTCGTTCAAAATTCTTTCATCTTCAAGTTTCATATGTTTTAAAATTTAACACATTCTGCAACAACATGATCTATTTATTTTCTGCTGCATATTAACTGACGGTGAGCTACTTTATTATATTATTTACTAGCATGCACTTATACTTTATTTAAATTCAAATTTTGCACATAACCTCATTTTCTAAATTCAGCACATGGTACCATTTCTTCTGTTCTCCTTTCTCAGCATTTTCCTATGTATTCATTCCTTTCCTGATTTAACATACGTTCCATATATTTTTTTAACAATTTTATAACATAAATTTAAATTTAAACAAAACTGTCAAATAACAATTTCTCAAAAATTTACAAATAATTATATTCTTCACATATTCAAATAAAATGTATATTTCAGCTGTACGGCATGAGGATGGATTTTATCCGAAATCGATAGCCACAAAGCAATTTAAAATATAAACGTATGTTTTTTCAACATTGAAATTTTTTACCTTATCTACCGACATACCACCATGGAGACTTTTATACAAAAAATCCATGCTTTTCTTTTATTCACAAGTTCTGAATCGCCTAGATCATTGTTGATCAAAACTTTTCTTTTGCCTTCTCGCGGCAGGCCATAAAAACTTAAATTTCGATTTTTAGCCATCCTCGAATGACAACTGTACACACAAGAGTTCACATTGCTTATTTTTGGTTCAGCAGGGTCCATAATTGTAGATATTTGAGAGTATCAGAGAAAATGAGCGGTTAGGAATAAAGATTAAAAAAGGAAATTAATCTTGAAAAAGACTGGTTTCATTAGGAATATTAGATCTCGAAAAATTAAGGAACGGAACGAATAATTAAAAAATGGAAGAATCATCTAGATGATGGAAGCGCATTTTTGACAGCTCATGAATGCTTGTTACTTCAGAGATTTCGCAAATTACCATCTCTTACAATTACTGAGCTTGAAATCAAGCAGTTTGGGCAAACTTACGAAACAGCAGCTTCCATTTAGTACTAGTTTCAAGTTGACTATTTAATAGGTACATAATTTATACATGTACAAACTCAAAAATATCTTTTAATCTTCATTGTTTAGTTATTGACTGACAGGAGGTCAAGTGCTGTAGCTTAAAATGATAATTTGGTCTTTATCAAAGCTATATAAAAAAAAAATACACCAAAAGTGAACAAATTTTCATCCAATAATAATAATTCATTCTAATAAGCTTCAAATTCGCGTCAAACAAGTCATTGAATGAATCCCGGACAGATTTGACAACTGTACATAATAATAGTGACACCAGCGGCGAAAGTTGTAACTAAATTTTTATCTACTTTAATAAATTTTAGTTGCCATATCCCTAATGTCATAGATATCTATGGACATTGTTTCACTTGAAACAAGTAATTGAATAATTCAATTTTCCACAATCACTGAGCTTGAATTAAAGCAATTTGTGCAAGCCTACGAAACAGCAGCTTTTATTTAGTACCAGTTTCAAGTCTGTAAATAGTATAGTTGCTGAGATCTCAGCGTCACGCCAGCCAGCCAGCCAGCCAAAGTGAATATAATAGCGCTTTTTTCGGAAAAATGCGCTAAAAAGAATTAAAATCATAAGATATGACACAAACAAAGCAAAACTCTACTACTACTTATGACGCTTCAGACACATTACCGTTTTGGAAGGTTTATATGGTTGTCACTAGAGGGCTACAAATTAATTTTAGTCGCCAATATAGCCTTAAACAGTAAAAGGTAAGCAACCTTGAACAGATTTCTTTAGGCAATTGATCAACGTTATTTTTGCTTACATATTTTATTTCATAAAAAATAAATTTCATTCGGTTATTTGATCGGTTCAGGTCGACACCTATAACGGATCTTAGACTATTATTGTCAACAAGAAAGAAGAAATACGAAGAAAGTAATGAAATCTATGTCTATAAAATGGAAGCCATTGCCAATAGAGGATAAAGGTAACATTTCAAGGTGAAAAATGATTAAATATATAATTTCAGGATTACGTGATAGAAATATCAAGAATATTAGCTCTTGAATGAAATGTATGAAGTTGGATTCAGAAATAATACAAAAAAAAAAACTATTTAGACAATCACAAGCAACAAACAACGATTCAATAAAATGTTTGATTTGCAATAAAACAGAACATGAAGCAATTCACACTGTCCTGAACAATAGATGTCGATGTAAAAATTGTAATTAATTGAACATACGGATAGTGATTGCGGATTGGAAAGGCCATCTGAGGAAAATAAAGCTGAAAAAAAGGTGAAAAAGATATGTTTCTCAGGTAACGTATCCAAAAATATTGCAACAAAACTCAACTTGTTCGTCGGTTGGTAAATTTATTTTCAACTAAAGCTACAATGATGATAAAAAAAATCCACTAATAAATGCTTCTACTTATGACCGACGTTAAACTAAACAACTAGCACTACACCTATTTATTATTTATACAATAACACTGTCTGCTATTTACTTCCACTGCTTCATTTATTTTCACTCTTGCGCGCTCCGTATCCAAACTACTAACAATTATTCTCCGCTCGACCTTAGTCCCGGATTTATATATCCCCGGCTATGGTTTCTCGAAGATTCTAAAAATTTCTAGTGGGTCACACCTCAGACGTCCTTGGCGCATCAGTTAGTTGCGTTTGCCACTCGTTCAACTACGTATAGCATGTATAGCAGGGGTTTTGTTCGTTACAATATTATCATGGAAAATTGATAAATATATACATTGAGAACATTAAGAGAAGATGCAGCTTGGGAAACGGTACCTATAAAATATCGCGATTACGGAAGAATTCTAATCAAATTCGGTAATGGTATCTGCGAAATCATAGGGAATAGAACGTTAATTATATTATTTAGTCAAATGAATACAGAAGTCAAGGTTCATGTAGTATCGGGTGATGCGTAAAAAGAATCAATGAGGATTGGTGATTCTACTTCAGATCAAGATAATTGAGGCTATTCTGTAACTCAATCGATAAATTTTTATCGATCATTATCTATTTCAGCCAATGAACGAACGTAGCACTGACAAAAACTCTGAATATTCACTTGTTACAATTGTTTCCATTTGTCAAAAATCTTATCGATCGATAATAAGTAAATGATTGAGTTACAGAATACGGCCAAATGTCATGAAAATGAAAAATTCATTTGGAGATTTGGATAATTCCTTAATACTACAGGAAGACTTACTAACACAGACAAGGCATATCAAATAAAACAAAATAAATTCAATACAAATTAAGAATATTCATGTCAACGAAGGTTTGGTTAAGGAAACGAAACAACAAATACCTACATAATACTCTCAATACATACCGGGGCTGTTTTGAAAGAATCTCAAAGAGATCGGAGCTAGCAAAAGTGAAACAATGCAATTGAACTGTTAAAAGCAACTTTGGTACTATACAAGCTTCATAGGTTCCCTTATGTCACAAGGGAGAAAGTCAATGAAAAAATACAAGCAATGTTAAATGATGGAGTAATCCAAGGTCCGTAAACTATACAGGTTACCTTAATGGGCCAACTCTGCTTCAATTGGTCAGTCGAGAATACGTCACCGCTAGCCCTAGGAGGCCGCGCCCACCGCGGTCTTAGCATTGCATTGCTACAGCAGTATTCTTTCTTTTTTTGACAAATTTGCTCTCATTTTATCAAAAACAGAAACTATTCTTATATTGAAAAAATTACTGACTCCTAGGCACTAAATTATAAAGTGCCTAAATAGTGGATCATATTATAAGGAGTTAAAATTAGGCTTCATGTGCTGAAGTTTGCAGTTTGCCTGCCTCATTACGTTCGGCAGTCAAAGTAATCGAAGCACATAAAGCCATTTTCGCTCCGAATGATATATACTATTTTTTTCTTCAAACGAGTACCTGAATTGTGACACATGAAGTTGATATATTGATTTTTAGTGCGATGCAATTAGCTCTAAGATCAAGCTGAATCATGATACCTGTCATTGTTACGATATGAACAAACACAAATTTAAATTGGAAGAGGAATCAAAAGGGTCATCTGCTGATATTAATAATCTCCCAGGCGAAGTGAGTGCGAATGGTTTATTTCAAAACCCAATTTTTCCATAACTGTAGGTACATTCACAATGAATATTACTGAATTATTTTGCTGAAATATTAGATTATTTGGAAATAATCAGCAAAAATATAGACGTTATCTATGCGTCGAGAATAAAACCTCAAATGTATCTCACCTTTATTTCAAGAGATGATAAATTTGTGTTTAGAAAAAATGCACAGTAGAATAAAATAACACAGGATGTGAAGAGCGAAGCTCCAATAGTTCTTGATTGCAAAATGTCACTTTTGCATTCGAGAATAAAAAAATTTTCCTACTCGCTACACTCACTAAGAAATTATTCGAGAATGCAAAAGAATCTCGCCAACATAAATCTAACAACATTTTCTCGAAAACCAGGACTCAAAATTGATGAAAATGTGAAAAAAATCAATTAATGTCACTTTTAATGTTGCTATGATACCAATATAGTTCATTTCAGTAAAAGTACTTTGCATCCTGACTGCAAGAGATTTCGAAAAAATTCGAATTTTATTATATCAAGCGACAAACGCTGAAGCAAGATATAGACAGGGCTAGCAGTGACGTAGTGCTCCCTCTGTACACCGCTCAGCGATACCCACAAGCTGACTGATTGAGGTAACCTGTATAGTCTACGGACCTTGGGAGTAATCTATGAGTCAATATCAGAATATGTCAGACCGTTTGTAATAGCAAGGGAACGATCACGTAACTTCTTTGCTACAGCCAATCCCTGTCTGGGTAATATACAGTGACAGTTACTTGTTTACTTTCAGTTCGTTGTTAAACAGGCTTATAGTCTTAATATCTATCAGCTGGATATTTTCTAAAAGAATGAAGTCTTTTTATTTCGAAAGTTTGCCTGGTGACTTGAAACAGGCAGAAGTAATAGTTCATAAGTTTTGATGGACAAAATATCAAAATTGAGATGAAATTAATTAATTCAAAACTGTGAACTAACTTAACTTGTTTCGAGAAACGGGCTATTAAAGCTGGAACTAACACAAAACACATGTAAATAATTAAAATAGTACAGCAGTCACAGCACATTCGCAACAACGAGGCTTATCTTCATATAATCTTTAAAAATCAATATTAAGAGCTAAAACTAATTCAATACATGTAACAATGAGAGAAATAGTCCAAAAGTCACAATATACACACAAAAAAACCGCAAAAACACTAATAAATACCAGCAGCACAAAAATCAAGCAAACAAACAAAGAGGTCACAACGCTTACGAAATGTCACTTTGACGTTTGCTATCCAAACAGGGATTGGTTGGAGCAAAAAGTCACGTGATAGCCCGCAACCCTTGGTAAAAAAGAAGGATGCCACTGTGACTTGTTAACAGGGTTATCAAAAAGCCAGCCTATTAGGTTTTTTCAAAATAAAGATTTATTACATTAATGAAGGAAAAATCTTTTCAGAACTCATTTATAAATAAATATGTTTTATTGGGATATAAGTTATTATTTATTACATTGTTCATGTAATACATGTTGAAAATAAGCACAATAAACACTAGTTTATTACATTTCTACAATATAATGTAATATGATTTTTACTAAACTGTACAAGTTTATTCGCGGAAATATTTATGCGTATACTCTTCTAACGAACTTAAGCAGCTCATAATGCCGCTTGTACTTTGATTTCTGGATGAAAATACTGTTTAGGTCGTAGTTGAGTTTCAAACATAATAGTCCTCTTGCCAAGAAGAGGGTTTTTTTGAGAAATTATTCAATCAATTTTCCAACATGCCTAAATTTTTATAATAACTGTGTTTTTTCATCACATCCCTGCTTGCTAATGCATCCGCTAAATTTCTACAAGTGGGAAAAGAAAATGTAATTAATATGGACGACATAGTAATTCTAGTTTAAGAAGGGCTGGAAAATTTTCTCGAACTTCTACAGAAAGAAGGCTCGACTATGAAATTGAAGATTATGTAAATTTCTTGAAGTATAAGTTTCCTAGGATTTGAAGTCGATGGAAAGGGAGTAGAACTAGAAATGAAAAAGATATAAGCAGTAAAAAAATTTAAAAGGCCTGAAAACGTAAATGAAGTGCATCATGAATTTTTTAACTTGGTTTCATTTTTTCATAAATTTGTAAAAGATCATACCTCAATCGTGAAGCCGTTAACTAGAAAAGATAGTTCTTTTCATTGGAAACAAGATAAAGAACAAGCGTTCAAGAATTTAAGAAAAAAAATCTCAGCGAAAAATCATCATAAAGTTCTAAGGCTGAACATCAAATTAATATCGATGTGAGCAAAATTGGTATCGCATAAATTATTTTGCAACGAAAAGACCAGAAAAAACCATGAAAACCAGTAGCATTCTTTAGGAAGAAAACAGCTTGTGAGACTATATTTCATAAAAAATTCTGAAACATTCAATTATTTGTTCCACAAAATTTCAAATCTAAGAATCGGTTTTGACACCATCATCTCAGATCGGGGAGCAACTGTATACACGTGTTTCGTCCTTATTAGGACTCGTCAGTACAGTATAGTCAAGAACCCAAGATAGTCAGGACTTGGATCCCAAAGTGTTTAAACTCATAAGGATAGATGGACATGCCGTAACTGGCTTAATGCTCGATAGATGGCGCTGCATATAGTTTTTACTTTTTGCAGTCCATCTATCCTTATGAGTTTAAACACTTTGGGATCCAAGCCCTGACTATCTTGGGTTCTTGGCTATATTGTACTGACGAGTCCTAATAAGGACGAAACACGTGTATACAGTTGCTCCCCGATCTGAGATGATGGTGTCAAAACCGATTCTTAGATTTGAAATTTTGTGGAACAAATAATTGAATGTTTCAGAATTTTTTATTCTAATTGTTCCACAGCATAAACTTTGTTACAAATAATTTGTGACATCTACTTTAACTATATTTCATAGTTACGAATTAGAAGGCTTTTGCTGTTGTTGAGACACATCCGATTTCGAGTTCAGTTATTTGACGAAAGATTCACAATATGCAATAATTGCGGATTATTGAAGACGGCCATGATCTAACGAGAAATAATGCTAAGAATAGTAAGGATATTGTATGAGTAAAAAGCTAACAGAAAAAGGTTTCCCAACAGTTATACAATTAGTTGATCCTAAATTCAAATGAAAAACCAGTTAATAATGATGTATATTAAATCATTTGAGTTGTAATAAATTGCTATTTAACAAATTCTAATCAATTTGAATTTATCACAGCCCACTGAAAAGAATCTTATCTACATCAATTTTTTTTCCCGAATAAATAACTATATTTTCTTATTCGTCTTGATCTCAGACCATAAAAATTTTTGATCAGTATCCTGATATCAGCCAATAGGTACAATTTTTTCCTAATTTAATCAATATTTATTCGCAAAAATGGAAAATTATGAATACTTATAATTACAATCGTGATAAGAATATGGAAAAAATGAGCTGATGCGATAAAATAATCATATATAACAATCATAGTCCCACCTTTTAAATTAGTCGGCTGTAAGACTGATTTATTAATAAATTTGTAATAAATTATCTAGTATTTCAATCATTTCTCTATAAAACAATTATCTTAATTGAGGAACAATGGAAGTAGGACATGAAAATATGTAATTATTTTAAATAAATTAAAAAGTGATATGAGCATGAAAATGTTTTTGTCGATAAAAAAAAATATACTTTTAGTCTCAATCATCAGTCCAGGGTGTATACCAAAAAATTTGATGAAAATTCCCTGATATTTCCAGGTTTTCCAGGTCATTTTTAATAAAATTCCAGACAGTAACATTCAAAAAATTTGATAGATGTTAAAATATATGCAATAAACTTGATATCCTTACGTACGAATTTATATTAATTAACAAAAGTAAATGCGCTTTAATATTTTTTTATGGATTTACAGATCTGTAAAACTCATGGATTTGCACAGAATTACAACTTAAATCATTCACTGTATTAATTGTGCTACTGTGCTTCATACGACAGATGGCACTAGTATTTTACAGAGTGAAAATTTCATGTATTTGTATTAATAATGTATAAATATCCTATAATTTATTTTTCTCAGACAAATAACAAAAATTCCCTGACGATTCCATGATATTTCCAATTTATCTAAATTCCCTGATATTTCCAGGTTTTCCAGGTTTTCCAGGTTTGGTATACACCCTGTCAGTCATATATGCTTCAGGCCAAAGAAGTTGCATTAATTCAATTTGAGGGAAGTACAGTTCCAACAAAAGGTGCAGTTATCGTGAACAGCAAGGGTGAAAAGATTGGTGAAGGACGAGCCAAGATGCCATGTTCTGGACTATTCAATGAGAGTTTGGAATTTTATGAGCGACAATTTTATGGTAAGAAAAAGTAATATGTAACTTTCGGAAAAAAACTTTCAATAGGAATTTTATATATGCATGTCACTTCAATAGAAAAATAAATTGATTGTAAAAATACAATACAATAATAATTTGTTATTCGTGAATGAAATAACCTCAGTGTGACAATAAAAAAACTGGTAACGATTTTTCACGAAAAAACCAAAAAATTCTTGATCACACTGCTCTCGAAAATCATTTAGTTACCGGTTTCGATCACTGAGTGATCATCTTTAGGCTACCGGTGAAACTACAAAAAAAGAAAAAAAAATAATTAAATTCAAACATACTTACAAGCAAGTGCAAATTTAATAATAACATCTAATGTGGTAGCTTGCACAATAAAATTACAGGGACTACAAAAGTAAGTGGCGTCAAGTAGCCAGTGCGAATAAGAATTATCTGGTTTTTTCTTTATAAAAATCCTTACCAGTTCCGTTTATTATTCAATATAAGCCAAGATAGAAGCTATAACGTTGTTTGAATTTACTTTTTTTGTTTCTTTAAATGAACCTATCTAATCTAGTGATTAGGGAACCAACAAATTATACTAACCTACATGAGTACATTCCAGGTATTTGTTATGAAACAGACTAATAATAATTAGCCAAAGTTGTAAAACTTCAAAAACAAATCATAAATTTTTTCTACGGTCGTAAAGTAGACACTTCACACTCCGTAAACGATTCGTTAATTAAGTGAGGCATTTTCTTGATTTCAATGTCACCTTGTGCTTTTGGCTCTCTTGTTGTGTACTTAATAATTGTCAAAATATGGAGGTTGCGTTCCGTAGATAAAAAATTGTATGCATTACGAGTGTAAACAATAATAAAGTCTCGTCTCGTCACCATTACTTGGCCTGATGTATAGTGCTCATCAACGGTACTCAACTTTAAACTCTTGTTGTATAAATTACTATCATTGTCCCCCGATAAGTTCTCTTTGTTTATTTCTTTTTTTGCTAAAAATATAAATTAAAAAAGTGATAAAAAGATGATTTTTTCAATAAACACCCAACTTTAGAGGGCCAATTATTTCACTTTCAATTAAAAATAGATTAACCGCGGGTATCATTTCCAAAATGTCCTTACAAGATGTACTTGTTAGTTTCTGGTTTACAATAATAATAATTGAGTGTATTTAGTTTCTTCTATTGCTTGCAGCAAAAAAGTTTTTCCATATGACATAAAATCTAGGGTCGAATCCAGGACTGATATCAAATAGTATTCATATCTCGATTTATATGTATATTTCATATTATTCAAAAATACTGCGATTTTGTTTTTGTTTTTTGCTAGGTTTTCAATAAATGTGAAAATACTGTTCAAGTATTAGATTTCCATTTAAGAAAGACTATAAAGAACTCTAGCATTAAAAAAAAAAGGGAAAAATTGATGGAAAATCCCATTCAATTCTTCCGAACATTTCATTTCATAAGGTTTTTTTGAAAAATTGAAAGCCCAAGTTGTGAGCTTGTTCATTATATTATATTAGGTATATATTCGGTATATATTCGTGCTAGATCTTGGAATACCCAATAACAATAATAAATCAAATCCAAATCAATTTAATCTTGAATATTATTTCACGTAACTTTGTGATAGTTTCAACCATTACGGTCATCATCGGAATAATAACTAAAATAGTTTGTCAAACCAGCCAGACGTCTATAGTTTCTTAAAAAAATGCATCATATTTCAATTTTTTTGATAATGTTCCAATTGTATCTTAAGCCCGCCGCACACGAGGCAATTTTCTATGCAATTTTGTTCACTTAATTTGCAGCAAGCTTTCTTGCGCACTGGGCCGCTTTGAGCTGCACTTAGTGTGACACTTATTTTCGCATCACACGATGCAAGTTGCGCCACTCATTCTGACTCTAGAACGTAGACTTGGTAGACTTGTTTATTACAAATATGTATGTTGCCGAAAATACTCGTCGGAAGAGAGCAAGAGCATTTGCTGCAGTTATAGCTTGCGAATCAATTAGAATTACGAGAGAAAAAAAAAAGAAGAAATAACTTTGGTCAAGAGAGTGACTTTTGAGAAGGAATCAAGGCCGCAGAGTTTTCAACATGTTGTTAGACGAGCTAGCAGGGTGTATATGAACCCTGAAAAACCTGGAAATGTCAGGGAATTAAGATAAATTGGAAATGTCATGGAATCGTCAGGAATTTCTGATATTTGTCTGGAAAAAATAAATTATTGGATATTTATGCAATTATGCATTTTTACTCATAAAAGTACATCTGTGCAAATCTATAAGTCTTCCAGATCTATAAATTCATGAAAAAAAAATTATTAAAGTGCATTTACTTTTGTCGATCAATGTAAATTCGTTCATAAGGATATCAAGTTTGTTGCGATTTTGTTTTTAATTTACAGTTTTATAAGGTTGAAACAGAATTGCAGCATTAATGTGTGATTATATGTAAACTTGTATCAAACTTTTGTTTTTTAATGTCTCGAATTTTATTGAAAATAACCTGGAAAACCTGGAAGTCATAGAATTTTCATTAAATTTTTTGGTATACACTCTGAGCTAGGGTACATAAACATAACCTCATTTCCACTAGCCATAATTTTTACTTATTTGTATCTCAAAACACCACAAACACAATGCACTAATGCTGATGCGACATACAACTCAGTGATGTAGTCACGTGATTTCGTCGTCTGCTTTGATTGGCTGTGGACAGCAGCCAACAGCGCAGCAAGTGCGAAAAATAGCACCAAATCTATCTTGTAAAACAAGTCTCGGGGTAAGTCTAGTACCCCGCAGCGCACCGAATTTCTTGCATCGGAGCAAGCGTGGCAGCCAGCGCAGCTCCAAGTGAACAGAATTCCTTGAAAAATTGCATCGTGTGCGGCGAGCTTTACTTGACTACTGCAATGAGCAAAATAAGAACTACACACATGTCATTCTGATGAACATAAATATATTATATTTTGATATCATTTGTGTTTGGATATATTTTTGTTTTATGAATAGAATAAATATATAAGAAAATTGGTTCCAATAATTTTCTGAAGATACCAGGCATGGTTATATTAAATGCAAAATGCAATTGTAGGTTGACAGATGACCATAAGCACATTGTGCACACTTTTGCATGTATAGTCTGTCCAAGGCTACAATAATACTTGTTTTGAATAATTTCATTCTCATTTTATCAGATAGAATAAAATATTAATTACTTTGGAAATTCTACTACAACATCCAAATGTGTTTTAAAATTAATTTAAGCACCTAAAGGTAAATTCATATTTGCTTGTTCTGACTATACACATATGAACAGTTGTGACGTCATTTTGAGTACCGCAAATTGTTTTTTTCAAAATTATGAAATAAAAGTGTCAAGTGTATTCACTTTTTTTTGTACCAAAATTATTAAGTTATTCATAATAATTTTTGTTAAAGATTCTTATTTACACTCAATTATATTGATGATTCACTTGATTCGAACTGTGATTTCGTTCTGAAGTAGAAATATAAATGAATCAATAGAAAATACAAACAAAAATATATGAAAATAATTTGAATCGATGATTCTGAAAAAAACATCACATGATTTAAATCATTCGAACAATTTAAATTTCAAATCAAGCCAACCTTGACTATAGTAAAACTTTGAATCACAACAAATTTAAGATCTAAATAAAGTTGATCAACTTTTGCCACTGATCATTAATACGTCACGGTACGTCACGAATAAAAACTTATATAAAGGCCGTATGACACGATGCATAATTTCTATCAAAAATCTTCACAATTTTTTTAACATTATTTTGAAGGCCTGTATGTCACTACTACAAAATTTTGTACAATAATTTGTTCACGCATCTGCGCACATGCTACTTCACGTGACAATTGTCAGATTGAACAAAAATATTAAGGAGGTGTATTCGATGTAGCACTTAATTAGGAATCAGTTGAAATTGAAATGGATTATAGTTTTTGAATAAAAAAATATATTATTTACCATCTAGTAATTCTGGAAAACCTTTTCAAACATTGAAGTTGTTGTACGTGAAAGTTGCTCCGACATGCCTGGACGGTTCTATATTTATAATTTAAGCTACTAATAAGATTAACGTTTTCATGGAAAACAATACGTAGATACTTCAATATCTTGTAAATCATTTACCGGTAAAATATCAAATAGCCACCATCTAATTATCAAACAAAAAGTAAAACAAATTTTCAATTTTCAAAAAAATTGTTATTGACAACAAGATGCGCATGCGCCATATTCTTTAAAAAATGCTGGCAACATTGCATTTACTTCAAACAAATATTATACGGAAATTCAAAAAGATTTATTTCCTGATGAATCTACCACGTCTTCGTGATCTTTCTTCTTGCTCCATACTTGATCTTTTCTTGTAAATTTGACCTAACCTCACTTTTATAATATACTGTCACCACGAAGGAGACACCGTGGACGCCACGCGGAGCGTTCACAGCGTTGCCAAATAATTTTTCGATACTACAGTACTCAAAGACAGAATAATATTAATAATTATTTCGAAAGTAATTTAACTGATATTTTTCCATTTTTACGATGTCAGTGAAACAAATAAATCACATAATGCTTTTTAGAATTGCTTATGATATAAAATGCGATATATTTATTTTTACAGGAAGATACTTGACTAACATCGCGAATACACCTCCTTAAGATGGATGAAAGAAGATTTGTGGAGCATAATTTAAATTATTATTGATATCATCGATAATACTTATTGTTGAAAATAAGAATATCTCAAACCAACAACGTACACAAAAATAACAGACTAGAATGTATATTTATGCCAGTACACATTGATATTGCGCACATATTGAATGTTCACGCATCTGCGCACAAGCTACTTCACGTGACAACTGTCAGATTGAATAAAAATATTAAAATGGATGAAATGAAATTCTTCAATTAAAATTATGATTTCATCCCTATAGCACGATATTTCTAAAATAATCCTAATTCTCACACCATCAATTCATATTTGGGCATAATTGAGTGTCAAACAAATAAGAATGTTTATTTATGCCAATGCGCATTCGTATTCACATATTTTAAAGAAAATTTGTAAAAATTTAAAGCGAGTCCTACATTTTTTTGAACATTTTCTTGAAGGTATTTTGTTGTATGCTACAGTACATTTTTTGACCATAATTTAGAAACACAAAAATGTACATAATTTTGAGAGAAATTATGCATCATGTTATTCGGCCTTCACACATATTCTTGGAACTGATTGTGAGTGAAAGACAATATAAAAACATAATTGGTATCTATTGGAATATTTTCTTTTTTTTTCGAAATGACTTCCGAAATAAAGTTTCTTGTAAAATACTTAATTATTTAAATAAAAGATAATTTAATGCTTGATGAATGTATTTCCATTTTGATGATGTTAAAACACAGGTCTAGTACGGCATTTTAGGATAAATAATTTCCAAATACAAGAAAAACTAGCTACTCTATTAAAAATCTTTATACATGGATCACTTATAACATTCCTCTTTTTGATTATCTGGGGGAGATCAATAATTTTATTTAACCTGTGTATAACTTTCATTCTAACAAATTTTAGAATAGTATATTCTACAACAAGTATTGGAATGGCTTATATTCCAAATGACGGAAAAGTTTATAATCCGAGCCGAAGGTGAGGACTACGGTTTACGAGTGTGATCAAATTTTGAAATGTCAAACGCTGGTCAAAAGCAAAGTCAGAAATGAATATTTCAATTGTTAAGACGTAACGTTGAAAATGATGATTTAAGGTTGTTAAGAAGAGAGTGGGGTCAAGCTGTGGTGGGAACCCTGCTCTATGCTAAATACATAGGATAAACATTAATTGCCAACTTCAAATAAACAAAATTTCAATGATTAAAACTAATGGAAATGTTTGTTTTCGGTTGAAAATACATGATTTTGAATAATTTCGTTCCTCATTCTATTCTATTTAAGAGCTTCCATGCGTTGAAATATTCCTTTTTTATATTTTAACAAAGCTACAATATGATATGTATATTCCGCAACGCTGTAGACTTTCGGAAGTATTTTTGACATCTGACGTTTAGTAGTGGTACTGCGTTTCATAACCAAACAAACTTATTGATTATAAATCTACATCAAAAAAATAATATCGATGGAAGAATAAATGGGTTACTCAATCAGTGTACCGTCAAGTCAGGGAAATGATAAAAAATCTTGTTTATTCTAACCACACACACTCTTCCCATTTCATCTCATGCGGCGACGTTGCCAAATTTTAGTAGTTTTTGTACAATTTTTTTGAGTAATAATTTAATTTTCTCTGAAACTATAAACAAGACTTTTTTGAAACTTGGTACACATGTTTATCAGACTTTCGTAGATATTTTGACGATTTTTTGTAATGTTGTCATTTCAGGTAGTCGAGATAATGACGTATAAATCAATGTGAAACACGTCGCGTGCATTAACGCAATGTAATAACATGTCACCGAACAACAACTTTGACATTTTTTATCTCGATAACTAGAAACAAGATTGAGTTCAAACTTTGCCATCAGAATATTCTTCACTAAACAAATAATATACTGTAAAAATTTGAATAAATTCTCATATACTTTGATTTCCCTCTCAACAACCTTAATGATTCTAAGCGATAGGTATACGGAATAATAATCCTAAACGATGTTTTGAAATGTCACTTAAACCAACGTAATTTAAATTGAGAATGTAAAGATTCCAAAATAGTGTTGTGGAAAATAAATTTACAAAATAAGCGCAATGTTGACGAAAGCATTACGGCGGTTTGTTGATTCAACAGACTGGCAGGTTGTGCTCAGTCCAATATGTGATGCGTACGGCTTATCTGTTGTACGCGAATCAAATATCATAATTGATATACAAGCATCTTATTACAATAATTGTGTTTAGAGATTATTCAAATATATTACAAAACAATAATATGGAGCTCGGAGCATTATTATCATAGTGACTACGACTAGTTAAAATAAAATGAACGCCAAATTTTCTCGTGACATTACAGATTTTTATAGTCATTGCTAAAAAGAGCAGCAGTTAGCAGAAATAAAAAATTCAACTACTTTGAAAAATGGTACTGGGTGGTTCTGTGGAAGTAAAGTAGCTCACTTGTCAAAGAATCTTAGAAATGAAAATATAAGATTTCATTTCTCTACTAGTTGCAAAATAAATAGCATTCGATATTCCTCGATGATAATTTTTTATATTATTAATAATCATTTCGTACTGCACGTTGTATTCCATAAAATAAGAATTGCATGATGCTACAAATTCTAAATAATTAACAATATCATACCATGTTTAGTATACAGATGAGTAGCTCAGGTTTTGGCGCTAACTTAAAATGAAACTGTTTTGTATGAACTGTAACTAACTTACATTTTTTTTTTCCATCAGTTTGTCATGCCGAATTGAGGGCCATCATCAGTGTTTTCAAGACAGACAGAGATGTGGAAAACTGTGTTTTATATTGCACTCATTATCCTTGCACGAATTGTGCGAAATTAATCATACAATCGGGAATAAAGAAAATTTACTATAACAAGTTGAATGGCAGGGATAACTTTGAACACTTTAATGAATTTAATATAGAAATTATACAATTGGAATAAATTTTCATCTATACCTTCTAGTAACGTAAAACATGAAAATAAAATATATATAGTATATAGGTACGTCTCGAGGTACGTAGACCAGATTCTTATATAATCCTTTATTTTATTATCATTGAAAAATGTATTGAATATTGAATACAGAGTTTGCAAAATAGATGGTTTTAATTGTTAAATAAATGATTCACCTTGTAACTTTGCTAGTAATACAATTTTTAATTAAAAATATACATAAATAATAAATTGAAGTATCAAAGAGAGGCTCCGAGTGAATTAGGAAAGAAGATACTATAAACAACATATAATTCTAATTCATCAAAGATAGCTCAAAATATGAAGGCTAGCGAAATTAGTGGTAAGTATTTAGACAAGAGTGGGAGAGACTGATGCGGATCGCTAGGTAAATTCCGTTTCCTTGTGATAACACAGTGATAATACAGGTAAAGGTGATAATTCACCTGTAACACACGTTGCACTTCGTCACGCCCACTATTAAGACACATTTCATAATCAAATGCATTTCGTCTATTTGCCCACGTTACAATTACATTTGCTAGGTTATTTCCTTATAGATTAAGCGCACCACTCCAACATAGCTTTTATCAATCCCGAAAATAATGGAATTACTTTCTTTTTGAGCATGTAAAAAACAAAACATGATAAGGTAGACGCGACACGTACACAGCAAGTAATTTGTCTTCGTAAATCACCGCCAAACACTAGCCAAACACCGGTGAACCTATTCCCGGCTCTGTTCGGTTAAATATTTAAAATGTACTTACCAAATGCAAAATAGTATTGACAACCTCCCGGTTAGACACCTGTCCCACTTCAATAAGTCCTATCAACACGGCGAATTTCAGGCTGTCATTCATAGGCATCCTGACAACTTCTTCGGGCCGTTTGATGTCACTAAACGGTGGATTTTTCAAATCCGCCATCATTAACTCTCTGTTTTTCAGAAGTTTATACAAAAAAACACAATATTTTAGCACGAACAATTACATGAACACGGAATTTTAACCATCACATGATAATACCACAAACTATAATCCGCCATATTGGAAAAAACATAGCCGGCTCCTCTTCTTTTACTTCTCCGTACTCCATCTCGATGTGAAATTTCCAAACAAACGTGAGTGACAGTTGACAGTAGTCCTTTCGTTTTTATTTTAAAATGATTTTGCTTTTATTTGCGTGACGTAACGACAATCCATCGTTCTATAAATACACAAAATCTGTATTAGAAATAATTAACTGGAATATGGAGAGGTAGGTTATGTTATGCTGTTTGAATACAGTTTTCTTTGTTTTGTTATCAATAGAATATTATTTATAACAATCATTTGTTACAATATTTATAATACGGTTGTTTCCGTAGGGATATCAATTCGAAAAGAACTGATTATATCGAATGGCACGAATATTTTATGGCAACAGCATTTCTAGCAGCTAAACGTAGTAAGGATCCGAGTTCTCAAGTTGGCGCTTGCATTGTAAATAAAGAAAATAAAATAGTTGGAATAGGATATAATGGAATGCCAATTGGATGCAGTGATGATGAATTTCCTTGGGAAAAACGTAATGAAAATCCATTAGAATCAAAATATTTTTATGGTACGTATCGTATCCAATTTTATACAAAAAGTCCAATATCTTTTTCAATATTACAGTTTGCCATGCTGAAATGAACGCCATTTTAAACAAAAATTCATCAGATGTCAAGGATTGTACAATTTATGTAGGTTTGTTTCCGTGTAACGAATGCGCAAAATTAATAATACAGTCGGGTATTAAAGAAGTAATATATCTATCCGATAAACATGCACATAAACCTGAAACTATTGCTTCTAAAAAGATGTTTGACTATGTAAAAATTAACTATTGGCAATATATTCCTAGAAATGAGAAACTAGTTATAGATTTCAGTGAAATAAATTGGAATTTAATGTCTCAGTTACCATCATCTCCTGTAAAAGCATTTGGTGGAACTAACGGACTGGAGGAGTCTCTTGAAGCAGATTTAAAAATTGAGACGTGAGAGTTTAGGTTATGAGATGTATAACTTGAATTATTTCATATGTATTTTGACAAATAAATATCCTAGAACTATATTATGTAATGACTTCATGGCGTAAATAAATTTTGTATATCATCAAATTCAAATGTGCTATAAAAAGTATAAGGTTACATGGTTTTATTCGGAAGTTATTAAAGATACAAAAAAAAAAAAACTGGAAATCAAAGTTGTAGAAGACCAAGGAGGGCCATTTAATAATAGAGTGAAATATTTTTTCAAATTAGTGGCTCTCAAGCTACATTGTTTCTAAAGGCAGGAGATTTTGCAGGTCACATGGTAGGGCCCCTGCTGCCAATCCAGGAAATTTTTGATTCAAATAATGCAATCAAAGAATTTTGTGGAGGTGCTTTATCTTGTTTAATCATTATTTCTCATCTAATTTCTGATAGTAATCATCAAAATAATCTTGAAATTCATATATCATTGAGATTTATAGATGCCATAATAAAAATGTGAACCCAAAATAATATTATGAATAACTCAACACCATACATTAATTGGAAAACGTGAGAAAAAATGGATTTTTCTACTGTCGTGCGCAAAACATGTACTTAACCATCGCAAACCATTTAAATGTGTAGCAGTTAAATTTTTGTGAATTTATGTTTCCATTCACCCTCCTGATCTATTAGTTTATTTGAATATTAGGATATTTGCTGGATCTAAATGTCAACTTGTGCTCTGGGCTTTCTTGCTATGAACTCAATAATTGTTAAAATATGGAAATGAAGGATCGGAGAGAAAAAATTGAAGAATCATCTTGATGAAAGCGCATTTTTGACAGCTCATGAATGCTTGTTACTTCAGAGATTTCGCAAATTACCATCTCCCACAATCACTGAGCTTGAACTGAAGCAGTTTAGGCAAACATACGAAACAGCAGCTTTCATTTAGTACCAGTTTCAAGTTGACTGTTTGATAGATACCAACATAATTTGTGCACGTAAAAACTCAAGAATACCTTTTAATCTTTATTGTTTAATTATTGACTGACGGAAGGTCATGTGTTGTACCTTAAAATAATAATTTGATCTTCATCAAAGTTATATTTAAAAAATCCCTGAAAACTACCTCCAAACCCACAGAATCGAGAAAATAAGTAACGGGTGGTCATTCACTGGCCTAAATTGATCGTAAAAACAAAAGTCGAACTCATTCTGATACTAATAACATCTGATACCACAAACCACATGTCAATCTTGTATAACTCGCGAGATATTGGATAAATAGTTTCCACCCTAAAATGGTAATAACTCGTATCGGTTCGAAATTTCGGGTATAAAATTCAATTACTGATATGTTGCTCATTCTGTGCAGCAATTTTCAGATTTCAATTATGCATAGTTCCGCAGTAATTACCTTTTCAATTTTTGTTTCAATTTTTATTCAAACTGGGAGTATGAAAAAGAAAATCTAGCAGTTTGTGCAAACCTACAAATCAGCATCTTTCATTTAGTACGTGTTTAAAGTCTGTAAGTGCTGTAGTTGCTGAGATCTCAGCGTCACGCCAGCCAGACAGCCAAAGTGCATATAATAACGTATTTTTAGCGCATTTTTTGGAAAAAGCGCTATTATATTCACTTTGGCTGTCTGGCGTCACGCTGAGTTCTCAGCAACTATACTATTTACAGAGTTGAAACTGGTACTAAATAAAAGCTGCTATTTCGTAGGTTTGCACAAATTGCTTTAATTCGAGCTCAGTGATTGTGGAAGATTAACTTATTCAATTACTTGTTCCAAGTGAAACAATGCCCATAGGTAGATATGGCAACTAAAATTTATTAAAGTAGATAAAAATTTAGTTACAACATTAACCGCGTGTGTCACTATTATTATGTACAGTTGTCAAATCTGTCTGGGATTCATTCAATGACTTGTTTGACGCGAATTTGAAGCTTATCAGAATGAATTATTATTATTGGTTGAAAATTTGTTTACTTTTGGTGTATTTTTTTTATATAGCTTTGATAAAGATCAAATTATTATTTTAAGGTACAGCACTTGACCACCCGTCAGTCAATAACTAAACAATGAAGATTAAAAGGTATTTTGAGTTTGTACATGCATAAATTATGTACATATCAAATAGTCAACTTGAAACTAGTACTAAATGGAAGCTGCCGTTTCGTAAGTTTGCCCAAACTGCTTGATTTCAAGCTCAGTAATTGTGAGAGATGGTAATTTGCGAAATCTCTGAAGTAACAAGCATTCATGAGCTGTAAAAAATGCGCTTTCATCATCTAGTCCAGATGATTCTTCCATTTTTTCTGTAAAAATGCGCTAAAAATTGAATGCGATGCGAGTGTAATCGCATGATGGCATTCGGCCAACAATTTTAGTGTCTCGACAAACCTGTCACCAAATACTTTGCCTCATGTCATAAATTATGCCTCATAATGGTCTTAACCCTCTTGTTGCATAAATTACTATCATAAAATTTTCGTGAATAACATAATTATAAAACCAAAGTCTTCTCATATCATCGCCAGGTTGAAGATTATGAATGTGATGTAGTTTATACGGTTTGTAATTGTTTTTACTTACTTGTACATAGTAACAAGTATTGTCAAACCGACAAAATTCACCTATCGAGATTTTGATGGAAATATCTATTTTGAGCATCCCTGAATCCATTTTGACTATTTTTGGCTTGATGTCGGTACGTATGTTCGTGTGTGCGTGCGTACGTGCGCCTCGTAACTCGCAAATCTCAAAACTGGTTGAACGTATCATGTTGAAATTTGGTATTTAAGACTAGTATAGGGTTCAGTTATGCACCTCGCATTATGGTTCCAATCGTCTGAACCGGAGGTTCACTTTTACTTGGAACTTTCTTCGAATTTTTCCAATTAATCCAGAATGATCAACCGTACGATATTGAAATTCAGTAAATGAACTTGATGTTGTATCAGAATGGTTATATGCTATTTTTGTAAGAATCGGCCAGGCCAGAAGTGCACTTTACTTGAAACCTTTTTTGAATTTTTTGCGTATGTATAGAATAATCCGTCATAGCATATTGAAATTTCGTATGAAGAACTTCTATAACATCTTATTGTACATCTTGCGATATGATTGCGATCGGCTAAACCGGAAGTGCACTTTACTTAAGACTTTTTTCTCATTTTCCGCATAAATCCAGAATGATCAGCTGTAGGATACTGGAATTTAGCATTTGAAATTTCTGTAGCATCTAAATGGTCATTTTCTATTTTTGTAACAATCGGCTGAGCCGGAAGTGCACTTTATATGACAGACTTCTTGAATTTTCCGCATAAATTCTAAACAATCAGTCGTAGATTATTTAAATTTTGTAATTCGACAGAGTTATAATATCTAGTTGTACACTTTGCATTATGATTGCTATCGACTAAGCCGGAAGAGCACTTTATTCGAAACATTTTTTGAATTTTCCGCATAAATGCAAAACGATTGAACGTCGATTGTTAGAATTCTGTATTTAAGAAGATTATACCGTCTAGTTGCTCATATCCTATTTTGATTGAGATTTACCGAACCGGAAGTGCACTTTACTTGACAGTCTTCTGGAATCAGGTGTAGAATATTGAAATTTGGTATTTCAATCTGCTGTAGCATCTATTGATTGCCTACTATTTTCATAACAATGGACTGAACCGGAAGTGCCCTTCAGTAGGAATTTATTTTCAAATTTTGCGCATTGATATCCTGATAAAGTCCACAAAAAGTGGAGTACACGGTATCGCAAGTTTGTATTATAATTTTAAGAATGCTAACCTGATCAAATTGTATTCGTTAATCAACGCTTTTGACTGGAATCAACTTTCTATATTCACTAATGTCAATGATGCTTGCAATTTCTTTTACTCAATTTTGTACAGCTTTTTTGATCAGTGCGTTCCTTCTTGTTCTTTTCAAACCTCCTACTATCCTATCTGGTACACTAAGCAGATCAAAACCGATTTAAAAAAAAAATCACATTACCACAAAATGTATAAAAAATATAATAATCATTCGGACTATGAAAAATTCAGATATCTGAGATCAAAAATTAAAGCAGACATTCAGACGGCTTACAACAGTTACATTCAGTCTGCCGAAGCAAAAATTAATGTAAATCCCAACGAATTCTGGAACTTCATAAAGTCCAAAAAAAATTCTAAGCCATGTCCAACTAAAATGATATTCAACGAAATTTCTTTGAACACCCCGTCTGACATAGCAAACAGTTTTGCAACATATTTTGGAAGCGTGTTCTCTATCTCCGGTATTACCAATTACGATATCCCCGAAAATAATTATTGTAATAACATATTATCCCTCAAAAATATTTCGCATGATGATATTGCTAAATCAATCACAAGACTCAAAGCCTCTATGTCTTCAGGACCGGACTTAATTCCTTCATTCTTAATTAAAGATTGTTCTAATTCTTTCGTTATTGCTCTTTATTATATAATAAATTTATCTTTGAGAACTAATACTTTTCCAGATATCTGGAAGCAGGCTCGAATAACACCTATTTTAAAATCCGGTGACTCTGCGCAAATTACAAATTATCGACCAATTGCCATTTTAACCAATTTTAGTAAAATAATGGAAAATATCTTGTATCGGGCAATTTATAATCACGTTCACAATCTTATCTCTTTTTCTCAACATGGCTTTGTTGAAGGTAGATCTACTTCGACCAACCTGTTATTTTTTACCCAATTTCTATTGACATCTCTTGATTCAGGGAAACAAGTTGATGTTATATATACAGATTTCTCCAAAGCCTTTGATCGTATTGATCACGATATTATTATCCGTAAATTAAATGGCTATGGCTTATCTTTGGATTTGATACAATTAATTTCTTCCTACTTAAACAATCGTTTATTATTTGTAAATATCTGGGTTCCACTTCCTCTGTTTTTCCAGCATCTTCAGGTGTACCACAAGGGTCCAACCTGGGTCCATTATTATTTCTTTTATTTATTAATGATTTGCCCCCAATATTTAACCACTTCAATCTACTTTATGCTGATGACCTTAAATTATTTAGCTCATTATCAGATTCAAGTCAATGTGACTCAATCCAAGAGGATATCAATAAATTAAACTCATGGTGCAATGAGAACAAACTTCATCTAAACATTGATAAATGCAAAGTCATGTCTTTTACAAGAAAAAAATCCCCTATCCTTTATCCTTACACTATTTCTGGAGTTTCATTATCTCGTTGTGAGCAAACAGTTGATCTAGGCATTACCTTTGATACAAAATCTATACTGAACTCACACATAGTAAGAATAACTGCTTCTGCAAACAAAATGTTGGGATTCATAATCAGACAATCTCGTAATTTTACCTCAATACAACCAATTCTTCTTCTCTACTATGCTTTTGTTAGAAGTAAGCTTGACTACTGTTCAATAATCTGGAGTCCTTCGTATGAGGCATATATTTCTTTACTTGAATCAGTACAAAAAAAATTTCTACGGTATCTGTATTTCAAAGTTCATAATATTTACCCCGATTTCAACGTGTCTTACGAATATCTCCTAGATTATTTCAACTTCACTAAGTTAACCGACAGACGCAATAGAACACAGCTTTTATATTTACATAAACTCATAAATAACTCTCTAGACGATCCAACAACACTAAGTTTAGTGGACTTCCGAGTTCCTTCCTTCAATTCACGTAGTCAGCGGACATTCCAAACACCTAAATGCCGTACAAATATCCTTCTCCACTCTCCCCTGAATCAAATGTATGAAACTTACAACAGTGTTCAAAATCAAGCTGATATATTCTATGATACTATCAATACTTTTAAACGTCTCAAGCCTTGACACGTCTCAATTTGTTCCAGCAAAATAAAAATTAAAATTAAAAAAAAAAAAAAAAAAAGTAAAACTTACAGATATTTTGGAATCTCATTGTTTCTTTTTTTCACAAATATTTTTATACAATACATAATTCGTATTTTGTTTTCATCTGTATATTTATTGTCACTTTGTACTTTTGATCCTGTCCAGTTTTGGGTATCTGTTTGGACAGTGTATTTTGAAATAAATAAATAAATAAATAAATAAATAAAATCAGATTTGTTGGTAGTCGTAGAATTTTGGAAGTCAGTATTTAGGAATGTTGTAGTATAAGAATAATGGCCTACTGTTTCCATAGCAACCGACTTGGCTGAAAGCACATTTTACTTGACAGATTTTTAGAATCTTTTGGGTAAATCCAAAACTGTGGAACGATGAGATTTTGTGTTTGATTATACATATCCAATGGTATATCTGATATATATATATATATATATATATATATATATATATATATATATATATATATATATATATATATATATATATATATATATATATATATATATATATATATATATATATATATATATATATGATCAAACACAAAATCCAAAACTGTGGAACGATGAGATTTTGTGTTTGATTTTCCATATCCAATGATGTACTAGTAAAAGTCACGTGATGTTAACGTCAGATTTTTCCAAATTAGTTTTCTATGAATCAAGAAAGACACGTAATTTCCATAGGAACGAGTAAACAACTTCTGTCGAATTGAAAAATTATAATTTCTTGCATTTTCTTTGACGAATAATAGAGAAATAGATTTAGTTCTAATATAGAAACTAGTTCAAAAAGGTTTGGTGATAAATCAGAAGATGAAATTGATGAAGACATTCAGAAAAATATTCCATTAAATACGAAGAAAGCATAAATTGGAGGTATCCACATCTTTGAGTGGAATACTCACTTTGATCACTAGTGTAATATCCGATGGTATTTCTACACGTCCAAATACTCACTGATATGCACCGTTTCTATGGCGATTTAGCATTGTTAACCTTGTTATAAATACTACGAATGGAATAGTCAAGCTTATTTGGAATTGTTCGTTTATAATTGATCTCCCACCAATTTGATCCAAATATCATGAAACCATATATTTTCAAATAAATATGTTTTATTGGGTATAAGTTCTGTAATTTATTAGAAACACAACGTTCCAACAGCAAAGAATTCTTTTCACTTGAAAAAGGCAGCACTTTGCTGTTGAAACGTTGTGTTTCTAATAAATTACAGAACTTATACCCAATAAAACATATTTATTTAAAAATGAGTTCTGAAAAGTTTTTTCCTTCATATATTTTCAGTTAGATGATTTTTTTCACCGAAAAATATTGTCAATTAATGAAAATACAGTGAAAAAACTATTACTTGTCGACAAAAATTCGACTTAAAATCACACATATTGCTTGATTTATATAATTCAAGACCTAAATATCCTAAATTTGTATATTTTATGATAAAATATATCAATAAAAATTGATTCTGATAATTTTTATTGTTCATACTTTCAATTTTATAACGAATTTTGTGATAGCACGTAAGGACGCTATAATCGCACGGAGTATAACCGGAATAACGAACGGAGGAGAGAATAACCGAATCAGATGCACACAGTGTTGGCCTCTGTAGCTCTTAAGGTAGTACGATCATTAGGGCAAGGTGGATATAAAAGGCTGTTCTTTTTTTGTATATTTCAATCGAATAGAATACATCTGATCTAATTTTTTGAGAAAGATCTGACGTATAGTTTTTGTGTAATCAATTTTTTAAAACTGTGTATTTAACATGTAGTCAATGGGGACTCATCTCTTGTGCTCTGTGAAACGCACATTTTTCATCTTATTTAACCACAATTTTGGATAGAGAAATATAAAAAACTGTTATTTATATTTTCCAATTCTCGTAGATCACCTCAAAACTATAACAAGAAATTCTGACGTGCAGTTTTATAGATATTTTGATCTAAATGAACAGAGATTCACGAAAATATTTGTCAGCCATATTGAAATTGTAAGCTTGGCGACGTTGGATAAAAATCGCGCGAGTATTCAAATCCTAGTGTTATTGCTTATTTTAACGAGTTTAGTTTTTCTTAGTTGAATACTCAAGTTTCTTGCGCACAAAAATGTGATTTTGTAGGTGATGAAAAACTATCAAATGTATTAAATCAGTTTTGATTCAATAAATTAAGTATTGTCATGAAAAATAGAATGAAAAGAATAATAAGAATGATAATATTCTGTTTGTGCATGTAGGAAAATAATATAAAATCTGTAATAGAGAACAAACAATACTTGAAATATAATTATTACACATTTTTGTTTAATTCATCTATTTTTGATTTTGTATCGGAGTTCCTACATTTTAAATGTTTCTTCTTCATAAAATCACTTGTACTTTTATTCCATGTTATAATTTTCCCTTTTGCGAATCTTCCATTATGTCTAAATTGAGATGTGTTTTATTATTTATTTCCTCAATTTATGAATGACAGTTAAAAAAACACTTCAAATGACAACAAACATGTGCTTGGGTTAGTTGCACTGTTGCCAGCTCTTTTCTTGCGAAAAAATACACAAGTCAAAAGACATTTATTCAATGTTTTTAGTAAATAAACAATGTGATGAATTCATTCATAAGTTATCTTAAGTGACATCTAAATTCAAGTTATTAATTTACATGTCCACATTTTTGATTTTAGTTGAGAAATGAAATAGATTTTATAATGACTTTCGTGGTAGTAGGCGTTCAACCTTAAACAAATTGAGATAATTGAATTGTGTTAAAAATATCATATTCTGCATAATTCATTCTATTCGAATAATAAATTATTACTGAAATATTTATATACATATATACTAAAACCTGATAAATAACATTACGATTTTGTAGCTGTATCTTTCTACTTAACTTCATTTATTTACAAACTGTATGAAATTATAATGTAATAATGGATAATACTGTAATCTGATATATTATTGTATCAATTTTTGCATGATTAAAAGATGTGACACCTATTTTTGAATTGAGCGCTTCTAATTCTCCAATTAATTTAGTTCCGAAATTCTGTCAAATGATAATTGTTCCCTGTAAGCTTCTCAAGACATTAAAAAAATAAACGTAATCCCATAAGAGCCCTTGGACTGTTCTTAAATGAAATAGACTGTAAAACTCATAGATTTTGGAGAATAATATGTACTTCCCCTAATTTAAAGACTGGAAGAAAATTGCAAATATATTAATTAGCTATTGCTCGAAAATTCGAAAACTAAAAGATTAGAGACAAATATTTTGATTGAAACTTACATAACTTCTAATTTCCTACAAGATTAAAAAAATTCAGGACTCATAGTTTTTGAGAAACGATTATTCTATTACTCTTAATTCAAAAGTTGGAAGAAAATTTGATTCATGTTTTTGATAGTCTTTTAATTTAATTTTTTTAAGGGTTATAGTTCAGAAATAAATCAAAAAAGACACTTTCTAAAATTCTTGAAGTATATTTCTTAATTTTTGCAAGACTTTCATGATTTTCATCTGAAGGGGTGTTTCACTCCATGAAAAATGTATTTTCGTCCGTATAATAATAATATGAAAATAAAATTTCTATTATTTCTGGGGAATGAATCATTACAGAATTTTAAAAGATATTTTACTTCTCAAAAATTATATTCAAATTGATTTGACCCCCTTTATTCTATATCAGGAAACGATAAAATTAAAAAATGAATAATATTGCTAAATATTTGGAACGGGAGGTCATGTATTGGCTTTTTTATTTTAAAAGTACATCTGTATACAAATATATTGATTAAAACATTCTTGTCTCATTTGGTTTTATTAAGTAGCGAAGTTTCAACTTGCTTGGCTGCAGGTGTTCAAGCCAACGTACAGTGCTTTGTATATGCGTTTATATGGCACTGTTGCTTCAGAATTCGTACAGTTCGGATGTACGTCGCGTGACTCGTGAACAAATCGTTGATTCAAAGTACTTTAAAAGTGTTCAAGTGTTATATTTGGGGTTTTAAATATTGCTTATTAACGTAGAGATCAAAATTTTGTGTATTTAAATATGTAAATTGGGATTTTTGTTCCGCAATTGCATGTGCGTTAGGTGCATGTAATATGCGATGTTAGTCTTTGCTTTTATTATGTAATAAATAAATAAAATGTCTTGGTTTTTTTTGCAAAGGCCTGTAATGAAAGGTCCAACGTGGGAATCGGTGCACACGTAGGTACCGCTACGAGAGGCACCCCCCTTGGCGAACATCACCGCGTGGGGCTGCAATGAGTTCTAGGGCGAACGAGCGGCCTAGCTAGGTAGTAACGGCATACTCTCGATATGTACCTAACGGAAGTCGGAAAATATAGTAACTGGCGGGGGTCCTTGATTAAGTTCAAGAAACAACAGCTGCCGAGATCGATACTTAAGGTTACTATATCGCGTAATTAGGCGGTATCGCGGGCCTCGGAATATGCATTGGCCACGTATTGAGATAGCTTATTTTTGTTTACTTACGACGAGCACACCGGTGCTATGAGTGTCTGAGCGCTCAGGCACTCATTGGGGTAGTAAAGTAGTGTCAATATCAGTAGCATATTATAACCGAACACTTTTAAATTATCTCGCGAAATTAAAAAGCAACAATCAATCGCGTTAGCTAGCTCTCCAAATAAATGAATCCGTTTAAACGGCGCGAAACACACACAAAACACGTTTGAATGTTGAACGAATGTTGAATGAATGTAATTAATAAAAAATTCCCTTTCAGCTTCTTCTTTCAACACCACCTCCAACAAATTAAAACCAGGACGTAAGTTGACTAATAAACTTTGCTTTTCAGGCTGTAATTATATTTCTTTCAGCTATTATGTATTGTTTTTCCACAGATTTCTAATCAATTTGTATTTTTTCATGTCATTTGCTGAGGATGAGCCTAGCTGTTGAGGTGGATGGATATCGAGGAAATGGACAACGTGGGAAGAGCTGAGGATGAGCCCAGCTACCAAAATCAACTCTCAATATTTTTTTGTTGGATATGTTTCACCAAAATATGTTTTAAGTTACTGTTTCAGGTTGGCGGCCATCAATCGTTGTAAAATCATCACGTTACCAACTAGGTAATATAATAGTGCTTATTATATAACTGTTTTTAACTATTGCTAGAATAATTTACCTAATATTTGAATCTATAATTCAAATTTAGAGTCCAGGAGATGGCAACTTGCAGCTGCAGTAACAACCAGACTTCAGAGAACTTCGTAGATGTCCAAGAGAGCCCAGCAGTCCTCCAGTAGCTACAGAAGATCTGTACATCAGTAGTAGCTGTTCCTGACCCCAGATTCAACTTTAAAGAAGTCAACTAATTAATTTTGGCCGCCGCTTGCAAAGCTCAAGTAAGTTAATTTCGTTTTAAATTTTTCGACTTATAATAATTATTTTGTTGTTTCAGTTGCAGCACGCGAAGAAGCGCTTCTCTGGTTTAGGTTTTGCTGGGGTTTCCCTAGGTCCAAAGGGAGAATTCCCGGAGAAGAGTTCGTCTCTTTCCCCTTAGTCATTGCCTGGGGGCGAACAAGGCTTACAACAACGCAACAGCATCGCGAACGAAACTTTCAACAACACAGCAGCATCGAGTATTCAACAATTAATCTTCGAACCTTTGTACCCTTTCCTAATTTCCAAAATAAACTCATTCCCACAAAATTTATAATCTTATTTATTTCAAAAACCTATTTTTATTGTTTTCAGGAGTAGTTAGGAAAATAAATGTATTGTTAAATACTATGCAAAATAAATTAAATTCAATAATAACTTGTATTTTTTATTTTTGATGTAAGTACAATTGGAAATTCAATTTGTATTGTTAAAATGTAAGTATATTATTAAAATCAAGTTTATATTTTCATTTTTTCATTCAATCTATTAAAATAGTTATTTACATTACAAGATGCGAAAGTATACTTTTTTGTGTGAGGTGGTATTTGAATGGCCGAGGTGAAGCCGAGGCCGTTCAAAACCTCCGAACACCTGAAAGGGCTTTCGCATCGTGTGATGTATTAAATTTTTTCTGCTACAGTTCTATATAAATATCAATATTTAATAATGATTATTATTCTTAAAATAATGTTATGGAGGCTGTTTTACCTGTCTACAATTATCCATAGCAACGGTTTATTTACAATGTTATCTGTCATCAGCGCCTGTCACAGATTTTGAATTTCAATAATTTAGTGAAACATTGCATTAAACCGATTTAAAATGTTAACAGAAAATGGAATTAGTATTCAAAAGGCAGCTAACAATGCATGTGCCTCACTTCTTGCGGATAAATCCAAAGAAAGGTACAATCAAATATACAGCATGTTTTCTAAGTGGCTTGCTGGTAAAAACGTTACTCGAGTTGACGAAAATGTAATGCTTCGGGTGCCGATATTTTGGATTTAAAGAGCAGCTGGAAGTCTTCTTCATAAAAGTAATGAAATTGAAATTTCTAAAAAGATGTTACATGAAATTCAGATTCATTTTTCCTCAAATTAAGAGACAGTGACAAATGTAATTCTTGACGTAATTCAAAATTATAAAAATCTTCCAATACAAAGGAAAGAAGTTAATAATTCAAATAATACTCCTACCATGACTTTTTCCAATTGTTCAAATTGCATAATTAAATAGATTGGACAAAATCATATTATTGTGTTATAAACTACTTATTTATTTTAATAAATATTGAAATTTCCAATATATTTGCATTCTTTCAAACTTTCACTTTTCTGTCCTGGCCCCGAAAGTATTACTTTCGTAGCTAGCAACGCATAGCAACGAGATAACACAAAGGATTGCTTTCGTTATCGTTGGAGTTACCAGGGCTACAAAGCTCACTTATTTATACAGTAGCAGAAAAAATAATTTTTTCAATCAGAAGTAAGGTTCAAAAATTTCCCGCAAGAGGCAGCATCTGTCAATGAGTGCTAACAAAAATTTATTTTTTAATAGAGTTATTTTTGCGATTGCAATCGCTCAATAATATCAATTTTTATTGGGATAAGATACTCGAAATACTCTGGTATAAATTAATATGGCAAATAGTCGCTATTTTCTGCAATTTGAAAAATTCAATTCCAAAACGTGCTAGATGCTGCTATCTCTGACCAGCAATGGAAACTAATATGTATTCAAGTATATTGGTGTTGACATAAATAAAAAGAAATTTTATCAGCTTATTTAATCATTTATAAATGATTTTTGATCGATAATATACTCTTCATTGAATTCTGATAAGAATAATTGGTATATATTATTTATTCAGATAGTGATTCAAAAGTTATTTTGATAAATACAATGCCGGCAAGCTACGCGTCGATCGCCGGTTAAGTCTGACGAGTCTGACTGAACTCCCGCTACAGAGGTATGCAATAGAATAATTGGTGTTGACTTGCCAATCAAATATATTTTTATATACATTTTGATCTTTTGGATTTGTTAGCATATAACGATAATCAAATACAAAATCTTATCTTTTCACGGCTAATCGTTTTAAATTCATCAAAAAATCTGTCAAGCAGAATGCGTCATTCCGGGAACCTTATTGAAAACTTGTATCTTCTAAAATAATAATCATGGAACAATATATTAAATGTTAAAAGAAAGCTCAGATAGGACTATTTATTTTTAAATCAGTTGCAGTACTTCATTAACAAACCCTGGTAGTATAGGGAGTTAAATGTTTGCAACAACTTTGAGAGTTTATATCCTATGAAATAAAAATAGTGGAGTAAACGGTAATCCAAACCAATGTAATAGCATTTATGACAAAATTAATTGCTGCTCTTAATTTTCAACTCCCTGCTCCTGTCAATATAGAGGCTTTAATAAAGCAATAACTTTGGAAGCTGATATCTCTTAAAATAGTAACCGTATAGTAATGAACCAAAGATTGATGGGAAGCTTACTTTAACCCTTGATCTTTCAACCCTGATAGTATAGGGAATTGACAACTAATATCTTCTAAGATAATAATCGTATAACATTGAACATCAAAATTGAAAAGAGCTAATGTTGTGCTATTTAACATGAAACCAGTTTTAATTCTTGATAATTCAATCCTGGTATTATAAGGGGTTGAATGATGCAGCGACTTTGAAAGCTTGTATCTCCTGAAATATTAACCGTAGAACGATGAGCCAAACGTTGAAATTTATTTTGAAATCAGTTGCAACCTTGGTATCATAGGGGGTTGGATGTTTGCAAAAACTTTGAAAGCCTGTATCTCCGGAAATAAAAATCGTAGAATAATGTAATAAACGTTGATTTTAATGTCATGAATAATCGTATAATGATAAAACAAACGTTATTAGGGAGGTTATTTATTACAATGTATTATAAAATCAATGCAACCCTCAATGTTTCAACCTTCAACGTTTTATACGTCTTCGATTGCACTTGTACTAAGTACAAGAAAGTATTGTGAAACCGACAAAATTCACCTATCGAGATTTTGATGGAGATATCCGTTTTGAGCATCCCTGAATCCATTTTGACTATTTTCGGCTTGATATCGGTACTTATGTTCGTGCGTTTATGCGTTCGTTCGTAGCTCGCAAATCTCAAAACTGGTTTAACGTATAATGTTGAAATTTTGAATTTAAGACTGGTATAGGGTCTAGTTGTGCACGTCGCATTATGGTTCCAATCGTATGTAGCGAAAGTGCGCTTTACTTGAAACTTCTTTCGAATTTTTCTAATAAATCCAGAATGATCAACCGTAGAATGTTGAAATTCAGTATTTGAACTTGATGTTGTATCAGAATGGTTATTTACTATTTTTGTATGAATCAGCCAAGTCAGGAGTGCACTTTACTTGAAACTTTTTTTAAATTTTTTGCATAAATCTTGAATGATCAGCCATAGCATATTGAAATTTAGTGTTTGAACTTGTTGTAGCATCAAAATAGTTATCTACTATTTTTGTATCACTCGGCTGAGCCGGAAGTGCAGTTTATATGTATAACAGACATTCAGAATTTGCCGTATAAAACAATCAATTTAATTGAAATGATAAGGTAGATAATGATAATCTGTTGTCAATTTTTTGATTCTGTTCGACATTGTACATGTCAAAATATTATTAAAATTATATTAATTATAATCTGAAGTGACAGAAAACTTTATTGAATAAATTTGTGTATATATCAAATGATGTACAAGTAAGTCACGTGATGTTCTCGTCAGATTTTTACATAATGATCTTTTTCAACAAAAAAAAAAATGTTCACAATATCACCTATATAAATATATAAAATCCAAATTTTTGGTACGTTCTAAATTGCCGCAATATTGCATCCGCCATTTTTAATTTCAAAAATTCTATATCAAATTATTATTAATCAGCATCCCAAAAAGCCCCTGGGTACTCATTCTCAAAAAAATATTTATATTGTTTTATCAAACTATATTTTTTTCGATATATAAACAACGTAAAAACCGAATTTATCTTTTCAATTTCGAAATAATGAACTTAACATACACTTCAGAGCAGCAATGATTTTTTACCGTTTTCCACACCCAAAAAAGTATCTAAAAACCTAGTTTCAGTGACTTCACATTTTTTTGAGAGATTTTGGTCTAAATTTGGCTCTGACTACTGGACTATTTATGGAAGAAGCTGATCAAATCTGTCTATGTTAAAATTTCATGAAACTGATCACTTTTACGCGGTATTATGACCTTGAGTGCATCTATTTTTTTTTTTTGTTGTCAGCAAAGTGATATTTCGACCGTCAGAAGGTACGTTGGAAGCTAAGTGCGTAGGCAAGTGATCGAAAGTACAGCTACAGATTTACCAAAAAAAAAAACTGATGACTGGCAGGGCCGAAAATCTGCATAGGTATGAAAGAGCAAGAGAAAAAGGGAAAACATTGTCAGAAGAGTAAGTAGAAGCTAAAGGATTGTCAGAAATTGTCTATGTTGCGAATAATCTAAAAAATTCGCATTATTAAGTAGAACTTCTGAATATTGTTCACATACAAAATAAACTACGTGCAAAGTAGAAGATATCATAAGAAGCTACGCCTTGAGCTTCGTCCTCGCCTTCACCAAGTGCACGCAATTTCAAACTGGACAATAATGACAGACGTTCGGTCCTTGCAGCATAATATACCTACTATTACTATTTATAAAGAAATATAATAAACCACTATCAAATATGGGCCGGGTCACTAGTTTTCCATATGAAAAAAAATACTTGATCTTGCTATCTGATAGAACATAAAAATTATTGTTCCTCAATCGAAAATACTATAGGGTTAAATTAGTTTATCTTGAATTGTTCTGGTTAAAGTGTACCAATTTTTAGGTTGAAAATAAATAAATTTTACGACAGTATCGGTAGGAAAGAGCATATCAATATTAAGTCAATGATCGACAAACTTCTTTTGAAAGAGTTAGGTGTTGCGGCGTTGGCTACGCTCGACAATGATGACGCCAGAACTTCTGGCATGGTGGCAATATGTAAATAAATCATAAAATCTCTTATTCGTCAACATCACAATGTATGTACATCAATTTTATTCGATCTTACCTCTTTACGAATATTGCAGAAGTATTTATGTCCTCTTTCCATCTCAAATACACAGAAATGACCGCTTTTCTATTTAGAAACGTACCTGAAATTCTGCAAAGAATCAAAATAGCTAAATGAATTATGCTTTCGTTATTTGTGTATAATTGTATTTTATTTCACATATGAAATTTTGGATGATTTATAAATAAATAAACAATAGTTGATAGCCTTTCAAACTGATAATTGATTTTGTTACTGATTCTCAAATCAGATATTTCTAATTATAATTTTATAATTATTTGAAATTAAATTGTCGAGGTAGGTATGCTACATAATTTGAACAATAAAACATTTCTACGGCAACATAAATAAAATAACAAGCAAAGAGTTGATAAAAGTAAGTCTTAATTTGCATAAATTTAATGAGATTTTTACACAATTTTATCCAACAAATAAAACAAACTTTGGACTTTCAATTTATATAATGGTCTATGAACAAATATATACCTACAAGAAATAAAATATGTACAGACAAGGGCTGTTTGTGTGTCAATTTGAATAATCAGTCAAAATCATGAAAATGGAATTGATAAGCAATAAAAATCTGTAACAAATCACGTGCTTCTTTTGCTGCGAAATAGAATCGGTAACTATACAATTCTTAATCACATAATTTCACACTTTGTAAATCATTTTATAATGAGGCATGACGACTGATATTATAAAAGTTTCGTTTATGAACGATCAATACTCATACAAGCATTCTAAATACAACTTTTGCCTAATGAAGAATTCAGTAATTAGTTAATATATTACAAATAAGTATTACCATTCGTAAAGGGTAATAGCAGACTGCAGCGTAAGTGCATCGCTTCAGGCTTTATATTTTTATTGAAGAGCGTTTACACTCGAGAAATGATGACTGATAGATCAGTTCTTACTTTATTATTTTGTTAACCATAAAACATTGTAATTCGTAATTTAATAACCTATTTCTCATCTGTTATTATTGAAATAATTTATTACTGACAAATATAAGAATTTTAAGAAAATCTTTATAATCAGATTTAGAAGGTACTCGTATAACCTATCAACATTTTTTGAAACGACAAACAACTTTAAAATGTTGAAGATTTCCAAATAATTGCTTCATGTCACACTTCCGCGAACTCCGATTGAGTTTTAAAATACTTCAATCATTTAAACTGCAAAACTAGATTCAATGAACTTTTTTGGATACTGTAGATAAATCAGAACAGTAATTATAATTTATGAAGTGGCACAGAATAATAGTTGTCATCAATCATCATTGATACCGTTGTAAACGCACCTTTATTCAAAGACGCCAAACCATATTTCGACGCACGACATAATTAATATAAATGGGATGACATGATATGCCGAGCGCGACAGAACGAGCAGTATTATTTATAAAAGATAACAAATGCATCATAAAACCGTCTCGACATCTATCTCGCTGTAACCGACACTGGACCAATCATGGTTCACACTTAGTAAAAAAATTTACTACACAAACGAATTTTCTATATATATAAGTCATGTATTTAGAACATCACTGACACACTTCACAGTCAGAGTCAGCCCGAGATGGGTGCGACGGGCGCGTACATAGGTCACGCGCGCCATCAGTTGCTGCTATGGCAGTTCTCCTTGATGTCACCGGCGCCTGCTGCACTCAAATGATTGTTTTCGCTAGGTGTCACTTCTTCTGAAGCAGGTCGGAACGCTGTGGCATATGGGAAACATGCGTGGCACTTTTTCAGGAATTCTTCTATTACTAAGTCGCACGGGCCGAAGTCGTCCGCCCGCAGACTCTCCAATATCCTCGTGCAGTTCTAAAATCACATTCAAAACATAATTCAGTACTTGCAATATCATTTATTTCAATTTCCTGTAGAAATATAATTTCAACTTGGAAATACAATATAATGGGAATAAGTCAGTTTAATTGAATTGAGCATGTGGAACGAGAATCGAAATCTGGGTGAAATATTGACTGAACGTTCTGTGTATAGATATGATTGTTGGTTTGTAGCGTGAGACGAATTTTTCGAGTAGGAAAAATAAAAGAGCGAATATGAATAAGATTATAAATTTGGATAAATCAAACATGGCTAGAGGTATCTAGCGATAAATGATAGCTAGTTAAATGTAAATGTCAAAATGAAAAGTTTTGAGGATAATATTTGTGGATGAAACCGAGGATGAACAATTGCGTGAATGTTTGATGTGTACATGGATAGCTGTTGGTTTGATGCGAGTCAGAAAGTTTTCGAGTTTGCATAGATATAATTATGAACGTGAATAAAGTGAAAAAAGTATTTTTAAATAAAGGCTTAGTTTGACTGCTGATGAATCATTGAATGGGTCTCGTGCTAATCTAATTAAGAGTGAATTGCATGAAAGCGAGTTAATCATTGACGTAGCTAGGAAAATTTCCTAGAGGGGGAGAAGCCGGCCAGCTGATCAGCCACCGCCAGGATTCAATTTTGATAATTTCAACTAATTTTCTAATAGAATCGACAAACTTTGGAAGTAATAAAGCATCTCCTCAAATATACAGCAAAGCTGAAAGTTTGACTATGGAGCTAAATTTTTAGGAGCTAATGCCGAATTTCACCGACTTCGACTCAAATGCTTGAATTCATGTTTTTGTACTGTTTGACAGCTGAATCAGAGTTAGATTCTAGCCCCGAGCATGGATCAAAGAAATACATATGGCTGCAGTTTACTTTGTCACATTTAATATTTTCAAATCAATTTAATAATGAGTTCTAAATGAATAAATCTAAAATATAGATTATTTGTTAAGTTATATCTGTAAAGACATAATTGAAACTTCGGAATATTGTTTCTTATTGTACTTTTTTGATATGAGTATATTGTCATGAATATAAAATATCTCAAGCTATTGGTTCACACTGATTTTTATTCAAGTTGTTAATTTTTTAACAGTTTATTGTAATTACGATCTAAGTTAGCATTCACGAGCAATCTAGAAAATGTTCAACTGTCAGACATTTAAACGCTAGCTCGGTTACAGGCTAGCGAAACGAGAATATGATTTGAATTTATCATATTATTCTCCTGCCATCTATACGCGGTCCTATGAAACTATTAGAGATTTATGATCAAGTGATCTCATTTTTGAATTGTTTGGCTCGAATTTGTTTCAAAGTGAGCTGCAAAGAGTCCTAAGTGTCAGATTTGGTAGTAAATGATTTTGAATGTCACATGAATAAATAAGATGTTAATATACAATTTGTGTATTTTTAGTACCGTTGCCTTGCTTGCTTAGGAGAAAATGTCAGTTCATTCTTACATTGTATTCCTCAATGAAAAATGGTCTGGAATTTGAATCACTCTTTTGTTGCAGAGTACCGTCAAATCAAGACAAACTTGAAAAACGAATAAAATGTCACATTGATGATCCTTCATAAGAAAAAACAGATAGATACATATATGGACATCAAAAAAATTACTCAAATTTTGAAGTTTGGATTCCATCGAGAAACGCCAAGAGCAATTCCCGCCGCAGAATGTCTCAATTTATGAAAATTCATAAACGAAGAAGCATCTTTCAGGGTACCAGAAAAATCCCATAAAATATGAAACTTAATTAATATCTGAAAATGTGAAGAGGTCATTTCAAGACAAAATTCTTACTTCCATGAGAATACACTTTTGATAATGATAATGCAGGAACTTGGAGAGAAACATACGAATAATAAATCCGTATTTACCAAATGAATACCATAGGAAAACCCCATAACTCAAGAATTATGGATTTTATCGAAAAAACACCTACACCAGTTTGCAACGCAGAATGTCATGTTTTACAAGAACTGCATCGTAATACAATATCGCGATTTCATTTTCTCTATGTAGAAAACACGAGATTAAAAGGGAATCCTCAACGGACAGACAGGCGGACATCATTTTTGTGATTTTGTAAGATGAACTATATTTATATATAGTTTTTTAAATAATGTAATTGAACTATTTCCAGATGCAAGACTATTTGCTATTGTATAATAATGTTGAAATATGAAAATATTATCATTACTCCAAATTCTGTGATTGTATTTAATTTATTTTTACTCGTATTTATTCAATTTGTAATTTGTGATTCCAGTTATCATGATTCAATTGATATTTCTCATATTTGAATCATGAAAACTTGAATCATAAATAGAAATCATTAAAAAAATTTTGTGTAAAATTTAACAGTAGGTACCTAGATTCGTATTCGCGCGCTATTACAGTAGTTCAATAGGACCGCGGATAGATGGCGCTAACAGTAATATGCTAAGTTTTGAATAAAGTGGGCGTTTCGCTTCTTCTTTAGTAGTTTTGTTCTGTGGCTCGGTTAGCTCATTGTTGGAAAAAGATTATATGAAGCCCCGTAAGCAGGTAAGAAGAATAATCAATCAATAAAAGTGATAGCTAACGATTTTGTTATAGTACGACGTACTGTAAAATGAAAAAGTGTATTATAAACTGCAATATTTTACAATCACAAAAAAATTTATGACAATATTGAATATTAGACTGTCACTTGAAATTAAAATGTCATACAGCATTCATTTGCAAACATATAATAAAAATCACTCATACAAAAATACGTGGTTCAGTTTCAAATTTCGTTTTCAATCGACTTGATATTTGAAGTTATGTATAAGATGATTTCTTATTGATTTCGCTGATAGATGCGACAAATTGGAACAAAATGTGATAGTACGCACATATTCAATTAGAATTTGAATTGAAGGTGTAACGCTTTTGAATAATTCTATAGATTTGGAAATATTGAATACAATAATTATATGCGCATAAATACTTGTCATACAGTTTTAACACACCTGGAGACCAAATTAAAGTGAATTTCAGACCTGAAACTATTATTGAGGTTACAGAATCAATTTCAGTACAAATATGAACCAATGTGCATTGATGAATAAATAATTTTCGATCTAAGGCTCGGTTGTACAGTCTAAGCTTATACAGAAAGTGCAACGAAACGCGGAACATAGGATTTTAAAAATGTGCGGATACTGACCCTCCTGTATATGTTAGAGCAAAAGTACAAGAATGAAAAGTTGTTTAAAATCAATTTTTACGCATGGAAAGTCTCCATTTCATGCTGTATAATATCTGTAGAATTAGACATTTGGAAAATGAAATATGACATTTTTGTCAAAAATCAGAATGCCATGAGTATCAATTTTCACTCATAAAAAGTCTTCATTTGATGCAGAATAATATCTGTAGAATCCGTAGAATCTAAATAAAATTAACAATAATAACACGGAATTGAACAGTCAGAATGAAAGCTTGTTCCATTCTTTTTTTAGTCATATGTCATATGTCATATTTTATTTTCCAAATATCTAATACTACAGATATTCAACTGCATCAAATAAAGATTTTCCATAGGTAATTTAATTTAAACAACTTTTCATTCTTGTACTTTTACTCTAAAATATACAGGAGAGCCAATATCCGCACAATTTGGAAATCCAATGTTAAACTCCTATGTTCCTTGTTTCGTTGCACACCTGTATTCAAATTGTAGTGGAACAACTCCAAAATAATTGTTATCAATTTCATATTTTTATCTTCTTCTTTTTTAATCAAACTAACAGTGCTCTTGGAAATGCCCAAAGTTTTGCACACACGTTCTCTCACTTTGATTAATGGAATGGAATGGTAACACCATTATTTGCTTCATCTTCCATAAATATTATTAAATTATACACCAATTCTCTACTTTAGCTATTCAAAACCATGATTATATAGTTAAAAGTAATAGAACACTGTTAACAATAATAATAGTAACAGGGCTGGGCAGTACTTGCATAAAAAGCATTTGATTACGCTTGCAAGTACTTGTACTTGAAGTACTTTTTATTTTCGGTACTTTGTACTGGTCCAAGTACTTTCGTTCTATTTACTTGGTACTTGTTATTTGAAAATATTACTTGAAGTACAATGAGAAATACTTGAAGTATTTTAGGTACTTGAAGTACTTTAAATGTACTACTCAAAATACTTTTAATGTACCTCAAGTACTTTCTTCCTATGCAAAATGGACAAGTTTTGATCTGTTTTACTTGAGGTTTGTGATAAATATCCAATCTTTATCAGTGCAATTGACTTTTCTGCAGTGTTAAGGTGTGATGCGTAGATAACTTCTTCAATATATCAAATGTAAATGTCTAATAATTTATTGATAATAATTTCAAGTTACAATTTCATTTGAGTTCGAATGTTCGTTCTTTTTTTTTGATTATTTCGAATAAGCAACGGAAGTGATAGATACGGCAAATATGTGATAAACTAGAAATAATAAATAGATTTTTTTGGATTAAATTCTGTATATTTATCTCCATTTTTTGACGTTTCGTCTTTCTATCCGAAAATCTATCAGAAAAAATTGATACCAGATTTTTTTCTTATGAAGATTTTTGGATAGAAGGTCGAAATGTCAAAAAATAAAAATAAATGTACAAAATTTAATCCAAAAAATCTATTTATTATATGATTCTAAAAAACATGTATAGATCATTGAAACTAGCAGTACCTAGAAATTTGTATTTCAAGTACTTTTACAAACATTCAAGTACTTAGTACTTGTACTTGAAGTACTTATCGCGAATAATTTGGCCCAATTCTGTAATATAGAAGTACTTACTAAGTATTTACAACAGTACTTGATATTTGCAAGTACCAAAAAACTAAAGAAGTACTTGCACCCAAATTGTCAAGTACTTTTGACAGTACTTGGTACTTTCAAGTACTTGGCAGATAAAAAGAGTACTTGTACTTCAAGTACTTTTACAAGCACTTAAGTACTTGGTACTTGTACTTGAAGTACTTTTCACGAGTACTTTGCCCAGCTCTGAATAGTAACCATAGTAACAAGAAAATGTAAGAATCAAAACAATAACAATGTAGAAACGATTATACCAAAAGAATACCTGTGATCAACTCAAAAGTAGAAACACAAGTAGTTTTATTTAATTGACAAATTTTGATTTTATATACGTGCGCCACTGATTAGAAGGTCTACAACAGAAACCTCTGCGATTGAAAATACGGACGAAAATTCGTTTTTGGTGCAGGACCAATTCTATTTGACGCGAACTATAGTTTAATTGAATTGGGCTTATTTGCTATGGTTACAGTTGCTGAAATAATTTTAACCATAGGAAATAAACTTAGTGTCACTAAACTGTGGATAAGCTTAGATTGTACAACCAGGCCCAAAAGTTCAAAATTTAAAACTTGAAAACGCGCAAACGCAGAAACTATCGAACTATTCTTTGCGCATGCCTATACATCGGAGAGGGAATATCTTTATTGTGAAATTGACAATAATTGGAAAATAATATGAACTAATTAATTGAATTCCTTACAAATAAAGATACCGAAATAAATCGGTTGTTACTTCATTGGAGCAATTTTATGATTATTTCTGAGAAAATCCAAATCAACATGATTACTAACGACATCTGTATTTCGATAAAACAATTAAATTTGATAGTTGATTCTGGTTTAACGTGATTTCAATTTTTGACTTAAGTACCTTCGAGTTAACTTTAACATAAGGTTAATATGACTCGCGAGTTCACACGTTTTAATACAAACCATATATAATTAAACGGAAGAGATTAACAGAATACATTATACTCTTTTTTCTATTGCTATGCTCCGGAATGAATTTTTTATACAGTTACTACAGAATGATACCCATTCCGCACTCTCAGAAATTCCTTTACTAACCTGAATAGTAATATCTTCCATATCATCTGGAAAATTAGTAACAAGTTCAAGAGCAGAAGCCTGTTTACTTCTGTCAAGATGATACAGCATCTTCGCTCCTTCGAGAACCGCTTCTAGGCACTTGGCATTCTTCTTCAAGAAGCTCTCGTTTAATTCTTTGGCACCCCTTCCATCGAACATAGGGCGTACTTCTTTCTCTACAACAGCACGTACAGCCTCTGGCATTGTGTCGTTCGTTCTCGTAATGTATTCATGAAAACGTATAAGACACGAATGCAGTTTGCAGTGATCTGCATCCAGACGATATGCCCTCTTGATTGATTGTAACATCAGAAGAGTTTTTTCTGAAATTTGAATAATAAAAAAAGAATTAAAATGGCATTTGCAATTATTTGAAAGTAGGTTGCACAAAAATCGAATCAAAATAAATGCATTTTGTTTTACCTTTTCTGAAATAGATTTCGAACGCCATGAGATGCGTTTCAATTCGTTTAGCGGCAAGAGCCTGCAGAGGTTTTAGAAACTTTATGGCTTGTTCGAGAGGATCTTCAACACGTGCGAGTTTTTCAGGAACGAGTTCGTCAAGTTGCGGTGCATCAGGCTCTACGTCGCCCTGCTGTCGAGATTTATTATGATGCTCTCGCTTCACCTGTGCTTGAGCTGCCTGCGCGCTTTCCTGTTCAGCTTTACGCTTTGCCTTACGAAGTTTATTGCGAAGTTTCTTCAACTCGCTGGGCGCCAGATTCTCTGCAACCAAATAAGCCAAGATGAAATATTGTTGCATCTCTCATCAACTACTGGGGCAGAATTATTAACAGCTTAAAAATTAGGAATGTAGAGAGTAATATTTGCTAGACTAATGCCCAGTTTTATAAAAGGCAAAGTAATTTACTTCCCAAGTAAATAAAATTTATTCTGTCAAATATCAGTTGATCATTTTAGAGCAATAATTTTGTGTCATAAAGAAATTGTTAAATTAAATAAATTTATTCTGGTAGTAAAGTTATTTGGTCTTTTATAGAGCCAGCCATCAATCTTATTGTCGCAAATATGAAATATCTTAAATTATTAGTTTACGCTAATGTTAATTTAAATTTATAATTTATTATTCAATTCAATTGTCAGACATTTGATTGCTAGTCCATTGTTGCGAAATGTTCAGTTGTCAGACAATTGAATATTAGCCCCGAATTAGCCCATTGTTGCGAGATGTTCAGTTGTCGGACAGATGAATGCTAGCTCCTTGTAGCTCAATTGTCTGACATTTGAATGCTAGCTCATTGTTGGAAGAGAGTATATAAAGCCCGTGGGCTGGTGAGAGAATAATCATTCAATGAAAGTGACATTCAGCGATTTTGTGCGATGAACTGTAAAGTGAAAAATTGTACTGTAACCTGTAATGTAATAAAATTTGTGACAATATTTTCATAATACATATTTTGAGATTTTCAATTAGATTTTTTGATGTGGTAAGATCATAGCTCTCAATAAGGGTTGCATAAGATTTTGAGCAACATGTGCCTGGAACTTTTTCATTCTATTTTTTTTTTAAATTTATTCATATTTTCATTTACAATAATGGTGAAGAAAAAGTGATTCTAATAATAATCATAGAAACTACAGTATTCATTGTAATTTAAATTTATGTTGGCCAATTCAGACTTTTAAATAGAATATGAAATATTATCCTGATAAATTTCTGTGAAGGCATCTACGAGACCTTGAAGATTGCGGAATCCCCAGTTCCAGTTCATCTTGAACCTCATCTTGAATATTATTAGTAATGTTACGTATAAGGATTTACTTTCAGAGCGAGTTAGGTGCTAGTGTGTTGTGTTATGGAATGTAACGGTCCACACCCAGACCGGTTGTTGGTTTTCTGGTGACCCTGTCACTGGCCGGTGTATAAGTTTATAGTAGTCGGACCACTGCCCTAGATTTACAGAGCAATACTGGTATTGTGTTGCTAGTGAGAGTGTTTAATGCCAAGCGAAAATATGTACACGTACAAATGTACATTCATAAAAACAAAAATGTGCTGCATTAAACTGATAAAAAATCTGACGCGGTGGAAGCATGATCTCACTGTTCTTTCATACAATATCTTTCTTTTTTTTGAGAAAGTGTCGTTGAATATTTATTTATTTTCACAGAAATTTATCAGAAATTTATCAGGATAATATTTCATATTCTATTTAAAAGTCTGAATTGGCCAACATAAATTTAAATTACAATGAATACTGTAGTTTCTATGATTATTATTAGAATCACTTTTTCTTCACCATTATTGTAAATGAAAATATGAATAAATTTAAAAAAAAAAATAGAATGAAAAAGTTCCAGGCACATGTTGCTCAAAATCTTATGCAACCCTTATTGAGAGCTATGATCTTACCACATCAAAAAATCTAATTGAAAATCTCAAAATATGTATTATGAAAATATTGTCACAAATTTTATTACATTACAGGTTACAGTACAATTTTGATCATTTTTTCTGATGAAGACTTTCGGTTAGAGAGTCGAAACGTCAAAAATAAAATTAAATATACAGAATTTAAATCAAAAAAGTCTATTTATTATGATATAATTCTGAAAGTATGTATAGATCATAATTCTAGAACGTCATTCTGAGCAGACATTTTTTTTTTTGTTTTGGCCTTCCAAATATAACATTTGGCATAAAAATCAAATTGAAAAATTGTAAAGTAAATGTTAAACGGAAATAAATTACCATAAACTAACTTTAGATGCTTTGGTCAAAAAACTGTAAAGAAATCTGCATATTTGAAAAAAAAAATCTTCGTATACACGTACCGTTGTTCAACGCAGTGATAAATCAACTCTTTTTGTTTGAATTTTTTGATCAAATCGCTTATTTAAAGCCGATTTCTTTATTCCTGGATAACTTCATCTATCGGATAATATCTATGTAGTTATAACTGTGTCAACAATTGTAACTATAGATATTATCAGGTAGATAGAGTTATTCGAAGATAAAGGTACCGGCCCTCAATAGTGTGCAACAATAGTTATTTAGAGAGTAATTTTATTTTTTTTACTCAAATACGAATGTAAGCATGAGATGAAGGTAAACGCTGGAATAATGAGCGAAAAAAAATGAAAACGATTTTCAGTGTAAATTAAGTATGTACTTTCATTTATTAAGTATTAATTTCTTATCGAACGTCAAAATAAAATTAAGTTTAACAAGCATTTATTCTGTTTGTATTCATTGTGATTGTGATATTATATTGACCGAGCGACAAAGTAGTTTGTCGCGTGGCAAAGCTAGCTAATCATAAAACATCAACTTTACGTTGATGAATGAAAGCGTAAATACAGGTTGATTAGAAATAATTGACCGTTCCACCCTGTTCTGTTTTTTTTTTCTTTGCCGCATCGTTGTGTTAATGATGACGTTTGTAGAATCAAGTGGATAAATAACATTTTAATTCAAAACACAGTTGTTTACTCATTCTTTTATTCGTTAGAACAAGACATTAGCAAAATTTGTATCTAAAATTTCGAAAAATAAGATATAAATAAAATATGTACAAAATGTGCTGTACTCACTTTATTCTGATGAATATAATTTCGATCATAAAACAAGCTTTTGCAAGCTACAGCAATCATTAATGATCATCTATTTATTCATAGCAGCTGTATAAAAATAAAGTCTGCATGGAATTTCATACTACACAGATTAAAAGAAAGAAAAAATTCGTTTGGAACTAGCTTCAATTATTTATTTACTGAAAACAGAAATATGCTAGAAAACATGAATTAATCTTAAGTTTCTTTCCATTTAAAATAGCTATTAAAACTAATACAGAAACTTTCATAAAATTATATTCAACATTGTAAACAATTATGGTAAAAGTAAAGTACAAAAATTAAATATTCATCTACAAAATGACCTTGCTATGAGGTCAGGGAAATTGTTAAATTTTTAGAAATGCAGACTTTTAAATATCATAGTGGATTTAATTATTTAATTTGCAATAATCAATTGCATCACTATTGCACTTAAGCTAAATATTGGAATGTAAAATTAATAGTAATAAGATAATAGTTATGATGAAGTTATCAGCTTTACTACACTTCTAATTGGATTATTGTTCGAATAATGGTAGCTTCTCACGAATTCCAATATTCAGCATTTGAAAGGACTACTAGAACAGATTAACGGAAATGAAATTGATATAATAGTGACTGATCAAGCTTAGTGTGAAAAGAAAAGTTATGGTAATTTATCAATCAAAATTTCTAGGGAGCGAATTTGGTTACATCACTGGCAATCGCCCACAAAACCGGTATCAATGCAATGGTTCCATCAGTGCTCTCCACTAATAAAAAAAGCCAAACACAAGTCAGCTACAAGAAAGTTAATATAGTGACAATTTTTTACGATATGAACGTTATCTTGCTCCTTACTGATTGAAGACATCAATAATAGACTACTATATTTAATCTCCATCTACTGTCTACTATAAAAAGTGAATATTATAGCAAAATATACTATATTGAGTTTAGCTAATTACTCTCTATTCTTCCATCTTACATCTTACAGTACCGGCTCGATTCCCTATGCTTTTTTGATATTATTAATGGGATTATCAGAAAATATTTTCGATTTTGTTAAAACGTAAATTGGAAAATAAGTATCATATGCTTGTTTCGTTTTTTACGAAAAACCATTCAGAAACATAAAAAGGAAATACGTTCTATAATATAATTGGCATTTCTTCAGTTGAAAACAATTTCCTAATCTTAATTATAACCTTTAAAAACTATAACAATAAGAAAATAATTCATATTGAGTAAAAAACAGTATTTTTATTTACAACTAGGCTTACGGCTGCGACAAATCTTTAGGAAATAAAATATTTCTATTTCTCAACTATGAATAAGCCTAACAAATTCATTTGGTTGTTATTGACAATGGGTGCGGTTCAAACTTGGTGCAAGGAAATGAAAGTAGCTTAGAGTATCAGTTCTGCCTCGCGAGTGCGATAATAACAGAGCAAATATAATTAATCAATAAAAAAGGTTCATTTCCGTTGCGGTAGTCTCTTGAAAGTTGTATCTACTAAATAACTAATATCAATAATAAATACATATATATAAATCACACCTTCAAATGAGGTTGATACGAACCTCATTCATCTAGCATACTCCGCATGATACCTCTACCCAAGCATACCTACTTCGTTTCATCTATATCCATATTTCTATTCTCTCCACTTTCCCACACAAAACAAACCAGCAAATTTCTACCACATATATTCTCTAAGTCTAATATTCGCACACATACCTAAACCAAGAATTTATTCACTCCAACTATTTCAAACACACTCTTTGCCATATATTTTTCATATACCAAATCACTCTACACTCAATCTCTTTTTGTATAGGCCCATTCGATCATTTTCAGAATATCAACAATCACCACGCAAAATTAGCATTTCCACAAAAGTCACTGCTCAAGAGAAACTGCACCAAAGTTCATTTCTATAAATCAATTTTTGTTGAAGTACTCCGTTATAAACTCAATCTTTAATTACTTGGACCATACACACACAGTGCAAACATCTTTAATGCATCCAAAATTCTACAACCAGTTAATTTGTTTTTTTGTCACCTCATCAAATCTCCCATAATGACTTATGTCCAGTTGCACCACCGTCACCTAATTTTAAGTAGAGTTTAATATCTATGGCAACTATTGTATGGACAATTGTTACTACGGTTACTATTCCTCCCTCAAAGTTAAGTGACGGTGGTGCAACTGGCCATTAAATATACAACAGATTTCCTTAATTAGAAGTCTGGAATATTCGTGACAACTCTAGCAGCCTCTCGAAAGACTGTAGAACTCTTCCAGGCCACCGCAGATAAACAAAGGAGATATCTCTCTTGGCTTATATGTATAAAGGACCAGTTGTTTAGTCGAGAGGTAAAAAGAGAATAAATTGAACGGTCAGAGAGTAAACAAAACTACGGATCAGATAAATATGAATTTTGGTGATATAAATAATACTAGAAATAAATATTAGTTGCAATATTGAGTTGACAATAAGAAATAGTTATAGTGTATTGTTAGTGCTTTTCTTTATTTAAGGTTGTTAAGAAGAGGAGTGGGGTCAAGGTGTGGTGGGAACCCTGCTCTATCTAAATACATAGGATAAAATATTCATTGCCAACTTCAAATAAACAAAATTTCGATGATTAAAACTAATGGAAATGTTTGTTTTCGGTTGAAAATACATGATTTTGAATGATTTGGCTCCTTATTCTATTCTTTTAAAGAGCTTTCATCGTTTGAAATATTTGTTTTTAATATTTTAATGAAGCTACAATATGATATGTATATTACGCAACGCTGTAGAATTTCGAAAATATTTTTGACATTTGACGTTTAGTAGTGGTAATGCATTTCATAACCAAACAAACTTATTGATGATAAATCTACATCAAAAAAATAATATCGATGGAAGAATGAATGGGTTACTCAATCAGTGTACCGTCAAGTAAGAGAAGTGATAAAAAATCTTGTTTATTCTAATCACACACGCTCTTCCTATTTCATCTCATGCGGCGACGTTGCCAAGCATATGATAACTTGCTAAATTTTAGTAGCTTTTGTACAATTTTTTTGAATAATAATTCAATTTTCTCTGAAACTATGAACAAGACTTTTTTGAAATTTGGTACACATGTTCATAAGACTTTCGTAGATATTTTGACGATTTTTTGTAATGTTTTCATTTCAGGTAGTTGAGATAATGACGTATAAGTCAATGTGAAACACGTCGCGTGCATTAACGCAATGTAATAATATGTCACCGAACAGCAACTTTGACATTTTTTATCTCGATAACTAGAAACAAGATTGAGTTCAAACTTTGCCAAAATATTCTTCACTAAACAAATAATATACTGTAAAAATTTGAATGAATTCTCATATACTTTGATTTCCTTCTCAACAACCTTAATAAACTTGAATTTTAATTTATTTTTGAATGATAGTGTATGTGTTTTAATTTAGAACCCTAAGAATATTACAATTTATAAACGGGGCATAATATTTTCAGAAAAGATGTTATTTCATCTTATATGATTTTCAATGAAAATTATTCTGCTAACAAGGCTTAAGGTTGTTGAGAAGGAAATCAAAGTATATGAGAATTTATTCAAATTTTCACAGTATATTATTTGTTTAGTGAAGAATATTCTGGCAAAGTTTGAGCTCAATCTTGTTTCTAGTTATCGAGATAAAAAATGTCAAAGTTGCTGTTCGGTGACATGTTATTACATTGCTTTAATGCACGCGACGTGTTTCACATTGATTTATACGACATTATCTCGACTACCTGAAATGACAACATTACAAAAAATCGTCAAAATATCTACGAAAGTCTTATAAACATGTGTGCCAAGTTTCAAAAAAGTCTTGTTTATAGTTTCAGAGAAAATTGAATTATTACTCAAAAAAATTGTACAAAAGCTACTAAAATCTAGTAAGTTATCATACGCTTGGCAACGTCGCCGCATAAGATGAAATGGGAAGAGTGTGTGTGATTAGAATAGACAAGATTTTTTATCATTTCCCTGACTTGACGGTACACTGATTGAGTAGCGCATTTATTCTTCCATCGATATTATTTTTTTGATGTAGATTTATCATCAATAAGTTTGTTTGGTTATGAAACGCAGTACCACTACTAAACGTCAGATGTCAAAAATATTTCCGAAAGTCTACAGCGTTGCGGATTATACATATCATATTGTAGCTTTGTTAAAATATGAAAAAAGAATATTTCAACGGATGGAAGCTCTTTAAAAGAATATAATAATGAACCAAATTATTCAAAATCATGTATTTTCAACCGAAAACAAACATTTCCATTAGTTTTAATCATTGAAATTTTGTTTATTTGAAGTTGGCAATGAATGTTTATCCTATGTATTTAGCATAGAGCAGGGTTCCCACCACAACTTGACCCCACTCTCTTCTTAACAACCTTAAAACCAAAAGAGACTTTAGTGTGGTGGAAAATCTTATTCATAGATATCAATTCAGATATTATCAACAGTTAATGTAATTTTCACAGTAAAAGATAGATGAACTTTCAACTTTATTTAATTTATGTATACTTTCATTCTTGTCCTATTAGTATTGTTGTAAATTATTATTTAACGAGATTCTTGATAAAATTTTTGAACATCTTCATATATTTACCGTAAAATATATTCGACTTGTTTACTGACAAAAATTTTTTTTCAATAATTTCTACCCTTAACTATTTAAATCAAAACTAAAGGCCGTATGACACGATGCATAATTTCTCTCAAAATTATGTTCAAAATTATGTTCAAAATTTTGAACAAAATTTCCAACAAAAATTTTTACAATTTTTTGAACATTATTTTGAAGGTCTACTACAAAATTTTGTACATTAATCTGCTCACGCATCTGCACATATGCCACTTCACGTGACAACTTTAAGATTGAACAAAAATATTAAGATGGATGAAAGAAAATTTGTGGAACAAAAATTTAAATTATTATTGATATCGTCGATAATAGTGATTGTTGAAAATAATAATATCTCAAACCAACAATGTACATAAAAAGTAACTGTCAAACAGACTAGAATGTATATGCTAGTACGCATTCATATTGCGCACATTTTGAATGTTCACGCATCTGCGCATGAATTACTTCACGTGACAACCTGTCAGATTGAATAAAAATATCAAAATGGATGAAATGAAATTCCTCAATTAAAATTATGATTTCATCTCTGGAGCACGATATTTCTAAAATAATCATAACACTTACAACAACAATTCATATTTGGGCATAAAATGTCAGACAAATGAGAATCTTTATTTATGTCAATGCGCATTCGTATTGCGCACATTTTGAAGGAAAATTTGTAAGAATGTAGAGCGAGTCCTACATTTTTTTGTACACTCTTTTGATCATAATTTTGAAACACAAAAATGTACATAATTTTGACAGAAATTATGCATCGTGTCATACGGCTTTAAGTAATTGAAACATATTGTCACAAATTTTATTGTAAATAATTTATTTGCACAGGTTACAGTGCCAATATTTATTTTATATACTCTTATGATCACAATATCGCTCACGGTTACTCTTACTGAATGAATGAATTTCTCTCATAGCTCACGCTCTTAAGCCGACAGTAGGCCAACATTCAATTGTCTAACAGTTGATGTCTGGCAACCACCGAACATATAGTAATCGTAGACTGTCAATCATGTCTTACAATTGAACATCGACTTGGTCAAAACTAACTAGGATTAAAGTTATAGCGAATTCAAATAAATGATCATGTGAACTAATCACTTGAAATATTTCACATTTGTGACTAGGCTAAATTTAAATACATAAGCTAACGTTAGTTTGTGGTGTCCAATGAGCTTTTGCCAACTTCAATTTATGTTTAAATTAGGATTGTAACGATAAATCGTTGCTTTTCAATATTCGAAATAGGATTTTCAATTATTATTGCGAATGTATTAGCAAAAAATAGTTATAAAATAAAAATTATAATATGAATCGCATAAAAGTGCTGAAATTGAATTGTCTGATTGTTTAGTTACAGGGCTCGTCGAATCCGATACGTTCCTGGGCCAATACAAATTACTAAATAGATTGGAGGGCAGTAAAAAAATGTATACAGACAAACTTACATTTACACTTCCCAGATTTTTAGTTGATTTTCAGAAAGCTGGAACTTGGAGAGTGATGATCATAAAGAAAATATAAAACATCGCGGGCCGCACAAATATAAGTGCACAAAGTACTTTGTGCACGTTGTCAACAAAAAGAATTCTACTAATTTTTGTATTTTAATATATTTTTTTAAAATATTGACGTCTGTAGAAAAAATGTTGTATGCTACACGTGTACGAAATTTCTTTGGAGCTTTCGAATGATTTGTGTCTCGGCTTCTGCCTCGACAAAAAACTTTCATTCTCAAGCACTAAAATATAATTTCGTGCACTAGATACATAAATAACTATTCTGGTCCTCTGAAAATTTATTTATAATGGGTAATTTTTAACCCCTCACTAAATTATTTTCACATTATTGCTGTGTGGAAATTGCTTGTTTCTGTAATAGTGTCTACTGGAACACATGCATCCATCATAAGTTGAACATTTTTGACCAGTGTTTCTTCTCGATGGGCATAAGATAAATGGAAATTACTTCTTTTTGGTAGAATAAAAGCTGTGTACTATCGGAAAGGAAACAGGTTTCCATAGGTTGATTGAATCCAAAGTCGGTTTCATGGGAAGGAAGGCGAATTCCCATACATTTTTCTCCCTTATATTCTAGATATCGGCAGAGTTGAGCATCAGGATGTATTAGAGAGATTTAATCATTTCAGGAGACTTAATGATTTCAGAAAGATGAAATTGAGGTGACCTAATCACCTTAGACGTTGTATTTTGCTTGTTTCTGCTATATTGTTCTGTGATTTCATACTTCATTCTGATTCTTCACATTTCATTTCATGAAGTATCCTGTGTTCAAATATTCTTAGTATATTTTCATCTGCCTTACGTTAGTCCAGGTTTCTGGGCCATATAAGCCTTCAGGTCGAATAGATGTTTTATACATTTGTTAGATCTGCTTATATTTTATAACTTTAATGTAGCCACGCGTCTATAGTAACACTGGTTTCCTAGGATAAGTCGTTTCTAAATTTCTTCATTGATGCTGTTTTTGCTATTTAGTGATAATCCTAAAAAAGTGAACTCGTTTACAACTTCATAGTCAGTATTAATGACAGTTAGATGTTGGATATTCATGTTATTTCTCGATACGACCATCACTTTCGTTTTCACCGTGTTGACTTGTAGACCAAAACTTTTAGTTGATGAATTCATTCGCGTAAATGTTTACTATGGAAGACATATAAAGAGGAAAATCGCAGTGCTAAAAATGTGGACCCAATATTTATACCAACTGTGCGTAAGTTGGGTAACGTAAGTAAATTCTCGTTCACAATGCGAAATTAGAAGTTAGTGTTAGTAGTTATGGTTAGTGTTTATACTTTGAGTTCTAAAAACAGCGTTCACAATGCTGGAAATTAACGCCTTATAATTTTAGTTTCTTTCGTTGATAAAGTGTACTTTGACTATAATTTGTAATTTTATAGAAGATTCTTCAGATGTTTTTAGTATCCTGAGTCAGAATAAAATGTTTAGGACAAGAAAATGATGATTTAACCTCAATTTTATTATTAATCTAGTTTTCTTGAAATAATCAATATAAGTGATATATTTTTCTAATTTGATGTTGATCCATTTTATGCAGATTTCATAGCAAAAATAGATAGAAGTCAAATGTCAAATAAATTAAAAAGAAAACATTCATTCCTTTTTCTCTCTCTTGTGATTGATCGAACCATTAACTACTAACAGAAGTTTGAAGCATGCAAACTCTTGCGCTAACCATGGTCAATGCAGAGCAGCGTTGAGCTAATTTCGTTGTTGTGAACGCTAACACATGATTGTACCTGTAAAACATCTAGCACAAATCATAACTACTGACACTAACTACTAATTTCGTGTTCTAAACGGGGCTTCATAGGTGCAAATCTGAAATAGAAACGTTGGATACTCAAAATATTTAATAGTTTATTATATAACGAGCGTATAATAAAGGGTATTTTCAAGAAGATGAAATATAGAATACAAGTCAAAGGTCAGTGTTGTTACCATACTAGAATTGAATGATAATGGAATCATTGTATTTGATATCTTCTAAATGAGCTGAAAAGTAGAATATTGAAAATTGAATAAATAATAGATCGTGCTTTACCCCATTATTTTCCCGGAAGAATACATTTGAGAAAATTTCTTGCTTTGTTAATTTGACAAATCAATTTGAGCTGTCAGGCGAACAGAACTAACTACTGTGCTTCTGAGGGAATTAAATAATTATATGATAAAAATTAAATTCTTGAAGATATCTGAGGGATGCAATATTTCTTTACTAGGCCTGTTGTACAATGTAAGCTTATCTACAGTTCAGTTGAACCAAGCTTATAATTTTAACCAAAGGAAATAAACTTGGTTTAATTAAACTGTAAATAAGCTTAGAATGTATAACCGGGTCTTATTATCTTTATTTCTGCTCTAAGTAAACAAATTCGATCTCACCGAAAGTGCTAATGTATATAAAATTTCAAATCAATATCTTCAATGTTATGGAAGTTATGTGGATGAGAAAGAATCAGTGTGTTACTTGAGTATCTTCCGGTGAACCGATTTGAACCACAATCTGATTCATTCGAATCACGTATATCAAATTTTAGCTCGATTAATCAAACAGTACCGCTGTTATCGTGAAACATAGCATTCACACATACAGACACACAGACTAACCGACCGACTTCACTCTGGAAATCATCTTAATCATCTCAGGAAACCTTGAAACCGTTATGTCCGTGGTTTTTACAAAAAAAAGCAGTACGATTATACATTTCGAGCAGAAGGAATTTAATTCGAAGTAAATATTTTCTATTTATCTTTTGGATGAAATAGAATGAAAAAAATCATGAAATATTTCATCAATGAGGGTTTAATTGGAAAAATATTCGTTGACAAAACGGAGTCCTGAACACGCGACTAAAATTAGCACTTTTCCAAATTTGACTAAAAATAAGTATATTTCACACATACAAAAAAAAAACATCTAGACGTAACCAGTACATTTGTAAACATTGTCCATGTCCATGTCCTTTCACTAGACCTCACAAACCCAATTGCGGGTTACGCGTCTGACCGCTCATTGTTTTCTTGCGTTGTTTTGAAGCTGATATAATCAGAGCACGAACTAAATTCACATTCGATTTCGTTTCTTTAAAGTTCAACATTTCTAATGGCGAAAATATGACCGAGCACGTGCTATAAATTGTTTCAAATACTCAAACTATTTCTTAATTACAGAATTTATCGTCTGTAAGCATTGATATCATGAATATAATAGAAAAAATGTGCCAGGTAAATAGTTTCCTAATCATAGGAATCATCACTTAGAATGTAAATATAATTGAAATAATTATTTTTCAATCAATCTCTCCTAGTCGTACATCAGTAATCATTGATTTAATTTTAATATTTAATTGGCCTAAATATTGGACTGTTCAATATGAATTTTATGGCGTAGGTAACAGAAAATCAATATATATATATATTTATATCTAGTTTTTTCTTAAATTTCTCTGCCTGCATTTTATTATTTGAAGTAAATTTCATTTGTAATAAGTCGATTACTTCCAAAGTAAAGAAAAAGTATCTCGATCGACTTTTTCAATAGGTACAGAAAATCACCTGTGAATAAATGAATTGGAGTTCAGGAATTTATTTATATGAAATTATCCATTCTTCCAAAATATTATTAGTAACAAATTAAAACCATGTTATTAAAAGACAAACATTTTGTTCATTCGCCAACCTGAATCAACAGATACATCAGTCAATTTTTCTAAAAGCGAAATTTAGAAGTTTGTAATAATAACTTTTTCGTCATTACTGCGAATATTCTTATCTTTATTCTGCAATAGAACTTGTTTTTAGAATGAAGATGAAAGTACGGAATGTAACTTTTACTGATGAATAAAATACGAATGGCTTTTGTATTAAAATCACGAAAATCAAATGATTCACGTTTATTAGTAAAAGTAACATCAGACACAAAGCTAAAACCTGCGAGCAGAATTCAAAAGCAGGTGATCCGTTTATTAAAACAGAATAAATTGAGAAGAATAGAGAAATCAGATATTCAGGGCTGTTCTGTAACTAAAACGGTAATTTATTTTATTTGTTGGAAAAATTTGTAGTTTGTAACAACTTTTTCTGTCTGTCAAAAATATTGTTCATCGACAGAAAATGAACAATAAAATTCATGATAGTATTATAAAGTAGGATTTTCAGAATGAGAAGTCCGGATAATAAGAAGCAAAATTACATAATTATAGAACTATAAATTTGGCACAGTTTTACATAAGACTCTTCTTCTATATTGAATAATGTGTGACATTACGACTAATTATCCCCTTACCTCCTCCTTAGATTGACCATGCGGTAAAAAAAGTACAAGAGCAATAATATTCTCATAAAATTTCAAACAAAAACTATAAAAAATTATTACAAACTTGCTCTTAAGTGACACAAAACATCAACTAAAGACTGCACCGAAATTGGTCAAGTAATTTTAGGGGAAAATGGTAACCGACATAATACATACAGTGAAAAGATCTTGCTTCTAGGAAGAAATAAGAGCAGAATTAACGTGAAATAGAAATAAATAAGATTCCTACCTACATATACCTTCATCAATATTCGTACTGATACAATAATAGAAAATACAGAGTGGAATTTAAAATTTTCCTTACTAGAATTGATAGTTTAACATATCTAGAATATTCTTGTAATAAATGTTAATCTTCAATTAATTTCACCAACTTGACTTGATAAATGTGTATAAATTAATACAACTAATAACAGGGGTAATTAGAAAATAGAAAATAGCTCTATGAACCGAGTAAGGAAACTGTAAATTATTAAATTGATAAAACAAATTTCTCCAACAAATGAAATAGAAACAATAGATCCCAGATTCGTACTTCAATTCATTTTAAGATGTCTTGACCTAAAAACGGGTACAAATCTACCGGTGACAACGGTGTTCACACCCATTGTTGGATTGGGACAATACAAGAAGGAATTAACCTTGAAAGCGGTTCTCACGCACGCGCACTGCAAGTGATAGTAAGTTAATTGTTCTAAGGTTAATGAAAATGAAAATCACTTCGTTATAAGTGTCCTCTAAACGGAAATTCCGCAATGAACATACATCAGGGATGCAAGAGATAATTCAAAACGGAATGTTGCATTGTAAAAAATATAGATTATCAATTTTTTGCATGTTTGCATTGAGATTACTACATACTAGCTAATTAAAATGCAATCATGTGATGTACTTTAGCAAGAACTACACACAACAGCTGTCGCATTTTATAGACCTCTTTTTTATTTTTATAATTATTATTAGTATATGAGCAATTCGCGCATGAATAGCAAAAAGCTATTCATCACTGTAATGATTAATTCGACTTAAATCATGATTTAAATACAAAAATACAGATTTTTTTGAATTAATCATGATTTTTATGATTTAATTAGTTTTTCAGCTCTTCAAAATTGTATTACAAAATAGAATAGAAAAATGGAATTATTAGTATTAATCATTTATATGTATGAAAAATATCTTTAAAAGATAATTAGTTCCAATTTGAATTATTATTATGCATTTAAAGTTATAGCATGAATTTAAAATAAACATGCTCACAACTTGAGATTTCAGTGTTCAATTGAAAACCTTCAAAAAAACAGTATTAAAGAATTGAATTTTCGCTCAAATACAGTTAAAATAATCACTTAATTCGAATTATGACTTCGTTCTGCAGTAACATTTTTTTTCTAATATTAACACTGATTTAAATCTAGTCAACCCTATTGGTTAGTGATATCGAACTTATAACTTTTATTTCGTCCGTTAAATTTCTTAATGATTTTTTTCGTACATTTCACTTTTTACGCATTTTTGTATCTTCCAAATTTTTCACTGCAATTATTAGTGAATTGAACGATGCCTCCAAAATCGGTCAAACCTGTGGTGGAACTACAACGACTTGACATAGACATTGACTTGATTTTTACTGTTAATGTGCCATACAAATTGGACATGTTACCAGTTAATATTTGTAATAGGGACATGATAGGGACTAGGTTAGGTTATCCTTCTATTAAAATAAGATCTATGATAAATATCAACTGGATTCATGTCCAACTTGCATGACAAATTGACAGTAGGAATCAAGTCAATGTCAATGTCAAGTCGTAGTTCCAGCCCTGAGCTGGAACCACAATGACTTGACATTAACATTGACTTGATTTCTATTGTCAATTTTCCATGCAATTTGGACATGTGTCCAGGTCATATTTATCATAGATCTTATTTCAACAGAAGAATAATCTGACCTAGTCCCTATCATGTCCCTATTACAAATTTTAACTGGAAACATGTCCAATTCATGTGGCACATTGACAGTAAAAATCAAGTCAATGTCAATGTCAAGTCGTTGTAGTTCCACCACTGAGCTGGAACTACAACGACTTGACATTGACATTGACTTGGTTTCTACTGTCAACTTGTCATGCAAATTGGACATGTGTCCAGTTAATATTTGTCATAAATCTTATTTTAATAGAAGGATAACCTGACCTATTCCCTATCATTTCCCTATTACCAATATTAACTGGAAACATGTCCAATTTGTGTGGCACATTGACAGTAAAAATCAAGTCAATGTCAATGTCAAGTCGTTGTAGTTCTACCACTGAAATGAAACAACAAAAAATATCGGTTTGACTGGGTGCTGTAATCCATAATTTTTTTTTAAATTGATTTCAAGAAATCTATACGTATATTCCACTAGGCGACGCCCATGTCGCCTCAATAATCGTTTCACAAGACGATCGCGATCTTTGCGTTCAAGTCAATACGTCATAGATGAAAAATGGGTCGAAGTAGTGCCTTTTTTGCAGAAATCATCAAGAAATTTGAATAAATTGAAAAGATGTCTTTCCAATTTTGTACTCTCGATTCAAAATTATGTCGATTCAAGACTTTTACTTATCAATTTGAAAGATAATTTCATGGTTTCTTATAATCACTACTTATTTTTTATGAGAAATTAATTTACGCAGGCATATTAAATTTATTCCATTTACATCGTTTTTTCTACAGATTAGTTAAATCTTATTTATGATTCACTTTTTGATTTTAATTGTCAGTTTATTTGACATTTAACAGTCACTCGCATCGTTCCACTTGAAGCACCAACTACATCAATCGTATGTTAGTGGAACGGCAAATATTGCGGTTATGAGCAAATCGCTACGATCGCCTAGAGGAACGTACTTTATATGCTGGCGAAGTGGCGGAGTCGCGGGTAACTGCTAGTAATATACAAAATACATACATTTATATAGAGAAACCTTACTTTATATAGTAATCAATGTCAGAAATATGAAAAGAAATAATATTGATATGTTTTTCGTTATTTTCTGACAGATGTTACTGTGGGACAAGATAAAAAATCTGACGTGGACATCACGGGACTTACTTGTACATCATTGGATATATTTTTTGCATATAATAATAATAACTTTTACTTTGCACAAGTGAAAAAATTCTGAATGTCAAGACGTAGTTGTGCCAAATTCAAGGATTCAGAAGATATTTTAGATAATTCTTAATTATTAAAAATAAAATTAAAATTAAAGATGCATTCTGTGACTGTGGTCAGGTTTGATGAATTCCATCAATTAAATGTCAATTTAATTTAATTCCAATATTTCGCCTTAAGTCATGGGCTTCCTCAGGAAGCTACAAAATTTGTTCATGATTTATTAAGAATCAATTAAATAGGGTTTCTTACAAAATTGTTTTGATAAGTTTAAAAGCTTCTTCGTTATTTCTCGTCGCAATATAACACTGACAGGAAGTGCTGGAAAATCAAAAAGAACAGAAAACCCAACTCAAAATGCGCGGTAATTATAAGCTCAAAGGTTACTAATTAAATAAAGTAAACATAGGTGCAACTTGGGATGTCAGTTTCATTTTTACAATAATTGAAATTATCTTTTTTGTTCTTCTGGATGAACTACATCTCCAGAAATAATATTTTTCTATAGTTGTTCTCATGATCTGACATCATTGTAGCGCACGAAATATCCCGTATCATGGACATAGCTAAGGCGCACTAGTTCTTGGTTTTCTTCCGTTATCATCTTGAGGCGCTCTCACGGTCACTTGATTATTTGAAAATTTCTGTTAGATGTTTTATAAAAGCAAATTTTTTTACGATCAAACTAAATATTGATTTTAAGATGTGTTTCAAAATGCTATAAGCGGAAAAATACCTTTTTTTTTCAAACGTCACAAAAGTGACATGCTATGTGTCTCTGTTGGTAAGGTAAAAGTGTCACTTTATCTGATTAGGCAGATAAAATACTAACTTTTGCTTATTTTATGTGCCATGTCACATAGAGTAAAAAATCTAATATTTCAGCAAAATAATTTAGTAATGTCTATCATGAATGTATTTACAATTATTGAAAATTGTGTTTTGAAATAAACCATTCGCACTCACTTCACCTGGGAAATTATTAATATCAGCTAATGATGACACGAATGACACTTTTAGTTTCTTTTTCAATTTAATCCTGAATTTAATTTTATGTTTGTTTATATCGTAATCATGACAAAATAGTATTGGGTATTATGATTTAGCTTCATCTTAAAGCTAATTGTATATATCATTCGGAGCAAAAATGGCTTTATGTGCTTTGGTTACTTTGACTACCTTAGCACATAAAGCCTAATTTTTGCTCCTAATAATATAATCTACTATTTTTATATAAAAGTACAAGCGATTGTACACAACAATTTGTATGATTAAAAAATTCATACATATTTTAGCATGCAAAATACTGTTAACTATAACTTTATGTTTCAAAATGTATCATTTGCATTTCTAACTATCAAGACATTATTCGAAAATTATCTATAAATTATTATTGAGAAATAACAAAGGATTGTCTACTTCATTGTTATCTAGTTTTGTTACACAGATTTCGAATGGTTATATTATGAAACAATTTTGAAATATTCGCAGTAATATTATAAACTTGTCGCAGTAAAAAAGTAAATACGTTCCCAAAATTGTTGAAAAGAAATTATTTTTCTCATACTTTAACCAACTGACAATACGAAAATTTTATAAAGAGAAAATTCCTCGAATTTGCCAATTCTCAACAGAAGTGTAAAAAGTTATTCTTCAATACACGAGCGGCTTGGTTAAAAGTACGAGCGAAGCGAGTGATTTTGAAAGCTCCGCGAGTGCATGCATTAGATACTTTTTACATGTTTGTCTTACAGTGTTTTATCTTCGATCGTCCTAAATATAGTGAAACAGTCAATTATTATATAAATATTTTTTCTTTTGTTAATGCAATGTCACTTTGAGGGCTACTATTGGTAACTAACCAAACAATATTATGAATTGAACCGTTTTCGTTGGCGTTGACATAGATTCCTTTTACCAGAGTAGAATAAGATAAATGCAACTGCGATCTTATTGGTTCTTTCAGCTAAAACTATGTACTTCATTCGATAAGAAAATTGGAATAATTTTATTTGATGTCTGCTGATTGGGATGTTCAAATAGTAATTTATATACGATCGTATAAAAATAGCTTTTTACACTTGAATATCCATTATATACGATCGTACGAAAACTGATTTTTCTATATAATTTCTAATGTTCTTGATTTGAATTGAAATATTGAGTTCAAAATGTCAAAGAGTGATCTTGATGTTGCAGATGAATTTTTATTGCACAGTTTACTGAATTTCAATATTCTACTGCTAACCGTTTTGAATTGATGCGAAAAATGCAAAAAAATGTTTCAAGTAAAATGCACCCTCAGCTCAGCAGACTGTTATCAAAAATAGAAGGTGCACATCTAGATATTACAGCAATCCTGAATACAAAATTTCAACATAATGTTGAAATTTTGTATTTAAACGGTCAATCGTTTTTGAGATACGCTGAATACAGGCATACATACGTACATACACACATACGGACGTCACGCCGAATATAGCCGAAATGGTTTCAGGATTGTTCAAAACGAATATTTCTATTGAAATCTCGAAATGTCATTTTTGTCAGTTTCAAAATATTTGTACTTTGCACAAGTAAGTAAAAAACAATTTAAAAAAATTGTCATATTTCCCATTATTTTATCAAAGTTTTAGGCCCGAGATATCCATCTCCTAATAAATTTATTTGGTGAATAATAACTATGGTAACAATTGTCTGCACAATTGTTTCCGTTGTTATTATTCACCAAATAAATTTATTAGGAGGTGGATATCTCGGACCTTGATAGAGAATAACTCATATGTTAATAGTAGATTGCCAGCTATTGAGATCAATTTTCTATTTATACAAGGAATCTTAATTTGGTGACAAATCGATGATAGCGGTAACCACCCACTTTAATAATAAGAAAAAAATGAGTTGTCATTAGGTTCCTTGAGTTATAATTTTCTCACAGTTTCGTTGAATAATTCGAATGTAAAATTTTTAACGGTTGGCTCTTCGCATATGGGCGTTAATATCGTTCAAATGCATATCACATAATTTACTAATCATTTTTGGCATCTAAAACAAATCGACAAAAAAAAAATTATATCCTTCAACTTTACAAATCGAACTATTAACAAGCCGACGGATTTCTACACAGGAAACCGGTATAAAAAGATCAATTATTACAATGCACTTTGCATGTATTCCAAGAACTAGTATACACGCCAACATTCACTTGCAACTACAGAATAAACATTAGAAAACATTTCCTATTTTCATTTTCATATCAAAATATAGCGGAAATTGACAGCTTAAATATTTTCTTAGCAGTATCCATGGTCGTAGGATATGAGTTTTGGACACGAGTTTAGTTGGGTCAGCGCCGTTTGGTGTCGGTGGTATTCTCTAGAACTCATCAAGCCAAGACAAAAATCAAGAACAGAGAGATTCGACATCTCGCATAATTCAGAAAATATTGCAGGTTAGTTTGCTACGCTCGCATTTTTTAGAAACATCCCTGAATAGTCAGAATTGCGCTGCGCGCGCTTGTGGGACTAGACCCAAGCCCGAGACTATCGAAAAGGATGCACCAAACTCCTTAAATTGGACCGAAATCCATGCAATATGTCAAGATTTTCTTTTCAAATTGATGAGTTTTATAAGGCAGTGGTTCTCAACCTTTTCAAACCGCAATCCAAATTGAAGAAATACGTTCATTCCACAATCCAAAAAAAAGCCGGATATTTTCATAATCTTTATTTAGATCATATTTAGAGAAATATATTTTTCTCCTCGACCATGAAAAATATATCTTCATCTCTAGTATTTGTTAAAATTGGTTTGAAATATAAAATGTGTATAGTACTAATTATTTAGTGTATCACTAACTAAGCAATAAGCTCCGCGGCCAATTTATGAGTCGCGACCCATAGATCAAGAATCGCTGCTATAAAGTACAATAGATTAGTAAACCGGGTTTAGTATCCTGCTTTGTCAATTTGACAAATTATTTTAAATTATCGGGTGAGCAGAATGAATTGCTGAATTTCTAAGGATATGAAATAATTAAATGATAAAAATTCAGTTGTTGGTGATATACGAGACATACACTTTACAACATTGTATGTGTAAAAATCAAGTTATTCGTCGCGTAGAAACAATTGTAACAAAATAGTATATTCCGATACAAGTGCGGAATGGAGATCATTCCATGCAAATGTGAATAATTCAGCCACGAGACGAAGTCGAGTGGCAGAATTCACATGAGCATGGTATGATCGATTCGCACGAGTGACGGATGCTATTTTTTCTACAGTCGAAGGTGTCCGCGTGAATATCTATAATCAAAATATACTGTTTTCTGAGAAAGAATTTGCTTCATTGATCTCATTCCAATTCATCAAATGTTGATAAAATTACTCATATTGACTTCATTTTGAAGAGGAATGAAAAAAAATCAAGGAGAATTAAAATTATGACAGTAATGAAACAGTTTTTTCGCGACGCCAAGCTGCTTTCTTAGGAATCCCTGAGCGTGCGGAATGACCCCTATTCCGCACGCTATAGCGTGTGGAATGGGTATCATTCTATAGTGACTGTAGAAAAAATCTATTTCTTTCATACAGATGACAATGAATTTCTTGAATTTATGAGTCCTGTACAGTTTTTGTTGTTTTGCTTACCTATTTTAAATAAGCCTCGGTGAAGTTTTTCAAGTGTTTATAATGAGGATAACTCAATTAACTTTTATACGTTACATTTCTGTTTATTTAGTTTTTGATTTGAATCAGAAATTAAAAATAGTACCCATATCTTAAAATTTTAAGTAAAGTATAGACATTCGATGAATGTTAGAAATTATAGAAAATAAAATTCGATGTATACACTACATAACTTGTACACATGTTGAATGAATAATTGACAGTTGACACTGACATTGACATTATGCGGAATCGATTGTAACCAAAATTTGAAGTGATCATCTAAGTAGATGCTACAATAGTCCTAAATACAAAAATGCAATGTTCTACAGCTGATCGTTTTTGATTTACGCGAAAAATTCGAAAAACTGTTCAGTACACTGCACTTCTGGTTCAGCCGATCGCAATCATAGTCTACAATTAATTGTTATAGAAGTGCTTAATAAGAACTTCAATATTCTACACCAAATTGTATTGAATTTATGCGAGAAATTCGAAAAGTGCACTTCCGGCTCAGCCGATTAGTACAAAAATAGAAGATAACCAATTAGGTGCTACAGCAACTTCAAATACTGACTTTCAACACCCTACGGCTAACTATTTTGGATTCATGCGAAAAATTGAAAAAAAAATCGAGTAAAGTGCACTTTCGATACAGACGGTTGCACCCATAATGCGAGGTGCACAACGAGACCTTAGATACAAAATTTCAACATTATACGTTCGACTGGTTTTGAGATTTGCGAATTACGAACATACATATGTACATACCGATGCGACGTCAAGCCGAAGATAATCAAAATGGATTCAGGGATGCTCAAAACGGTTATTTTCATCAAAATTTCGAGATGTGAATTTTGCTGGATTCACAATACTTGTATTCAAAACAGACTCCTACTAGTCATGCTAAAATTGCTTCCGTTGATCAGTTTTGGAGTTCACATATGAAGATTTAATGGGCGTATAATGTGAGCTTTAGTACAGAAGGATGGAGTTTGGTGCTCGAATCAGAAGCGATTGTTACAACCATATATCTTATTCAGAATTTTTGATGTTCTGAATGTATTAGTCCTTTTGAGATAAAATTTGGTGAAAAAAATATGACGCACTGTTATCATAGTACTAAATCATATACAATAAAAGTCAAAATTAGAAAATTTAGTCTATAATAATAGAAATTATTGCTGAGAACAAGAATTAGTTAAGATGAACAATTTTTATGATTATGAAAAATGGTTATTAGTAGTCCTTCCAGAAGAAAGCTGATAATATTTCTATCTACTTTTATTTGCATTAGTTGCATAATCAGTAGCATTATATATCTAAAGGTAGATATAAACCGCATCTATATTATTCGAATGGATAAAATGAATTAATCTCAATTAATGAGCCAAATATTTGCGCACAGAAAGCGTATGAAACCGCATGACTCTTGGGTGCAACGGATAACAAAATGTTCAAGCTGAACTAAACATTTGCATATGTGAAAGTAACGTTGTTGGGCAAAACGTTCTAAATGTCTTGATCACAGTGCCCAACCACATGAACATAATGACGTCATTCGCTGCTTTTTATGTATAATTACTTGGTAATATTGTTATAGTCAGAATATTTAATGCCGGAATATTCAACAAAAATTACATGAACTTAAAATTTTGCAAGTATTTTTTTCGTAACATCAAAAGAATTTTTTGTGGCATAAGTCAAAAACTTAAAATATTCACAGCATTATACATACTCTGGTAACATAAAAATTGGAAAACTATGCATGAAAGAACTGTTCTAAGTAAAAATTGAGTATATCACACCAGATGTGTTTAAACCAGGAAAGCAATCTTTCAATATTTTGTATCAACAACAAAATAGAAACTACAATTTGCTATTAATCGAAGGAAATTTCAGTAGAGCAAGTCGTATAATATGACAAAGAAATTGAATAGTTCTTGCACGTTCTTGTAGGAAGTATAATATTGATTTGACAAAGACTAGAGTAAAATATTGTAATTAATTCAAGTTTTTGTACAATACTAATACATTTGGATGACTGTAGTACGACTAAACTAGCCAATGAAGAGGTTTCTGGCTATTAACATTATGATTAGCATTGAATAATCTAAAATGCATCCAGTTCTCAACCAATTCCACAAAAAACTTTTTTTTAAAGTGTGTGATTTCTTCAATGAAATGTAATTTCTCAATTAAGATGAATTGGATCCATGTTCACATAATTTTTCCTAGTAGCTAACTCTGCTGGAAGTCTCCAGTACTAACGCGTATCAAAGTACTTTGTCGCTTGCTCAGTATAATATCACCATCACCATGCATACAGATAGAATTAATAGTCTTCTCAAACTAGAATTCATACCAAGAATCGTAGAAAAAACTGATTTTTATGATCGCAATTTTTTTATCGCTTTCTACTATTTTTAGTGGTTTTATTAGGTTTTACTTTGCTTAAGTTTGTGGCAGAACTTATAAATCATTTGTAAATCTATAGAATAATTTTTTTTTTTATAAATTCAATATTTAGCAATATCTTTATAAATAATTTTTTTCTATCATATCGTTTGTTCATATGCAATACAATGATGAGAATTTTAATTTAATTAGTGTAGCAAAAAAATAATACGACTTTACAAATTTATGAATAAACTCGATTATTTGAAGTCAGTCAGAATTAAAAAAATTTATTCACACAAAAACCAACGGACATCTTACGTTCAATAAATAAACCAACACACTGTTGGCAGTTTTTAATGAAAAGGATCTGTGATATGAGCTCCAGGAATTTTAAAGAAAATATAATAAACTCTAAATTATTCATCATTATTTTTTTCACTTATAATTCAACAGTGTGTTAACTTATTTACTGAATATGAGATGTCCGTTTTGTGTAATATTTAATTTATTTGATGGCATGATGACAATTTTAACGTGTTTCTACTTTTATCTTTAGACTACACATATTTCTGAAGGCCTGAAGAAGGTAATGGTGTTGCCGAAACGTCGGTTTTTGTGTAAATAATTTTTTCAATAATTTATACATTTTTTCAGAATTAAATGAATGATAAATTGTTTTTAGTTTTAATTCTATATATTTATTTGGAACTTTGACGTTTCGATCCTTCGATCAAGGATCTTCATTAGATGAAGTAAAAGTTTCAAATAAATATACAGAATTATAACTAAAAGCAATTCATTATATTTTTAAATTGTGACTGACTTCCAATCTTCGTTTTTATTCATCATCCATTCGGTCGATCATCGTTTTGATATTATTACAAAATTGATAGTTAATTAGTAATAAAAGTTTAAGAAAATGTACTATAGGATTCAAAATAAATTTTCTTACTAATTCATACATAGTTACGAGCAAAAAATCCTAATTTTGAATAATTATTTTGTTCAGATCACTTCAATGTCTTGTTACTTATACTATAAAATAATTGAGCTTCAAGCAACTTTGAGCAGAAATTTATTCTATTTGAAGAGCAAATAATCTGAAAAATTATTTTAGATTCACCTTTTCCACTTTTATTTAAAGTTATCAAGACAGATTAATAGTTTCAAGAATTACATCAAGTATTTTTCAATTCATCATGCACAAAGCCACTAATCCAAGAATTGATAAGCTCAAATTTCCTTGAAAAACAAATGGTTGATTTTTATGTACCTATCATCAGGATGATACAAGAAAGTAGGAATTTTTTTTATACCCGGTAGTAGAATTTAGTTAGAGAGCGACTGAAACCAGCAACTCCTTACGAGCTATGCACAAATCATGAAACTCATATGGCCAGTTGCACCGCTGTCCCTTAAATTTTAAGTGTCGCTTAATGGAACAATATCCTATCAAGACTCAAAAGTCAAATGTCAAATGTGACATAAACATTACTGTCTTTATACCGATTCGATATTTTTTGCTTTAGTGAAACTTACAATTTAAGCTAGAACGGTGCAACTGGTCAATACTGACGCTCTTTTTTGATAAACTTAATTATATTTATTGTAAGCATTTATATATTAAACGGAAATCATATGACATATTTCATTTTCGCATTATTTGATTATTGATACAATTTTGCGATTGTTACAAGAGCTTGTTGCTTGGCCATTTCGCGAGAGACATTGATGTGTCAATTTGTTTCGAGCGAAATTGTTTCAAAGCAATAAACTCGAATATAATAATCGGCAAATTTTTATCAAGAAAAATTATATTACGAATGGTATTCGTCATGACTATTTCACGAAAAATATTGAACGCTCAATGTTCTAAATAATTTGCATTTCTTCTGGTTCTTTTAGTAGCAATGCTATAAATTGACGCCAATTACTTGGGTGGACTTTTTGTGTGTTTATACTTTTCTCAACATTCTGCTTTATTTCTCTGAAAAATAAATTTTCGGCCATTATGATCAACAAATATTCCAAAAAATTAAAGTAGACATTCAATTCTTGCCCGGTTTTATAAAGGGCAGAGTATTTTACTTTCAGAGTAAATAAAATTTACTCTGTTAGATGACAGTCAATCATTTGACAGCAATGATTTTGTTGTCATAAGGAAGCTCAAACTGATTAGAATTTGTTAAATAAAATAAATTTACTTTAGGAGTAAATTTACTTGGTCTTTTATAAAACCGGCCATCTGACGAATTAAATTTCGAAACTGCCAGAAGTTTTACGCGTTGTTTACAAGTAACCGTGGAAACGTTCAACCAATCATTGAATTTTGCCACTTCACAAAATTATATTGGTTGGTCACGTGGTTAGTCATTCTAGCGCCTAATTGGCTTAAGAGAAGTAAAAAAACTTCAATGTAATAATTTGACCGCTTAGAAACGGAAAAAGTTTAAAATCTCCAAAAGGGATTTTAGTATTAGATTGAGTTTCAAAATATGCCCCAGATGTTTAAAATACTGATAATTGGAACTGATGGATTCTCTCACTGAGATCGTGCATTAAGAGTATGCAATAAAACTTTTATTGCACAGTTTTCCATGAAAGTATACTTTTTATACGATCGTAAATAAAAAAGAATTAAATGGAAATTATGTATTCATGACCATTTGCATCGCTCGCAACTTGATCAAATATTGTTCCGTTAAGCGATACATAAAATTTAAGATAGAATGGTGCTATTAATCTCAAAAATATAATGAGCTCATTCACTCACCCAGAACAAATTTCAACTATGGTAACAATTAAATCATCAATAGTTTTCGTAAAAAAAATCTTCAGATAAATTCAACTCAAGTCCATGAAACCGCACTCCAGAAGTTTACTTTATGATGTCATTCTTAATTCAAATATTAATCAATATAATACTGTTAAGCTGGCCAATCTTGTCTTGAAATAATTTTTGCCCTTTTGAAGGACATGTTAATTTACAAATAACATATTTTATTTGTTGTCTATTCATTTCAAAGTTAACTACTTAATACACTTCTACTACATAACGTCATAATAATATTTTTTTTTTGTATTTTTAGATTCATTGCTGTGTCGGAAAAGATGGAAAGTGCATCTCAAAGAAATTTTTTATTTTTTCTTCAGTGCTTCGTAGGACTCTCTGGTATCAAATTGTACCTCAAGAAAAAACATATTTAATGCATAATTTCGCTCTCAATAAAAAACTTACAACTATCAAATTCCCAGAAAGATAGTTCAGAATATAATTAGTTTCCTCTCGTAACCCTAATCTGAGGTTCGAAGATTTCTTCTTTTGCCTGTTCAGTTTTCTATCAGACCAATCGGTAATCTCTATAAAAGCGTTCGAAAATTTTGTTATTGCATTCAATTAAAAAAAAATGGGAAACTGTGGTCTTTATAATAAACATAATAATAATAGATAAAAACAGAAATTTTCAGTACTTAATTCATAATTATCTGCAGTAATAAATCACCATCAATCGCACCGTGCCATAATCATTAAAACTGAATAATTATGCTTTAATAACGATGATACTACACAATTCGGAAAACATTTTTCTTTCCATTCTCATTCCGTCTTTTATTCAATTGAAATATGAAAACTGCACATTCATTCTAAATTAAACATCTTCAAATAGAGTTATGGTGAAACAAGGCCTACTAATTACCAATTTCATTAGTGTTAGCTAGCGAAAATTAATTAATAAGCAATGTCGTATCTTTTGTTGTTCGTGTGTGGGTTGATGTAGGGTCGTTAATAACAGCACGTGGGATTTCTCACAGAATTAGTGCGTACTCGGAGAAACTGCGAGATGTAAAGAAAACGCATAAACTGTTTAAAACAAATGTTTTGTTTGGCTTTCATGATCGTCACATGACCTACATTTTATTGTTTATATTTATGCTTCATTTTCTCATACATATTATAATTACTGAGGCTTGAATATGAAACTTAAATGTTCTTTTGAATAGGCTTTTTTCTTTTTTCGTATAGATATTTTAGAAATGTAGTCTGTGATTACCGTATAATGTTCTCACTTTCCGTTTTCCACTGATGACAGATAAAATAATTATTCCTATTATGTTCATTGAAGTGGCTTTTCAAATAGCAGTTCTTTTTGAATTTTAACAGCATCATGGTTCACATAGTTTTTGATAATTATTTAAAATACAAGTATGAAAATATTTTTTGTATTGTAGGATTGGTTTGGTTTACAAAATGAACGTGGCGAGTGTTTCTATAAGTCCTGTGAATTCAATAGAGTTTTTACATTTGTTTTTCAATATTTGATATTCAATCGTAGTAATTCTTGTAAAAAAAATATTATTATCTATGAATATTTGTAGATTGAATAGATTTTTTGTGACTTTTACTTTGACGGCTACTCTAGGTCACTAAAGAAATTAGAGTATGAATAAATTGTTGTATTTGAAGTCGGCGATAAAGTTCCTGGTTGTTTGAATCAGAATATCGATCAAGTTGAAAATAATGCCTATAGTAAAATAGAAGAAATTCGAGAAGCCTCCTCAACCTCTGCAAATACAGATATTCTTACTAATAGACCTTTTAAATGTATCTAACATTAAATACCAAAATCTACCCGTTATTAACAATGTAAAACACCCGTTTTTTGGTTCAAATTATTTACGACATTTTAAAATAATATAAAATTTTTCATCTTTGTTAATTATAGTTATTTTTAGCAATAACTTCTTGTTTAATAATATTGTCACAAATATGAAATTAATATAATGTTCAATTAGACATTTGAATGCTCAATTGTTGGACATTTGAATGCTAGCTCATTGTTGGCAAAGAGAATATTAAGCCCGTGGGCTCGTGAGAAAAATAATCATTCAATAAAAGTGACGGTCAGCGATTTTGTTATCATGCGACGAATTGTAAAGCGAAAAAGTGTACTGAAACATGTAATATTATTCAATCCCAATAAAATTCGTGACAATATGAATTTAAGCGAGATGCATAGCTACGATAGCTTATGGAGTTTAGTACGATGTAAAACTCATTACCAGTAGTAATCGTTAGTCTACGTGGTGAAGAGAATATCTCTAGAGGGAAAACTACAGCCTGCTGTTGATAGGTTTTATCTATAGTTAGCTACTTAGTAGTCGAAATACAAATTTAGTTTTTCAAACTTATTTAAGACTAATAGATTTTTAATATTTTTGTATATGAAGGACCCCGCACGAGACTGTATGATTTTGGATCTTTGTGAATTGAGCCCAAATTTAGGAAATCAATACATACTTATGTGCTGATCAAAAGTCTTCACGGTGACACAATAGAAAAATTAATGGTTTTTGTCTCGAAGCTATTTGAAAGAACTCTGCACAAAGCCCTATGATTTTGGGCCTCGCTAGAATGGACCCAAATTTAGGAAAATAATAGATGTAGATATGCTGAACAAAAGTCTCTATGGCGACATAGCTTAAAATTCAATGGTGTTAGAACTATTTAATAGTTTATAATTTATTGAGAAAAGAGGTCTACTAGGGATCAGCCGGTGGACCTCGGATCAGACGCGGGTCAGGTTTTGGCTTTCTGCAGGTGTGGAACGGTTGCGGAATGTTTTTCGCAGGAACGGAATGGTTGCGAAATGTTTTCCGCGGGTGCAGAATGAATATAGAATGTTCTTCGTAGACGCAAAATATATTTCAATTGTGACACAATATATATCAAGATTTTTGATAGAGAAACATTTACCGATTGTGTGTGCGACACAACCCTCTTTGTTTTGGTTTGATACTTGAGTGCTACAAAATATATCAAAAGGAAATATGTGCGAAGCCTTTTTTCAAGTGCTCAGCGATGTATACATAGCGGACAACACTTGAAAAACAAGTTCTTCACATTCAATAATATCTGGTTTGGGAAAAATATTGTAGATTAAACTCAATTAATGAACTCCAAATAGCTCTAAATCAAAAACCATTGATTTTTCATTCACCGATATCCAAAATTATAGGGTTTCGTGCGGAGTCCTTTATCTAAAACCTTCAATTTTATTGATTATTTTTACCATCCAAATTTCGACCAATAGAATTGCACCATTCGACGTCACGTGGTACAACCAACACGGTTTTCAAGTGGAAATTTTTTGGAAATTTTGTCTGTTGGTTATATATATACAAAACAAAGAATATTCAGCCGCGTTGATTCAGCATCTGTCAAACTGACAGACAGATTGAATGTGAAAATGAGCAGATTCAGAGTCGAGTCTCTGGAATATATTGATGAATTTGAATGGGAAAAATAATCTTCCGAATACCATTCGTGATTAAGTTTAACCTGGCAAAATTTTTAGATTGTTACGAGAGCTTGCTACCAATTTATTTCGTGATATTGATCAAAAATCACTCGCTTGACAGCTCGTGATTTTTCTGTCAATATCACTCAATAAATTGCTAAGCAACAAGCTCTCGTGACAATCTAAAAATTTTTTCGGTAAAATTTAACCACTTATGATATTATATATGAAAAATGATAGCTCTTATTGCGTATTAACCTTGAGCAATAATACATTATTATAGAACTTTGTTGAGTAAGAGGGGGTAATATTAATTTATTGTATTAGTATGAAATATAATATATTGGTCACGAGAGAAAAAGTTGAACCAGGACGCCTGAAAGGCGAATGCCTACTTTTCCTGAATGACTAACCATATTTCATACGACTGCAATACGTTTTATCCAACACCTCTCTTAAAACGATTCAAATTGCTTTCATTTATTTTTGGACACTGACAAGACGTTTTAATAACAAAGTAGACATGGCGCGTTTGTAATGGTACTTACTGTTTCCCGTAATTTGGCTATTTTTCTCTCACCGAGTGACTATTGAATATTATTTATTTCAAAAGACCATAGTAACAAATTTATCGATGTTAAATAAAAATATTTTTTTCGAAAACTGTCATTAAAAGTGAACATTTACAAGGCAACTAGAAACATGCGAAATTATTTTTTTGTTTACAGGACGCGAAATACTTCACAGCCAGGATGCGAAATATGTAGATAAACTGTATTGGTATCATAGCAACATTAAAAGTGACATTAATTGATTCGAAATGTCGAAATTTTTTCAAAAGAACGTTGTTTGATATATGATTGCAATTTTTTTTTGCATTTTCGAATAAATGTGACATTTCGCAATCTAGAATAAAAAATAACAATTTTTGACGAAATGACGATAATATTGTACTATTTCACTGAGTTAGTAATAAATAGGAACTATTTTTCCATAATAATTTTCAGAGCATGAATCAAATGAAACAATTCATTTTTTCATTATTCTTCTGATATTTTTACTAATTATTCTACATGTTATTTTCAATGTTTTTGTATTTTATAATAGCTGAGGTTAGCACAAATATTATGATATGCTTTCGGACAAAAAAACTCAAATTGGAAAATTATTATTAGATCAATAAACTTTGTGATACTGTCTACTTTTTGTTACATAAACACCTACGAAAAAAACTAGTATCACAAGTTTTGTTCTTATCCAATGCAAATGTCAAAAATAGATCAGAAGGAATTATAATAATTGCTTTCTAAATGTGTTGACAATGAGGTGAACTAAGCAATGTAATCAGTATTTATTTATCTTATAAGATAAATGATAATTGCTCATTTTATGTTGTATTTGAGAAAGGTGTTTAGATGATACTATATAAAGTGTAATTGTTGCTCTTTTTACTTCTGAGAAAATTAGAAATTTTCTATTTTATATTTTAGAAATTCTTCATTTAACACCTAAGATTATTTTCCACGATAGATAAATATTCATCTACTTCTAACATCTATATTGAAGATACATAATTTTGCTACAATATACTAATATTTTATTATGACTACAATTTCGATTAGAATCTGTTATTAGTTACAAATTTATTCCTTTATTCCTATCAATCGAGTCGCAAAAAAAGAACCAATTTCGATTCGATGTAATTTTTCTTCAAGCTACTCTTATTACACTGTTCATATTTCAGTTGGGACACTTTCAACCATATATTTTTTTTTTCAGTGGAAATGAATTTCAAATTTATTTAATTTTCGAAATATCAGTATAAAAAATTATATTTTAGCAAGGCATAAAATTTTCACAAAAAAATGTTAATTCATCAATTATTCGGATCATATACAAATATATAGACGTTAGTATACGAACACTCACTCCCACACAATTTTGAAATAATGGAGCAGCTCCAAGAATCAATCTATATTAATTTCATACAATTCAGTCATCCAATATTTGTAAGACTAGTCCAGCATCTTCGTGATACAGGATCATTAGGATTTAATCCTGGTAGAGTTGAAGATGCCAAAGATATCGAAAAAATCTTGAAAATGTTTTTTAGGATGGAATTCATGTTGATTCTACAATTAAAAAAACAAGAAGTTTCTCACATAACTATGTGAAGAATAGGTCTTCAAGATTTAAGTGCAAACCGTTTCATTATCAACGAGTTCAATATCTGATGTAACTCCAGCGAATAATGTTCTGCGAATGGTTTCTTCAACATGCTCAGGACCAAAATCTCATAGTTTGGCCCAATTGTATAAAATATTGTTAACTTTAATCACATTTTCAAATTTATTGATTACGTGTTTTTAACCATATTTTTTTACATTTGTTGTTAGAAGTAATTTTCAACATCGATTTTCTTGTGACGTTTACACTGGAACTATGAACGAGATACCACTTGGTCCATTAATTTTATTTGATCGTCTGAATGGTTAAGATTATATACGATTTTTAAAAAACAGACACTCCGTTAAATATTCGACAGTATGCATGGTTTTTCCAAGATGGTTTACCTTTGCATTACAGCAGATACCTATACAGAGTGTATCAAGATAATGGGACAGTGCGATTTACCCGTTTATATGAAAAGATACACAGAAAAGCATAGAGATATTTTATAAGGAGAGGGAGACACATTTTAAAATAAATATTATCATTTTAAATCCAGTTGTACTCAAACTATGGATCAATATTAAATTTTTTTAAATAGAAAGAACATTTATTGCAGCAGTTAACATTTCATAGCTGATACAAAATAGAAAATATAATTTACTGCCAAAGATATTTAAATTCCTCTTATGGCCGGTTGCACCGCTGTAGCTTAAATTCAAAGATTCACTCGAGCAAAAAATATCGAATCGGAATAATGACAGCAATGTTCATGTCACATTTGACTTTTGAATTTCGATACGATATTGTTCAATTAGACGAAACTTGAAAGGCAGCGGTAAAACTGGCCATTAATTGTAAGCATTTAAGTCCCAATTCTACCACCGTTCCTATAATTACTATTGTGTGAACAATTGTTCCCATAGTAATTTATTTTCGGTTAATTTTTATAACTGGTAGGAGTATCAAGCCTAAATCAACTGTGCTTTAAATAAATACAGTTCTTGAAAGGCTTCAAAAAACAATTTGATTATTTCTTTCACTCCAGCTAATAATGGCTGATTATAAACGTGCAGTGATAACTGAGATAATAAATTTTAGTCTCTTATAAGATTACAGGTAAGATGAGGTAACTGAAAATAGAGGTGCAATGGCCGTCAGGATACGACGCGTGTGTGAAGAACCGCATCAGTGAAGTGATCGGTGCCACCAAACTCGTGCGAGTTATGTGCTATCTCACTTCAAAATTGATCTGACTTGAATTTTATTTGCGAAACATGCTAATATGACTGAAGTTCCAATTGCGTCTACAATAATAAACACTAGTGGATTTTAATTTCACTAAAATTAATTTCGGTTTCATAAGTTCATAATCTATCTTTATAATTGGAAACTATGAACATAATCTCTTGAAGTCTGTAAAACTGGCAGGAATAGTATATTCTACAATAAATATTGGAATGGCCTGTATTCTGAACGAGCGAAAAGTTTGTAATCCTCGCCTTCGGCTCGGATTACGGTTCGCGAGTGTAGAATACGCCATTCCAAACATGTTGTAGACTATACTTTCTCTAACAAGGTTTTGGAAACTCACCAATATTTCAGAGAAAACTCGAAAAATTATTAAATGTCAAACGTCAAATCCAGATATGAATACTTGAATTGTTAGGAAGTAACCATGGTAGTAGCCAAACTAACAGCTTCTGATTCGTCGAAATGATTCTAAAGGCTTGCAGAATCATTCTAAACGGCATACGGAATCATTCTAAACGATTTTTTGGAATGTCATTCGTTCTAACTTAATATTTGGTTATGGAATATGCAAATTCCAAAACAGTGTTGGAGAAAATAAATATCTGCATGCCTATGACAGGAAAATAGTATATTGTACAACAAGTATAGAAAATTACCTATTTCACACGAGGTGTGTAATTTTCAGCACGAGACGGAGTCGAGTGCTGAAATCACACAAGTGTGGAATAGGTGATTCTATACGTGTTGTACACTATACTTTTTCTACGATCACAATTTTTAATGAAATATGTAGGTAAATGATTCGTATAACTGAGATTTTGAATCTATTTTCACAAATATAAATTAATTTAGGCATTCCAATTGTTAGCTCTGCTTATTTATTGTGATATTAATTTTAGTTATGATTTGGAACATTATTGATATATTTTCTATCAGTTGATTGACATTTCATTGTTGTGTAATCAAATTGTTGCAAACTATGGAAAGATAGTATCTGATTGGCTCACTCTCACCAAGCGCCCTTCTGATTGGTTCATTAGTTAGAGTTTTGTGTGATCTGGGGTAGCGTGTTTTCTAAATCTTCGTCACTAACCATTTTCCAACTGCAGTAATGATATTTGTGGATATCTAATTTTGGTTATGATACAATAATTACATACATAATTTCTCGATTTCAACAGAATGTGATGGAACGTGTTTTGTCTGCTTCAATTTGACAGTTGTGATTCGTAGTGTTACCAACCTTCGGAATATATATTACAAGAATAAGAAAATAATTCCAACAGAACTTAGTGCAATTTTGTTATTTAAATGTGGCTTATAGAAGAGCAAACAGAGATTTATATCAAGTCCGTGATATTTATCAATAATCTTGCTAAATATATCATATATAACACCTAAAGAATATTCAGAATGAATTATTGATATATAAGTTGGTCAGACTGGTGTGAGAAATGATTTCTCACGACTTTTCGCACAGTTGTGTGAAATTGTAAGTTTTCTAGTTGTATTTTGTATGAGAAATATGTTGTTTTCTATAGTGATCGTAGAAAAAAATAATTTCAATTTCATTCAATACATAACTAAAAGCACCATATTTAGAATAGATACATTTATAGAGCACAGATAAATATATCTGTGCCAAGATGCCGGAAATACTGAAAACCTTATTTAAACATTGAATCCTGTTACATATTCTAGTCTGGTCGAATGTTCTTTCTGATTGTATCAACATCAGACTACATAAAACAGTCACTATCTATTTCTGATTTTCTGCACGAGTGACCATTTGATTCACTATAATATAATATACACCTTTCGGTCAATGCAATATCTTTTATTTTAATCACAGAGACATAAACATTAATTGCGATTCGATTCTATAATTATACTTTTCCATTTGGAATAACGTAATTGAATTATATAAAAGTGAGGCAATTTTGGTGGATAATTATATTATTTCCTAATTAAAGAGCATTAAACCATGATAAAACTAAATTAACTACTGTAATGGCTATCCTTATTTCAAATAGCACGAAGACCCGATATTGAAAATTTTAGTGAAAAACTTTTGCGAAATTGGCGACAAAACGCTTGAAGTGTTTTTCAGCGAAACAGAAATGATTGAATAATTTCTTAGTTATTGAAGATACGAGTAAACAGGTCTCGTTTTATTGATAATACTTCAAAAAATAATTATTCAAGCTTCAAACAGAGATATTAATAATTGCCAGGGATATAACAAGCTGAGCCCGGAAAAGCATTTAAAAAATGTATCCTTATTTTTCACATCATCATTTTGCGAAATGTTTCTCTATTTTTAGGTTATATCTAGACATTAGCATTATTTTGGTCACAGTCGGATCATTTTAGGGTCGAGTTCTGTTCGCCTAATAGTGCATCCGAGGTGTTCATTCCATATCATCAAAACAGTTTGTTTTGCTCAATGAAGGGCACTTTTAAGTATGTTATAAAAACATCAAAATTACTTGGTCGGAATGTTTTAAAGTGAAAGTTTGAAACTGGACTAAAAATGAAGAAAATGTTTGACATCTGCAAGATTATGTTAATGTTTACAAAGGTACGGTTTTGATCCCAACAATTTTAGTGACTCGATAAACCTCGCCACCAAATACTTGGTCTCTTATCATAATGGATAATATTGTTGGAGCTGACTGGAATAGTGAATGTAAGTATAGGAATCAGGGAATTCAGTCAATTAATTTTTGAAGATGGCTAAGGTGTAGCCGAAACTTTCGAGCCAGGTAAGGAAAAAATTAATTAACTGACTGAATTTCCTGATTCCTATACTTAAATTCTTATCATAATGTTCAACTTTACACTACTATTGAATAAATTACATTTTCAGTTATATTATGCTACAAGGACCGAACGATCATTTTTTTCCAGGATAAATTTGGTTGCATTCGGTGAATACGAGGGCAAAGCCCGAGGCAGAGGCGAAGGCGAAGTACGAGGCGAAGGTGAGGGCAAAGCACGAGGCGAAGACGAGGGCAAAGTGCAAGGTGTAGCTCCGTGCAGCCAAATTTATCCGTGACAATAATGACAGTCGTTCAGTGTCCGTGTTGCATACGATACTTTTTGTAACAAGTGCACCGAAGTACCCCTATTATTAAGCTTTTTAAATAAATTTGGATGTATCGAAACTTTCTTATCGATTTGACAAACAGATTTTTGCGGACAAAAATATACATTAATTCCCAGTCAACAGAGAATTATTGAAAATTGTTACCATGGTTTGGAATTGAGAACTTTCCAAGCAGAAGTTAGCTCAGTAATAGGGTACTTTCGGTGTACGTGTTACAAAATAGTATATTATGCTACAAGGACCGAACGACTGTAATTTTTGTCCAGGATAAATTTGGCTGCATTTGGTGAAGACGAGGGCAAAGTCCAAGGCATAGCTTCGAGCAGCCAAATTTGTCCGTAATAATTATGAAAGTCATTCAGTGTCCGTGTTGCATACGATACTTTTTGTACCAAGTGCATCGAAGTACCCCCATTACTAGGCTTTTTGACTAAATTTGGATATATCGAAACTATCTTATCGATTTGACAAACAGATTTTTGAAAATGCAATCACGAAACACTAAACTAATACAATGAAACATAACTTACATTATTTATTTCATTGATTGATATTTTTCACATTTTCTGTGCTATCCCGTTCACAATGAATGCACATACTATAACGAACATATTCTATAATACAAATTTCTTTCAAATATCAATTTGAAATATCAATAATATAAAAAAATTGTGATCATGGATGCCCCATGATCACAATTTCATTTTTACCCAGCGGCCAAAAATAGCCATTAATTCCCTGTCAACTGAGAATTAATGAAAATTGTTACCATGGTTTGGAATTAAGAACTTTCGAAGCAGAAGTCAGCTCAGTAATAGGGTACTTTCGGTGCAAGTGTTACAAAAAATTTATTTATATACTTATTCTGAATGTAGTCCGTCCAAGACAAAAGTGGATTGGATTATGTTTGAAATATAACTGAAAGTTGGAGATGATGAATCATCAACTTATTCGATGATTAATTTTATTACCGTTTTTTGCAATAAGTAATTATATTCAGAATTTTTCCAATAACATTTGATTTATGTGAGATTCATTTTTTATCATTTGTTCAGTTTTAATTTCAAGCCCAACTCTTTCGGATTTCTGAACACTGTAATGAAAGTCTAGAAGTGTTTACGAAAAAATTAAAGTGTGTTCGCGAAAAAGCTTAGAAGCGATCACGAAAAAGTCTAGCAACGTTTACGAACTGTACCATAGTTTATCACAAGCCAAATAGACAAGTACATAAAGCATGTCGCTATACACGTGGCCAGTGGCTAATCCAAAGAACCAGTGAGTGGCAAGCAAGAAATGGTGAAAAATAAATGCGCTAACCCAGCGCAAATAAACAATGCAGTGTGTGTACATAAATTCTAATTTTAATTATTAGAGTTAATAAGTTGAACATCAGGATTTTTTTCATATTTAAGAAATATATTCTAATTATGATACTTTATTTTGGAAATCATTAAAACGCTGTAGCAGTCTTATATACTAAATTTTATCATTCTACGGTCAATAGTTTCGGATTTATGCTAAAAATTAAATACACTTGTCAAATAAAGTTTACTTCCGGCTTAGTAGATTGATTTGAAAATATAAATTACTTTAAATATTAAATTTCACGATTCTACAGCTGATCGTTTTAAATTCGTGTGAAAAATTCGAAAAACTGTTTAGTAAACTGCATTTTCGGTTCAGCCTATCGCAATCATAATGCGAGGTGTATAACTAGATGTTATATAAGTACTTAATACGAAATTTCAATATTCTACGGCTGATTGTTTTGAATATAAGCGAAAAAATCGAAAAACTATTATATAAAGTTCCGGTTTAGTCGATTGGTACAAAAATAGAATATCCATTTAGATGCTACATAAATTATGAGCATATGAACATACATACACACGTACATACGTACGTACCGATGTCAAGCCGAAAATACGGATATTTCCATCAAAATCTCAAAATGTGAATTTTGTTGGTTAAACAATATTTACTTGTACTTTGTACAAGAAATATATTAAAAGAATAGATTTTTTTGGTTCAGTATACTCGAATTCCTAACATTTTTCTATATATCAAATAATAAAGGAGTTTTTCGATGATGCCCAACCTTCAGAGAAGCCTAGTTATGATACAAAAATTATATTCTATGTATAAGCTAATAAATAATGCTATAATCTTAATAAATAACATTATCTAGATATCAAGGCTAAAAAAAAATATAATAGTGAGCAAGAGAATGTAACCTATATAGAGAACAATTATTTTATTATATATTTATAGGTTCTTTTAATAATGTGCTCTGTAAAAAAGACAATACAAATTTTATACTTTCATTTTAGGTTGCACCTTAAATATTAGCTGCTAAAACCACTAAGCACACTACCGAATGCTGTGTTTTTCAGTTCTTTCAAGTTCAATACACAATAACGATCGATTATGCTTCTTTTTTGATTCAATTAGACTTTTCTTTATAATGAATATAATTATTTCATATAGAAAGTAAGAAGGTTATTTATAAATGTCTAAAAAACAAATATTTGTGGGTTTACTACCGCTAGTGGAAAATAGAAATTAGTTGGTATGATAAAAAAAAAGCAGAAATGATAAATTTACTCCATACTAGAATAATATATTCTTCGAGGACGAGGAGTGATTTATGAGGCAATTTTAAAATGATTAGAGTCAAGAAATCCGCTATATCGTACAATTTTCTTGTTTTGAATGGTAAATCGATAGCGAGACAAGTATTATTCACTACTTGCCTAGGAACCTGTTCCATTATTGATGTTCTTTTGGTATCTAAAGATTTCATTTTCAGTATCTCTTACTTGGAAATGGTTTGTAATATTTAATTAACCAAGATTAATGAAACTGTCACTTCTCAAATATATCTCCAAAATATACTCTGAAAAATGGGTTGCACAGGTCATATCTCTTATCGAATTTTGTGAGAGTAATTTTATTTGAATCACATTCACTTATCGTACAAAATATGCAAACATCAAATGAAGAAATAAGAAAATATTATTATTCGTAATCCTGCAATTGTTGTTGATATCTTGAAAAATATTGTATATTCTCGAAGACTTTAGAACAGGTTCTTATTTTTCTTTTCTTAATTCCTGTACGTCACGGAGATTATGAATAAAGTTCTAGAATGATAAATTGTAGGATGCGACAATGCAAGGAGATTGGTGATTCTAATGACTATTCCATTCGTAGTATTTATAACAAGGTTAACAATGCTAAATCGCCATAGAAACGGTGCATATCAGTGAGTATTTGGACGTGTAGAAATACCATCGGGTATTACACTAGTGGTCAGAGTGAGTATTTTACTCAAAGATGTGAATACCTCCAATTTGTGCTTTCTTCGTATTTAATGGAATATTTTTCTGAATATCTTCATCAATTTTATCTTCTGATCTATCACCAAAACTTTCTCAACTAGTTCCCATATCAAGACGCAATATATTTCTCTATTATTCGTCAAATAAAATACAAGAAATTCTAATTTTTCAGTTTGACAGAAGTTTGTTTACTCGTTCCTATGAAAATTACGTGAGTTGTTACTAGATTCATAGAAAACTAATTTGAAAAAATGGTTTGACTCCTGGAATAGTCCTCCATATACCATTTGTAGTTAAAGTATTATAGACTATTTTTGTGGGACAATCACTCATGTTTATTGTGCTTGTGAATACCACTCGTGCTGCACACTCGTGGTATTCAAACGCAAGCACAATAAACATTCGTGATAGCACCACAAAAATAATCGATAATACTTCAACTACTTATGGTATAATAAATGAATATTTCTTTACGTAAAAAAATATTATAAATCTCAAAATATTCTGTTCAGAAAAACAAATCTTGGTGTAACCAATATAATTCACTTAGTTCGAATCTCATCAAATATTTTGTAAAAAAATATATGGGATAGTTATCAACATTTCCAAACTGAGCATAACAGGTAGGTAGAAAAAAACTCTGTCGCTTATTTCTATTCATGAGTGAATATTAATTTCTTACTCAATGTAACATCAACACCATATCGATGAGTAAATGATGGAATTATATTCATAAGTAATTTTATCATTAGTTTCCCACTATAAACAATATATGCCAATGAATACGTTTTATTGGAGGAAGTTCTGTATAAAAATAATTAGAAACACAACGTTCCAACAGCAAAGTGCTGCTTTCTTCAAGTGGAATAAAAATCTGACGTGGACATCACGTGACTTACTTGTACAACGTTGGATATATTTTTGCATATAATAATATGATAATCAAATAGAGAATTCCAACGTTCCACGACTAATCGTTTCAATACTCTACAGCTGATCGTTTCGAATTTATGTGAAAATTTTCAAAAGATCGTCAAGTATAGTGCACTTCCGGCTCAATCGATCCCAATGAAAATAGGATATGAGCATTTAGACGGTACTATCGTCTTGAATACTGAATTCTAATATTCTACGTTCAATAATTTTTGATTTATGCGGAGAATTCAAAAAATGTTTCGAGTAAACTGCATTTCCGGTTAAGCCCATCAATACGAAATTTCAATATTCTACGACCGATTGTTTTGAAACACTTTGAGAAAAATTCGAAAAGTCTATTATATAAAGTGCACTTCCGACTTAGCCAATTGGTACGAAAATAGAAGATGACCATTTGGATGCTACAGCAATTTCAAATACTGAATTTCAGTATACTATGGCTAATCATTCTGAATTTATGCGGAAAATTCAATAAAAGTTTCAAGTAAAGTGGACTTCTGGTACAGGCAATTACAACCATAATGCGAGGTGCACATCAAGATCCTATACCAGTCCTTTCAGCATTATACTTATGACGGGCTTCGAGATTTGCGAGTTACGCACATACATGCGTACGTATAGTGTGCGTCAAGATGGGAGCACCGGAGTTCCTCCACTTTTACCTGTTTTAATCCTCGACCGCTTGGATTGGAAGGATAATCCCGTAGCTGAGTTCCTCCACCTTCACTTTTAATCCTAATACCGCTTATCTTTTGTTTGCTACCAGTTAAAAGCTCTCACAAAAAAATGTATGGAACTTAATTTCGTTTTTAATCCACAGCAAATAGTTATTGATTTTGAAAGTGCAATTCATAATGCTGTTCGCAAGGTATGACCAAGTGTTAAAATCATTGGGCGCAGATTTCATTTAGGGCAAGCTTGGCTCCGGAAAATTCAAGCATTAGGTTTAAGTCAAGTGTATAAAGAACATAATTCTCTGGCAGCCAATATTTAAAACAATTTTTTGGTACCCAGTTTTTAAGTCCAGATAAAGTAGGCGATATCTTCGTATCCTGTTCCTTTGAATGATTCCAAATTAATACAATTTTGTAATTATGTGCTAGAAAGTTATATTAGTGAAGAAGCTCGATTCTTTCCCGAAATATGGGCCTGTGCTGATGGTTCTATGTACAGAACAACAAACTCGTATCTAACGTTTCGTAAGCAAAATACATTGTAAATAAATATCCCTGCACAGAATGATATTTGTATGATGCGTTATCATTTATGACTTTGTTTTAATCCCTGCGGTTATCGGTGGTGGAGCAACTCAGCTATGAGATTATAGCTACCTGTGGTCTGGTGGAGCAACTCCGCTATGCCCGTCAAAATATAGGAAAACGAGCCTCCCAGCGGGTACTTAGCAAAAGGATTATCCCTAAATTTATTAAGGTGTACTGGTAAAATAGAACATGGTCTTACTCAGAAATATTTTATTCAGTATTGGGACAAGTTACTCCTACCGATTAGTAAGTCAGGCGAATTTTTTATATCTTGACGGGCACTATACATACGTACCGACATTAAGTCAAAAATAGTCAAAATGGATATATTCATCAAAATTTCGATATTCGACTTTGTACAAGTAAGTAAAAATGTATAATAAATTAAAAAGTTGTTAAGACAACAAAAATATATGAATAGTGCCTAGATAACTAGATAAGTATAATATATCAACTCCTAGGATCGAAGACCTCTACTTGTGGTTTAGCTAAAACCACTAGGAGTTGACATTTACGCTATTTAGACCTATATTTTTATCTCCTGAAGACAAGTAGAACGATCCAAGGAGTTAATATATTATACTTATCAAGTCATCATTTATATATTTTTGTCGTCTCCACAACTTGTTCATTTATTATAATCACATCAAAAAATCAAAGTAAGTTGACCTGCTTCGTTCTGAAATACGAAATTATACCGTTATTCTCAAGCACAAAATAAGTGTATACTAATTTTCATATAAAAGATTGCTCAATGCCTCGAAATAAATCAATATTTCATACAGGCTAATATTATCAATTAGAATAGGTTATCAAATAAATAATGGTTTGTTTAAATTGTTTCATTACCAACACTATATTTCGACACCCACAAGTGTTTGATTTATGAGATGTCGAATATTAACAAATGTTGCAATTTTGTCATCAAGAACCTACACCAGAAATAAGGAGAAAAATAATCAACAATTATTCACAAACCTCTTTTACAGCAGATATGTAAATATCAAATTTGAGTATTTTTTTCTAAAACCTATTTTTAGTTCCAGAAAATGATTATTTTTATTTTGCTTCCAGTTCCAGATTAGAGTTAATTTGGAAGTTACATGTATTTTACATAGAAGATCTACGACTCGGAAGACTTAGTTTAAGAGTGTATTAGTTGATCAATTCTAAAAATCAATACCAATGAAATTATAGGAAATGTTAAATTCGGTAAACAGAAAAATTTTGTGAAATTTTTTATTATATCTGTTGTGATATATTAGAGATACATACATGGGGAGATTCAAAAATAATCTATCTTAATAGTAGAAATGCTTATTACGTATGAAAGCAGTATACCGGGTCACTTCACTTTTCTATTACGTAATAAAATATTGAGCTAAGCAATTAAAGTGGGTCCGTAAATCCACTGAATATGATCCGCGCAGTGGATGACCGAAGGAAGCAATCACATCCCGAATCGTGACAAAAGTGGAGAAACTTCTCCTTGAAGATCGTCGATTGAAAGCTTCTCAATTATTAAATTAGTGCAAGATAGGTGTCAAGAGTGCTGATGCCTTTACAGAAGCAAAACCATGCTCTGACTTCAATAAAAAATTTGGACTTGTTCAACAATGGCAGTGATTTAACTTTTTTTTTTGGCTAAGTTCGTAACAGTTTCTGAAACATGGATTTACCATTGAGAACCAAAGACGAAACAAAGTCCATACAGTAGAAGCCCAAACGTTCTCCACCACCGAGAAAAAAAGCATTCAGTCGTCCGCCGAAAAGATGATGGCCACAATGTTCTAGGATATAAAATATGTGCTTTTGATTGATTATCCTTCTGACAAAGAGACGATAAAATGGAAGTGCTAAGCTGGGATTCAAAAAAATTTGAAGATAGCAATCCTGGACAACCGGTGAGGGAAGTTCAGCCATGGTTCTGCTATTCCACGACAATACTTTCGTTCACAAGTCTGGCATTGCATCAGATGTTGTACGGGACTATGGGTTCCAGGAACTTAATCATCCTGCTTGCCCCCAGCGACTTCAATTTATTTCGACATTTGAAGAAGTATCTACGAGGAAGAATATTTCCAACCAATGAAGAAATCAAGTGGGCAGTTTCCTCATTTTTCGCCGAGAAGGATTCAAATTTCTTTCAAACAAGTGAAGCAAGTGTGTCGATTTAGGAGGGGACTACATTAAGAGAGAATAGACAAAATTTTGACCACGTCTTTTCTTTCATATATTGATAATAATTTTCTATCATCGAAATAGAATTCCCAGGTTGACGATGAACTCTGTAAATAAAAGATGCTTTTCATTAAGCACTTACACAGTAATTGAGTTGCAGAGTTTGTCACTTTTCAAGATAAAATGCAATGCTAGACAACCAACGCAGCAGGACAGAACAAACATTCAACAAATAAGCTCATTCTAATTCTAATAACTCTGTTGGTCGTGGTGTTCATTTATTATTGTCATTATTTCGTGGTTGTCCTCTTCCTCGTCTTATATCTTGTGAAGTTACGATCGTTCTATTCTATTAAATCCTGGCTTGAAAGATGACAAACTGCACTTCGTTTAGCACTTTGACAAAAACTGGAAGAGCTTGCTTATTATCTACATGTTGATAACAACGATATTGTTATAAAATAGAAGAAATTATTTATATATAATAAATCAATGGTTTGATGTGATCGGAAAGGTCCTCTTTCAATCTTGCTGTAATGAATTTGATGTCTAGACATCACCTCCATCGCTAACAATCACGTTAATCACATTCACATTCACGGTTGGGTAGGCACAGACACGAGCGTGAATTGAAGCGCACGATGACATAACTAACATAAGCGCATCCTACAACGGCACGTGACTATGAAGAAGTCACGCACTAAAAAAACTAAAAGTTCATGGTTTTATCACGGAAAAAGTTAACAAAAATAGAAACAATTGCAATATCGTAAAAAGTATCGAAACGAAGAGATTTTATTCACTATTTATCAATATTGATGTTTCTTTTTTATCTAGGAATTGAGATGATTTTTAGTTTCTTTTGCTTGATAATGAAATTGATATATAATGCTAAATGTCACTTTCCAATCATACTCTAGTTTACAAAATATACAACGCCTTCAATGCAGAAAAGTGTACTGCTTATGTTAGACTTCTTTCCTCGTTTCTGGAGGATTCATTTTTTTTTCTATTCAATAACGTATAATATCCTATCCAAACTATAATTGATGAAAAAGGCTATTTTCTTTTTACCTATATTTTAGTCAAGTCGTTTCCTTGTTGTTCGGTACAAATTTTGTAATCGATTCAAAAATAACTTCTCGATGAGCTTAGAACTTGAAACTTAAATATAGCTCAGAACTGGATGACAATGCCATATTTACTCGCTTTCTTGCCTGTATGTTTGTCTGTAATATTGTAATCTAAATTCAAGCCACTTCTCTCAGTTCGATAGCGCATTCAAACTTTCAGGGAAACTTAGTTGCCGATGAAAATACAATATTCAGTCGTTTGTAGCACGCTTCAACTACTGTGACTGTGAATATATAGTTATTCAAGTATTAAGGTCGGTAAGTACAGTTTACCGATTGAGAATAATAGTTTGATACTATACGAAATCGGTACTGTACTTATTGACCATGATGTTTGCAAAATTTTTTGCATTTTATTGTGAATATTCAATTACAAATAAAGATAAAGAAATGAATATTTTTTGTGAAAATCCACAATTTTTTACTTACCGCCTTTGCTCATGGGTGGTAAGTCAACATAACCATAGTAACCACAGTTTGCCGGTAAAATCAACGAACCACTTCAAATAGAGGGCCGGTTAACACATAAAAATGCCCAATCGTGCAAAAAATATAATAACACGCATGTAAGTGTATGCAATGACGTATAGCGGGCAGTTACGCGATTTGTTAGTTTTTGGTGACAGTGGGATCAACGACTTGGGGAAGCACTTGAGCCTTTGTACATCTGTCACTAATAGCAAAAACTCATGCATCAAGAAACACAAATTACATCTTCATATGAAATTTTTCTTTTCAATCAGACGGAGAATGTAAGTGGAAAATAAATTATTTAACAAAAAAACTTTTCAAATCACTTCGTTTTTCAAATGTAATAAAAAGTAAAAAATAATTTTAGTACCAGCTCCAACTTGGAAATGAAAACATGGGACATGTTTTATCCAATGAAAACGAGAAATACCCTGAATAACTCGAATGGATATGCACCTATCGCACCCGAGCATTTAAAGCACTCCAACTTTAGGATCCTGCCTGCAGATTCTTTCTTGTGCGATATTAGCAACATATTCACTCTTGCACAAAATACTATTTTAATTAATTTATTCATAATGCAAAAAGTACATAGCAAGTATATCCAATGATAAAAATAATGACATAACGAAATTAATTGCAAAATGAGCCCACTCATCTTTATGGGTTCAATAAACAAATCACGTTGAAAAGTTTGTGAGGACAATGATCATAAAAAAATTATCAAATAGGATTTGAACGCTAGTAGCTATTACCATGAATAAAATAGTATATGCATCATTGATGAGCATTTCAATTAGCGCTTTTTATCCCCAGCTTAATTTACACCTCAATATATAATCAAGACTCTAGGTCAATAATATTATATACATTTTAACATTGGCACATATTATATAAGGAAATATTAATAAGTTTTTTGCCTACCATAGAAGAAGGTTAAGGTTAAAAAGAAATAGAAGACCCTTCAAAGAATTCTTCGTTTTGATTTGTGAATCTCTCTTAGACAATACTAATTTATTATTTCATTTACATCAAAGACTTCTTATTGACTAAATATTAACTCCTATTCATAGCAACCGTATGTTTTTGTCAAACGAAAGTGTTCTAGACCAACTATTTATTGAATAATATACCTTCATACTAAGGACCGGTTTCACCAACGTCCGAAAACCATTGTTATTACAATTGTTACCATAGTAAACAACTCAAATTAAACTGAAGTTGGTGAAACTGGTCCTTAATCGATAAAATTTTATTTAATATTATATTAATTTTATTTTATATTATATTTAAATATTATTTAATGAACATTTAATATTATTAATATTATTATTATTATTATTATTATTTAATATTATATTAATTTCATTTTATATTATATTTAAATATTATTTAATGAACATAGGTAGCACTGACTGAAATTCTTGATAGCTGCTAGTAATAATTGTTTATATTTGTCAAAAATCTTATATATGGATGATAAATTGATAAATGCATTACAGAATACGGGTAACTATTCCGATTGGAAAAAAAATCAAATCAAGGATCTGTAAAGCGTGAATTAGGATTCAGTTTATTCAGATGGCATATTTAAATCCTTATTTCCATATTTCTTTATGGTAACTGGAAGATGTCTCCTCAATTTCCATTTGAATAAGAAGTCGTTAGAGACGGAGAAAATAAAACTTGTAAACAGAGCGAGATTACATAATAATCCAATGCGATTATTTCCACTCGATAAAAGCAAATACCACCATATTTTTCTTTTCCTTTTTTCTCTGAAAGTATAAACGTTCAAGAATATAAAGGAACAATATTCGAGAGTAATTGTAGCACATTATAACTTATTCGAAAACGCTATTTATATCCCTTTTAACAATATGTACTCAATTGAAGTTAATAAGTGTTGAATTTAGTATAAGAGAATGTGGAATTCGACAGGCTCACATGTTACATGTCAAAAACAATTAATGGCAGGGTACATACTCCGTAAAAGGTGTCATGGTCGGGCTCTTTTACTTTAGTTGCAGACAGTGACAGGTTTTACCTTTTGTATTAATAACTAGGACATTTATTCATTTCAAAATTAAATTCTGCTTTTAAATCACATTTGAATTGAACACAATAAATTAATTCTAATAGATTTTCAATGAAAAATTGAATTGGTTAACTAAGACATACAAGTATTGATTCATAGAAAAGTTATTCAATATTTATTATGAAATAGATTATAATTGTGTGACTTTAAATAGGTAGCCTCTTAGTGTGAGAGAGGCGTAAATTTCATTTAATTTTTTTTTCTGCATTAAATAATGATATACTACTTAAATCGCAAAGATAAATGCTTTCAATTTATTCATACTGCCATCAATTTTCAGCATTGATGAACGAAATTTGAAAAGAATTCGGGCTAGTTGCACAAAAGAATAAAGTGGATGAAAATGGTTATCATTCTTAACAATAGCTGTGAATTTGTTTCTTTTATAAATTCAATACATTATTCACACATATTAAAATTTACTATTTCATAGTAACTATAGTTTATCAATATTTTTACAACAATCAGATAATAATCAGATTCAAATCAAATTAGCAATTATCTGTTGCATATTTCTAAAATAATTTATAATAATAGTGTACAACATGATCTATATCGTTCAATTCAAAGAAAAATATTTTAAAGAATAAATAAAAAAATCTGCTAACCCGTCACAGTACTTCTCCGATCTTGAATTTTATGGTCAGTTTCATTGCCGTTTCATAAATTTAGAGTATCGTATTAATTAATTGCATATTTCAAAGTGACAGCTATCATTATCAAAGTGACAGATAGCGGTTATATGAAATTACCATTTTATTTTAAAATGGCCATAAGTTTTATGTTCAGTTGCTTTAATTGATCCCAAACTTGGCATGATTGGTTGAATTGTAGAAAAATAACTAACAATCGTAAAAATTATTTCCTTTAGATTTCTAATAAGCTTATCTTTCCGAGAGCTTCAAATTGACACCAAACTACACATTATTTAAAGAACTCATACAATAATAATAGACTATCGTTTTCAATCATTTTTGATACTCTGATCAGAATTATTTCCGCAAGAGCTTTAATTGAATACCAAACACGATAGAACCAGAATTGACGAACGTTTGCATGTGATGTTCAAATATGAGTCATAATAATTCTAATTTCACATTATGATTCTCATTATTTCATTTCTTCAGAAAGATATAACGAGTTTCATAATAATTCGAATTTAATAATAACAAATGGATCCCTACTAACTTAGAAAAATGTTTTAGTTTAATGTGCCAAATTATTCAAGGATCAATTTTAGGTATTTTATATTTAATGATAAATACTACCATTCATAAAATAGACAAAAACAATGAAAAAGTTCAATCAATAGAGCCTTGTTACCACTGGTTGAGAAAAGCTTATTCATCATCTTGAACCTAGCTCTTTCAATAAAAAATTCAAATATCAAGTTCCAGTGGAAAATGCCAACGCGTTCTCAAATCATCGTGCTTTCAGGCATACCGATAGACAGATCGTCCAACTTTTTTTAAAATAATGTTTTTTGAGTTTAATAGGGTCTAAAACGTAAAGTATCACGATCACAATATTTTCCCTATTATATGTATATAAGTCAGGGATGTAAAAATAGGTTCCTATTTGAAATAGGCTATAAGCAGTTCGTGAATGAAGTTACGTTTTTTTTTTTATTCAATAATTTCGTTGAGATTTACTCGGGCAATGTCAACATTATCTTGCGAGCTTCATTCGTAACAACGCAATCATTTCGAAAATAAATTAAAATGCAGATATATGTATAGTCAGTGGAACGGAAAATTTATGTTAGAAATCTAGAAGATTGTGAATGAATTATTGTGATTTCCTCATTCATTATACAGATAATATGTATATATTTTTAAGTTCTGCCTTTGTGCTATCTGAACACGATTAAATCACTGTTCAATTTTTCCTTCAGCAAAAACCAATTTAAAATGGTAATTTTAATATTGCTAAAATTAATTTCATAAAGTGTGACTTTCAATGAGATGATGAAATAACAATTTTAAATATCATTCAAATGTTTTTAAAGAATCGAAACACTGGCCTCCAAAATGACATTGTTATTCTACAATAAAATTAATATGAAAGAATTGTATCAGAATTACTTTTCACTTCTAACACGAAATTAGACAATTAGACTCAAAAAACAACAAGGAAACAGGATAATTTCATTATTTTTCATGAACAGCAGGTACCAATTTGATTTCATAGTTCGTATCTATAAAAAAAGAGTTATGTATCACGTTCCGTATTTCAGTCCAATCAAAAGTCGCCCGAGGCTCCGGTTTCGGCTGCTCAAACATTCCATTTTAATACTGTTACAGTTTAAATCGATTCAAATCTCGGAGCACGCGACCAGCGTTCGTTTTTGTGCAATACCCAAAATCGTGTTCTAGTAGAACAATCACTTTCCTTCCTAAGTTTCGAAATTTTGTTAATTACGGACTCGTTGAGCGATAACTAATTAACACATTTAATTTAAAAAAACGTAGTGAAATGCTTGGAATTTTAGAAATATGTTGTGGAGCTGATTATAGAATCCACTTGCAGTTCTGCATCGGTGAAGAACGCCAACAATATGGTCTACTTATGGTACAATATTAATAATTCACAGGTGTGGCATGCAGAAAGAATTAGCACTTGATACACCTTTGATTATACAATATACACATACATTTGAAAGAATACGAATTTTCCTCAACAAGTTCCATCATTTCTTTTATAATACAGTAGCACTTGTTTGAAATTGTTTCAGATATTTGCAGTACATTGTGATCGTATAAGTATAGACAGTAGGTTTTTAGTTATTTGTGTGGATTCATAAATTTTTAGTTCTAAAATCAAGAGGAGAAGTAATATCGCTAATAATGAAAAAATTATATCCATTTGTAACCAAATCCAGCCGCAGTACTCAAATGAATGGAATATCCCGATAGAAAATAGGAATATTTTGTTAGATGTCTTTAGTTTGATTGCTAATTAAATAATGTTCAATGGGATTTGTGCCCCGCTTTCGATATAATTTATGTGTACGTAAAATAAATGGTTATTTGTTCTAGGCAGAATAGTACATTCATGGGAAAAAATAGTAATGTATACTTTCAATGATCTATATTTTTTTTCAGTAATATTAAATAATGATTGAATAGTTACTTTGACTTAAAAAAATCATGATTTGAAAAAGAAATAAAAAATCACGATTTTTATTGAAAAAATCATGTTTTTCTTGATTTTTTAGTTTTGACTCTTATAGTACTATTTAGATAGTATTTTCAATACTTTTAGTAATTATTTGAGCCATTTCGTTGCATAACTGCCTCTAATATTAATTTAATTTCAAATTGACTTGAAAAATGTGTCAAGTGTTTCTGGGATCTAAGGTCGAAGCATGTTTGAAAAATTCACATAGTTTCTTTATAAAATTTTTTGTTCATTTCCAATTCTAAGTTGGAATTTTTTATGCCATAATGGAATTTATTTTTCATTTTCTGGTACAATTTTCTATTTTTGATAAAATATGTATGTTTTCACTATCATATCCAAGTGAGTAGTCAAAAAATTATTTTTAAATAACGTGTTCATTTGTTTTCGATTATACCTTCTCCTGTCTAGTACGAATGGATTTTATTTCAAATTTATAATTTAAAAAGAATTGGTACTTTTTGCTCACTTCTAAATTTTAAAAATTCAACATTTAGCTAAAGGATGCTCTTCGTGTAACAAACTGAAACAAGAAGTTCCTGTATTATAGCTTCTATTTTCCCGAGAATTCCACGTTTATTTCATTCGATTTCAAACTATAATATCCTGATAATTACGAGATAATATTGACAATTTCGAAAGCATAATACTTGATAACAGCTCGACGATGCCCGAAGGGCCTGTTCACCTGAAAGTAACAGGCTTGAATAAATTATCAAAATTATAATCATTTATCAATGATTGGAGATTTCGACAAGAAACTAAGTAAGATACAAATTTGAATCACCTGATAATTGTTATCTTGATCATTAGCCGTACGGTTAATTTAATTCAAAAATTTCGCACAAGTAACTACAATATGTTGAAAAAATTTCAATGAAATGTGATTTCAAAATATCAAATTTGAATTTCTTCCAAATACATTTAAAACAAGAAATAGTCATGGATTAGTAAGAGTATTCGACTCGAGTATAGTAATTATATTTATTCAATTGACCGTAGCACTCCATACTCTTGAAAAATATTATTCACTCACTGAATTATTTACTATCTGGCCTTAATGAAATTTAAATATATCATACAAAAAAATATCCTTTCCATGAAAAGCAGAAAATGAGTGAACATACAGTTATATAAATGTCAAAATAAAAGAAAATTTTTATGTTAAATCACTGAGCGTGTTTATAGATAGTATTTCAAGAGAAAAGTCAACATTCGTCACAAACACATTTAACAATGTTAAATACTTGAAGATCTTCTTCATAAATACCGGAAGCTCACAATTACCAGATAATTAAGCTGTTATTTAACGCTTGATGAAGCCATCGCACATTCTAGACCGTGCATAGCACACCCAGGGTCGATTTTCGATAAGACGAGCTTAGAATTCCTCTGAGGTCACTACCTCTGCCGCACCAAGATTTGCGGTAAGGTACATCTTCACTAGAATAATTTAAATGTTGCGTCTTCATCTTGGAGTAAATTAAAATATTGAATTGCAAATGGCATTTATGAGTTCATAATCCATCAAAAGAGAATGAGTAGTAATAATAAGTTATTGATTAGGAAATGCAAAACTCAATCATCGATTTGCTGACGCATCTCAATCTAATTTTGCGCACTGACAACTACTATATACCATAGAATATTTCAGGTAAAAATCTAAAATTCATTCAATAGCAGCTACGCTTTACTCCAATTTGCCTACCTATCTACTAAAACTGTATTTTACTGCTATAGGATAGATCACTGATTTTTTTTTGGTATATGTCTTGAGAGAAAAATAGGGATATCAGTGAAAACATCATTTAAAAAACCTCACAATGAAAGAGAAATATATATGTTTTCAATTTGTTAAACTGTAGAAAATTTTACTCCAACGCTAGATGCTATTCTCCTAAAAATTACAAATAGATTTATAATTAGATTCTTAGCAAATCAATATGTATTATAGATCTATAAAAAAAAAATATTTAAATAAATATAATAACTGTTAGACTATAATACAGATAATGATAACACCTGATAACTGCAAGTATTATCAATATTATCCTCAGATCATTAATAATTACGAAATAATTTTGACAGTTTCGAAAGCATGTACTTGGTGACAAAAGCTCGACGCCGCGTGAAGAGTCTATTAACTTGAAAGCGGCAATAATTTATCAGTGGTCGAAACATACTCGACAAGAACATTTGAAATATAACTATTAAATGTACAATAAATAAAATTTAAATTAGACGCAACTGAAAACAGCCCTAAGATTATTCTCAGTGTAATATTAATTTGATTCGTTTATTCCCCATACATGACTACAAATAAATAGATCTTATTGGATTCTGAACATGAAAATTTCAGCAATATATACACGTTATTATTTCAAAAAGCCATAAAGACAGTAAGTACTACCTATATTAAATCCGACTGTCATTTTCCTTTCCAATTAATTATAATTTGCTAAACTACAAATCACAAAACTTTAAAACTTCGCCAAATTACGTAAGAGCAAAAAGTTAATAAAATCCAAATAAGAAAATATTATGATTAATGTTACAATTTTCATACTAGAATAAAAAGTGACCTTGTAAAGATGGAATGACAATGAAAGTAATTAAAATATGTCCGTCATGGCACAAAAAAAAACCTTGAAATTTTTGAAATAACATTTTCTTATTTAGCTAAACCATATGTGAACAAATACACAAAAAAAAATGAACTGTAACAAATATCATGAAGAAAGTAAAATTTCTTAAAGCAACATACACTGATCATGGAATAATGGAAGCCCGTCAAATAGACTGAAAGAATATGTTACAGTTGATGTACTGCTGATTGAATGTTTCAGTGAACGAAAACTTCTAATATTATTATTGGTTCAGGTTTTTCTAGAATAATTTCTTGAACATCCGGATGAATATGATTATTGGTTTACCTAGTATAAAGAAGTTTTTGAGTGACAAGAATAAAAAAACTTGTATAAACATAATTATACATATAGAAGAAGCGAAATAGTTTCATCCTCATTTAAGATGGCGAGATTTATATGTATGTATGAACATGAAGTGGCTGAAATCCGATCCCAAAATAATATATTTTGAGAACTGTTTTTTAGATTTGAGGTTTTTAACATTGACAGTCCAATTTTCAAGAAGTAAATTAAGAAACAAATTTCATAAGACATGATTTTAGGGCACGCGTTCTAGTTAGGGACTGCTCACGGTGAGATTTCTAATGAATAAGTGCTCTGAAATGTCTCATAAATTACATCTTATACAATTTTTCTACTTGGGTTTTTACATGTCGAAAAATATTAAATATTTCATTTTTAATTTTGAAAATATCGATAGGAATATTTTACTTTTCATGTGATAGAGATGTGAAAAATCCAACAGATTCTAGCTGCGTTCCTGAGCCAGGAGATTTTTATAACCAAGATACTTTTCCCGGATTTGGCGACCCTAGCTATACTACTTCTGGATGCTACATTTCATAAAGTAATATTTGAAAGAACCAAAGTAACAGCTATCATTGTCAAAATGACTAGTTTATTTTACAATAGCCGTAAGTTTTATGCCCAATTGCTTTGGTTGATTTCAATAATAATGTTTAAGATGAATGTTATTAAGTGTTATTCAAAAATCAATTTCAGTTATTTTTCAGTGTCACAAATATGAAATACCTATCTTAAGTTATTGATTTACACTAATGATGAATACTACTGTTTATAAAATAAACGCAAGAATCTAAAAGTTCTATCTAATAGGTTTTGGTATCACTGGTTGAAAAAAACTCATTAACGAACTTGAACCTAGTTTTTTAATAATAAACTTGAACATAAAATTTCAGTCAGGTTTTTTTTTAGGTTTAATAGGGTCTAAATCGTGAAGATTCATCAAAATTTAGAGCTGTCAAAAGATCACGATCACAATACTTTCTCTACTATATATAGGCCGGGGAAGGGAATATGAGAAAATCAATCAAATTTTCAAAAGTGTATCCAAATACCTTTCTTTTTCCCAATGAGCCTGATTCAATTATATTTTTGAATAATTTTTAGTAAGAATAATAACATTATTTATTCAGCCATGCATGTTATAGAGAGTGAAAACTGACCATAAAAAATCGAGCTGATAAAGCCTTCAAGTTTTAGTACACACGGTATTATTGATAAAAATAATTTTGTACCAGAATAAAATGTTTTATGACTGCTGTTTCCGACAAGTTAGGATGTGACATAAATGTGAATTTTTTCATGCAAGAGTTGTGCCTCTCATTTGGTTATAATTTGAAGCTATAAGTCGACCGGTATAAAAATCACTGTTAGTTTTTTTTTTTAATTTTATGGCGCGACTTTTGAGAAATGTTTTGATAAGATACAAAAATATATTTTGACGTTTTGATTACCAAATTTTGGACCTCCATAGCGGTCGGTCGTTGCAAAATTTTATGAATTTATTGACTTATAAAAATCTGTTTTGTTCTTATTGAAATGAAATCAATATGCATATTTTTTATTGAAGGTATGCTGTTCAATTGTGAACTCACAAATTCTTTTCACTTCTAAAGATGGTCAAGGTGGGACCGAAACTGTAGAGTAAAAAGAAATATTAATAAATGTTCTGAATGTAAATTTAGTTGGCGAATCCGTAATAAGCCAGACGGTTGAATGAAAGTAAATTAAATGTGACTGAAATCCTATAATTTATTACCTACAAAAAATATTATGTTTCATTTGTGTAAAGAATGTTTCAGGACTCGAAAAAATTATTATATACATCTCGAAGTCATGCACTTTTTGTAGGTACTACTAAAAGAAATAACCATCATCATCTACTCTATGTGTACGAACAATTTGAAGACATTTAATACTGTATCTTTTTTTTTTACGGGCAACTTTTGGATTAATAGTATCATATGCTATTCAATTCGAATAATTTTATTACACGCACCACACCAAGATGAATGGATCTGTCAAAATAGGTCCAGTAGTTTGGATGCAGCGAAGGATTATTCAAACAATAAAAACGTAGACTGCTAAAATCATAACTCTTTCTTCTATGGCTTTCCCGCGTGGTCGAGTAAAATAGATTCAAAGAAAAATTTATTTCTACAGGCATAACTGCATAATGTATTTTATTATAAAACCTGATGTAATAGTTCTATCCTGCAAAGCACAATTTCTAATGACCAAAAAGAAAAATTAATAAAAAATTAGTGTTGAGTACCAATTTATTAGTAATTTATAAATGAGTCCGCTCTGCAATAAAAACAAATCTGTAGTTACTTTATAATAATATATAAATTGTACTTGCAGAGGCAACCGTTTTTTACCATACAATAAATACAACGCAGAACACAATTATGATTTCAACTTTACAATTGCTGGAATAATTAAATACGACATATAAAAATTATGAAATCGTTTTATTGTGGCTTTCAATATCAATAAACTTCTAAAACCGGGAATGAGCCCGGTCAAGTGTACAGAAAGTTTCTCCCACTGTTTTAATAGGCACTTTGACACAGTAAACTTTAAGTAGAGAGATGAAGATGATTTTGATACAAGAGCAAGACATTGTATTGGTTATTAATGGCAGTTTAGGTGTTATTATTTGCACGGAATCATGTAATGAATATCATCCGGTTCTTTTTGCAACGAGTTGTCATCAATATGTATTATATTTAAGGCAGAGAGTAGAAGTTATCGTGAGAGATATGATGTACTCACTCTCAGAGAGATAATGTGCACATTTACTATATAAAAGTTTATTTCATAAGGCAATTTTTACTATAATTATGCATCACTAGATTGGATAATAAATTTAAAACTGCTGTACTACTAATATTAAAATCCTCTTGCACTTTGCTTTACTCATCGAAATGATTTTTCACCAACTTAACATATATTGTCATTTATCAACAACTATTTCTTGTTATGAATATTCATTTCAAAGTTATCTATCTAATACGTTTTCTAACACAACGAAATAAGTGTTATTAATTGCATCTCATTTTTCAGTATAATTAAACAATCATTCGTGACGCACAGAATATAAACGCAAAAACAATGGTAATAATTTAAAATTGTTCTTGTTTGTCCTTCTGTTACAATAGAGCAGAAAAAATTAAAAGCCGGAGACGGAAAATCGCAATACAGGAACTAATGAAACGTAAACCGTGCTATACGAAATCGTGCAGCAAGTAGCACTAATTATGTTGAAATTCACCAATATTTATTGAGAATTCAACAGTGTGCTCCATCTGGCTAACCGAAGTTTTAATTATAATGGAAATTTATTTTGATTACGGATCTGAAAAATTATTGATTTAAATCTGGTTGTCGGGAAGTTGAGTAATTCAATAAAACAGAAAAAAATTATAAAAATTCATACATCTATACCGCATCAAACAAGACAATTTTATATTATTTAATCAAATGTAATGTACCTCAAATATTTTCGTGAAAATACAACTATACATAAAAAAAGCATCGAACAAGTGGGAGTAGAACTCGCGCCCTGAGGCGGTGCATTTTCGTTTACTCTAAAATAGAGACTTAAAATGAAGAGCAAAATGCAGTCTTTAGGGCCGATTGATACACTATTAAATGCTACATTTTTCTTTGCATTTTTTTTTATTCTCCATTTTGATGCGAATAAAAATGAACTTAGTCACACACAATTTTGTGCTATGTACTATTTTTTTCCAAACCTGCTTGCCTATATATTGCTGACGACAAAATTATAATTTGAGAGAAATTGGGGAATGATTTTCTGATCGAAGTTCACGTGTTATAAAAAAAACTTTTTCTACAAACTCAAATTGAAAAAGCACAAATCAATTCTATTCTGAAATAAACGTCAAATATTAAAGTCAAAAATGGTGAAGCTAACTTCAGCCTGTGCTTAATAGGCCTGTGCTACCTTCAGATCGTGCTTAGACCGAGGTCACAAATTTGCCAAGATTCGTTTAAAATTAGCGCTATGAAAACTAATTCGTTGAATGTCATTTTAATTACAATTTAGGAAAAGTAACTTTTATAACTTTTAAGACATGGATTTTTGAAGAAATTATTGTTTAAAATTTTGTTTAAAAGCTACATTCTCAACTACAGTGAGAACCTAGCAAAATTCTGCATCTATTATAACGAAGTAGCAATTCTCAGAACAATAATAAATTAAATAAAACTTGGTAACCTCGTCCGCAAAGAATAACAATCACAAAATGTAAATCGTGTAAAAGAGCTCATCTTCAATAAGTCATAAAAATACCTGACATTTCCAACAAAGAATTCTCTGCCTTAGAATCTTCTTCTTTCTAATTCCTGTCCTTTAGCTATTGCACAACGCGCTCAGATTTATGTTGAACAATGTTTCCTACACATCAATTCTTTTGAAAAATGATTCAAGATTCAAAATAAAATTTACCTTGACAATGTGCTATGTAGGGATTTTTTAACGATGCACAATAATTTATTATTTATAATGAACACGTATATTTATAACTGCGTTATTTTTCATTAAAAAAAATTTTACACGATAAATTAAGCGGAGTATTTGAATTTTTTGGAAATGCAATGTTGAAGTTATAGAACTACAAAGCTATTTACTACTACTATTCTATTAATAATCAATAATAAATTGTTAAGATGAAAATATTAATATTATCCTATTTTTTATTACTTTTCGTAAGTCCTACTCATTAGAATTCTGTAGCTCTTAGACCTCGTGGCAATTTATCTACAACTGTATCGAAATGTATAAATTTGTTTTATACTATTTATTCTCATATTGTCCCCTTGCTCTAGAATTACTCATGCTCCAAAAAATTCTCCTGTATACCAAATAAAATTATGTTGATTGTGAAAGTGAATACCAACATTATTTCACTATACACATTTTTTTTCTCAAATTAGTGTCCGATGACAGTTTTTACAACAATTGCAAAAGAATTTCGTTGCGTTGCACAACTTTTCATTTCATCACATTAGATAGGATAACTCCCAAAAATCTTAACATAGGCCCACGTAAAATTATCTTATACAATGTTGGTAATTTAGTGAAACGTTTGATCCCGGAGCATATAGGTCAAGTATATACAATATACATATACATACCCACGTATAGTATTGAATACATACCACATACATAGTAATCAAATTGGTCGGTTAAATATAATTATACAAATTAATTGCGATTGCAATGCAGATGCATTTAGCCTTGAGATGGTTCCGTATAATGTCAGCCATATTTGAAACAATAACTCGTAGAATATTGTGTAACCTGTTCCAAAGGAAATGACGCGATATCGTGTTTCAGATGTGATACATAAGAAAAATAAAATCTCTACCTACATAAATGCGATTTTTCCTATTTTCACATATGAATTGAATTTTTCATTTTAAAAATTCATTTGCAATATATTCGAAGTTACTTTAACAATACATAATTTCTTTCTTTCAAAAAATTGTATCAACAGTAATTTGTGTATCAAGGCCGTGAAGGTAATCTTTTTTGGTCGAATCTGTTGAGGCTGCAATTCAGATGAGTTGTAATTTATTTTATCATTTATTGTAATAACGATCCAAGATAGCATTCGTGAACAATCTAGAAAATCTAGCTCATTGTTGCGGGATGTTAAATTGTCAAACATTTGAATGTTAGCTCATTGTTGCGCGATGTTCGGTTGTCAACATTTGAATGCTAGCTCATTGGTGCGAGATGTGCAGGGTGTAACAGAAATAAGTACATTAATTTTAACTTGTCATGCAACTTGTCAAGCATAGCAATTTTTCTTTATAACTTTTTTCCGTAAATCCTCTGGATACAGAGTAAAAATTCATCAAAGTTTTGTCAAAAATTTCATAGTGCGCCTATTGTTCAAACTGAATGTTTCTCATTTGTTGGAAGAACGACAGCCCTGATGACAGCTGTCGATTGAAAGTAGTATTTTGCAACTTTGAGCCATCGTTGTCTTGTCAATCATTCATTTGAAACTGAAAGAATATTAGTATTTTGGCAATACATTGATATTCACTCACCTGGATAATTCTATTTTTGCATTATATTGGAAGAAAGTCTAAATTTGTCACTGTAATCAACAATTTTGTCTTTTAGTCGTATTTATATGTCATTTTTGAGAAATTTGATTTTTATTCAGGGATTTCACGTATATTTTCGGATAGTACATTTCTTAAACATAAGATTGTCTGCACAAGTTCATTGCACTTGAATCAGCTGATTTGAATTGTATGAAACTGTGTTAGGAGTGTCAGACTGTGCTGCCATCTACGATCAGTTCAAAATGTAATTGCTGTTCCCAACTTACTTCATCAGAAACAGATCAAAAACATAAAGAGAAAATCATTCAACGATTTATTTTAAGAAAACGGTGGAATAATAAACGAAATGCAATTCCAAATTAATTAATTCACTGAATAATTCAATAGAAATATTGCTACATGAAATTGTGAAGACTCTATTCTTGAAGAACAGAAAATATAACCTTTAAATTTATGAAACAGAATTTGGTAATTGATATTAAATATTTTGTGAAATATATGATACAATATTTTATTTATTCAGCAGATCAATTCACTGGGCATATTCTATTGAAACGACCTGAGTGTGAAGTTTGTAATAATATGAGAAAAACTAAAACACAGGTGCTTCATTTATAAATTAATGTATTTCATTCATCTTATCTGCTGTTTTACGTTCCAGTTCCAAATATCCCATGGTATTCTTATCATAATGTATAAGTGCATAATATTTTGACATTAAATACATTAGCATAACCACAATAATTTAATTTTTAGTGAAAAATGACAATTCGGAAATCGTTCCAAATAAATTCGCTGAGCTAATTCTAAACTGCCCGTAAAATCGTAGACAGAATAATTAATTAATAATCGGTTTTATTCCAGAGTTTATTTGAAGAAATTGATAACTCACATATGTCAAAATCAATTATTGTTCTATTGCAACTGCTACTAGATCCGATAATTATGCACCTGAACGACTCGTTAAATTATAGGGGATAAAAAATGCTAAAAAAAGATGAGAATTCGGGAAAAAGTAAATAAGAAAAATTGTTAGGCTTGACGAGAACTATCACTGGTTAAAATTAATGTACTTATTTCTGTTACACCCTGTATAATGAATCAAAAAAATTACGGCTAGCGATTTTGTTATTGTGCGACGAATTTTAAAGTGAATAAGTGTACTGTAATCTATAATATTTTGAAATCATAATAAAATTTGTGACAGTATGAAAATATATCGACAATCGATGTACTTAATGCATAGTTTAAAATATATATAAATATTCTTCGGCACTAGCTGCTCAAAATAGATGAAATAGATTCTTGAGCTAAAAGAGATAACAGAAAGGTTGAGGTATCTCATACACAGTAAAAACTGTGCAATTCACTGAGAGTTTATTCATTAATTTTTTTAATAATTATACAAATAAAATTTCTGAGTTATCGTCGAACTAGCGAATTAATCGAGAACATATTATAGGAATTAGAAAAATTCAAGTCTGCGTCGTTCCTCATAGAACATGAAAGATAAACTCGAACTATTTTAGACAGCACTTTGTGTATTTTATATTTTTTTTTCAAATCAACTTTTATGGTTCACCATCACCGGGACTTTCACCATTATTTACATGAAACATTGACAATTTAATCAAGACAGAAAATCACTTAAGTTGAATGAATGAATGGTAAGAATATTGCCTAAAAGTATCTTAAAAATTCTGTAGGTACCAACATATGAAAAAAGCAGTGAAGTAGTGCCCGGAATACTCCCATCCCACGACAAGGGTTTTCAAATTTACCAACTTTCATTTTTACAGGTAGAACAGTAAGAATTTTGGACGATATAGGTTCACTTATAATTTACCAATAATTGTTTCACTAGAATTATTTATAGAGAAAATGTTCAATTGTCAGACATTCGAATGCTAGCTCATTGTTGCGGAATGCTCGATTATTAGACATTTGAATGCTTGCTCATTGTTGCGATATGCTCGGTTGACAGATATTTGAATACTAGCTCAGAATGTTCAGTCGTCAGACATTTGAATGCTAACTCATTGTTGGAAAAGAGTATATAAAGTCTGTGAGCAGGTAAAGAGAATAATTATTCAATAAAAGTGACGGTCAGCGATTTAGTTATTGTGCGACAAATTGTTAAGTGAAAAATTGTACTATAACCTATAATATTATTTTTTATTACTCATGCGGGATAAGTACTATTTTGCGAACGTTTTTCCGGACGGTAAATGGCTCTTTGCCTTTTGCGTGCGCCAAGTATAATTTGAGTGCGACAAGTAAATTTGTCGCACGCAATTCATTTAACGCTCGGAAAAACAAGCGCAAAATAATACTCATCTCGCATTCGTAATAAAAAATAGTATCTGCAACTCGTGCGATGTTGTCAATTGCCCACTTGAGCTAATAAGCTCACTCACTTCGTTCGTGCGCCCAACTTTGCTCTCGTGAGCAATTGACAACTTATCGCACTTATTGCACAATATACTATAATCACACTTAAAAAAAATCGAATTCGCTTTCTCATAAGAAACAACCCTATAATATATACGACATAAATTAGTCTGGAACCAAAGTTCGAGATTCCAAAAACAGAGACAGTAAGATTAATTGAGAATAAAATTCCTTTGATTTTTTTACTCAGCATTTAATAAGATCGAATCGATAGTCATTTTTTTCAGGGGGAAACTTATTTCAAGATTAAACGATTGCACCTTGTGAATAAGATTGACATGAACAGTTTTTGTTGTCATCACAGCCAAACTTATTGTTATAGCTTATCATTATTTTGAATCTTCGAAGACTAATCCTTGATCTTAGTTCGTTAAGAGGTTCATTGATCAAACAGTATAAATAACAAATGAAACGATTTTGACATATCAAGCATTCTCTGAGATATTACAGAGTATAAACTCCTCGACAAAATTGCAAATCGAATTTGTAGCTTTCGCTTCACTGAAGTAATCATACAACTATAATATTATTATTATTATTATTATCTTTTTAAATCTCTTATACCCTATTGGGTGTCGAGATTACACATGTATTAATTAGTGCTGTTTATTATTTCTTTCCACTTTTTTCTATTTAGTGCTTCTCTCCTTGCTTCGCGGCTACTTATATTGTTTCTGCTAAGAATTTCTTCTATATTATTTTCCCAAGTCTTTTTGGGTCTGCCTCTTTTCCTTTTATTTGTTGTTTTTGCGTTCCACACTCTTTTGGCCTGTCTGTCTTCGGGCATCCTAATTAAGTGTCCGTGCCATGCAAGTTGCTTTTTATCTATTGTGTTATGTACACTGTTTGTTTGTAGATTTTTCCTTATGTCCTCGTTTCTTTTCCTATCTATCCTTCTTACTCCTTCCACTTTTCTTAGAAACCTCATTTCTGCAGCTTGTAATTTGCTTTTGCTTCTTTGATCCGTTACCCAAGTCTCGCTACCATATAACAGAGTTGGTCTATGAATGGTTTTATAAATTGTCATTTTTGTCTTCTTGGATACTTGCCTATTATTTAGGATACAACTATTTATAGCATAGTAAGTTTTGTTTGCTGTTTGTATTCTTCTATTTATTTCATGTTCTAAATTTCCTTTGCTGTTGAAGATTGTTCCTAGATAAGTGAAATTGTGTACTTGTTCCAACTCTTTACCTCTTAAGGTTATTGTTGTTGTTTTATATTCCTTTGAGACTATCATGATTTTTGTCTTCTCTATATTTATTTTCATGTTGTTTTTCTGGAGTTCCTCATCCCAAACCTTCAGGTTATATTGCATGTCCAATTCATTTTTCGCTAAAATAGCTACATCATCTGCAAATACACACTCTGATATAGCAATTCTATTTAAATTATGGTAGCCTATCTCGAATTTCTTTGCTTTGATTGCTATTTTCTTCAGGATATCGTCTAGAAATACAATGAACAGTAGTGGGCTCAAAGCTCCTCCTTGTCTTAGTCCTTGGGAGGTGGTGAACTCCTTTGACGTCTCGTTTCCAGTTCTTATGTAGTTAAATGTTTCCAGGTATAAACTTTGTATTGCTTGCAAAAGCTGATCACCTATTTGTCTCTCTTTCAAAATATCCCACAACAGTTTTCGAGGTACTCTATCAAAAGCTTTCTCCATGTCTATAAATGTTACATATAGGGTGCTGTCTTGTTTTATCGTCATTTCTATAAGCCTTCGAAGTGTAAATATGTGATCCTGTGTAGCATACCCTTTCCTAAATCCACTTTGCGATTTTTCCAATGTTGGTTCTATTGCTTCCCTGAGTTTGTTTTCTAGTATGGATTCGTATATTTTTGCCGCTGTGCAGAGTAGTGATATTCCTCTGTAATTATTACAATTTCTACTGTCTCCTTTTTTATATACAGGGAATATAACTGCCTTTTTCCAGTCTTTTGGAATATTTCCTGATCTCCAGATTGAATTGAGCAACTCCAACAATTTTTTCTCACCTTCCTCTCCAATGTATTTTATTTGTTCAGCTTTTATTCCATCATGTCCAGGGGCTTTTCCATTTTTAAGTTTCTTGATTACTGTTCTCATTTCAAATTCTGTTATAGCGTCATCCGATGTTATTTCTGCAGTATTTACTTTCTCCATATCTTCTTTTATTGTATCCGTATTAGTCATATTTTCCTCTAACAATTCTTCAAAATGATTTTTCCATCTTTCCATTATTTCCCTATTACCATTTATTATGTTCCCTTTCTTATCTTTTATTTGTTTTAATTGCACTTGATTTCCTTTCCTAAAGTTCTTAACTGTACTATAGAAAAGCTTCTGATTTTCCTTATAATTCTCTTCTAATATTTTGCCAAATCCTTCCCAACTTTCCAACTTTGCCTTTTTTATTGTTTCTTTCACTTTTCTTCTCTGGCATTTATATTCTTCATAGTCTCTCACGTTCTTGGTGTTTAAATATAATTTCCACTTCTGTTTTTTCCTTTTCACTTCCTCTTTCACCTCTTCGTTCCACCAGTGCGTTTGTTTTTTATTTTGTGTTCTTCTAATTTTTCCACACGTTAGACTTGTAGCTTCCAATAATATGAATTTAAACTTTGTCCACATATCTTCTACGTTATTAATATCTGGCTTAGTTGTATGTTCTAACAGTTCTTGTATATTTTCCTGGTACTTTTGTCTAGTAGTGATATCTTTAAGCTTGTCAACTCGATATTTAACAATGTCGGTTCCTTTTCTTTCCTCCTCTTTCAAATGTCTTCTTCCTTCGATTATTTGAACTTTTGCAACCGTAAGGAAATGGTCACTGCTGATTTCGTGTCCTCTTTTGACTCTTACGTCGTTTACTCTTACTTTTTCTATCTTGTTAGTTATAAAGTAATCTATAAGTGATCTTTCATTTCTGCTTTTAACTTCTCTGGTAAACTTATGTACATCTTTGTGTGCATAGAATGTATTCAATATTTTCAGTTCGTTGATAATACAGAAGTCAATAAGTCTGTTTCCGTTGTTATTTTTGACCGTTTCTCCGTGTACACCACTGATCTCTATATAACACTGGATTGGGTTTAGACCGTATTCTGGCATCTGAAAGCGGCCCCGGTTGAACGGCGGCCTTGACAGTAAAATTGAGGCTTTGTGTTCCTATTCGGCGGCAAATTCAAAACACTTATAGAAGACACTCGATGAAATTCAAAGTATAATGCAAGTAAGATGAAGAAATTATTCTCAATATATATTAAAATACATACATTAATAATCAACAAAAGTTAAAAATTGTTATAATAGTTGAAATATTTATTAATAGTTAAAAATATTTGTGAACTTTTTAGTGTCAGTGTTTTAACTATTTTTTAAACATTGTAGTTTAGTATTATTTAATCCGTTCAGTAGTTTTATAAATTTTTGTTACCTAAAATTTAAAACTATGAATTTACCTATATGAATAAATGAAGTGCATTTCTGCGATAATATTGCCTATTCAAAACTAATAATTTTAAATATCTAGTACACATGATAGCAGAATAATAATATATTTAATAATCAAGATTTTATTGTTCGTAAGTAAGCACGAATTTGCAGTCCAGCGATTGATTTTGTGAGCAAGATATTTTATATTAAATTTGATATATTACTCAAATTTGTTATCATAACTTAATTATGCAGCGTCAAATTTCTTAATGAATCGGCTTTATTTCCGCAGAACATGCATTTGAACACCATGATTTAAAAATTGCGTCCCCACACCATACTGAACTGTCACCAACATATGTCACCAATTGAACACAGTACCTCATTTTTGCCAAGATGGCGACATTCAATTGGGGCCGCATTCCAGCGACCTAAACCCAATCCAGTGTTATGTTCAGATCAGTGGTGTACACCCATTATTTCTTCATATCCACTGTTATCGTTACCGACTCTTGCATTAAAATCTCCTATTACATAAATAGGCTCTTCCAGTTTATCATATTCAGATTGTAAAATATCCCAAAAATCATCTTTTACTGCTTTATTTTCGTCTTCGCTAGGTCCATATATTATTATTATGTTTGCTGTAAATCCAACTTTATTTTCCAGCATGACTACCAGAATTCTTTCGTTTATAAATCTCCATTCCTTAACGGATTATGCAGCCCACTCCAGCTTTTGCTCTTTCATTGTCTTCAACCCCACTGTATATGAATAAGTGTTTCTTATTTAACTTTATTACCCCCTTACCTTTCTTCTTAGTCTCAGTTATAGCTAATATATCTAAATTCGCTTTTTCAAACTCTTCAATTAATTCTATTTCCTTCCCATTTAAACTTTGTACATTCCAAGTTCCTATTTGAATTATCCTTTTCATATTCCGCTTCGTCGCCGTTTGTTCCGTATGTGGTACCTTATTCATAATTAGTTTTTTGGATTGATCTGTTTTTTATTCTCAAGCGATATAACACCGTTAACTTGCTTGTCCCAGGAGTAGATTTCTCCGTCTATTATTATCTTCTGATATCCTATTTCAACAGATTTTCCTTTACCCCGTTCTTCCTTTGCGATGCTTCTTATTTCCTTTTGGATTCTCCGTTCTTCCCATGTGAGATCGTTATCTATGTATATTTGTGTTGGCTTTACTTTTAATTCGCTTTTCTTTGTCATAATCATTGTTTTTTGTTCCCAGTCAGGCAGTTTCACTTTTATTATTTCATTTTTTGTGTCTCTATTTATAACTTGTATACTAATTGGATCTACTCTAATTTTTAAGTTTTCATCCAACCAATTAATTACTTCTTCTTTAGTTTTTCGAGTTAGCTTTAAGCCCTTTAATACAATATTATTTTTATTCTTTGCTCTTTCATCTTTTTCCAACTTTTCTTCCAATTTTTCAATTTTCCCTGATAATATTTCTCTTTCCTTTTTCCAGTTTTCTTCCTTCCTTTCCATTTCCGATTTAATCTCTTTTATTTCTCTCTTGAGTTCCTCCATATTATCATCCATTTTTGTCATAATTGTTTGCATCATTCTTTTAAGTTCATCCATATCTTCTGTGTTAAAAGTATTTTCTTTTATATCTTTACTGTCGTTATCCAGTTTTTCTCTTCTTTTCCTTTGTTCTGGAGAACGTAGAACTTTTTTACTTGTGCCAAAAATGGTGTCGTGCTCCTGATCTTCACGCCCTCTAACTCTTTTGTTCACTCCACTAATACCGCTGTTTTCTTTTCAATAATATTCACTATTTCAGCACTTTACACTTTGCTCTTCGCGCTTAGTCCAACCCTGCTATTCACTAATTAGTATATTGTTTACTGAGAGCTCTCGCTCACCGGCATGCACTATCAGCTGCTGAAGGTTAACGTTTTATTGAATTTAAAAACTCTTTTTTAAGCACTAAATTTACTTAGATTCAAAAAATCTTTTATTCACACTGCACTACATTAATTATTACTTCGCAACTATAATAGTTCACTTTTTGATAAAGCGATAAGTCCCGTGTATACGAGGTTTTTATCGGCCGCACAAAAAGTGGGTACAAAAGTACAAAAACTAGAATAATTGTTATTATTTTTCGAATTGTAAAATTAAATATTCCTCAAGTTTCGATCTCAGAAAAAAATTATACTGAGATATTAATTATTCTAATTTATAACCTTAATACATTAAAAACTAATATTTTACATCAAATTATTTGAACAACAGATAATGAACTTCTTTTTCAACCATTAAAAAGGAAGAATTTAAAATAATTTAACTGCCAAGATACTTACACAAACCATAAAATAACTACTGTAAATTGTTAATTAGATAAATAAAGCTTATTCTCTCATTATTAAAAATTTTCACTTTTTACTTTCGAACGCATTATTTGTAGGTACATATACACACCAATCCTGAAAATTTCTAAATTTTTCGCGGATTATAATTAGTGGAATTTTTCACTACCTCATATAATTACTGCCTTCCTAATAAGGAAACTTAATTTTGTAATTAGTACGTACAATACATTATTGTTGTTTGATAAATAAGTCACAGATTTGAATGTTATTTCACACAAATCGGTCTAAGTTCATGTGTTTATCATAGTTCGAATCAAAGAAATCGAGTTGTCAATGAGAAGTCTGCAACAAAATAGACCAAGATCGTTTCTTCGACCAGAAAGATTTTGCAACCATTTGTAAAAAATAATTATCATCAAAACCAAGAACGTATGTGGGAAGGGATTAAGTTATTCTTATTGAACTATCTGGAAATGGAGCTGCAAGAAATATATCCACCGTTAAACAGACCTAGAAACAGTCCAAGCAAATCATTCAAATTCAAATTTAAGAAATTTTTATGACGGGATTTGGGTGAGAAAGCTTATGCCATTATCCTACCTGCTACCTATCTCATCTTAAGGTCAACTATAAAATTTTACTTGCTCTGCTACTTACACTGCTCTATCAGCAAATAGTCTAGCTTCTGCATTTCGTGCATTGTGTTAGGAATGCCGAGCCACCCGCTACGCTTGATTTGTTAAAGAAGAATATATTTTCAACTTTCAACTTTCCATCTATTGTTTAGAATTAATTAATTCTGGTTTTAGACCCCACTAAACACAAAAGATATGACTTTTAAAAAAAGTCGATCTGTCTGTCAGTTCGTCTGTGTGGAAGTACGATAACTTGAGGACACCTACGAATTTTCGAATGAAATTTCATATTCAAGTTTTTCATCAAAAAGCTAGGTTCAAGTTCGTAGATGAGCTTCTTTCAACTAGTGGTACCAAAACTTTATTGATGGAACTTTTTGATTTTTTGCGTTTACTTTAGAAACGGTAGTATTTATCAAAGAATATAATTTGACTAGAATTGATCCTCGAATAATTTGTCATAACATTTATCCTAAGCATTTTTCGAAATTATCAGCGGTTCATTTGTCATTATTAAAATTTCAATTTTTATGAAATTCGTCATGTTTTTTTGAAGCAAAGAAATAATGAGAATCATAATGTAAAATTAGAATTATTATCACTCATATTCGGACATCACATGCAAACGTTCATCAATTGTTCTTTTAGATCAAGTAATTTAGCTCTATCGTGTTTGGTATCAAATTAAAGCTCTTGCGGAGATATATAACTGTAGTGGAAGTGTCAAAGAGGATATTTGAACGATCATCAATTGTTTCATTTACAAATTATTCGAATGATATCTAGTTTGATATCTAGTTTGATATCAATTTAAAGCTCTCGGGAAGATAAAATTAGTAGATATCAAGAATAAATATCAATTAGTGGAATCCATGTTACCATCTTTAAATTACACTTTCGGCGGCCGAATGTCACAACTGTTTGTTTCAATGAACTGAAGATTCCGAAAATCTAGAAAAGGACTATTTTTTTCAAGAATTCTTATTTTATGTAACACTAAAATATAACTGCCGTCTGTCACTTCAAAATTGACAGTTATCTCTTTAACAATGACAGCTGTTACTTTAACAATGACAGATGTCACTTCGACAATGACAGATGTCACTTCGACATAAACAGTTGCCACTTTGAAATATGCAATAAACTGATGCGATACTCTAAATTTCTGAAACAGTGATGAAACTGGTAAGGAAATTTATGGTCGTGGAAGTACTGTGTGGCCACAGCAGATTTTTTTGTATAATGACGTCGATTTTTGATTCATATATAGATATTACGATGTTAGTAATATTTAATGTCTCTGATTGATTATAATTTGATTTTTATTATGTCACCACTTGGTTTGAAGAATATATACAGGATGTACCAGCGAAACGAGCTACCTCGAATAACTTCTATGTTATTTGAGATAAAATAAAATACTGTATGACAATCTTATGCAGGACCAAGAAGGACACCCAATTATGGAAGAAAATATTTTTTTAACCAGTGGTTCTCAAGCTACAGCACAAAGTTACATTTTTTCAAATGACATGCTATATATTTTTTCGGCTCATTCGACGTAGTTTTCTTTCTAAATTCAACCATGTATTCGTTCTATACCCTTAAAATCTTAAATGATGAAAATATTGAGAAAAATGCGATTGAAATTTGAATAAATTTTATTTTCATATTTATTTTTTAGTTGTGTACGAAAAACAAAATCTGCTGTTTGTCAATTTGAATTATTCAATGCATAGTTTCTATTTACACCAGTAACAACAAAAGAAGATTTGATGGATCCCATAAGAGTTGCGTGTGCTACCTTCACATCGAACAAAATTAATAATGCTACTTTGAATCAGTTTCGAGAAGATTTTTTTTTGAATTATGTTCAGAAAGAGATGGAAATCAGCCCGAACACTATTAATGAAGTTATTAACAGTTAATATAGTATAGTTAAGTGGTTCAATTGTTCATAGCCTGAAAAAATATAACTATGAAAATAAAATTTATTCAGATTTCAATCGCATTTTTCTCAATATTTTCAAAATGTAAGGGTATAAAATAAATACATGATTGAATTTAGAAAAAAAAAATTTCATCGAATGGGCTGAAAAAATATATGACATCTCATTTGAAAAAAGTTAACTTTGTGCTGTAGCTTGAGAACCACTGGTTCAGAAAAATATTTTTTTCGCATAATTGGGTGTCCCCCTTGATCCTGCATAAGACTGTCCAATAGTATTTTATTGTATCTTGAATAACATAAAAGTTATTCGAGATAGCTCGTTTCGCTGGTACATCCTATATATTTTTTTGTATTATATCTTTTTTGCCTAATATTCATAAAAATAGGGGCGCAATTTTATGATTCGCCACGGGCGGCCAATACTCTAGTTATAAATAATAAAAATTTTCAATTACTGTAAACAGAGAAAAAAGATTATGGAAAAAACATCTTCCAAAATGTATTGAATTGATTTCTAGGAATTTTTTTTCTCTTTCTGCAGTAATTAAAGTACTTTTCTCTTGAGAAAAATTCAGAAAATCATAATTTCTGCACATCTTATGAGTAATTAATTCAATTTATTGATACAGGAGTTCTTAATCACGCAAAAACCTTTCCCTAGGATATTTTTTGTCAGACAAATGTGTGGGCATTTTTTTTTCCAATTTACTCCTTCTCGTATCTATTTTTTTGCATCAACACTAATGCTGGGGCAATACTAAGGTCTAATGTCATTAATTAAGACGTTATCCAGTAATAAACACATTGTCAATGACAATATGTTAATTGTCACATAAGGCCTTACTTAACGGCATTAGACATTAGTGTGGCTCCTGCCTGAAAACAACGGCGTCAATTAGTCAGATAAAACACTGTCGAAAAATATAGGTGCTAGATTTAATGAAATGACATCCATAATATCGGGCTGGCTCCTGGACTGTAATCCACTAGGACCGAGCGCTCGTGACAAAAAATCAAGATTGAAGTAACGAATGCCTATTTTACAAAGTATACAGTCATAATATTTTGAAGAAATCAACAAACTGGATTAATGTTGGACTAAGGCAAATTTCAGACGATAAATTATTCTGTATCCCCACTCTAGTTTTAATTTTTGCACGGCCTTTTTAACCAATCCTTGTATAAGAACCAGAGAATTTATCTCTTCTCAATAATTTGGGAAATATAAGAAATCAATTATAACACATCATTATATCAATTGGAAATTTTTGCTAAAACCCTGATTAGAAAAGTCCATTCATTGAATACTGTTTGTATAACAACTGGAAGAAATAAAAATTTCAAATCTATCAGGGCATAATTAAATGTAAATAAAAACTCTAAGCTCGATGTAATCTAATTTGTCTTAATTCAATTTCCAAAAAAAAAAACTATCTCATAATCTTCTGAAATTACTATAATTTTATTAGGATCCATATGGCGTGAGCTGTGAGCATCATCAACGAACTCTAATGATGTCAATCTGTCACGCAGAGATCTTCAAAGCTAACGGCAACTAACACTAACACATACGAAGAAGATACGCGTGAAGGAACAAAGAGTAGCAAAAGCGAGAGTGAACTTTCGCTTGCGGCAGCACGCGACCTGACAAGGTTAGCGATGCGGTAACATTCAAGAATTTATTATACCAAAATTTACTCCAACTTGATTATATTCATAGAATTTACACAATTCAAAGTTCAATCAGATATGGTGACATTAGACAATTTTACGTCCATATATAATGTGATATCAGTATTTAAAGTATGAATTCTTGATAAAATTTCGAATTAAAAAATAATATTATAAAAGTACCGTAAGGTAGATATTATTATAAGATAGTACTGAGAAAATTAATACTTTCGAATTGCTTCGAATTTAAATATGTTGTAATTGACGAGGGACATAGTGCTATATAGTGCCCAGAGATTCATTACTTCACAATTCAGTTAATTTTAAATCTATTTCTTATTAGGTATATTGATTCTTGAAAAACGGCAAAAAGTCAATTCAATATCCGTTTACTGGTAAATCATCTTTCAGAAGAGTTATTTGTATTAATAATCAAAAAACCAAAACATGAATAGTATTGTAATGTTTATTGCTTCAAAAGGAATTGTTTATGCAGGAAAAAACTTTTCAGAACTCATTTTTAATAATTATGTTTTATTTGAATACTGGCTATGAACTCAATCTATCGTGGTTACCAGTCATTTGTACATAATTTCAAGTTATTTTTATCTATGAAGAGTTACTTCAACACCACCTCCTGAAGATCTGTGGATGGTTCAGTTATGTGCCAAACCAAAAAGAATGGAGCTAAATTAATCTAGAACCCCAAGGAGTTGACAATTTTTCTATTCAGATCTTCATTTTCATCTCCTGAAGACCTGTGGTCACTGAATTATAAGCTAAACCACAGGTCTACGATCCTAGGAGTTAATATTTTATACTTATCTAGTCACCTTTCGTATTTTTGTTCTCTTGATAATTTTTTTTAGTTTATTTATTATACATTTATACACTTGAAAAAGGCAGCACATTGCTGTTGAAACGTTGTGTTTCGAATAATTATTACATACAGAACATATCCAAATAAAACATATTTATTAGAATTGTTTATAATTAAATAAAAATCACTATTTAATTAATGATTTATTTATTTATTTCACTGATCACTCACTGGATATTTACCATTTCACTGTTTTACTGTTTACTGTTTTCTAGTCAGGTCGTTTGTTCATATATATACAGATGTCCGTTTCTCGAAATGTTCTAGGTTAGTCGGGAGCATGTTTCGACCGTGCGGGGTGGTGTGATGCAGTGCGGTGCGATACGACGAGAATGAAAGGCCCCGCCCAGACAAGGCCGGATTCAGGGCTTATTTAATTTTAATGAATTATAGTACAGAGTGATCAAAAATGATTGTCCGTGCCGCCTTGACAATCATTATTGATCACTCTGTATTTTCGCACGTTACAGTATAGAAGATTTACATATACATAATTACAAAAACAAAATTAATAACGTACTAATTCAAATATATTGCACATAAAATTGCTCTTGAAAAATAATTTATCCAATTTTGTCATCCTCTAGCCTTGGTCTAAAATTTGTTTAAATGAATTTTGCTGCAGAAAAGATCTTTTGATCTTGGCACTTGCCAAACGATATTCATAATGTTTTTTTACAAATGAATGCGTCAGAGTAATATTTTACAACGCGATAGTTGGAGCACTGTAAAGTATTTAGCACATAAGATTTGTATTAAATTTTTGGTGTAATTTATAATAGAATACATTTATTTCAACGTTAAGATCTGGGAGAATTATGTTGAAATCACTTGGCGTTGGCAATAATTTCACAGTGACAGCTGTCTTTATAAGGAAAATAATGAATATTATATTATCTATGTTTATCATCTTGAATAATCTGTAAAGTAACGTTTTGTTACATAAATTTCTCCATTTTATATTTATTCAATTATTTGTATGATTGAAAAATGCCGATGTTTCCCGAATTTTTTACAAACTGCAACTAAACTTTACAATATTGTATGAATAAAAATCAAGTTACTCGTCGCGTAGAAATAATTGTAACAAGCGATTCACAGTTTGGGATATCAAAATAGTAATTTTTCTACGGCCGTGCATAAAGTAGATACTTTACACATCGCAAACCTTGCGCATAGTAAACGTTTTTTTTTGTTCCAACTCTATCATCATTTGAACGCATAGCAGTCAAGTTTCGAAAACTAAATTAATTTTTTCGGTGAATTCAAGTTCACTGATCCATTTGTTTGGTTTATTTGTTAAGTTTAAATGTCAACTTGTGCTCTGGGCTCCATTCTGGCTCAGTAATAGTTGAAATATGGAATCTGAAGGCCGTAGAAGAAATCTTGTATGTACCACGAGTATAAACCAGCATTATAACATTCGGCCAACAATTTTAATGACTGGGCAAGCCTCATCAGCAAATACTTCACCTTATGTCATAGTACTCAACTTTACACTCTTGTTGCATAAATTGCTATTATGCAACAACAGTATAAACTTGAGCATTATGACATGAGGCTAAGTATTTGATGCCGAGGCTTCTCGAGTCACTAATTTTACTGGTCTAGTGTCATAATGCTTGTGTATAATAATCGTATTGCATACAATATTTTTTCAACGACCCTAAATAATAACTTCTAAAACAAATCCGAAACACACAACACAGCACTAGTTGACATTTAGACTACAAATAAACTATAGGGTTGATGGCAGATCTGCATAGAGCGGTGAGTTGCCAATTTCCTCTCAATTTTCTTCTTCAATATCACCGACTTTTGACACAGCAGGCAGTGTTCTCATCAAAGCGATTTACAACCGCAATTAGATTACATGCGACTATAATGCAACTGCGTGTACTAAATGATTGAAAGGCGATTTGACTTCATTTTAGTATACGCAGTTACGTTGTAATTACATTGTAATCGAGTTGCGGTTGTAAATTGCTTTGACAAAACTCTAGTTCAAAGTATGATTGTTCAGGAAAATATATGTTTGCTGCCAACATAAATTCACAGAAAAGTTTGAAAGATAACCAATCTAACAGCCGTGCGTATATTGATAACCATAGGAAACACTTCTAGAATGTATACCTCGTACAACGGTCTGGGACAGAAATTTGGGGTAAATAAAGTTACTTTGAAATACTATATTATGTTACAAAGACCGAACGACTATGATAAATTAGTTGAGGAATTTCTTCACAATTTATAGCATGTCGAGTTTAGTTCAATTTTCTTATTTCACGAAGATAACTAGCGAAGTGTGATGTTTCGATTTGGAAAATTATTGTGTCTTGACTTTACCTTACGCTTCCTTCAGTAGGAGGAAAAAATATATTAAAAAAATACTGTCCTGTCATAAGAACTACGATAATATGAATAAGATAACATTGTACTCGCGTAATTTAAATAGCATGAAAAACCTTTCACAGTCTGTTGCAAAAATAAAGAAAATTTAAACTCATTACCTTGTAATTGTCTGATAATTTTTGGAATTTCATTACATAATTTAAATATTACTTTGTAACTCATTGTTCCTACCTTTTTACATATTTTATTATGATGCATTTTCAAGTTCTGATGTCAAATGCAAAGAATTTCAAAACAATTGAGCTTAACTTGAAAGGACTCCGGAATACAAAAAAAAATTCATTCATTAGCTTACTAATAAATAAGACTTAACAGAAACTTTTGATACGTTTCAATTTCAAAACAGGCTACAAGAACTGTTTTATTTCACAGCAGGAAGAATAAGTCCGTTTCGATGAGAAAAAAATTGTAACAGAAATCTTACATTTACTTCACCAGAGAAATAATGCACGAATTTGTTTTGAGGTGTACTTTTTTACTTGATTGGAAATAAAATTAATTTCTAATTTTTCATCAATTTCATTTGCGGTGCTTCAACCGTACTTGGCCCTGAACTTTTTAATATTAACTTCAATGATTTCGTCAACTAGATGACATTTGGAATAAGTAATTATTCGTCGACAACACTACAATTATTGTTGCTGCTGGAGACATCAATAATTTTCTTAATCTTCCCATAACTTCTTCAAATAATTTTGTAGTTTTCTGAAAAAGTCTGATATTTACAAATGTTATATTTGTTCACTTGATGTTTAAATACATAGAAACACGTCACCTATGAGAAAAAGTTATTCATACAACTTCGGAACCATTTCAAAACAACAATAATAGCTTATTTCCTAAGCAAAAAATAATAACAATACAGAAATTTAGGCAAAATAAATTCATGCTTCTTTACTCAGTCTTTGGGTACGAATGCTCATATTTAGAACTCAGCATAAACAGAGCGGACACGAGCCCACTTTCACTATCTATGTTTACTTAGTGTGTGGCAAGAACAAACATTTCCGAGCTGTCATATTCATGAGCTACAATATTTTGAGTTGAGATTATAAATCAACAAACCATATTCACCTATTAAAATATTAATTCATGCAACAAGTGTGAAAATTCAAGCATTATGACATGAGGCCAAGTACTTCGATGACGAGGTTGTCAAGTCTAAAAAATGTTATCCTAACCGTTCACAAACGTATTTTTTCTACGGCCAACAACTTCTATAATTTGACAATCACGCAACACAAAGCACAAGTTGACATATAGATTTATTGGTATCCCAAACTGTAGAAAGGTTAGTTATAATTATCTATACGCGATGAGTAACTTGATTTTTCACATACCATGTTAAAAAGTTTAGTTACAGTGCGTGAAAAAATCGGAAAAATTGTGCTTTTACAAATATCCAAATGATTGAGAAAATATAAAAAATAAAAAAAAATATTATTTTCTTTCTGACAGCTGTCACTGTAAAACTATTGCCAACGCCAAGAGACTTCAACGATCTTAACCTTATAATCAACGTATTCTATTAAGGAATGTTCTTCATTGAAATATACATATTGTCTGCCAAAAAATTTAGTATAAATCTCATGAGTTATGCATTTTAAAGAGCTGTAGCTAATGAGAAACTTCCATTGCGCTGTAAAATACTACTTTAACGCACTGAATTGTAAATAACTATTAATACCTAAGCATCTAACAAATAGATCAGTGACAGGTGCTGTGAACAGTGCTTTAAACATGAATTCACAGAAAAACTAATTGAAATTACGAAACATAACTGCTACAGTGCTATACGTTTTTATGTTGATAAAGCTGGGATGCGTAAACACTCGATTTTTGCAATGATTTGTAAATCATCAGAAATTTAAAGTGTCGCATCAATTAATTACATATTTCAAAAAGGCAGCTGTCATTGTCAAAGTGACAGCTGTCATTGTCAAAGTAAAAAGCTACAAAGGTCCATCAATAAAGTTTTGGTACTACTGGTTGAAAAACCTCATATACGAACTTGAACCTAGCTTTTCAATGAAAAGCAAATATAAAACAGACGGACCAACTTTTTTTAAAATTATGTTAATTGGGTTCAGTAGAATCTAAAACGTGAAGATCCATCAAAATCTCGAACTGTTAAATTGAAAAGTATCAATAAATTTTTCTAAATGAAATCATTTTTTCCGATCTTGCTTGAAATCGAATTACATAAATAATGGTACGGTGAATTTTTAGGAATATGTGTTTTAACTTCTCCGATCTATGTAATAGAGAAAGTATTGGAATCATGATTTTTTGACAGTTGGAGATATTGATGAATTTTCACGTTTTAGACCCTACTGAACTCAAAAACCATCGGTCTGTCGGTCGACTGAAAGCACGATAACTTGAGAACGCATACGAACTTTAGAGTGAAATTTAATATTTATTCCAGTTTTTTATCGAAAAGCTAGGGTCAAATTCGTTGATAAGTTTTCTTCAACCAGTGGGACCAAAACTTTACTGATGGAACTTTCTAGTAATTTGCATTTATTTTTTAAACGGTGATATTTACATAGAAAAATTGAAATTAACCCTCTAATAATAGAGAACATTCACCCGAAACATTTTTAAAAATTAATTTAATTGTTATTAATGAAATTTGAATTATAATAAAATTCGTTATATATTTCTGACGCATATAACTATTACTCATAAAATAAGTGATTTGGTTACATCGTGTATGATATCAATTTAAAGCTCCTGCAAGAATAATTCTAGTAGAAGAGTCAAAAAGAATATTTAAACGATTGTCAATTGTTTTTTTTTACGTTATTTAAATGATGTCTAATTTGGTATAAATTTAAAGTTCTCGGGGAGATAAGTTTGGTAAAAATATAAAGTAAATAATCAGTTACAATCTTTAAATTACACTCTCCGCGATTAGTGTCAGAACTGTATGTTCTAATGAAGAAAAACCCCAAAAATCTGAAACAGGACTCTTTATTTTCAAAAATACTTATTTTATGATATAAACGCCATCTGTCACTTTGAAAACGACAGTTGTCACTTTGAAATATACAATTAATTGATGCGATACTCTACATTTATAAAACAGCGATGAAACTGGCTATGAAATTTATAGTCGGTGAAGTACTATGATGACCACAGCAGATTTTTTCTACAACTGAGCATACGGGTGTACAAATTTCTTGCAATTTAAGATCAGAGAGGACATTAGACCAAGTAGCACTGAAGGAGAAACAGCATTGTCCACTGAGGAATATATACTTATTACACAATTTCAACAATAATCGTAAAAATACAAATATCACTGTAGCACCATTTTTGAATTGATCATCATGGTAATCAAGAAAATAGTACAATATAGCATAAGATCAATTCTAATGAAGTAAAACTTGGTAAACTTCTGGAAGAGTAAAACTGCACATTATTTCAAATATAATTAAAATTAAGGATACATTCGAAGACTGTGGCATATTAATTAAACCATCAATGAAAATTCAATTCAATTACAATCAAATATTTCGTCCAAAGTCTTGTTTAAAATTAATTCAGAATAAATTAAATAGAGCTGTTTACAGAATAGTTAAATAATATAATCAATTTTTATTTTGATCGAGAAAACATGTACTATTATACAACAATTAACAGGAAGTGTCCAATAGCTTAGTGACCGTGAGGGGGGCACAAAATGATAACCAAGAAGAAGAAAAACGCAACAAAAAGCGCGGTAGTTATGAACTCAAAGGTTATTCATAAAATGCACATAGATGCAACTCAGCGTTTCAGTGTCATTCTTATAATTTTTTTTTTATTCTTCTGGATGTACTACATAATTTTCTCTTTTATAGTTGTTCTTATGATCTTAGATACTGACATCATTATAACAAACAAAATAGCCCATATCATTGACATGAATGAAGGATGCACTGGCTCTTGAGAGTTCTTGTTTGCTTCACTTCTGTGTTGTGAAGGTCTTTCGTAATTTTTGGTCCGTACGGCCTTTGTAAAATTTTGAATAGCTATCGCATGGGATTTTATAAATAAGGTTGTGTTCGTCATTGACACAATGCTTTTTTGTGGTTGAGTTTCTGCTACAATAAGTTGTGGAGCAGTATGTTCTGGGGTATTGCATGAAAGTCGAAAAGTGGTTTTGGATATGAATTCTGAAAAATGACGTAGCCTGGTGACAAAGTTTCAATTTCAAGAATCAATTATTTGGCAAAAAAAATAAAATAATAAAAGATTACAAACCTTAACATATTTATCGTCTTTTGAAAACTTACACGATAGCAAAGTCTATATCACCAGAAATGTATCTATCAATTTAAAATAGTCTAGCCTTATTTATTAATAATACGGTTATTAAGATTCAAATGTGAAACACCTAATTAATTTTCAGATACAATCGAAACTGAAGAATATAAAATATGTAGAATATTTCTATAACATCTTGTAGAGTAAATAATATACACATAAAAATGCAAATATTGGTCATGTGTAGATCAACAAACAATTAAATTAGATACATTTAAATTATACCATTAAAATAAATAAATACAGCTCAGAGCTATAATTCAACAACAAATTGCGTAACATTCCTATCAATTTTATAAATTTATCCACTTTCATTTCAACACACAGAGTGCAATTACAAATAAAATTATCCTAATTTTCTTCTTTTATCCTTAACAAGGTAAATATATCAGTAATGGCACAAAATTACACATCGAATTATTACACACGAGTCGAAACACTTGACATTAAAAAAATTCTGCTCTATTAGTTTCAGCATTATTTTATAAGACAATTTGTAATCAAAAGTCTCAGTAAATTTGCAGTGATTCTCAATATAGAGTTTTTTCTTTCCATTTACCTACAACTAAAGCCTGACAAAAGTTTTGTTGAGTTACAATAAAGAAATTTTTTTTGTGGCCATAACAGTACTTTCCTGACCATAAATTTCATGGCAAGTTACATCGCTGTTTCAAAAATTTAGAGTGTCACATCAATTAATTGCATATTTCAAAGTAATAGCTGTCATTGTCAAAGTGACAGCTGTTATTGTTGAAATGGCAGATTTTAGTCCTTATATATAAGTATTTTTGAAAATAAAGAGTCCTATTCTAGATTTTCGGGGTCTTTAATTCATTGGAACACACAGTTTCGACATTTGATCACCGGAAGTGTAATTCAAAGATGGTAACGTGGATTCCACTTATTTATTCTTGATATCTAAAAAGCTTATCTCCCCGAAAACTAGACATCATTTAAATAATCTGTAAAAGAAACAATTGACAATCGTTTGAATATTTCTACTAGAATTATTCCCGTAAGAGCTTGAATTTGATACTAAACACGATGGAGCCAAATTATTTATTTTAGAAAAAAATTGACGAATGTTAGCATATAATGTATCAACATAAGTGAAAATAATTCTAATTTCACATTATAATTCTCATTATTCTTTTGCTTTTATAATAATTCAAATTTTAATAATAATTGATGATCCGCTGATAATTGGGTTCAGTAGGATCTAAAACGTGAAGATCCATAAAAAACGCGATCTGTCAAAAAATCACGATTCCTCTATCATATAGGGTCAGGGAAGTAAAAAGTGTCACTTAAAAAAAAATCGACTCGAAAAATAATAACTGCAATGATTATTTCCCAATTGACTTTCAAATATCTAAGCGATACCTAATATCTGAAGAACGGCGGTGCAACTGATCATTAGAATGGATCGAAAAATTATCTCTACTGCAAATTGTTTAAAGTTTGTGGGGTTGTGAAACAAGTTTTGAAAAAATTACCGACTGGATAAAATCACATCTTAGTAATAGACCGTCAGATAGTTGTAGATTTCAGTGCTCCATTTTGTTTTTTCTGTCTTCAAGACTTTTGATAAGTATTTATATTTGGAGTATAATGATGCCAAAATTAAAGCTGGACCGTGTGGCTAACACAATAAAAATTAATTTTAAATTTTTATAAAAAAACATGTTCTGATCCAATTTTGTCGCTTCTGCCATGCTTACAAAATAAAATTTAGGGAAAAAAGAGTCAGCGGAAAACGATAGGCAGAAGTACTCCACTTGCCCAAGGGTTTGGAATGAGGGCTCGATTGTGCAAAAAAATTATATCAATTGTTCACGTTCTTCTCGCTTCTACCGTTTGGTCGTATGAAGGTTGATATCATGAGTATCTCGTAGAAACGAATGGCATAAGGTTTTCGAATGATCAAGTCAACATATGTACAAAAACATTCAAATTTTCGCAAGATCTTTTCGTACATATGTTGACTTGATCATTCGAAAACCTTATGCCGTTCGTTTCTACGAGATACTCATGATATCAACCTTCATACGACCAAACGGCAGAAGCGAGAAGAACGTGAACAATTGATATAATTTTTTTGCACAATCGAGCCCTCATTCCAAGCCCTTGAGCAAGTGGAGCACTTCTGCCTATCGTTTTCCGCTGACTCTTTTTTCTCTAAATTTCATTTTGTAAGCATGGCAGAAGCGACAAAATTGGATCAAAACATGTTTTTTTATAAAAATTTAAAATTAATTTTTATTTTGTTGGCCACACGGTCCAGCTTCAATTTTAGCATTGTTATGCTCGAAATATACATACTTATCAAAACTCTTGAAGGCAGCAAAAATAAAATGGGGCACTGAAATCTACGACTATCTGACGATCTATAACACAATAATATCAAACGTAATACAATGTAATAAGGTAAAATTGAGCTGATTGGTTTACACTGATGAATTGTACATATAGGCAAAAAAGTACAATTTTTAAAAATACAATTAATAATATTCAAATCGCAAACTAATTGTCGAACAATTTACAAATTGATAAACTTCCTAGCACGATCATCCACTATAATATCCTCAAATTATTGATAATTATGAGATGATTCGTTTCGGGAGCATGTTCCTACGCGGATGAAAGCAACAGGTTTTAAGGAAACAGTCAAAATTATATTCATGTATTTATCAGTAATCGACGGTTACTTGGTAAGATAATTTTTTGACTGATCTAACTTAAGTATCATATATTCAGTGTACAACTATCAACCAGGGTTGGCTTGATTCAAATAATTTGATATAAACTACGATTTAAATCATGATTTAAAAAAGAACACATTAATTTAAGTCACTGTAATAATTTGTTGTATTTTTTATTGGTTCATTAATATTTTTACTGCAGAATAAAATCACAATTCGAATCAATTGATTATTTGATATATTTCAGTGAAAATTCAATTCTTTGAAACACTTTTTTAAGGTTTTTAGTAGAACATTGAAATTCTAAGTTGTGAGCACAATTATTTTATATTCGTGCTACAACTTTAAATGCGCAATAATAATCCAAATCAAAACTAATTATCTTTTAAAGGTATTTTTTATACATAAAAATAATTAAATACTGATAAATCCACTCCATTTTCGAATAAAATTTCAAATAATTGAAAAATCAATAAAACTTTTAAAAAAACGTGATTAGCCCATTTATAACCAAGCATGAGAATAGAAATGTTTTTCAAAGTTTGTTTATTGTATATTGCTATTAAGGCAATTTCTTAATTTTTCTCTAAAAGTGTTTATAGTTGTCATTTCATAAAAAAAAGATTGTGTATACGCACCTTTGGTTAATAGTCTATAATTGAAAAAGAATATGTGATACAAGTAATAAAAATGCTTATACTTCTAGTATAGATTCAAAATGAATAAGCAATCATTGCTTTTTGATCATATTAAACCAATTAGTAATAATTTCTTATAAAAATACTTAAAGCACAGAGATATGGGTAAATTATATTCTTCATAAAAAAATTATGTTGTTTTAATAGGATCTATATTTTTTCTTACAATTTGGTAAAGAAATATCCAATATTGTCATATTAATATCTGGTAATAGTAAATTATGCAACAAGAGTGTGAAGTTTGAGCATTATGACATATGACATGAAACCAAGTAGTTTGGTGACGATTCTTCTCGAGTTACTAAAATTTTTGAATGAATATCATAATGCATAAGATTTCTTGTATGACCGTAAGCAATAACTTTCCAATATAATCAGAAACACAATAGGAAGCTGCTGAAGTTGACATTTTAATTTTACAAATAATCCAACCACGAGGCGGTAACTGCGTAGGGTATTGACCAAAGGTACGTATACGAACATTAAATTTTGGAAGATGCTACGACAGTTTTATAGGAACAAAAAAAAATTTCATTATATGTATTTGTCAATAAGAAGCAATGTTGAAAGATCTTATCAAAAAAAAGAAATCATTTATTCAATAAGAGCATAAAAAGACATAAGTTGGTAGTAAAGTAAATAAAATAGCTAAAAATAAGAAATATTCACAAGAGTGTAAAAAAAAAATATGGCTTTACATAAATCTGAAATAAAAATATTTATGAGACTATTGAGCCTTGGCAATGTTTGTCAGATGATAACATTATATAAAGAAATAATTGTGTATAAAAAAATTAATAGCAAAAGATTGCATACACGCACATTTGGCTACTAATGGGATAATTTTAAAAATTCTGTAATTTTTTTAATTTAAATCATGGGTCAAACTGTCGATGTTCTACTAAAGATTAGTTTTAGCATTACAAATATGAGAAAAAGTAGTCACTATTGATGGTCAGACTCCGTTGACCTTGAAAATTGTATTTATTAATTCATATTAATATGTAAAAATTGCATGTGTGTGTACGGGTGAGATACTAGCGACTCCCTAGTGAAATGAAATTTAGCTAATGGCACCAAAACAGTGTTTTTGTTTTTAACCGGCGGTGCTTCGCACGCAACTAACGATCGGACTTCGCCTACTCTGAACAAGCTCGAAGTTAAATCTTGTGTCCTAGACAATGACGAAGGGTGCACTAAACACCTAATGTTGAGTTTGATCTGCCATCATTGTCTCAGGCTCAAGATTCCACGTCGAGCTAGGTCAAAGTGGGCGAAATCAGCCCACTAGAGACCCGCACTAGACACACACATGCATAATGTTTACATGTTATACTGATATAAATTAATAAATATGACTCTCAAGATCAACCAACTCTGACCGCCAATAGTTATTATTTTCCCATAATTTGTAATGCTAAAACAAATCTTTTCACCAAGTTTCATTGAAATCGGATGTGTAATAGTATATCGACAGTTTGATCAAATCATTTTTTCAACCCTGCTATTAATTGCACATTTAGTGAACTTGAAACTAAACACACATTTTGATTGTTTAGCAGTTGAAAACATCTCTCAAGGCTTAATGTTGATTGGAATCATCAATTTCGCACACGTGACCATAAATAAACGGAATTTTGACTTTTGAATATGTCAAAAAAAAAAAATCATGCAATCTCTATTTGATTTGTCAATGGTACACATCTGGCCAGAAATAAAGGGATATTGAATAAATTAGAGCACTTAGTTGTTTCATAAATTATTCATAACAACGATGAACTCATTTCGACCTCGCGGTCATCTTCAGATTGAAAGCATAATTTTTTTGAACTTGTCAAATAAGTTACACTGCAGTAAAATTAATTGCAGATCGTATTTCCCTTACATTGAAATTTCAATATACTGCTCATACTTTCTTAAAGGATTACAGCTTAATCAAAATATTTAATATCGAAGCGGAAGGAGGCAATTCGAAAAATACAAGTTTAATAAAAAAAACTTGAATTTATGAATTAATTATAATACTTGAACACATATTTTCAATTAATTTTTCACCAAAAAATAGTTTCGAATAAGTTTCGAAAAGTTATTCCACACTATCAGTTAATCTTAATACAAGTATCACATCAACATATTCCGTACGATAAATCAATTGAAGAATAACTGAATATAAAAATTTCAGTCAAATAGTGGTAAAATTTTACTGAATACCAAGAATTAAGTTAATCATAGTTCACTCATTGATAAACTGACCAATTTTGTAATTATTGTTCGACAATCCGAAAGTTTCTTCAATTACAAATTTTCAAAAGACTTGTATTTCGAAAGACACAAAACATAAATCCAATAGAAACTATTAAACTCTAAAGTTCTTATTAAAGACGGTAAAACATTCGTGTACAAATCGGTTCTAAATTTTACTTGTATTTCATTAATTTTATGAAGATATTTATTTTTATTGTTGTGTTCAACAGTTTAAAACACATTAAAGTGAAGCATTGAATTTCACTTTTCTTTGATATCCGGGTTCTTGCCGCGTCTATAGCATTAAACTATTTAAATTGTAGTTACAGTTACACTTCAAAATAAAATTATCGATTCATTCATTTATTTTTACTCAATTCTTTCTATTCTTAACGTTTATTGGAAAAGAAATTATTTCCTGAACGAGAAAGTAAGAATTACAATGAAAATTTCACATTAACAACCAATACATATAAGCATCGTAATTTTTATACTAACTACTGATTTTTATTGCTAAAGTTACTTTTATTGTCAGACGCATTCAAAATTCAATTACTTTTAATGAATTGACAGTCGAATTTTAAATCCATAAAAAAATATAATGACGAATAACTGATTTTATAATCGAACAATTTCGAAGTTTTTAGAGTTCCGTATTATTTTAAAAGTGTAACTCCTTCAGGCACATCTTGTACACTTTTTTTAGGCAGTGAATGAGTTCAGCCTGTGCGTTGCTGCTGTGACCGACTGTCTTTAGTTTTAATTTTTGTTAGCATGAACATCAAAGTTTAGTTTAGATTGCTTTTGCATTCACTATGAAAATAACTGAGTGCAGCATCAGAAAAAATAGTTATTATATGTGATCTTAGGTATACTGAATTTTTTTATTATTAGCTAAATAATAATACACAAAACATACACAGGTCCAGTTGTATAAAGCATTGTTAACTCTTAACCACATAGTCAAATATTTGATCGCGTATTTTTAGCCTTACTTTTTGACATTTAAATACAAATAATGATTAGAATGAAATTGTTTCTTGGCGATATCGTGTTGTGCCAGACGGTATGATAAATCAAAGTAAATATTGAGGTCTCGGGTTCGAGTCCCGATGCTGTACAAGACTTTTTCAAAAAAAGAAACAAATACTGATGAATAATTTGAACAATTTATTTGTTTTTTACTTAGTCACTTGAAAAAAAAAAACTGACAGCATGTTAATTATTTTTATGGATCCACAATTATATTATACGTAAAAGCACAGAAATTGGCAAATTTTCATGAGGTGCAATTCGAAGTCCAAACACGAAATCTTAAGGCTACAATGCGCCAAGGAAAAAATTGTATCTCCTCTTGAGATGCGTATATTATTTTTTTACGACCTCGAAATATATTGAAAAAATACAGTCAATTATAATGATTATTTCACTCATGTCAATTATACTGACAAATTTTGCATAGTTACAATGACAATTATAATAATAAATTCCTTGCCAACGGGAATTTACCTATGAAAATTCCCGTTACCTCGGTAAATTCCCGTTGGCAAGCGATTTATTGCGATAAATTGCCTTTATCATGGAGAAACAATACACAGTTCTAATATAAACAATCAGTTCTCGGAAATGTCAAAATTTACTCGTATTGGAAATGCATTTTTCGCCGAAAATAATGAAATTGGAAACAAAAAGTTAAAAAATACAAGAGTATATAGAAGTAATTTAGTGCATTTTTTAATAAGAAAGGTTAGTAGTTCCAACTAACATTATTTAATAGATACTTATAGTATAGCAATTTCATTCGAGAAATATTCTCCACAAATACCACTCGCGACTTTAATTTTATCATGAATTTTTCTTTAAAACATTGATTACCTTTAAGCAACATCCTTCGAGTCATCTGCTCAGATGAAATCCCTCGAGCTACGCTCTCGTGATTTAATCGGACAGATGACTCTCACGATGTTGCTAGGTAATCAATGTTTTCAAGAAAAATTTATTGATAAAATTACAGTCCCTTGTGATATTATATACGAAAATAAAATATTCTGTCATCATTTGTAATTTTTTTCCGAAAATTCATTCAAATAATCAATTTATTTGAATTTCTTGTTTCCTCATTCACAACATAAAGTATTTAGAACAAAAGCAGCCTAAAAAAAAAAATTTTGCATAAAATATTTCCGAAGGAACAAAATATACGCATGAAATATATTCAAAAGTTATTGCGAGGATGATGATTTTGGGTGTATATTCAAATTTACATCAAATATAAAATTAATCGTGAAAGTTTGTTTTAAAAGAAAAATCAAAATTATTAATTGACTACAGATATCAATTTCACTCATTAGAAATGTACATTTCATACTCTTCTTTAAAATAAGTCAGTAATTTAGAATATTTCTAATGGATACACTATTCCAAAATATGAACACTACAATGTGTCTATTAGTTATCTGAAATATGTTGAAACTGTGCGAATATAAGTTTATTCTTTTAAAACTTTATTTCTTTTCCAATAGAAAATAGTCTCAAACCTTGCACTAAATATGCAATTATTGATTGGTAATCAGAAATTACAGCATTCAGAATAAATTTCGATATTACTATTGGTCTGTATGTAAGCGAATCATTGGTCACTGCAATTGAGTCAGAGTATTGCAAATTTCAAACCATTGAGATTGAAAACGGTCACCTTGCGCATAGTGTATTATTATTTGTTGGAAATTACGCGTTATGACATTGTTTATTATTTGACTCAGTAATTATTCTGTCAGGAAAACAATAAAATAAAAGATAATATCTATTTTTATCATAGATCGTAGAAGTAGTTCAGAATTTCATTTCGCAAGAAATAAAATGTTGCAGTCAATAAGACAATTTTTAGCTTTAAAATAATCAATATCATTATACCTTGCAAACGATAATTTCAACAAAAAATTATTATTTTAAATTTACTTTACTTTCTAAAACACAGGTTCCAATACATACATAGGAACATAAATATCACGACACTACCTCAAATGAGGTTGACGCGAATTACAGACAAATATTCAACCAATAATCATTTTACATCTATCCAAAAACAAATCTTTCGTCTCATCTTCATTAATGATTTCAATCTTAATAACTCCTTTTTTTCTGCTCACAAGGTAACATTCTTACACGCTTTAAGCCAGTATTCGTTCACCCTTCATTTCTCTTATCTCTTCAAATCCATACAGATAAATAAAATTGAAGTGACTGTGATTTTAAAATAAATGCAAGAATCTAAGTGTGAACTGCTATTTAAACGATGCCGAACATAAGAGTCCACTTTTACCACTCCACTTTTACTATATAAATTTTACCACTCCATTTTTACCACCATTCTTTTTACCACTACGTTAATTTACCACTAATATATTTTTTCCACTATTTTTACAATTATAATATAATAAAGATTTGTTGTGCTATTTTGGATGGCAGTAGTGGTATCAATGTCAAAACGATATAGGAGATTCTATATTAGACAATTCAACTTGAAAAAGTTATTTAGTTTCATGAAATTTATCATCTGATTACACTGAACCAAAATAATACCCTACTGAAAAAATAGCCTAAGAAATATGTGATGTCATTACAAGAAAAGGAATTTCTCATTATAGTTTGACAACTGGGTTGGAAATATTTTTTTGAAGTCCCAGTTTTATCATCATTTGAACGCGTAGCAGTTAAATTTCTGTGAATTGATAATAATTATTAATTATTATTCTCTAAGATCTTTACATGTTCTATGTTATTCCTTCGATGAAACATTCTGTATTGTATTCAGATAGAAATAAATAAAAAAGCTTATTCCTCGTCGTCAAAAAACTATGACATCGCTATAACTATTCTCGAACAATTATTCGTTACAACCACAAATATAATAAATCAGCTGATAAATGGTGAAAAATAAGCTATTCAATAAATTATCTATTATTAAAATTTGAATTAGTTTGTCAACAAAATTCTGAAATGTATGACTGAAGCAATAGTCCAGTCGACAAGTACTTTGAGGTCGGAAAAAATGCGAACTTAATGAAACTTTGGTATGTTGCTTCTGATCACCTAATAGTGTTACTTCCATGTTATCCGACCAAAATTTCGCGAAGCAATTTTCAGGGGGAGGGAAAAACCATGAAATTTTGGCACTTCTTTCAGTTTTTGCCCTGTAACTTTTTCCCCTCCATTCCAACGCCTTAGATCATCAAGTTCAACTTTGTAGAGCATCAAATTTCCGATAAATTTGATACATGAAACTTGTTTGTAGACTCACTAAGTTCCAAGATACAGCACTTCAAAAAAGTGAAAAACTCCTGAAAATCTAAAAAAACATAAAAAATGGCGGTTTTCGCCAAATATCTTTGATTTTTCAACATTATTATGGTACCTAGTTTTATTCTGACGAAGAAATCAGTCAACAACCCACTCCTTACCCTGCCTACCTATGCCACCATATCTGGAGGCACGGTAGTGCCCTCGCCAAGGCAAGCCAAGCAAAGCGCAACAGCACTACCTACCTTTCTCGAAGAGCTTCGTCGTTTTTTTGAACCCTCATAACTTGGGTTTGGATTATACCAGATAAACAAAATTCTCGGGATATGATGTCAATAGTGGACTTATTAAACATACTGGCTGGCACCACAAGCTATACTAGCTATGTATATTCAAATAAATTTTGTAGAAATATGTATTTTCCGTAATTTGTATCTGAAGATTATTTTCTAAAGTATTTAGGAGAATTTTAATTGCGTCAAAACATATCATGACACAATGCTCCTAGTATCGCCAAAAATAGAGCTCGTGGTACCAGCCATAAAGTTTCAATTGCGTAGTTCTTATACTTTGAATTTTATTGATATCTAAAAAAACACCGATTTCGTCACTGACTCGCTCACTGATGATCATCAGAATTCTTAGGTTACTTCCTGAAGTCCTAGAATGCTGAAATTTGGTATGTAAGCTAGTATTGGTACACAAACAACAAAAAAAATCTGAAAATTGGAACTTTCACCCCCCAATCCCTTAAACAAGGGGAAGGAAATTTGTACGAGACTTTTTGATGCTAGAGGTCTGAAAATTGATATAGGGACTACTTGTTATAAATAATAGTAAAATAAAAACTTACTAAAAAAAGTGGAGTCCCACCAAAAATATTTTTAAGTAAAATGTTGTCAGATTGAGAGCCAAGTCTCTAACTCTACAAGCTCTAATTCTACAAGCCTCCTTGGACTCCTTGCTCATCTACCTGTCTAACCACCACTCATTTAGAAGGGAACTTTTAGGACTATTATATAACAGAAAACTAATGAATAGTGAATGAATTTCTCACTTTATGCCCATGTGAATGTACCGAAATGGCCAAGTCGCATATTTTGACTGAGGTGTAGAATTGTGAAGTTATGGCTTGTAGAATTAGAGCGTGTAGAGTTAGAAGCTTGGCTTTACATGGGATCTAATAACTCTTTGACAGTGCAGCCATATGGCTTCGTCTTGGCAACATTTTACATGAAAATGTTTTTGGTGGGATTCCACTTCTTTTAGTAAGTTTTTATTTTACTATGATCCATAACAAGGAGTGGAAGTCTCATACAAATTTCCATCCCCTAGTTTAAGTGGTTGGGAGTAGAAGTTTCAAGTTTTAGAATTTTGTTGTTGTTTGTGTTCTAATACTAGCTTATATACCAAATTTCAGCATTCTAGGACATCAAGAAGTAACCCAAGAATTTTGATAATCATCAGTGAGCGAGTCAGTGACGAAATCGGGGTTTTTTCAGATGTCAATAAAATTTAAAGTATAAGAACTATGCAATTGAAACTTTATATGTTTAATAAGTCCACTATTGACATTATATCCCGAGAATTTTGTTTATCTGGTAGGTATAGTCCAAATCCAAGTTATGAGGGTTCAAAAAAACGACGAAGGTATGTAGTGCTCTTGCGCTTCATTTGACTGGTCTTGGTGGGGGCATTACCGTGCCTCCAAATATAGTGGCATAGGTAGGCAGAGTGAGGGGTAGTTTGTTGATTGATTTCTGCGTCAGAATGAAACTAGGTACCATAAAAAAAATTTGAAAAATAAGAGATATCTAGCAAAAAACCCCATTTTTAATGTTTTTTTAGATTTTAAGAAATTTTTCACTTTTTTGATGTGCTGCATCTTGGAACTTAGTGGGTCTACAAACAAGTTTTTCGTATCAAACTCATTGAAAATTTAATGCTTTACGAAATTGAACTTGACGAGCTAAGGCGTAGAAATGAAGGGGAAAAGTTACAGGACAAAAACTGAAAAAAGTGCCAAAATTTCGTGGTTTTTTCTTCTCCCTGGAAATTGCTTCGCGAAATTTTGGTCGGACAATATACATATAACACTATTAGGTGATCAAAAACAATATACTAAAGTTTCATCAAGTTCGCATTTTTTCCTAATTTGCCCCTATTTTTCGACATGCCGACTGGACTACAAAGCAATATAGTAATTATTTTTGATGTAGAAAATGTAAAAGAGGGAAATAATTAAAAATAAATTAAAAACACAAGGTAAGCATTTTTCCGAAAGGTAATCTTTGCTGATTTGATCTACAAGTTCATAATTACAACATACTGTACTATAAATGCATTCACTGTTTTTTATTATTTGAAGATCTGTATAATCACAATTGGAGTCATATCGAATTGCGATCATGTACTTATGAAGTTTGAAAAGCTGCAATTATTATTGTTCCCATTAGATTATAAGAATGTAGGAAACAAGAGAGTAGAAATTAATCTATATAAAGGTCAATTCCACTGCTGCTTTAATGTTACTCGCAATAAAAACTACAAAGTTGAATTAGTGTCGACAGCAAAAACTATTGTCCAAGGAAAAAACTTTTCAGAGCTCATTTTACATAAATTTTTTAATGGGTAAAGTTCTGTATATAAAAAATAATAAGAAACACAACGTTTCAACAGCAAAGAGTTGCATTTTTCAAATGTAAAGGGAGAACCTTGCTGTTGAAATTTTGTGTTTCTTAGTATTTTTTATAACAGAAGAAAAAAAATTATTCGGTTCTATCATTAATTTCATAATTTGACGTCTCATATTTCAGATTATAATTCTAAAAGTTATATTCCTGGAGATAATGGACAAGAGTACAAGTGTGACAGTTTTCATCATTAACCTTGATAAATACTGATTTATTATTGATTCTTGTCAAGCAAAAGATAGTACAAAACAATTGCACGATACAAAAAGTCAGTAATAATATTAAGTATATTCATAGAATAAAATACTGCCCAGGTGTCTACTATAAATGGTGTATTTTATTTTTTAATTGAGTTGTCATTTACCATCTCTTGCTAATTAACGGTTAATAATCGATTATTATTTACCTCGATTAATAATGAATTGTTATTTTCTTGACTTGAGCATTCAAAATAAGAAGCACATAAAAGTAGGTTTCCCGTGTTAGAATTTTTGTCTAATTTCTAAAGGAATTAACTTTATTATCGTATAGAAAATAGAAAAATTGAATATCTAATGTCAAATGTCACATAATAAAAATAATAATTGAAAATTTCGAAATTAGTCTATACATTTAGTGGAATTAGTAAAAAAAAAAGATTCAAACAAATATTCATATCAAAATTTCTGTTATCAATGTGGGTATGAAAAATTAAATTGAGTGTTTGTACTTCATTGGAATTTCCTATATTATTAACAAAACCAATAAAATTGCTCTGCAAATAAAATGTTTTCTGCATCAGCTTTCTATACTCATGTGGCTTGAAATGCAATTTGTAAATCATTTTAATGGAGTAGTTTCAATATTTATGTATTTAGTTACAAGTGAGATTTTCTTTAACATTCCTAGATTCAAGTTCAATGAAATCATTTATTGCTTAATTCAGTTCGATGAACCGGATTTTAGATTTTCTTGATTACTTGACGTCATATAAATATTTCCTGTATGTGTCACAAAAACCAAATTACTTTGTTTGGAAACTGTTAAGAATCGTGTGTGATTATTGTGCGTGTTCTTGTTTCAAAGCATTTTTTTACGAAAAATATATTTAAATATGATGTTACGTATTGAGGTATAGGTAAGTGAACACAGAGAAAGTGAAACATTTCTTTTTTATGTCAAAGGGTATAAAGAATCCGAGGGTAAACTGTGTAATAATGTACATCAAGCAAGAGAAGTGTATGATTTTTTCTGAGATGTAATTTGAAGCCAAGAGCCTAGAAAATGCTGAAGAAAAATTGCAATTCAAGACGCATATAATACTTTTTGATAATAATTTTAGAATTACAAATAATAATAACATTGTGCTTTGATGGAAAGTGTATTAAATAGGCAACTGTGAAATGGATATCCATGGGAAAGAGTAAAACATTTGTAAATGTCAATTTAAGTCAAAAAAAAAAATTCTATAAATAAGGCAACGTACAAGATTTCAACATTACCAGGGACACACTTTTCAAATTAATTAAGATTTGAATCAAAAAAATGAAACATCCTCATGTAGATTTCAATCCCAATCAACAAAAAATTGGCTCATTAAATATATTTCCTTAAGAATTAAATCTACATATTATTTTTAGTGTTCCGTAACCAAATAGCAAAAACGGGACCTTTATAATTTCGTCATGTACGTCTGTACGTCTGACCGTATGTCACAGCCATTTTCAGTGGCATGCAGTCCATATGTGTAGGGTGTGAATCGCACACCCTATGAAAATATTGGAAATTACGTAAATAAAATTAATATAATGGTTCATTGAATACTTTATTTTGTTTTACAAATTTTCATTATAAAATCAGAGAAAGAGCGTATTTTATCTATTTATGCAACCAGAAATACGGGCGCGCCTCGCGGGCCACTCTGCTATATATTTGAAACGAATGTCGACGCTTGAGGTGCAGATTTCTCGCCTGCACGGCGAGCGAGGTCTGTTTGGCATAGTCAGTATTAAGCTGTATTCTTTCGTTCACGGAGTACTGATCTAACTTATCTGGATCACTATGTGCTTGTTCTTTCGTTTACGGATTAGTCACTCCCCCTCCAAATTCCAACTACTCCAGATCACCAACAACTCCTCTAACGAAAAGCTAGAGGAGTTCATGTGGTTCATATAATATTTAAAAAACAGCGGAATTCGTAACATTTGAATCATAAGAAATAAAATAAATTGCCTTGAGGTAACTTTAGTTGGACAAAATGGAAAATTTTGTGATAATTCATCCTGAAATTGAATTATAATTACTAAACAGATGAAAAAAGCTACATGTATTTGTGTTTTATATATTTAAAAGATGCTTTCTATTAAAATTTTTTGAATATTCATGATTAAACGAAATTAAAACAAATCTTAGGTCAATGATCACAGACAAAAGCACACTTAACAAATGTTTGGCATTCTTTCGACTACAACAGATCATATGATCTCGACGCCATTTTCAACTGATCTTTAGATTCAGTTGGATCAGTAATCCGTTAACGAAAGAATACAGCTTTAGGAAAGTGAAGGAATAGAGTCTGACAGAGAAAAAGCATACCGAAATTAGCGATCTCTTATCGCTCGTTCTCTCTCGCTGGGTGCATGCAGACTTTCTGCATCTGGAGCTGAATATTCAACGTTTAGGAGAAGTTCTTTTTCAAACGCCTTTTATAAGTTTGTTTTAAAATAGTTGAAATATTGTTATTTGTTATTTAAGACAACAATATTAGATAGACACTTATTTTATACGTTTTTTAAATTATTTATTTTTGTGAAATTATCATTTGTAGAATGACAACTGAAAATAGATCTATAATTTGTGCTCTACTGGAAAATCCTTTTTCACGTCGTGATGTCGAAACGAAAAATGAAATTATGAAAACAAGACCAACGCCAGACATAAAACTCACTCAAAATATAAAAATTAAAGGCCAGCAGTCCGTGCGACATTTCCAAATTAAAATATATGAAAAATTTTTGGCCATGTATATATCCCCTTCCTCACCACCGACTGTGCACTCATATCACAGAAAGTCACCGCACGCCACTGGCCATTTTACTTGGAGACTTATTAAAGTTAATAGTTGGTGAGATACGTGCTCTTAAAGTCGTAAAAAGTTTAAACCCTTCAACTTTTAAACTATACAGTGAAAAACTTTGAATAAAATGTCTTGTAGCTTTGGAAATATGAGATATTTTCGGTTACACAATATTTTTTTGAGTTTAGCGACCGCAGGAATAATTTTGTTTTTCAATATCTTTGAGAAATACTTTGAAACGGTGAACGTTCTTCCCCACTATGGAACCCATTATTGTGCGTGGTCTGACATGCACTTGGCCGATTTTTGTCTTTGACCGTTAGAATACTATATTATATATCAAGGCAGAGAGGTATATAATTTGAAGCCAGGTGGCGAAGCTCACGAGCTACAAAACGCTTAGAGAAAACTAAAATTCTCTCTTGAGGTACATATGCGATATTTACGCTATAATAACAGTAATACAAATAATAGTCTATTATTTCATAATATTGACTGTGAATCAAAATACGTTGAAGAAGTATTTTTCTAGTTTTACTTTTTAATATAAAATTACGTTGCACACTGAAATAAAAATAAACATAAATTATAAACTTTCTCCATCGATATAACAAAATTTTTCAAGTAATGCATAAATAAGAGAAGATATTAATAAACTAACCTCTAAAATAAACATTGTAACTCTCAAATTGGCTAGACAATTCGTTATAATGTTAATGTAAAATGCTCTCGTAGAGGTTTGCGTAGTTGTCTTCACGCCAGTCACATGAAACATTGGTACTCCATGAATATTGATGAAGTTTTCCAGCCGCCTAGTTTCATAAAAATCTCTTTATCTCCAGCATCAGAGTGAAGTGCATCCAAATATGACGCGACCTTACAAGGTTTACTTCCAAAATTATATTTTATATTCACAAACCAACATACAATCAATTATAATAAGTTCAGTCTATGCTAGCGGCTACTACATTGTTTATCTAGTTTAGATAGCTAAACAAAAAGCCAATAATCAGATAGCAAGGATATTTAATGTCTGATCAGCTTTAATGCACTCATTTCACTTTTTTAAATAAAAAGCCTTCATCAACTATTTTTCAGTTGGTGCTTCATTAAAAATGTTTGATTAATTTTTGTTGGTAGCTTCTTAATATAAAAGAGTGAGAGAAATTCTTACAGCCACTGATCTATTTTCGTATACCCCTATTACATTTCACCCAGTTTCCATTAGCTAAAACTACATAACATCAATAAACAAGAAACAATTGGTTCCGCCCACAATTATAGTGTTTCTGTTCTAACCACGCGTTTGAGTCTCCAGGCAATCAGGAACTGTTACAGATCAGTTGTAGTGAACCGAGACACCAGTTCAAGGATAACAGCATACGCCCAAGCAAAACCTTTCAAACGATACAGTTTTAAATACGAAGAATGAATAGTGAGCGAATATTGAGAAGTTAACCTAGCCGGAGTTGTAAGAGTATTTAATTGGTAGAAATATTTAATTAGGTATTGTGAATTGGTATTTGGCGATTGGAAGCGGTAGACCGTTACTAGGTGGCGAAGGAATTCTTATTTTTATGGAAGAAATACTAAAAATTCCTTTTGTTCATGTAATCGTGAGTTTCTAGATAAATGTTGTTTTGGGAATCGAATTACGTAATTTTTAATAATTAACAACTAAATTTTATTGAAGAATGAGTCCATCAGAATTCATAATAAATAATAGTACATATTTATATTATTTGATGATCGCATAATGGCAACTAATTTTCAGAAGAATGAAGTATTGTAATCATTCAATTGAAGAATTGTCATTGTACACAAACACAAATTAAATATTCATCTTTATCTAAAACTATTTTATATTTGACTTTTCGACAGACAGATGCTGCCATCATGAAGTAACATCTTTCAAAACATAGAAATTACAGAACCTTACCCGACTAACACAATTTTTTTCAGTTTAATAAATCTGTGCCAAAACAATATAATGTAGGATATGTCACGTTGATGAAATTTAGAACAATAGCTGAAGACGAAATATTTGAATAAGTTTTTTTGAATTATAATAGAACATCAATTGATAAAGTTATATTTGAAGTACTATTACTTTTACCACAATGAAATAAGAAAACAGCCTAGTCACTACTGTCCTTTGTAAAGTTGCTAACGGCGTATCTTTAATTACCTGAAAACTATTAAATCAAATTTATTCATTAAAATACAATACGAAATAGCTGTTTATGATAATAGATATAAAAATAGACAAAAATATTTTACGGATTACCTATAAATAAAGTCAACATATGAAACTTTTAATAAGGCAATTAAAAGACTCGCAGTTAATTTAGAAAATTTATCACATGTACATAAATAATCAATTACAATAAATTCTACACGCCACACTATTCGGAAATAAGTTTTGACAAGGAAAATCTAATAAAAATAAATTGCAGCAAAATATTTCAACAAAAGATTTCATAGAAGAAATAGTCCTTCGCGTTGCTTTAGTTTAATTAAAGGTTAATTTAATAATAGCTGTTTTTCGATTTATTAATATAATTTGATGGAGTAGACCAAGCAATAATAGGTACAAGGTCATCATAAGTGATTGACACAATTTGAAAAAAATTGAAGAATCATCTTGATGATGAAAGCGCATTTTTGACAGCTCATGAATGCTTGTTACTCGCTATTACTGTTACTTGTTATTTCGCAAATTACCATCTCCCACAATCACTGAGATTGAAATCAAGCAATTTGGGCAAACATACGAAACAGCAGCTTTCATTTAGTATCAGTTTCAAGTTGACTATTTGATAGGTAAGGTACATCATTTGTGCACGTACAAACTCAAAAATACCTTTTAATCCTTATTGTTTAGTAACTGACTGACGAAAGGTTATGTGCTGTACCTTGAAATAATAATTTGATCTTTATCAAATCTATATTAAAAAAATCCCAGAGAATAATCGCCAAAGCTACAGATTCAAGAAAATAAGTAACGGATGGTCATGTACTGACCTAAATTGATCATAAAAACAAAATTTGAACTCATTCCGATACTAATAACATCGGAAACCGCATGTACCACAGTACTTCCCCGAACATCACTGTTTCAGAAATTTAGAGTGTCGCTTCAATTAATTGCATATTTCAAAGTGACAGCTGTCATTGTCAAAGTGACAGCTGTCATTATCAAGGTGACAACTGTCAATGTCAAAGTGACAGCTGGCATTGTTAAAGTGACATGATGGTTATACATTAATCCTTACATAATAGTATATTCTGATACAAGTGCGGAATGGAGATCACTCCATGCGAATGTGAATAATTAAGGCACGAGACGAAGTCGAGTGGCAGAATTCACCTGAGCATGGAATGATCCATCCGCACGAATGACGGATGTTATTTTTTCTACAGTCCAAGGTGTCCGCGTAAATATCTATAACCAAAATATGCTGCTCTCTGAGGAAGAATTTGCTTCATTAATCTCATTCCAATTCATCAAATGTCGATAAAATTACTCATATTGACTTCATTTCGAAGGGAAATGATGAGAAAATCAAAAATAAATAAAATTATGACAGCAATGGAACAGTTTTTTGCGACGTCGTGTGGAAAGGGTATCATTCTATAGTGAGTGTAGAAAAAATAAGTATTTTTGAAAATAGAGTCCTTTTTTAGATTTTCTTTATTCATTGGATCTCCCCGAGAGCTTTAAATTGATACCAAACTGGACATCATTTGAATAATTGGTAAAAGAAGCAATTGACAACAATAATAATTGTTTAAATATCCTCTTAGACACTTCTACTAGAAAAAGCTTTAATTCGATACCAAATACGATAGACGAAAAACTTTTTTTTTTTTTAAAACAATTGACGAATTTTTGCGTGTGATGTCCAAACATGAGTGATAATAATTCTAATTTCACATTATGATTCCCATTATTTCTTTGCTTCAGAAAAATATAACGAGTTTTATAATAATTCAAATTTTAATAATGACAAATGAATCGCTGATAATTCAAAAAAATGTTTCAGGTGGTTATTGTGCCAAATTATTTGAGGATCAATTTCAGTTATTTCATATTTTATGATGAATACTACCGTTTATTTCATAAATGCAAAAAACTAAAAAGTTCCATTTATAAAGTTTGAAAAAAGCTCAACTATGAACATGAATCTAGCTTTTTGATAAATAGCCTAAATATAAAATTCCATGCGTTCTCAAATTATCGTGCTTCTAGACAGACAGACTGATTTTTTTCTAATCATATATTTGATTCAGTAGGGTTTAAAACGTGAAATTTCATCAAAATCTCGAACTGTCAAAAGATCACGATCATAATACTTCGCTTAATACATGGTTCGGGAAAGTAGAAAAAAAAAATACAAGCTCATGTCTACAAGTCTAAATGTTGGCCGCATTTGTGGAGCTTGACTTGAACTTTACTATTTGTTTTGAGTGGACAAGCATGTTGCACTGTTAATTTGATAAATTAATTTGAACTTTCAAGCGAACGTTCTGATTGCTGGTGTCTAATTAAATGATAAAAATTTTACTGTTGAAGATACCTAAGGGATATATAAATTGTTTGTCATATAATTATTTCTACTCTAGATAGAAAAACCGCACAGAGAATAAATTCGACCTCAATACGAACTGCCTTTATATATCAATTTTTTAGTCAATATTTTCAATATTATGAAAAATCAAGAATAAATTTGATACCTGAGAGACTTCTAGTGTGCATGATTGCGCGTCGATGCACATTGTACGCGCGGTATTTCGTTTACGGTTTATAGATACGAAAATAAGTCTCAACATATTTTTTGTACAGAAAAATGTGTACTTTTTTTTTACTCATCACCTTAAATGTTCTACGACCGTTATAAAATCAAATATTTGCGAAAAACTGATCAAACACGGGATTTTTGATCTTTGGCCTTCAATATCTCCTAAAGTCCCAAGATTTGACAATATGATTTTTGCACACTCATTGCATATGCCAAAAAAAAAAATATTCCCGTAAAAACAGCAGTATCAGTTATTCGATAGATAAAATCTAAATTGACTGGACTATATATCCATTGTTTTATGAGAAATAAAAAATCAGTACGATTGGAATACTTTCCATTCCAGGCGGGACGGAGAAGTAAAATTCAAATACATAATGTAAATGATTCACGAATAGATTTGAAAAGAATATTAGTTTTATGAATGTCCAAAAGATTGTGATGTTCTTATTTTACCAATAAATAAATTTCGACTACTTAGTAATCTTTTTCAATCATTTCTGGTTCCGGAGTTATCCTTCCTATATTGACAAAGAGTAGTAGGAGTTATCCTGTCCTTATTTCATAAGAAATCAAACAGTTAGAAATATTTGTATGCTTCTAACTTTTTTCAACTCAGCCAGAATGTTTCCAACAAGTTAAAAAGTAAATCACAACTATTGAGTCATTAGAATGGGTGACAGTTTTCGCTTGAAGCCGCGCACGTGGCGGGGACACGAGTCCACGAGGCAACAGCTCTGAATCGCTCTCTAGTTGTCAGTTAATGTACGACTGCGACGCAGCTCCCGGAATGAGCTCCTCTTAAGTCACTAGTCATAGTGCCAAGCACCAAGGCAACTTCAGCCGACGATCACAAAGTAAGAAATTGTGAAGTGTTATTTATTCAAGTAGTGTGTTAAAACTCATTATGGAAATGTTAAATACCAACAGAAAATTAATAAATAAATAATAATAATCATAGGAAATCCCAGAATACAATCGTTTGTAAAATCGTGATTTACCAAATGGATTACCTGAACCAGTGATTTTTTGTTGAATCAGTGCTTCTAAAATGTGATCAACTATTGAAGGTTTACTTACCTTATGGCTAAGTGTTAAAATAAAATGTGTGTTCTGTATTGTCTTTGATCTTCAAGATTGCCGCCAAAATATACAATTTTCAATAAAAAATAAAGTGTAAAAATCGGCATGTTAGTTTGAATGTAAATAAATTAAAGTTAGAATTGATTTTATAATACCATTTCTATATGCAACCAAAAGTATATTATAAGCTATGTAAAATTATTTTAAAAAAACTCATCCACATACATAAAAAATCACAATTCACTAAATTAAATCTCCACTAAGCTTATTTTGCTTGTTTAACAGATACGTACAAAATAAAAACCTCATTTTCTCTTAATCAACAAGATTTTGATCTTTAAAAATATTGAAATTATTGGAACTCAAAAAAAAAAAATGCAATGAAAAGAAAATACAATAATTTGACGTAGTTACATAATTGCGACAACAGGAAATCATCTGTGAAATGTTTGGGAACTGCCGTATCTCTTAATTATACATCAATATCCTGTCATAATCAGTGAAGAATATTGTGTTGTAGCAAAAAATGTTTAATAATAGAGAAAAATATTTAATAATGGAGTAACTCGTCACACCATTAAAGTCTTCGGTCTGTATGCATCGTGGTCGCCTCCGCGCTCGAGTACGCAATTATTAATAAACACATTGTTTGGGCGAATGTTGCATGATTTTCGCATGTCCCCGTTCGCGTAGTGTTGTAACCAACAACCGCAGCACCGCAAACTCTGTTTTATTCAGGAGCGATAAATAGAAAGAATTATTACATTAAACGCGAAAACACCAAGTCACACAAGAATTTCATCACCACGTAAAGTGCTAAATGATAACAGAAACATAGAATATATTGCTATTTATTATAACCACACTTCATGTTTATCCAATTCATTTTCGAATACGTATTAATTAGATGCATGACTATTTTTATTTTGAATTTCAAAATGAAAAAGTACTTCTTTGTGAAATTAAAAGTAGTTTATTTTTACCAGTCACTCGAAAACTCATGAATAATACGAAAAAAAAAAATTATAATAAAATCAGTGTTGTGTCTTACAGATGGCGTTGGCATGTCGAATATTCTTGGCTGTTTTGCTAATAATCTCTACAACAGAAAGTGCTCGAATATCTCAAAGACTAGTAGGCGGACATGCCAAAGTAGAATCATCCACAAATAACAAAAACGATGAACCCACTGAAGAAAAAAAAACTCTCGCACAGCAAGTATCAGAAGGAAAATATGGTCTAATCCAAAAAGAACTTTTTGAAAAGCTCCCTGAGAGACCGGGTTTAATAAGTTACGGGAAAAATCCAGATGTTCCAAAAGATAATGAAAATAGCTTAGGTGGACTTGGGCCCGATGAGATTTGGCTTGCGGAAGACCATTTGCTGGTGTTAAAAGGTGGTGCTTTCCACAGGACAGCCTCTGAGTTACCGTGGCCTCCTATCGATGACTATAGGGCTCCAAATCGTCAAGTGAAGATTCCATCTCACCCGAAAGTGCCGCCGCCCTTTCCTGTCCAGCTCACGGAAGGTAAATCATACCAAATTATATATTGTTCTTTCATTTTATTACTGAAATCATTGCAAATTAAGATGAGAAGCAAAAGTTTTCTATTCAGCAAATTTTTATAGTTAATATTTATTGTTGAAGGTGGGCCACTTGAGCTCCTGGGCTTCAATGTTACGGGAACGGCTAATGGCTCGCTCGCAATATCAGGTCCCGACGGCACGACGTTCATCCTCCCCCCTCCGGATCAAGATCCGTCCAACACTTCTGCCGGGCGAAATCCGTTCCCGTTACCTCCGAAATCTGGCGCCTTTCCGGAAAACTTCCACCGGGGGAACGGACCCGCCCCGTTCCCCTTCCCTTTCCCACCGCCGCCGCCGCCAAATTTAAACCAAAGTCTAGACGAAGACGACCCTTCGATCTACTATCCACCGCCTTACAGTTTTTTCTACCCCAAGGATAATAGCAGTAAGGTTCCACCGGGGCCTTTAGTCCCTGGAATCGTTCTTCCACCTCCTCCGGACTTTTTTGGATCGCTTGATTCAACCACGACAACAAGTACATCAGCACAAACAACAACAACATCACCACCTCGAACTGTGATTGTCCAAAAGCCTCCAAATCGATATTTACCGTATGACAATTCAAAACACATCAAACAAAATTCACAGCCAACAATAATTGATATTCCTACAAAAGTTGTTACAAATAAGTCAATTATCAATTTGCAAGAAATTCCGTACGATGAAAATGAACTTACTGATCAAAAACCTTCAACTCCAAATCCTAATGAACCAACAATTAGTACAATTCCAGTTCTTCGTATTCCTTACAATGAAAATATTCAACAAAAGAAATTATATTCCACTCCTCCCCCTCCTACGCAGTCACCCATATTCCATCTTCCTTATGACATGAACGATCATCGTCCAAGAACTCGATTACGGCCAACATCTCCACCGACTACAACTCCTAGCATTTTTATACATCAAGAACAGTATGAGAATGAACGTCCTCCACCATCAAGATTAATGATGCCTCCTTTTAAGCCGACTGTATCAACTGTTCCTGTTATTCAAGTGCCCAGAACTTACTTGAGACCTACTACAGTAGGTCCAATATCAAATAGTGTGTCCGCTATTCCTGTAGTTCAAGTACAATACGGAAATGATAAACGTCCTCGAACATATTTAAAACCTGCTTCTGGTACGCAAACTGCATCTCCAATGCCCGTTTTACAAGTTCCATATCATGATCAGCGTCCAAGAACTTATTTGAAACCAACTAATAATCCTCAAGTCATACATTCTTCTTCACCAATTTCTGTGCAATATTTACCTTTAAATAATAACAAAGATCGTGTGAAAGCAACTACAATTGCCCCGAAACCTCAAACAATTTCATCTATACCGCTGATAAGAGTTCCATTTGAAAGGGCTCCTCCTAGAACAGCAGTAAGTTCAACCTCAGTCCCTCTGAAAGGATATTTTAGCAGTGTAGACGTAGATTCGAATTCAGTGCAGCCTCAAGCTGAATACTATTTCTATGAAGAAGATAGCACTTCTACACCACATTCGTCAGGAGGCAGATTTAGATATGTGGCCCCATCAAACTTTGAAAAGCATATTCAACATTTAAGGCAACATATTCAATCATATTTGAAGCCTTCTGCAAGACCAGTTTATGAATACAGTTTTCAAGCCGCAAATTATCGACCTACAAAACCTCCTACTCGATATTTAACACCGGCACCGCCGCAACAATACATAAATCAAAGACCAACGCCAATTAGATACCAACAAGAGTCGCCAGATCATGCTTATTACACGAAACAAGATGAAAGATTACTAGATGATATAACTAAAAATTATTTTACGGTATTTGGACAGAAAATTACAACGCCAGTTACTCCAGCGCACTCATTACATAGTGATATTGCGGTGAATTATCGCAAACCGCGTCCGCAAATCAATCCTGAAGCAGAATATATAAACATCCGTCCACAAAAAATTAATTCAGAGCCGGAATACATCAACATCCGTCCACAAAAAATTAACTCAGAGCCGGAATACATCAACATCCGTCCACAGAAAGTACCACACAGTCAGTCAAACGGCCCTGGTGCTTTCATATCTTACGCACTACCCGGTGATGGAGCGCATTTCTATTTTCTAACACCACAGCTGGTGCAACAACAACAGCAAGAAACGCAGGAAAAAACTTATTATTATGAAAAGCCAGAAGAAAGAATTCCGCGTAGAAATCACAGATAATATGTGTTTAATATTGTTTAAATGACTTTTATTTCAATTAACGTGAATTACGTTTAGTTCCCGCCATTTTTAGTTTTAATATCAAGTGGACGAATTGGCTATTTGCTAATTCAAACGCATTTGTTTGTGATACTACAGAATGAACTGATAACGTGGACTCGATGAAATGGTGTTTCTATTAGTGATAACAAAGACTCTTATAATTTATAAAAGATTTTAAACTTATAGAAAAATAAAATATAAGAACCTATAAAGAAATGATGTACATAATATATTAAATAAAAGCTTTATGACTTCATTTGTGCCAATTTTCGTTGATGCTAGCATTATATTTGGAAGTGGCCATTTTTTCTCTTTGCCATTTAAATTACATAAAATGTAATTAGAATTATTTGGAACGGCAATCAATTGTCTAAATAGAAATTTTAACTTACCGGTGTTTAGTTCTTGCTCAGCACACTCGTCCTTGAGAGGCTTGTCATGTAGATGAAGATAGACTTCGATGGCACATCTGGCAGCTTTGAAGTAGAAAGGATGACCACGGAGCACATCTTCAAGACGCAGAAGTCCCACATATGACCGAAGAGTCATTTTACGCATGCAGTAAGTATGGAAGTCGAATTGATCCTCGATTATCTCAGAAAAATGCTGAAAAACAAAAAAATTCAAAATTATTTATTGTCTAATGGCCGGTTTTATGAAAGATCAAGTAATGTGCTCTATACAAAAATTAATTTATCTGAAAAAAAAATCATGAATAATCGACTGTCATATAATAGAGTAAATTTTTTTAACTTATGTCCAAATCTACCAGATTTCCCAATATTTAATTTAATCATTTAAATCGTCAAATATGGCTTAAATCAAAGGACGAAAATTCAGTTCTTATAATTGAAATCAAAAAGTCAAATTCGGAGGTTAGTTAATGTCGTTCTATCAGCACCGTTATTAATAAATTGATTCTCATTATTTCTTTGTCTCAAAAAAATATAACAAATTTTATGATTCATATTTTTAAAAATAACCAATGAACCGCTGTTTATTTTGAAAAATGTGCCAAATTATTCAAGGATCAATTTTAGTTATTTTTTATTTCATGATAAATGATAAAATAAACGCAGAAATTAAAAAGTTCCATCAATAAAGTTTTGATACCACTAGTTGAAAAAAGCTCATTTCTTCAACACTGTTTTGGAATTTGCATATTCCATAACCAAAAATTATGTTGGAACCAATAACATTCCAAAAAATGGAAGAATCATCTAGATGATGGAAGCGCATTTTTGACAGCTCATGAATGCTTGTTATTTCAGAGATTTCGCAAATTACCATCTCTTACAATTACTGAGCTTAAAATCAAGCAGTTTGGGCAAACTTACGAAACAGCAGCTTCCATTTAGTACTAGTTTCAAGTTGACTATTTAATAGGTACATAATTTATACACTTACAAACTCAAAAATACCTTTCAATCTTCATTGTTTAGTTATTGACTGACAGGAGGTCAAGTGCTGTAGCTTAAAATGATAATTTGATCTTTATCAAAAATACACCAAAAGTGAACAAATTTTCATCCAATAATAATAATTCATTCTAATAAGCTTCAAATTCGCGTCAAACAAGTCATTGAATGAATCCCGGACAGATTTGACAACTGTACATAATAATAGTGACACCCGCGGCGAAAGTTGTAACTAAATTTTTATCTACTTTAATAAATTTTAGTTGCCATATCCCTAATGTCATAGATATCTATGGACATTGTTTCACTTGAAACAAGTAATTGAATAATTCAATTTTCCACAATCACTGAGCTTGAATTAAAGCAATTTGTGCAAGCCTACGAAACAGCAGCTTTTATTTAGTACCAGTTTCAAGTCTGTAAATAGTATAGTTGCTGAGATCTCAGCGTCACGCCAGCCAGCCAAAGTGAATATAATAGCGCTTTTTTCGGAAAAATGCGCTAAAAATCGTTTAGAATAATTCCGTATGCCGTTTAGAATCATTTCGACGAATCAGAAGCTGTTAGTTTGGTTACTACCATGGTTACTTCCTAACAATTCAAGTATTCATATCTGGTTTTACTTTTGACATTTAATAATTTTTCAAGTTTCCTTTGAAATATTGGTGAGTTTCCAAAACTTTGTTAGAGAAAGTATAGTCTACAACATGTTTGGAATGGCTTATTCCACACTCGCGAACCGTAATCCGAGCTCGTTCTGAATATAGGCCATTCCAATACTTATTGTAGAATATACTATTACGAACTAAAACCCAGCTTTTTAATAAAAAACCTAAATATAAAGTTTTAGTCTAAAATTCGTATGCGTTCTAAAGCTGTCGTGCTTTAATACAGACCAATTTTCTTCTAAATTATATTTTTAGGATTCAGTAGGATCTAAAACGTGAAGATTCATCAAAATATCGTACGTGTAAATTCATTTAAAAAGCTTAATAATGGTTTACTTCGATGCACTTGTTCAACACAGACACTGAACGACCGTCATTATTGTCACGGATGAAATTTTTGCTTCGTGCTTTGTTCTGGCCTATTTTGCAAGCTCATTTTTGTACAATGTTGCCAAGTTCTCACATCATTGAAATCCAACAGAAACTGGACATCAAGTTCCGTTGATATTTTTCGTTATTGATGTAGCAAATAGCTCTTAACAACATACTAAGAATTTAAAATATTTTTCTGGATTTTGTCTAATAGTCGACAAACATTGCTTGACTTCATCAATATTGATTGATATTTGTATATACATTGTCTTGAAACTTTTTTGACATATTTAAAATCCAATAAGATTCGTTTATTTGTGGTCATGTGTGCGAAATTGACGAATGAAATCTACTTTCTACCTGTTTTTAACAGCTAACACTGATCTCTACACATGGATAGCTGAATACTATAGACCGCCATTGTCGCCTGACAGTAATCATCAGCGCCACGGTTACCGGGAGAGAAACAAAAATGACATTTGGTAAAACTCACTGATCGAATATATGAAAATATTATTTATCATAAAATCATTCATAAAATGAAATTTCCATATTTTGTTTTGGAAAATAGCAGTACTGTTGTAAGTTAGACCCGTAAAAAAATTCTTGTGCAATATCTTTCGATCGTTGATTTTGATAGTTTCCTCAAGTATGTTGTTTTCAGCAGCATACCTTCGAAAGTCAAAATTATCTCATAAACTATCAATGTTCTGGCAACTAAGATTACCGTTGGCGGCAGCACTGTACTTACAAAACGGTGGATCAAAAGTTGCTTACGGTAAGTTTGTAATCTATATACAATGTAAATACGTCGATATTCAGCAAAAAAATATTCATATTTCACGAAATTCAATTCTAATTGTGCGGGGGAGTATTGACTTTCTTCTTTCAAAACATAAAAATCTTATTTATATATGATTTTAAGTGGTAGCTGGTAGACTGTATGAGGTTATAAATTCATAGCTTGAAAGAAAATAATTTTACAGGAAAGTATTCACGACATTTTTGTATTGTTCATTTTTCTAATCCACACAGCTCGTTTATCAACTAGTTCGTAGTTCCCAAACTTATTTATTACAGACACATTCCTTTTCCCCTTTCTAGGAAATTTATGGAAACTCAAATCCACAATTCAACTAAATTTGGAATGACATCCATAAACACAATCATTTTTATTAACACTTCTTCGTTTGGATTCCATATTTTAAAGAGTATAGTTTTCAGAAAGACTAATTTCAGTATAGCAATGAGGTTATATAATTTAACAATAAAGTGGAAAGACAAGTATTTTTCACTAAATTAATTGAAACAAATCCAATAAGAACTATTGTAGTATAAAATTTAATGTAAACAATCTCAAAAAAGTTATGAAATATTGCTAACCAAACCAATAACATAACATATGGTCATATGGAAATTAAGACTGAATCCAGTTTACAATATAGTTCCGCTTACGGCTAGGTGGCTACGGATTAGTTTTAGTTACAATATTAAAGTTGTTTTTTTTTTTTCAACATATTGATAATCCAATAAGATTCTTTCTTTGTTATCATGTGTGAGGAAGTAATGAATCAAATTAATATCACAATTATGTGGAGATCCATAAGATCTACAGGTCTATAAATCCATAAGATATAGATATAAAAGCAACCATTTTTGTTAAATAGTATGAATTTGTTCATGAGGATGACAAATCCATTCCGATTTTGTCTGTAATTACAAATCTACGAATCTTACTGATTTATAAGTTTGGACAGAATTTCAAAATAACATTAAACTGAGAACAGTCTTAGGGCTGTTTTCCGTTGCTAAGCAACCACAACCAGAATGCTAAACGTCATGGGAGGGTGGCCAGTCTTTGAGCTTCTTCAAATTTCCGGTTTTTTCCCGGTTTACCCGGTTAATAATGTCGTTTTTCCCGGTCAATTTTAAATCATTTCTGTACCACAATTGCCATGATTTAGGTTCAATTCCTTGCGAACACGTGTATCAAGCCTCTTTAAAGGTAGTCTAACGGCAGATTCACGTAAATTTTTAAGTAATTTACACTTCTAGTCGGGTAAACAGGGTAAATACAGGTAAACATCGACACTAATATTTCTATAACGTTGAAAATAAGATTAATTCGGTATAGATCAGACTTGATTTGGTAAAAACTAAATCATAAAAATTTTTATTTTCAATTTTTGAAAAAATTCCCGATGTTGACGGAAATTCCCGGTTTCTTCCCGGTTTTTTCCCTGTTGTTTCAATCTCCTGGTTATTTCCCGGTTTTCCCGGTTTCCCGGTCCGCTGGCCACCCTGAATTGGGTATATAATTTGAATTTTACTAATAGTACATTTAATAGATGAGTTTCATTTAATGATTGCGAATATATCACTCAGTTAGACCATTCATGAAAATTTATTGTTGAATATACTTCGATCATTAATAATTATGGAATTATTTAGACAATTTCGAAAGCATGTTGATTGGTAGCCTGGAAGTAACATGCTTGGATCTAAGGATATTATAGCTGAAAATGAATTATCAAAAGATGTACACATCTACTGCCCTAGGCAGTGACATACCTATAAGGTTCTCCAGAAACAACTAAATAACTACAAGAATACTAACGAGGCGCAAACGATGAAACATGACAACTTTTGACTTATGTTCATTTTATACTTTATGTATGCATTTTGCACAACGAAGAAACTATGAAAATGATAGAACGTTAACACCGCGTTTCATGCCTCGTGTCTATATGCAAGTTTTCTATTGGTTACCACCCGAACAAGCTGAAATGAAAAATAGCACATATTCTAATACGGAATCCAGCATGTAGCCACGCACCGATCTCGAAACAGAGACACCAGCAGCGAAACAAGCATCGTGTGATGCGGACTTTAATAAGATAAGATAATTTCTGGTTAGTCCCTTCAATTATTAATGAATGTTAGGAATCTGATCTTCAAATATTTAGGTCCGTATTTCACCTTTTGTTGAAGCGTTACTTAAATAAAAATTTGAAAAATAGAGATAGCACTAAAATGGAAACAGTGAAGAACAAAGCATCGAGTTTTGGGAAAAAGTGATTCATCCAGAGGTAAGAGAATACCAGTATTATTTTTTTCATAAAATATACATTGACATCAATTCTAAAAATTTGAGAACATGTCTGTAGTCCATTCCAGTTGAACGATCCAAGGGCTCTTATCGAACTACGATTTATGCCTTCTGATTGGCCGAAATATGAATACAATTCACACATATTAGATATGTTGAATTTAAAGCAAGCTTTCTAGAAATAAATTCAATGGATAAAAGCAACAAATATATTTAATGTCCGACTAGTTTATTATTGTTGTCATAATAACACTAATTTTAGGGTAATTACGTAACAAATAATACCCGAGGGCATTATGTTGGCATTATTTTGAAAAATAATAAACAAGTTTAAGAGTTACAGCAAGTAACAAGAGTAATTTCTCTGACAGAAGTCACAATGACAGGACATACATTGCTGAAAATTTTGATTGAAATACAACTACAGTTGGACATTAAACATTAAAGGCACCACGGGAGTTGAACAGACAATAATGCCTACGATCAACGTACACACCTCGGGCCAGAGGCCCTCGGAAAGTACACTGTTGACCTCAGGCATTATTGTCCTTCTAACACCCTTGATACCTTAATTACTATATCTATTATTTGAATATAAATAAATTTGAATTTCAAAATTGTACAAACATATTGATAATAATTGAGGATCGACTGACAGTTGACGCAACTGACAAATAGCAAAGAACGATTTGGTTCACATTTCGGCCAATCATAAGGCTTAAATCGTTGTCCCATAATAGTCTTGGACCGTTTTTAACTGGAATAGACTGAAACAATCGAGTCACCTTGATTTTGAAAAACTCAAACTGAAGCTTTGTTTTTAAAAGATATAAATGAAATACTTTCAATTTACAAATCGGAAACATTGCTGGAATTGATGACAAATTAATAGTACAATATTTTTTTCTGTTAAAATATACGATATCGATGGTCGGTATTCTTATCCTCCTCGTTCAAACGCTACTTAAACAAAAATTGGGATAGAGATGGCGCTATAATGAAGAAAAATTGAATGAAGAAAGACAGTGTACTGAATTTTGAAGAGAAGCCCTTCTTCAAGAGGTGAGTGAGAATATGAATGGGCAGTTGCATTAAAATAATTAAAATGCTGTCAATTAAAAATTGACTTAATTTTTGAATGACGTTTATTCGGAAGGAATTGATCATGAGATTAAGTTCATTGTTTCTAATATTTGAATAATTAGTTCTAATTGTATTTGTCATCAAATTATACATGAGAATATCGAAATTTATATCTAGATGTCAAAGAATAAAGTTAGGAGCACGGGATCAAATAGTTGACAATGTGATCAAAGTTAACAATACTTTATGCAACTAGGCCAATGGCTTTTAATTTAAAATTATTCCCTATGGATATATAAATATTTTGTTCTCATATCCACAGTCTTTTTATTCTGGACAGATAGAAGTGTTAGAGTAAATAAACATCAATAGCCGATTTCAGGAATTTCAAGTTAAATTAATCCGGTTTAAATGGCTCATTTCCTAAATGAAAATATCAATTACTTCAGTTTTTGTCCTATCATCAATTTGAACGTAGGCCCGTATTTTAAAATTGGTATTTGTACCTTGTAAATGAGAGGTGATAGCAGCATAAGAATTTTGAATTGCGAAAGTAAAAACCTTGTTAAAAATGTTAAAAAAATGTGGTTTGCATGCCAATTGACTTTGAATTCCGGTTTGTGCCAAAACTATGCGTTTTTCTAAAATCATTTCAAGATATAATTTCTTTTTGTTTATCTCAGGTCATTTTTTTGATCTGGATCCAATTAATCGATATCATTAGACTCTAAACTAGTCCGTAGATTTTTTTTCAGACCTTTACGACTCCAAAAATTCAGTGCAACAGAATGAAATGATTTTTCAAGTGGATTCTTGCGCCCTACAAAAATGGGCCAGATAACATGAGTAGTCCTGTTATTGAACTTTATTTTCCTCTTAAATAAATGCAAATATCTTCATTTAAGAAAATCTACTATCTTACAACTAAGTAGAAATCTATGATTATACAGAGAATTGATAAAGTTGGACACGTAATAGTATATTCTAGAATAAGTATTGGAATGGCCCTTGTTCCAAACGAGCGAAAAGTTTGTAATCCATGCCGAAGGCGAGTATTACGGTTCGCGAGTGTGGAATACGCCATTCCAAACATGTTGTAGACTATACTTTCTCTAACAAGGTTTTGGAAACTCACCAATATTTCATAAGGAACTTAAAAAATTATTAAATGTCAAATTCAAAGCCAGAAATTAATTCTTGAATTGTTAGGCAGTAACCGTAGTAGTAACCAAATTAACAGCTTCTGATTCGTCGAAATGATTCTAAACAGCATACGGAATCATTCTAAACGACATTTTGAAATGTTATTGGTTCCAACATAATATTTGGTGTAATATGGAGTAGTCGGAAATAGGACAACAGTTGAAAAAAACAATTAAATGCCAACTAACGTTTCGGTTTATTTTAAACCATCTTCAGAGTACACATTGTAGCATTCATAAATTACAAAACCATTACGAAACATGGAAAATTACAAAAAATACTATTTTAAATATACATTGGAAGGTATCAGGTTACAATTTAGACCTGACAGTGACAACACTTGCTGAGTGTCTCAGCTAAGTCACTCAGCAAGTGTTGTCACTGTCAGGTCTAAATTGTAACCTGATACCTTCCAATGTATATTTAAAATAGTATTTTTTGTAATTTTCCATGTTTCGTAATGGTTTTGTAATTTATGAATGCTACAATGTGTACTCTGAAGATGGTTTAAAATAAACCGAGACGTTAGTTGGCATTTAATTGTTTTTTTCAACTGTTGTCCTATTTCCGACTACTCCATATTACATCATAACTACAAGGACACGATTTCCTCTTCATAATATTTGGTTATGGAATATGTAAATTCCAAAACAGTGTTGGAGAAATACAATTTTTAGATGAAAAATATATTACATTTTATACGTCTGATGATAGGTATGGACGAACTTTGTACAAAAATATTAAATTAACAATTCAATCTTCTTCGTCGCGGTATTCTCACGTTTCTCATCCATTGGAAGCGAAAACTACGGAAAGCTGCGAAATCGAACTCGTCCGAATTCACATGAATGATTCAAATATTTTGTTTGGGGGAAATCCATATTCACTAGGCCCGTATCATTCGTCAGTGTTCGTGCGTATTACTGAGAAGTGTGAACCGATCCTATTTTTTTGGAATTCTACTAGCGAATTAGTGCGAATCACACAGTGCAAAACAAAAAAGTAAGACATAAAGTGATAGACCGCGGTACATTCAAAATAAATGAGTGTTAATCAGCAAACCAATCTCGTAGAATTGACATTTCCAGAGTGTCGGACTGAAAATATGCAGCAGAAATTTTGTCGGACAATATCCCCACCCAGCTCCATTAATGTTTATGTATCAATACCGAGAGATTCAATAGGATGTTAATTATCTAACAAAACTTGTAATTTTGACATGTTGAAGATGGGGGTTACGCCGAACGCCGCAATATTTTTGTCGGACTAAATGTTATTTGTGTTTCTCCTTTTATTATCTTACAATCAAACTATGGAAAAAAGTGATGTTGGTGGTCAGGAATAAATCATAGAATCGACGTCTTTTTCGGCTGTTCGGCCGAAAACGCAGCAGTTTCAAAAATTTTTGCAAATAAAAAAGTTGTCGGACTCATCAAAATGAAGCCACTCACAAAGTTTCAAAAGAGTGTTAATAATCTCGAGAAAGGGGTTCTGTACCGCGGTCTATGAGTTTTCAATCACATCTACCATAATGTAATAGCTAGTCATTCTTCTGGTGCCTAGTGCTGTTACTATATATATTTTATGAATGCAAGATATTCATCAAAAAATGCTCGTCCCTTAGAAATATCAACACAAAAATTATTTTAATTAATCTGTTCATCAGATGTATAGAATATAATATATTTTTCATTTAAAAATGATATTTATGTGTGCAATTTTATCAATCACCAGTATAATAATAGATTTTTACTTAGTTGTAAGATAGTAGATTTACTTAATTCGAGTTTCCGCACTAATAAATGAAGATATTAGTATGCGCTTCAAGAAAAAATAAAACTCAATTACAGGGCTACTCTTATGCAATCTGGCCTATATTTGAAGGTGCGCAAGAACTCTAAAAAATCATTTCATTCTGAAAACAACTTATTTTTATTACTTTTTTGGCTATTTGCACTCAGTTTTTGGAGTCGTACAAGATCTGAAAAAAATTCTGCGGTCTGGTATAGGGTCTAATGAAATCGATTATTAGATCCAGATAAAAAATCTCACCTGAAATGAACAAGAAAAAAATCATATGATTTCAGAAAAATGCATTTACAATTTGGCCCAAACCGGAAGTCGGAGTTAATCAGTAATTAGTAATTTGGGAACCGACACACCATTCTCATCTCGCTACCCCGTTTGACAACAGATATTTATAGCCATGATGATATAGTACTAATGGAATTGGACAATTTTAGTCCGAAAAAGTTCTATTTCATTTAAAAGATAATTGATTTTATATATAAATTTTGTAAAAGTTGATAAAGTAGGATTAATTTTACACAACTTTTGTTCTAATAATCAATCTATTAACTCTAAAAGTTTTCGAGAACCCAAAAATAGATCAAATAACTGTTACACTTGGTTTATGATATGGGCAGCAAAATGAGAAAATTACTACTATAATTAAGAAATTTGAAAATATTTACCCTGTCTACTTCATGACACTTCTTCAAAGAATCTCCCCATTTATCCAACCGCTGGTAGGCTAACGCACATTCAGTCTGGAACCACATACATTGCATTTCATTTAAATTTTCCATGGCAGAAACGCCTTCTCTTGTGAATTTAGCGCACGTATCTTCTGCTTCTTTAATCATATTCGCTCTTAACATATATTTTGCACATTTACTATTAATATACCTATCCGCTGTATCTAACGCTTGAGCCTCATCCAACCACCTGTAAGCCTCTACAGCATCGCCTGCGTGTTTATATATCCTTCCTTTCACGACAAATAGTTCAATTAAAGTTGGCGTATGTTCAATGGCAGCATCAATGAAGCTCAACGCTTTCTCAGTCTGTGTTAGATGATCGTAATGTTGCGCCAGAAAATAATAGACCCACAGCAAAGCAGATGCAGGCTCTTTGCCATTAACTTCTTCTAAACTAAAGTGACCGACTTTTTTTAAAGCGTCTACATATTGCAATAAAAGTGATTCTATAATTCGAACTTTGTCTGGGTCCATGTAAAGTGATCGCAAGTCTACAAATAGAGGCGGTACTCCTTTATAAAGACCACGTCGCAGGTACTTATCCACTAATTGCTTGAAATTATCACCCGTAGCGTAGTTCAACGGAAGTCGCCTAGGAGGTATTGATCGGGGATACTGCTCCTCAAATTCTAGATACATTTTGACTATATCCTCTGGGTTTGTGATTTGCTTAGCTTCAATTAACTTCTGATAATATATAGTATTTTCTGGATTTCGATCGATAAGACCAGTGTAAAATGTTACCGCATGATCGAACTTCTTTAATTTCAAATACAAGTCACCCAGTGTTTCTTCTACGGCTAATCTATCTACTATTTGTGATTCACATTCATCCAAATGCTTTAATGCATGATCAATTTCTCCTGATTCTCGGATCACCATATTTTGGTACAATAAAAGCTCACTATGTTCATAATCAAAACTTTCTTTCTACAAATCATAATAAACAATTAATAATACAAGTAATCTCTGAATTAATTTGATAAATACACACTTGCTGATCAAGAAAATCTTTTAATATCGCTAAAGCATTTTTGTAATCCTCCAATAAATGAAAAGACATAGCATAACCTATCCATGACACTCGCTGCGTTGGTCTTAACATTAACAATTGATATCTGGTATCCTAAAACAAAATAAAATCGTCAAAAACTATTTATTTGTCACTAAACTGCTAACGTACTCTATACCCTTCCAAATCCCGCATCTGAATTTGAAGTAAGGATAGATCTCTAAGAATTTGAATATTATCTTTCTCCCACTTGAGCGCATTTCGGTAACATTTGATAGCCTCGTCATATTTTTTATCGGACCTCTGGAGAAGACCATATACGTGCCAACATACATGTGAGCGTAAGTCATTACGAAGACCTCTACGAACACAATCATAAGCTTCTTCTTTACGCCCTAAGCAGTTTAATGTAAGTCCTTTCATAGCCAGAGTTTCTACAACAAATTTCAGGTTAGGATCAATTCTGCAGTGATTGCACAAATCTTACCTCCATGTTCTGTAAATTTTGGATTTGATAAGATTTGTTTGGCAAATTTCAAGCCATTTTTATACTGTTTCTGTTCATAGCATCTCTGCAAAAAGTAGACAAGTTATACATTAACCTTGCGCTATAAAACTCATACTATTTTTATTGCTACTATATTTAGAAAAACTGTGAAAGCAAGAAATGATTTTCCTGGGTAATTCAGACTTATCAGTACATTTTCCGAAAACCTAAATATATGCAAGTAAATCAAATAGATTGCAAATCATGGTCCGTGGAGCAAGGGGTGCAAATATCATTTGACGCTTACCAATATCCGCTTAAATAAGGCATTTTCTTTGGGAGGTAGGGGATTACTCGATGGCATTTTGATTTACACTTCTTATTTGATTTTTATTTATTACTAATAATAAAACTCTTTTAAAATTAGAACTAAAACCTCGTGGCTTAAACCAAGAAAGCAGACGTGATCACGTGACTAATCAAACCGGCATCAAGTCGGTATTACAGCAATCTGTCAAGTCAGCCTTTAGAACAGTTTTTATCATTGCAAATATTAACCATGAAGCTGAATACATATTAGATTATTTTTCTGCATGTTGTCTTCTTGTTTTGTGCATATATCTTATGTATCTAACTTTAGATTGCTTTAGATTTTAGAATGTAACTGACAATTTGAAATTTGAATTCATAACATAAGAGAAAATTTGAATTTTTAAATTTACTTTGGTTATCTATTATTTTCATGAATACCTAACTTTATCTGTATTCTAATCACTGTTTAGTAGTGAATTCATGTATTAAAATCATTCACGGATTTAATTATTAACCATATTCTTAACTCGGATGTTTAGTTTGAGTAATGACATCCATAAAATCATTTATTTAATAATAATAATATTTATTCACGATATAAACCCGTTACACACAAATTAGAATAATAATTTAGATTAATAATATTAGCATTAAAATTTATACAGAAATATCACATTTGTCATAAAATTCGGGACTAGAGCTGTTACCCGCGGATTCACCCACACATAGATGTACTTTTGAAATCAACGAAAAAAATATATAATTGATTGCATTTCCCGGACAAACCGCGGGTGACCACGACAGTTCTACGCGTTCGATATATAAAATATAGTAATTGACTAGAGCACCAAGGTGAACTGGCACCCAAATTGTCAAGTACTTTTAACAGTACTTGTACTTCAAATACTTTCACAAACACTCAAGTACTTGAAGTACTTTTCACGAGTACTTTGTCTAGCTTTGGTTCATAAGTATTAAAAATTAGATATTTTTTAACAGTTCATTGTGAAACCGACAAAATTCACATTTCAAGATTTTGATGGGAATATCCGTTTTAAGCATCTCTGAATCCATTTTGACTATTTTCGGCTTGATGTCGGTGCGTTCGTAACTCGCAAATCTCAAAAACCGTCGAACGTATTCAAGACTGGTCTAGGGTCTAGTTGTGCAACTCGCATTATGGTTGCAATCGTCTGTATTTGAAACTTTTTTTGAATTTTCCGGGTAAATTCAGAATTAGCCATAGGATACTGAAATGCAGTATTTGAGATTGCTGCAGCATCTAAATGGTTATCTTCTATTCTTGTACCAATCGGCTGAGCCTGAAGTGCACTTTATATAACAGACTTTTTGAATTTGCCGCATAAATTCAAAGCAGTCAATCGTAAAATATTAAAATTTTGTATTAAGCACTTCTGTAACATCTCGCATTGATTGCAATCGTCTGTACCAGAAATGCACTTCACTTGAAACTTTTTTTGCATAAATCCAAAACAGTTAAGCATAGAATGTTGGAATCCAGTATTTAAGATAATTTTACTATCTTAATAATAATATTCTATTTTCATTGAGATCGACTGAAACGGGAGTACAAGAAAGTCACGTAATGCCTACTACTAATTTAAACATGTCCAAAAGTAATTTTAGTGTTGTAGATGAGTTTCAAAGTATCCTCCAAATGTTTAAAATACTGATAATTGCAATTGGTGGATTATCCCACTGAAATCGTGCATTAAAAGTATGCAATAAAACTTTTCTTGCACAGTTTTCTATAAAAGTTCACCTCTCGGTCTACCTTTTACATTGAAAATGATGTAAAAACGTGTTACTTTTTAAACAATCGTAGAAAAAATTATTAATTCTCTTGAAACATAGACAATTATCTCTTTTAGAAACATAAACAAGCTTCAAATGGCTTATATTATTCTTTATTATACATGCAAAACATTTGAAATATAAAAATAGTATCATCAATTTCCAATTCTGCTAAATTTAACGACTTCATAACTTTTCCTATTTTTTCTAACATTTCTTTTTCAGGTGGAGTTATCATTTCTTCAATCTGCAAATAGGAATAATTAATAATCGTTCATATGAATGTTTCAAGGGATGTAAGATAGCGAGGCAGAATTGAATATATACACTTACATCTAACAATTGTTCTTCTGGAGCTCCTTGAACTTTTAAACTCATAGTGATAGTGTCAACTCGATGCTTTTTATCTATAATTCTTTTATTAACCTGTTTATTATAATTTCTTCTTGTCATAGCATTGTAAAGAGATTTATAACACATTTCCAATACCATTCGAACGACTTGATCCAAATTGATATGAAATAAAATAAAAGATTTATTTGGTGCCATATTTGAAGGAGCTTTTCTAAGTTCCTGTAATTGCAAAAAATTCTCTTCCAAAAGCTGATATGAAAGTCTTTTGGATTCTTTGGCAGGTATCATAGCTAATTGTTGAATTTGATCGGGCTCAATGAACTTCTTAATTTTAACTAATCTAAATATTCGAGCCGCTTTAGTATGGAATTTTTCCAAAACAATATTTTCCAAAATCACCCAGCATAATTGCGTGACAATATTTTTCAAATTAAGTACGTACTGTCCTCCACTTGCATCATCAACTTTGGAAATAAATTTGCTATCGTCATCCTCAACAACCGTCAAATAATGCTCTAAATATACGTTTAGTTGATTGTGAGTATTAAGTTTTTTAATTACATTTTTAATTTCTATGAAAGAAATTGGATTTGAATAATCAGCCCACGGTTCAGTTCTACTATACATTTGCTGTAACATAACTTTAAGTAACTCGCCTGCATTCTCATCAAATCTTTTAGTAACGGCATTAACAAATATTTTATCACGAAAATCTTGGTGGAAACGATCAAAATTCACACACCAGTAAATATTATCTCCAGAATCGCCTTGTTTTCCTTCTTTTATTTTTAATAAATCACTAATTTGTATGTCTGGGATCAGAAATAATTCGGATCCAGCTATTGTCAAATTCGGTACTGCTTTTTCTTCGATGACGTTAGCGTAACGCATCAAGTATTTAGCGGTAACAAGAGAAATGAATGTATCTCTTATTTCAGGAAGACTTTTCTGTGATCCATGATCTTCCCGAAGCCGCTTTTCCACTTTTAGAATCAACTCTGGAGCTGTTGCATAACCATGAATTAATATCTCTTCAAGTAGTATCTCAGCATCGTCCCCAAATAATTTCTTTATTTGTGAAACATATCTGTAAGTACACATCATTAATAATTGCTGCATATGTAGGTATTATTAAATTTCGTACTTGGGATATCTTAATATAAGAAGAATTCTATCAGAAAGTAATTCGTACTCTGCATTCACTTCGTTTTTACATGGTTTAAATATTACAAAGCCTTGCTTGATCAAAACGCAAAGTGCCAGCTTGACCTGAAATAAAACTAATAATAAGTAACTTTAAATTTTATTTCAATTAATACAGACTTTTGAAACTGGTACTTCTGTGTATTTAACAATAAGTGCCAATGGAGTTGATCCATTTTTAAATAAATAAATAGCTATTTTTTCAACTACTTCTCCAAAGTGCTCCAACAATATAAGGGAAATTAGTTTTCCATATTGTGTTGACATCATGAATTATGATTTATACTGTATAGAGTTTTGAACTATTATCGGAAATTTTGTTTCATTGTCTTCATTCGCTGCATTAAAATTGTTTCAAGATCTATGACAATATTTTGAGGTTAAGTAACGCAATCTGTGAATCAAGGATGTAATGAAACACTTTTTTCAAATATCAAAAGTACAACAAAACTATATTTATTTTTTTTTTGACCAATTTATATATAAAAAATATTTTATTGATACACATGTAGAATAGATGTCTCTTATGATTGGAACAATTTTCAAGAGATGGCGCTATTACTACTAGCGATTAGTGCAATGAAATTTTGTCAGTGGCACTGAAACGATGTTATTTTGAAATTCTATGCAAACCTAATCTGTAACATTCGTAGATTTGTAAATTACGGACAAAATTGCAATGGATTTGTCATTCTCATAAATAAATAATTCATATTATTCAACAAAAATGGATGCATTTTAGATCTATTTCTTATGGATTTATAAGATTTCTCGCACATGACAACAAAGGAAAAATCTTATTGGATCCTAAATATGTTACAAAAAATTCAAGTATAATATGGAGCATTAATAAATTTATAAAATAATTTTGACTTTCGAAGTATGGTGCTTGATAACAGTCGGACGCCGCGTGGAGGCAGGGTCGTCTTTAACCTATTGGATATTCTGGGTACATTAGAATAAAGGGACCTCTATGACTTTGAGCACTACTTTGTTAAAATAGACACATTTGACTACATCCTGGCCAAATTTGAGCATAGATTAGTGAAAAATTGGATAAATTTTAATCACAATTCCATCAACCCTGATAGACTTTCTCATGAACACTGCACTTATGAACAGTTCAGCATCCATTTTGTCCCAAACCACCAGCGAGAATAGCGACGAAAACTAATACATATTTTTGATTCCTTCGCTCTTATCGCTTGTAGCAGCGCTCATTGTCGCATAGCTATCTTCTCCAGTCTCCACTATGCGATGTTCGATTGAAATGCGTGTATTTGTATTCGTCGCTCTTCTCTTCCCACTTATCGTCGCTCCACTATGCAGTTATGCTTCGATCGGTCACGTTCAGTTTTACGTCGCTATAGAAATCATGCGAGTAATGAATATTGGTTATCGTTTGATAAGCTGGTAGTAATTAGAGGACCCTTATCGATAGCGGAACTCTGTGCCCAGTGAGAAAGAAGGGCCTGCGTGGAGGACATGTTAAATTGAAAGCAATATGCTTGAAGAAACTGTCAAAATTGTAAATATTCATCATTGATCGAAAGATAAGAGGACAAGAATTTTTTGTATTGAAATATAATTATTCAATGTACAATTAGTGAAGTTCTAATTAGATGCACTTGACGTTGACATCTTATTTGCTTAGCAGGTGAAAACAGCTGTTACGTACATTTGATTCGTCAATTTCGCACGACGGATCTTATTGCATTCTGAACGTGTCAAAAAAATTTTCAAGATAATGTTTATCTAAATATCAATTGATATTTATGAAGTAAATCAATGTTTGTTGACTATAAGACTGTTTGATTGTTCTACATATGGTACAAAAATTATGATTTGCAGTAATTTCAGCTTTATGATTTTAAAGTTCGCTGCTTCACAAACTCTATAACTGAGCAGAGTTGAAAAATTTTGCCCAGAGTATCTGATCTGTTGCTCCTAGCGCGTTTTTGAACACTTCAGATTTATACGAATTACTTTCCGAACGCATAAAATTTATTCAGGTCAAGCCGGTTGAACAAATGAAAAGGACTAATGTGATGGCCTCTATGATGAACTCCCAAAGAGCATAATAAATAAGCACACTTTTTAGTGCCACTGACAATATTCCACTCTATCAGAAAATTGTTTGTAGCGCCATCTCTTAGAAATTATTTAAATCAGTACAAGGAGGCCTGCAACGCAATTTTCCAGGAATGATATTGTTGTGTAAAATATTTTATTCATGTACTTATCAATGAATTTTGAATTAGCTCTAAGCAGTCTCCAGATCTTTTTTATAAACACATTCTCCAGCTATCCAGCTAGATAAAACATCTAAATCGTCGCTCAATATTATAAAATCTGCATCAGCACCAAAATTAAGTGTTCCTTTTGTACTCGAAATACCCAGTACTTGAGCTGGGTGAAGGCTAGCTGCTTCCAGAGCATATTCAGTAGTACAAGCTGCAAAAATAATAAGTTTATTAAAATAAACGGCTCACATCTAGAACAGATGTTTCTTGTGATTGAAACAAATTTCAAGAGATGGCGCTACTAGCGAAAAGAAATTTTGCCAATAGCACTGAAACGGTGGTGATAGCAGATCTGTTGGTCCTGACGTTGGTCGTATTGATGTAAGCTGCGTAACCTACAGTCATTGTTACACATAAACACTCCTTTTTAGACCGGATTTCAGCCCAATATTGAGGAGATTAGCTCACTCTTCGAGGTGGTTTCCTCTCAAGTTTAGTTTAACAGGCGCGCGCAGCGCGATTGCAGTAATATTTATGGATATTCTTCAAACCGCGAGCGTAGCAAGCTAACTTAAAACTTTTGTTATAAATTAACAATTCTCCATTTTTTTGATAAAAGAACACCGTTTCAGTGCCACTGACAAAATTCCATTGCATTTGACTCGCTAGTGCAGCCATCTCTTGAAAATTGTTCCAATCATAAGAGACATCTATTCTAGATATGAACAAACATTTGAATAATTCAATAACTTAATTGTTGAAATCAATTCATATATATTTATTTAATTATAGTGATTTCTGAAATTGTAGTATCTTACCTGTTGCCTCTTTGAAAATCTTCACGCACTGATTCATGCTGGCAATGCTTCCACATAAAGTATTTGTTCCAGCGATATAGGCTCTTCCATTTCGTACTTCCAATGCCAGTTGCCCAATATAATGAGTACCTTCTTCCAATCCCAAAGCAGAAATGGCATCAGTTACAAGAACTAAACCATTTGGATGAGCTCGATATGCTATTCGTAAAGCAGCTGGATGAGTATGGATTCCATCAGAAATGATACCAAAGTAAACAGTTTTCCCTTTCGGAATATTATGGGAAGTTAGAAGACCTACTAGACCGGGATCACGATGATGAAACTAATGAATAATTAGTTATGAAGTTGTTTCATTTCTTTTATTTTAAAGTCACTTACTGGTAGCATGGCGTTGAATAAATGTGTAATAAATGTGGCCCCATGTTGAACTGCAGCTTCACCATCGGCAAGATTACCCATAGAATGACCAATAGAAACAATGATTTTTTTCTTTGACATATCATCTATGACTTGCAGACAGTTTTTTAATTCTGGAGCTACAGTAAATATTTTAACGTTGTCCAAAGATCCGTATACGTCCAACACGGTCTTCATGCCCTATGAATTATATTTTCATACAATTATATTTGATATATTAAATTGCTTTATTTACGTTGTCAAGCTGTCTGATACATTCTGGTGGATGAGCGCCTTTTTTCTCTACGTTAATAAATGGTCCCTCAATGTGCACTCCAAGTATTGTAGCTCCATTTTTGTCTCCAGCTCGTTTCGGGATACGTGGAAGAACTTTATGATACACTTCTTTAGGCGAAGTTACTAATGTCGGACAAAATGATGTCACTCCATGTCTCAGAAGGCCTTTTGCAACAAGATTTATACCTTCTTCGATATTGTCATGTGAAGAAAAATCTTTTCCAAATCCACCTGACAACTCAATAATACTTTATATTGTAATTACTCAATTTAATCTTGTTTACCATTAATTTGCAGTTCTATAAATCCTGGTGCTATGATACAGCCCTTGCAATCTATTTTTACGTCTGATTTTAGTTTTTCATCAAAAAATATCTTTTCTGGATTGATAATTTTTCCATCACGAACCCAAAAATCTTCTCTAAATATTTTATGATCTCTGAGAATTCTACAATTTGTAAATTGCACTAAATGGCTTGATGACTGCATTTCGAAGACACTCGTTAACATATGTAACTAGAGGCATAACATATTTTCAACTAGTTATTATTAATTTGTTATCTTAGCATGTGTTATCACAAGATGAGATCATTGACCGAATATTAATAAACAATAAGAAAAAATTGATGACATTAGAACTCGTTTACTAAAAGGAAATATTAGGAATCTTGCTTTAATAACTGCAAAATTTGATACCAGATCAACAAAATCTAATCTGTCATTTCATTGTTTTGAATTGTGTTTTTTGAAAAGAAGAAGAACAGTTTCAAGTTGACAACTGAATGTTGATTTTGTGAATACACGTGTTGCTGCTTTAATTTAATATAAAACATCATAAGGACTGATTTATAAGTAAATATATCTTTTTATCAATTAATTCGTAAGATTCCATGTCATTGTGAGTATATTGTCTAACCTATAATTTTTTCTTCAGCTTACTTTTTTATTTCTGTAAAATTTTTGCTTTCATTCTTCATAAATAAAGAGCAAAGTTTACAAAATGAAGCTGTATAGGCATTTGTTATTCCACAAACAAATACAAACTCAGAAGATATTATACGGCGTCACAACAAAAATGTTTTCTTCGGTACATACCAAAAAGGTTAAAGTTATATCGTATCAAAACACTTTATATCCGAAAACAGTTCGAAAAATTATTCTTCGTAGATCAGTACCAAAAGTCTGTGGAAATATCAAAGAAATGCAAGCTTCTGAAAAAGAAGAGAGCGAACAGAGAGTAAACGAAGTTAACATGCAAATGTTGTCTCGGAATATTTACAATCAAGTCTTTAAATATTATAGAGAAATAAATGATAAAGTATCAGATGATGTTGTGGAGGTCTGTCTACACGATTTATCTACTCATGGAATGAGAATTCAAGAAGTAAATCATATGCCGGATGTTGAATTAAAATTGCCACCTTTGGAGGGCAAAAATTTAGAAGAACATTTTGAAATAATTGCTGAAAAGCAATGCAGTCCATATAAAAAATTAATAGATAGTTTGATTGGTGATATACCACCTGCACCAGACACTTGGATATTTTCATCTGGATGGATAAGATATGCCCCAAATAGTAAACCAGAAGCCGTACCTCATCCTTTAGAAGACGCTGTTGTTTTTGACGTTGAAGTTGCAGTTAATTATGGTCCGATTCCGACATTAGCAACAGCTGTTTCGGATAAAGCATGGTATGGATGGATCAGCCAAACGCTGATAGATGCAACTGATAAACCATTAACTAATAATCATTTTGCTTTAACCGATTTGATTCCAATGGAAAGTGACAGCAGCACTAAAAGTTTTAATCTGGATCCCGAATTAAAAAAACCTAAAATTATTGTTGGTCATAATGTATCTTTTGATAGATCAAAAATCAGAGAACAGTATTGGTTCGAGCAAACAGGTACTAGATTTCTTGATACTATGTCTCTTCATGTTTGTGTTAGCGGAATTACTAGCTACCAGCGCGCTGTATTAAAATCCGCTAAGAATGATGAAGAGGACGAGAATTGGAAGGAATGCAGTTCGTTAAATAGTTTAGCAGAAGTTCATAAACTTTACTGTGGAAGTCCAATTGATAAACAAACCAGAGATATATTTTTAGAAGGTACCTTAATTGATGTGAAAACACATTTCCAAGAAGTGATGAAATATTGTTCTAATGATGTCGTAGCTACTCACAATGTCTTGCGAAAATTGTATAAAATGTTTTCTGAGCGGTTTCCTCATCCTGTTACTTTGAGCGGTATGCTAGAAATGGGTGTAGCTTATTTACCGGTCAATAATAACTGGAGTAGATATGTTGATGATTGTGAGCAAACTTATGATGATTTAAATATTGAAGCAAAATTTTTATTAGCTAGGAGAGCTGATAACGCTTGCCATCTGATGCATGATGATAAATATAAGGAAGATTTATGGATGTGGGATCAAGATTGGAATGCACAAGAAATAAAGTTGAAAAAATCTATTCCTAAAGCCAAAAAACAAAATAATATTGAGGTAACAAACAAAAATGATGTTGAAGAAGAGGAAAATAGGGAAATTGATTATTTAGAAGAAAAATTCAAGCCTTTAATAAATACAAAATATTTATTACCTGTTAGAAGACCTCTTTTACCTGGATATCCAGCCTGGTACAGAAAATTATGCACTAAACCGGATTCTGAGTTAGATTGGATTCCAGGGCCGTATTTGATCAGCACTTCAATGCTAATTACTCCAAAATTATTAAATTTAACTTGGGAAGGTTATCCCTTACATTATATTAGAGAAAAAGGTTGGGGCTTTCTAGTGCCTTATTCAGAAAGCTCCGAAGGTAAGCAAATTCCACTGAAAAAATTATTGGAAAAATGTCCAGTAACTACAATGAAACCAAATCAAAGTAATTCATTACTAATACGAGAAACTTTACAAAAAGAAGTTGAAAAAAATTTAAGCCAACGTGAATATTGGAAGAAAAAAAAACTTAAAGATAAAACTGATGGAATGTATAACGGTACAGGTGTTTGGTGTAATACTGACGTAGAAGACTGTTGTTGGTTCATGAAATTGCCTCATAAGAACGGAGCTTCTTTCAATGTGGGAAATCCATTAGCTCGTGATTTTTTGAACAAGTTTTCTGATAATGTCTTGGCAGGAGATAGTGAAAGTGCTGAAAAAGTTTTAGCAATAGCTAGAATGCTGTCATACTGGAGAAATAATCGTGATCGCATCATGCAACAAATGGTTGTATGGTTGAAAAATACGGAAATCCCAAAAATAATACGTCGAGATGATTTTCAGTTTGGAGCTATTATTCCACAAATTGTAGTATGTGGTACCCTGACTCGAAGAGCGATGGAACCAACTTGGATGACTGCATCAAATGCACAAAAAGAAAGAGTCGGATCAGAATTGAGATCAATGGTACAAGCCCCACCTGGCTTCAACATAGTTGGTGCCGATGTAGATTCACAAGAATTGTGGATTGCTTCTGTTTTAGGAGATGCTCAAGCTAAAATGCATGGAGCAACTCCTTTAGGATGGATGACATTGATTGGAACTAAATCAAATGAAACTGATATGCATAGTGTCACTGCAAAAGCTGTAGGAATATCTAGAGATCACGCGAAAATTATTAATTACGCCAGAATTTACGGCGCTGGCCAAAATTTTGCTGAAAGATTATTAAAACAATTCAATCCGTCAATGTCTGACTCAGAAGTTAAAGTTAAAGCTTCGAAAATGTTTGCTTTAACAAAAGGAAAACGTGTATTTCAATTAAAAAGCGAATATCTTGACGATTTTGTAGATAAATCGTATAGTAGTTATCAAGCTTACGAATTAGCGAAGCTGCACGGCAAAACTATTCAAGAGATGTTTAAAAAACCTAAATGGGTAGGAGGATCTGAGTCAGCTATGTTTAACCGTTTAGAAGAAATAGCAGGAAATGATTCTCCTGTTACACCTTTCTTGCATGGTAGATTGAGCCGTGCATTAGAACCTAGAAACATGCCAGATGATCGATTTTTACCAACTAGAGTGAATTGGGTCGTTCAGAGTGGAGCAGTAGATTTTTTACATTTAATGCTAGTGTCTATGCGATGGTTGCTAAAAGACAAAGCAAGATTTTGTTTGAGTTTTCATGATGAAATGAGATATTTGGTCCCGGAAAAACTAAAATATGATGCAGCGTTAGCTATGCATATTACCAATCTATTAACGAGAGCATTTTGTTCGATAAGGCTTGGAATTTATGATTTACCACAGTCAGTTGCATTTTTTTCTTCTGTTGAAGTTGATACGGTGCTCCGAAAAGATGGTCATTTGGATTGTAGGACACCGTCAAATCCTCATGGTTTGCAAAAAGGATACATGATACCGAATGGTGAATCTCTTAATATTCAAGAGTGTATAAAGAAGACAGGAGGATGTATTAGTTTGTGGAATGATAAATCTAGGTGAAATTTTTTTTTTTTTTGGTCGAAAAATAGTTGTATAAATATTGCTAATAATTGTATGTTTCAGAAATGTCACGCGCAACAAAGCGAAAGCACGTCCTGATGGAAGTCCTTCAAGATGACTACTCCCTGCCTGGAGAGAATCAAGAAATCGTTAAAGTGTTATCAAGTCGAGGAAATAACCTCCACGAAGTAGAATCCAGTACAGGAGAAACTTTCTTAGTTTCTATGCCAACAAAATTTAGAAAAAATGTTTGGGTGAAACGCGGTGATTATGTTCTGGTTGAACCGATCGTAGAGGGTGGTAAAGTAAAAGCAGAAATGGTGAGAATATTGACAAACGAACATATTAAGTACTTCCAAAAAGATAATGTGTGGCCTCAAGCATTTGGAGGCAAAGACACTAGTGCAGAAGATAATATTGATCTTTTTGTGAACACAAATAGACAATTGAATGAATCTGATGAGGAGGAAACAAGTAGTGATGAAAGTGGAAAAGATTCTGAATCGGAATCTCAAGGATCACAAGAATAATTTTTTTTTTTGTTGGATAATTTCTCAATGTTAATTTGGTGGAATTGCATTTGGTTTATCTTATAAATAAAAAACTTTGTACATACATAAATTTGTTCTATTAATGTAAAATTTTTTCATGAAATTATAATTTGCGATTTTGCGAAATTGTGTAATACATACCATACATCTATTGTTTGAATATTGATTAATTGTAAACAGAACACAATTATTTATTTTAAATATTATAATTTATAGCACAATATATTTACAAAAGCCATCTTAACCACAATTATATTTAATGCAATGTACAATTATTTTGTTTCTCACCGCAAAAGTTGTACGATTTTTGTATGAAAATATTTCTCATCTGTAGAAGAAAATACTGGAAAGTTCTGATAATTTTTATCCCAGATTAGATAGAAGTAATGATCGTTTGAAAGTGGACGTTTTAATAACAGTACAGGCAATAGAGATTATTGAACTCCAAAATTTTCCTTAAAATATCAATTTTCCATGGATAACTTGAAAACAATGCAATTGTAGTTAACGTAATTCTGCATATTTTTTTTTCACGATTTTTTAGCACGAACAATATTTTTTTATGTTTTGAAATATTAATTTTAAGATTGATGCAGTTTTTCAATTAGGTGAAAACTATACAAAAAAAAATATATGAGATATTTTACAAACATAATAAAAAATCATTTGTTAATAGAGTAATAACGAACTTCTTTATAGCGAAAAACTCTTTATAACATGAGTATTGCTCGAAATTGGTTAGTTTACATTATAGCCCATACATTACGCTCTAGAACGTAATGGTCATTCTCTATAACAAGAAATATCTCACTGGTTAGACATCTGTGTACTTTTTTTGGTTGAGACATCAATATACATTTCTTATCGGCTCCCATTTTCTAAGAATAACACTTGTTTTTTTATCTTCCGTTGTTTGCCATTACTGTTTTACATTACATTACCCGTTAAGGGTAGGATTGGTAGGAATACATTATCATAAGCCTAGGCTGAAATTCAACAATCACTTGATGCAGCTAAATCATTATGCGAGTTTCTAGTACTTTACGAAGAAGGCTCCACCTCATCTAAAGATATGTATATAATTTATGAAAAAATACAAATTAAGTATTAGCTTGGCGAAAGGCATCAGACCAAAATAATGGCGAATTTGGAAATTGACCTGGTTATGAGAACACAAAGTGTATTTGTGCTCTTAAAATATCTTTTCTCCAACACTGTTTTGGAATTTGCATATTCCATAACCAAAAATTATGTTGGAACGAATGACATTCCAAAAAATCGTTCAGAATGATTCCGTATGCCGTTTAGAATGATTCTGTAAGCCTTTAGAATCATTTCGACGAATCAGAAGCTGTTAGTTTGGCTACTACCATGGTTACTTCCTAACAATTCAAGTATTCATATCTGGATTTGACGTTTGACATTTAATAATTTTTTAAGTTTTCTCTGAAATATTGGTGAGTTTCCAAAACCTTGTTAGAGAAAGTATAGTCTACAACATGTTTGGAATGGCGTATTCCACACTCGCGAACCGTAATCCGAGCCGAAGGCGAGGATTACAAACTTTTCGCTCGTTCAGAATACAAGCCATTCCAATACTTATTGTAGAATATACTATTTTCAAATCACCATATAACGAAAGAAAACAATCGGTACCTTGAACTTCATTATATAAAATTTATACTGTATTTAGAAAAATTAAGTAAATAGTTATTTGTACACAAAAATGTTGGATTTCGTATTTTTTGTACGTATTAAACAAAATATTTTTGTTATTTTCATAGTTTCCATATGTTGTAAAATTTATACTTATTCTAATAAAAATTATAGCTGATGATGGCGGGCCGTTCCGGCGCCGAAACGTCCAAACATTAAAAGAGTATTCAATTTTTAACCCCTTTGCCACATTCATAACCTAAAAAAGACTTTATTACCTATTAAGCACAAACATAACGTAATTTAATCTTTGTACTAGTGCAAAAAAATCAGAGCTTCTTGGAAAAATGAAAAACAAGTATTTTGAAAATGGAGATTTAAATTTTGTGAGCTCATAGTTTTGAAATAAATATTTCCTAATTTATATTTAAGAACTATTTTTTTTTTAAGTTTCGAAATTTATTTTTGTAACACGTGTATCGAAAGTATCTTATTACAGAGCTAAATTCTGTTTCGAATGTATTCCATTTCAAACCATGGTAACAATTTTATTAATTCTCTGTTTACAAGGATTTAATGGATATTAATGTCCGCTGCAAAGAGTAAAAATGAAAAATGTTGGATGCCGTTGGATTTTTTCATTTTAGTGATATATATCAAATTGATATTACTTCAGTGCACTTGTTACAAAAAGTATCGTATGCAACACGGAAACTGAGCGACTATCATTATTGAAACGGACGAATTTGGCTGCACGAAGTTACGCCTTGGGATTCGTCCTCGTCTTTACCGAGTGCAGCCAAATTCATCCTGTACAAAAATAACAGTCGTTCTGTCCTTGTAGCATAATATACTATTATATTTTTATCAACAGTTATTACACAAGAGCTTTTTATTTTGCTGGATAAATTTCTGTAATTCTTCTTGTCGTATTTATTTTATTCTCGATACTCTCCTCAACGTATCCCTCGGCAACGGTGCTCGAACGCCATCCTCCATGCCTTTTCAACATTTGGATGTCAGCCCCACTCTCTGCAAGTAATGTCGCAGAAGTCCTTCGGAAACAATGTCCGGTGTAACTACTGGCATTTGGAAGTTGTAAATACTCTGCAATTTTTCTTGGTGTTTTTGTATCATGCAATGTGACAACCAAAACAGATCCGTTATCTTCAATGTTGCCAACTTGTTCATCACCTCGACATGCACCATGAAGAGCGAAAATTAATACAACTTTCATGAACAGAAATAAATCATCAGGAGCTTTCGACAAAAACATTATAACTGATCCATCGTCAAAACTTCAGATTTCTTTGCCATATACCCTTCATTTTGACGTTTTATATATGCAATCAACTTTCTATATACAGAAATGTCCACATTTTCATTAATTTGCAACGTGCTTTTCAACATAGAATACACTGACCACAATGTTGAGGATTTAAAAGTCTTAGCCTATAAAAATATGAAAATTATAATAAAAATATTAACAAGTTAGACTATAAAACTAACCTTCTCAAAAAAGTAAGCTATTAAAATATCTTCAGTAATTCCCTGAACTTTCTTTATTATTCTCCACTGGCAAAATAATTCGTAACATTTTTCGTATTTTTCTTTTGATTTTGTCGGGAGTAAATTTGAGGTTGCTTCTGACACAGCTTTTAAAATATTAGGAAACTCTTCTTGATCCATTTCGAAAAATTTTTATTTACTCGTCGTTATGATGTTTTGTTACCATGACCATGTTAACAATAAAAATTAAAAAAACAAATCTGACATAGCTTCTTTGATAAAACCATTTATGTAATGTCAAATTTTAAATTTTCATGTTATTTTTGTATACTTATTCTTAAGTACACGAAAAACTAGCATGTTCAACACGTAAAGAAATAGTTATTTACATAATTAGTTATGAAAAGTGACATATTGTTAGACGAAACGTAATATTTGCCAAAACGAGCGTAGCGAGTTTTGCAAATTATGTGAGTCAAACAATATGTCTTTTCATAACGTATTCTGTACAAAATTTTATCTAATTCCGTCAGATAATTTTATCTAATATTATTGAATGAAAACATCTCTCACGTTACATCACAAAATTCAGATGACAGTGATTCATGACCATCTATTGCTAGGCTACAGAAACAAGAGTGCACTGAAATAAACAAATATTGAGTTTTTTAAGCAGTGATATCTTGAGTGATATAGTACCCTTTGATATTAAAGACTCTGCCAATGCTGCATACTGTGAATAATAAATTATTCTTTTAATTGTACGCAGGTAAATATAATTGACTAGCTCTGAGACATGGCGAGTTATGTAAAGTCATTACGTAACTACTTTACGCAACTGTTGCATTACAGTTATGAAAAATGGGACGTTGCATAACGTCAGAAATTGATGTAAAATTTGACTTTTCAAAACGGAATTAGATAAAGTAGATTTTCAAGTTCGTGTATAATTAATGCATTCGCTACGCTCGTACATTAATCTTATACACTCACTAGAAAACTACCTCTTTTCTTTACTTATTAAAAAATCTACTATTTATCACTTGCAAAAAGTTACCTTCCTTTTTATCCGCTGTCAAAACGATAAAATTGTTTTTTATATATGGCTTACTTTATATTGGAGTGGAATTATCGTATATAATATCACAAGAGACTGTAATTTTATCGAAGAAATAAGAGAAGCAACATTGTTATTAATTCATTGCCCTAATTTTTTGTTTCCAATGAACTAGGACACTCTCCTGCTAAGTTATTCAACCTCAAAGAACCAATAATCATTATTTAAAAAAAAATTCAAACTACAATTATGCCCGGTTTCATGACCGAGGGGTTAAAATGTCGGGGAGTTGACCAATAAATTATATCTTGATTTTTATCTATTCAATTTGATTGGCAAGTGATAACACAAAAAATAGGATATTGCTGTTGTTTTAACAAAATCAATATTTTATCTTTAATTCCATCGTGTAATTTTTGATATCAAAATTTGCCAATGAGGATCATTCCTCCCCTCAATTTACTACCTTAAACTTTAATTAGACCCAGGGAACATGTATAGTGTTGTCTTAGACCATATAGTTATGACTGTTTGAAAAGCGTGATCTTTTTAGGGTTTTGTTCAAATGCAATTAACATTAATTTATCTCGGCAATAATCCATATTACATGGCTAATGCAATAATTATTTTAAACCATCTGGCATAAACATTCGATTATAGTATAATTCAGGAAAGAAAATGTTACTACAATTTTCAACGATAGAAGAAAAAATATGTTTAACAAAAACAAAAAATCTAGCATTTTTAAACAAATAACTTGTATTATATAAATAAAATATTGTTAAATTATCGCGCCGAATTACACTCTAGCATTATATTTGTCTTGGGATAAATTACAGTGACAGCAATTTGACTCGAAAACTGTTCACAAAATAAAATCACGGTATCGTGCAGGATATCGTGATTTTATTATAGTATATTCCGATACAAGTGCGGAATGGAGATAATTCCATGCGAATGCGAATTATTCAGTCACAAGACGAAGACGAGTGGCACAATTCATATGAGCATAATAATCGATTCGCACGAGTGACGGATGTTATTTTTTCTACAGTCAAAGGTGTTCGCGGAAATATTTATAACCAAAATAAGCAGTTTTTTTGAGAAGGAATTTGCTTTATTGATCTCATTCCAATTCATCAAACTTTGATAAAATTACTCATATTGATATTTTTCTGGAGAGTAATGATAAGAAAATCAAAGAGAAATGAATTTATGACAGCAATGGAACAGTTTTTTCGCGACACCGCGCGGCTCTCCTAGGAACTTCTAACCGTGCGGAATGACCCCTATTCCGCACGCCACAGCGTGTGGAATGAATATCATTCTATAGTGACTTTAGAAAAAAACAGTTTCCTTTTCAAATTGCTAGGTAACAAGGTTTCGTAGAAACAGAAATTTATGCAGCAAAATAAGAAGCTCTTATGTAATTACTATTGATAAAATCAGGAGATAGAAGTGTTCGAATTTAACTTTTACTATTTTGTCTCAAATTGACCCATTTAAGATGAGTATAGAAAAACTGACAACCTCTGTATTGTCTCGAACAATTTGATCTCAAAAAAGATTGAAAGACATTTAAAATCTTCTTCTTGAATGATTGTTAGCATTAATTGCAAAAGAAATATGACCAAAATATATTTTTTTAAATATTTTGATATTCACGGATATTATATATAAAAATAATATAGCAAGTGTTCAGTGTTTATTATTATACCGGCATTACTTGAATATATTTTTCAATAAATTCCTACTATGCCAGTATGTAATTCTTTGGCTTAATAGTATATTGTGCAACAAGTGCGGCATTCACTTCGTTCGTGCGATCATTCACCCAGGTGGCAATTGATAATTCCGCACGAATTGCAGATACTATTTTTTATTACGACTTCGGGATAAGTACTATTTTGCGCTTGTTTTTCCGAGCGGTAAATGGTTTGCGTGCGACAAGTGCGGCATACTTGGCGCACGCAAAAGGCAAAGAGCCATTTACCGCTCGGAAATAAGAGCACAAAATAGTACTTATCCCGCATGAGTAACAATTAATTAATATGTAGCATCATTACATAGTTATTCAAATATTGTAGGGATGATATTGGAGCACTATGACGTTTCTAATGCCTGTATCGTCATACTATTCATTAAATATTCTCCAAATTTTCGCATTTTCTAACTTTCTGTAAGTATGAATAAATTTCATGAGGATTTGTGCTATCAGTTGTGAAGCAGTTTTGACCGCATTTAATTTTATCTGAACTAGTTGGGTACGATAAGAAATATTACGAGAATTTGAATTTTGTTTTTGTTGCTGAATAAATTTTCATTTTTACATAAAATTAGACAGTTTTTCTCTGACGTCAAGTTTCATACGATCCAACAGTTATTTACAAATATAAGAGATAGGTTTAAAAAAGTATGATATATTAATGAAATATATTTTTACAAAAAGCGAGTTAGGAATGTTGTGATTCAATATATTTTACATTTTCTCCGTGAATAATAAGTAACATTTTGCATACATTAAGATCAATAACAGTTTAAAGCGTCAATACATTTATTGTATAACTTTTTTAAAAATGGCTCAAATTCAGGAGTCTCATTATAAACATTTTAGCTTATGAGAGAAGCAATATTCAACTGAACAAAGTTGTTAATAAAAAAATATTGGAATGTTGATTCTCAGTATTGTAAAGCTCATTCCTGAATTTATTTATCTGAATTGAAGTATTGTGCAAGAAATGAGCTTGTAGTTCTCAAGATTAAAATTAGTATGATGTGAAAATATTGGTTTTCTTAAATTCTCGTTTCTACATAATTGTTCACCCTGTTATCTTCCAGATATTCTACATCCTGAGGTAACTCATTTTCTTCTTTAGTATCATCTTCTGCTGTGAAACATTTAGCTTTTCCATTAATTGCTGCAACAACAACAATATCTGCTCTTTTTGCATTCAATTTAATTTCATTTTCATTTTCTTCTGCTAAGAGTCCAACTTGCTGATTTTTTATATCTTCTTGCCATTGCACACAGTTCGAAGTTCTAATTTTCTCATTAATGGAAGTGTTACCATATCGTGAGTACCTCATTACGTTTTCTCTCCCTATTACAGACCTGACTCTTACGAGTTCAGCTCCATCGGAGCGTGATGTCTCGCGAAAACTGCTATGATCGCGGCAGAAACCATTTCTTTGGTTTCGTTTTTTGCTGCAGCAAAGTGTCTCACGAAATGCCACGCGGTATCTGTTTGACATGACGTTGTATAAAATGGGATTTACAGTTGATGAGACGTAGTACAATAAGCCAGTTATGTAGAACATCCATTCATTGATGACATTATAGTACTTGGTATCTCTTCCGTAAATGAAGATGAGACGTTGAGCATGGAATGGTGCCCAACAGATGAAGAATGCTATCACTACCGCAGCTGCAACAATAAAACATAAATTAGAATGAATATCTCTCATCATTAGGTAACTTTTTGTTTGCTAAAATTATACGGGGTGTTTATTTGAAATCCTGAACACATCAGATTAAAATTTTCGATTAGTGATATCTTCTAATTTATCGATTTTAGAACAAATATGTGAGTATAACGATCTGCTTTGAATTAAACTCTATGTTTGAAAACTCTTTACTCGATGTAATAGCACATGTATCGAGTTAATATATACTTTTCAGGTTTTTACAATTTACAATTTTGAGGTCAGATGTATATACATATATCAGTCCAGTCGAGTACGCTAACTGAGTATACTTTGAGTAGATGATACTCATGGACCGTGCAATGAAATAACACTCGAATATGCAAATATATGTCAAACAATGGGGTCATTCAAAAAAAAAAAAATTTTGTTTTTTCGCTAGATTACGAAAAAATATTAAATTTCAAACATATCTGTAATTATAAGTTCCCAAAATATAAAACATTTCATTCATAATTTTGATAAAAACCTTTCGCGGGCTGAATAATGACGTCACAAGTCTCCAAATCTATAGTATGACCAAAGAAAATAGATGTAACATTTTTATTACAGAAAATTCAATATTTGTGCTCAAAATAATATCCGGCACCTATCTACATATACACCGTAATAATATATATTATGTACGAATTTTATTTCTGAAGAGAAATATATTAAATGCATTTTCATATTTTTTTGTTCGAGTCATGTTTTCCAAACGGGCTATACATTAAGGCTCAAGGTTGGATCGACGAACCAGAGCACGTGTTTTCGCTTACAGCCAATACGCACTCTCCATCTCAGCCAATAGGAACAAGAGACTTGTGACGTCATAAGATTATTTGAAAATAGATGAAAATTTAAAATAATTATATTTTTAAAACTAAACATGTTACGACAGTTTTATAAACGTGAATATCAATATTTTAGTTTATTCTTTCGAAAAAAAAATTAAAAAAAAAATGTGAAAAGACCCCATTGTAGGTAAAGTCGTGAGAAATGATTTCTCACAGGAGCGGACACTGAGTTGAAATGTAATGCGGTAGGTATGAGAGAGATAGCGAAATTAGGCCTAGCTTCGTGTGCTCCAAATGCAGAAATGAGATTATATTTTCATTTAATTCAAAAAAATTCAAGTGTCAGGTGGATTTTTTTGTTAAAATTTAATTGTTTTCGATTGATAAATAATTTTCCAGAGATTACAGGAATAGACTTTCTTCCACAAAATTATTAATTTTCGTTCTTCAAATTTTTATTGACAAAAAAAACTGAAAAATTTAAAAATTTAATAAAAAAGGGTTTTTGTGAACTTGTAGTAATGTACAATAAAGCTATTTAAAAATGATTTTGTTTTATTATTAATACGACTTATGCCCGGTTTTATTAAGGGCAGAGTATTTTACTTCCAGAGTAAATAAAATTTACTCTGTTAGGTATCGTTTTCATTGCAGGCGCGGTAAGCGTGGTACGAAATTTGTATTTTCTATTTTCATGGTGGTGTGAGAGGCGTGGCAACTAACAAATGCGTATAGGTATGAAAGTTGTAGTTTGCGTGAGCTCGCATTTTTAAATTACAAATAACAAAGTTATTATATCAAATTTGAACCTTTTTCATAAATATGACGACAACATCGAGACGTATAGCTTTCTTATATGAATATTTAAATTTACTTCGATATTAGGATTAATTTCTTATCAAACTCCATCTCACTGACTTTATAAATTAAGAACACGTTGATGTGAATAAGAAACTATCAAAATATGAGAAGAAATACGCATGCGCGGAGACGAGCGTGGTACAAAAGTTGAATATTTCCAACCTCTGACACCACGCTTCTAACACCGTGGTCCCAAGACCACGGTACGGTGAAATTCAAAATCCGGCAGTCCTATTGGCTCAATTTCTTGTACCACGCCTGCGACACCACAATGAAAACGATACTTTAGATGACAGTCGATTATTTGATAGCAATGATTTTGTTGTCATAAGGAAGCTCAAACTGATTAGAATTTGTTAAATATAATTAATTTACTTTAGGAGCAAATTTACTTGGTCTTTTATAAAACAGGCCATAATTCAATTAATTATTATGAACAAATGCATTGTATATGAATTTTTTCTTTTGAAAATTATGGTGCTTAAAGGTGTGACTTCATGCAAACGCTCGACGCTCGTTTCCAGCGACAAATTCGGTCACGTGGTATTTTTTATTTTCCGGAACTTCAGAATATTCAGCGACAAAGCTAGACAAGTTGAGCTTTGTTGCTATGAATGGAGTGTTATAGAAGGAGGGTTATCTCTAATGAATAACACTTTCAAAACGTCAAATTTTGTAGGAAAATGAAAAATAGATAGAATATACGACACGGCGCTGAATGATCCAAGTATATTGTCGCATAAATTGCTACACAATATTTTTCATTCTGTCCAATTAAAATTTTCCATTCCTTTTATTTTCATTGATTATTTCGAATTTAATAAGGTTTTTCTTTTTTTATTAGTAATTTGATCATTTAAACAGTAATTACAGAATGCTTTTCACCAAATGGGCTATTTACGTTCAACAGCATCATTTCTATTTTCTGCACCGACAATCAGCTCACATTTTCTAATTCTCCATCTATACACTCCATTTTTGTTACGCTGGAATAGGTTAATAGAATAAATCCGCGTCAATGAATCGATTTATAGTTCTATATGTCAACTTTCGATATTGATATTTTTATATCTGCAAGCAATGACTTCTATATGATTAGAGGTCACTACCATGTTGACGCAGCAACTTGCCGCTAAACATTTTGAAGTGCCGGAAAATTTAAAATAGTACCACGTGACCGAATTTGTCACTGGAAGCGAACGTCAAGCGTTCGCATGCTTAGATCAATTTATAGTATCTAGATGGAAGGAGTCCTATATCGACGCTTGTTTCCAGCGACAAATTTGATCACGTGGTACTTTTTTTAATTTCCCGACATTTCAAAATATTTAGCGACAAGTCACTGCGTCAAACAGTAGCGTCAACATGGCTGCTTGCAGGGAATAAAAATATGGAAAGTTGACACATAGATCCTTACTAATATTATAAATGCGAATGTGAATTCGTTTGTTTGTTTGTTTGTTTGTCTGTTACGCCTTCACGCGTAAACTACTCAACCGATCTTCTTGAAATTTTGTACACATATTTAGGAAATTCAATTGGTTGATAGGATATTTAATTTTGAAGTAAAACTTTATTTGGGATGTTTACGAAACGAAAAAGTGTACGAAAAAGAGACTACAGCACACACGCCGTCACGGTGCTCACTGCATCCTCAGATTGCACGTGTTCCAAAACCAGAATACATACAAAGTTTTACTTCTACCGCGTATGAACTCACACTCAAATTTTCCGAGCATTTTGGCAAAAAAAAAACGCTATTTATGCACTTTGGCTGTCTGGCTGGCTGGCTGGCTGGTGTGACGCTGAGTTTTCAGCAACTACAGCACTTACAGACTTGAAACCGGTATTAAATGAAAGCTGCTGTTTTGTAGGTTTGCACAAACTGCTTGATTTTCATATTCATACACACAATTTTAGGTAATAAAGTAAATAAAAATTCAAAAGATAATTACTACTGATAGGCCCGGACTGGCCATAAGGTAAATCGGGCAGATGCCCGATGGGCCGGTGTGGCCGATTGGTCGTTGCGCGATTGGTTTCAAGTGGAACTTCAATGAACCACTTCATTCCCATTCATTCCAGGAGCGCGTTCAGAAATTAACAACCGGTCGACCGACAGCAGTGTCGTTATTGTTATAGTTTCGATTGAATCGCAGCCTAGCCGACACATTTTAGATATTCCAGATGCTTTCTTTGATTTTTAATTACTTGATTTTGATTATTTTAACCTTAATGTCGGAACATATGTATGTGCGTGGGTTCATATGTAACTCGCTCAAAACACGTCGAGCGCATAAAATTTTGTATTTGAGACTGGTCTCGGATCTAATTATGTACCTCGCATTATGGTTGCAATTGTCTGTACCGGAAGTGCACTTTACTTGAAACCTTTTTTTGAATTTTTCGCTCAAGTTCAAAATGGTTAAACCTCAAATGTTGAAGTTCAATATTTAAGACGACTGACTGTACCATTTAGATACTCATTTCCTATTTCACTGAGATCGATTGAATCGAAAGTGCACTTTACTTGATAGTCTTTTAAAAATTTCCGTACGAATTCGAAACGATCGGCTGTAGAGTATTAAAATTTAGTATTTCAGTTTACTGTACTGGACCAGAAGTGCACTTAAGTTGTTTTTTTAATTTTGCGTATAAATGCATTACTGTTTGCCATAGAATTTTAAAAATCAGTAATTAGGAATGTTGTAGCATAGGAATGATGATTTTCTGTTCCCATAACAACCGACTAGGCTAGAAGCGCACTTCTCTTGACAGATTTTTAGGATTTTTTGGATGAATCCAAAACGATTAGCCGTGGAGAGATGAGATTTTGTGTTTGATTATCGTACTATTGTATGCAAAAAATCGGACGTGAACATCTCGTGATTCACTTATTCATCATTGGATATACTCTTTGCATATAAAAATACGGCAATCAAACACAAAATTGCATCTTTCCACGGCTAATTGGTTTTGGATTCATCCAAAAAAATCTGAAAATCTGTCAAGTAAAGTGCGCTTCCGGCCTATTCGGATACTATGGAAAGAGCAGGTCATCATTCTCATGCTACAGTATTCCTAAATACTGATTTACAAGATTCTACGGCTGACAGCTCTGAATTTATGCACGAAATTAAAAAAAAAATCAACTGAAGTGCACTTTTGGTACGGTCGATTGCTATGAGAATAGAAGACAATCATCAAGATGCAACAGCAGACTGAAATACCAAATTTCATCACTCTACGGTCGATTGTTTCGAATTTATGCGAAAATTTCATAAAGATAATTAAAATCTGAAAATTACTGCACAGAATGAGCGACATGTAAGTAAGTAATTATATTTTATACTTTGAATCTCGAACTGATATAAATAAGTACCCATTATAGGGTAGAAAATATTTATCTTAATATCTCGCCAGTTACACAAGATATTGACATGTGGTTTTCGGTGTTAGTATCAGAATGAATTGAACTTTTGTTTTTATTCTCAATTTAGGCCAGTACATGACAACCTCAATTTAGGCCAGTACATGACAACCTCTTCTCTTAAATCTATAGTTTTGAAGGTAATTAAACCCAGTCTTCAGTGATTTTCTTCTAAATAACTTTTTAGGGTATAGCATATTACACCCTATGAAAATATTAGAAATTACGTAAATAAAATTAATATGATGGTTTATTGAATACTTCATTTTGTTTCACAAATTTTCATTATAAAATCAGAGAAAGAGCATATTTTATCTATTTATGCAACCAAAAATACGGGCGTGCCTCGCGGGCCACTCTACTATATATTTGAAACAAATGTCGACGCTTGAGGTGCAGAATTTCTCGCTGCACGGCGAGCGAGGTCTGTTTGGCATAGTTATAATCAGAGGAAAGTGAAGGAACAGAGTCTGACAGAGATAAAGCATACCGATATTAGGAGTTTTATCGCTCGTTCTCTCTCGCTGGGTGCAGGCAGACTTTCTGCACCGGGAGCTGAATATTCAACGTTTAGCTGGGTTCTTTTTTTAAACGCCTTTTATAAGTTTGTTAAAATAGTTGAAATATTGCTATTTGTTATTTAAAATAACAGTATTAGGTAAACAGTTATTTTATACGTTTCTTAAATTATTTATTTTCCAAAAATTATCATTTGTAGAATGACAACTGAAAATAAATCTATCATTTGTGATCTACTGAAAAATCCTTTTTCACGTCGTGATATCGAAACGAAAAATAAAATTATGAAAACAAGACCAACCCCAGACATAAAACTCACTACAAATATCAAAATTAAAGGTCAGCAGTCCGTGCGACATTTCCAAATTAGAATATATGAAAAATTTAAATGGATTGCTGGTTGTTGCGAGAAAAATAAGCTGTATTGTTGGCCATGTATATATCCCTTTCCTGTCTACCGACTGTGCACACCTATCACAGAAAGTCACCGCCGCCACTGGCATATGATCTCCTGTCAGTCAATTACTAAATAATAAAGGCTAAAAGATCCTTTTGACTTTGTACGTGCAGAAGTTATGTATAGAAAAGTCACGACTTGAAACTGGTACTAAATGAAAGCAGCTGTTTTGCAGATCTGCCCAAACTGTTTGATTTTAAGCTCGGTGATTGTGGAGGATAGTAATTTGTGTGATTTCTGAGCTAACAAACATTGATGAGCTGCAAAAAATGCGCTTTGATCATCAAGATAATTCTTTAATTTTTTTAAATTCAATTATTTAAAATATAAATGAAATATTTCCGTTCATCTGTTGGGTAGGTACTTGTAGTGTTCATATACGATTTCTCTAAAACGTTTGGTATTTTTATAGGGGCCCATACATTGTCAAACAAATTGCGCAACAGAACGATGCGCAATGCTACGTTGCACAATTGTGTCATCCAAAAGGGGCCCAAACATTGTCAAACAAATTGCGCAACAAAACGATGCACAATTTTGTCATCCATACACTTGGCTAAGTTTTGCTCAAACTTTAGTAACAAATTGGGAATTGTATGACAAACATGTTCTCAAGTATCACATGTACCTAAGATGATGACGATGTAACCAAAAAAAAGAGAAAAGTAAACAATAAATTTGGATGATAGAATCACTAATGACCACCTCACGATCAGCTCTTGGCTCATTTTCTTTTAATTTTTCTGACAACTTATCGTAAGCAGCATCTTTCAGCTCTCTATTTTTTTTAGATATCACTCTTAATTTTCCATACTTCAGGTGAATCCCTGTATATTGCAATTATTTCTCTTCAAAATTCTCTATTCTGAATTCGCAAGTAAACTTTTTACCAAGAAAACTGGCCGATAACTCAATATAATAATATTGCGCAGCGGAGCGCAACATGCACATACACAATACAACGCGTTACACAAACGTTCCCGTTGAACAAAAGATTTCAAACATGTTTGAAACTAATCAAACATTTGTGCAACGCATCAATCGCTGCAATACATTGTCAAACAAATTGCGCAACGTTGTGTTGCACAATTGTGTCATCCATACACTTGGTTAAATTTTGTTCAAACTTTAGTTACAATTTTGGAATTGTACGACAAGTTTCACATGTACCTGAGATGATGACGATGTTACCGGAAAATGAAAAAGTAAACAATGAGTTTGGATGATAGAATCACTAATGACTATTTCACGATCAGCTCCTGGCTCAATTTCCTTTAATTTTTCTGACGACTTATCGTAAGCAGCATCTTTCAGGTTTCTATTTTTGTAGATGTCGCTCTCAATTTTCCATACTTAAGTGAATCGCTGTATAAATTCTCTCCAAAGTTCACTATTCTGAATAGTCGTCATGGTCGCAAGTGAACACTCTATCAAGAAAACTGGTCGATAACATTGCGCAACGGAGCGCAACATGCACATACACAATATAATGCGTTGCGCAAACGTTCCCGTTGTACAACGGATTCCAGTTTACTAGTCAAACAGTTGTGCAACGCCTCAAACACTGCCTTACATGATAAATTATTGCGCAACAGCATATGTAGCGCAATTTGTTTGACAATATATGGGCCTCTTCAGGATAAGGATTAGGAAGGATATAAATCACATACCATACAATCACTGCAATTCACATATCTCCAATATATAAACGCTCCAATACACACACGTGACTCACTCACCCTAAACTCTTCAAGATAGATGCCGAACCGTATAAATAACTTACGTGTTGTGTAACTTGCTGAAATTGTTAAAATGGTATGATTATTGATCTTACGTAAAACCTATGAAAAATATCGCTAACATTAGTGATAAAATAAAAGATATTAATAATATAACCAACAAAAGGAAAATAAATGAAAGCTTTTACTTATTCAGTATGAAAAATACTTTATAGCAATTAATTTGCTAGAGACGATAGGAAATTCAATCAAATTTAAATATAAAAATCTGCTGGGGCCACACAGTACTTCTCCGACCATAAATCTCATGGCTAGTTTCATCGTTGTTTGGAAATGTCGAGTGTCGCATCAATTAATTGCATATGTCAAAGTGACAGCTATCATTGTCAAGGTGACAGCTGTTATTGTCAATGTGACAGCTGTCATTGTTAAAGTGACAGATGACTGTTAAATTTTAGTCCTTACATATAAGTATTTTTGAAAATGAAGAGTCCTTTTCTACATTTTCGGGGTCTTTAATTCATTGAAACATACAGTTTCGACATTTTTTTGATATCTATGAAGCTTATCTCCCTGAGTGCTTCAAATTGATACCATGCTAGACGTCATTTAAATAATTTGTAAAAGAAACAATTGATAAACATAACACAATGCAAGGTGATACTTGAAATAAAATGAAAATATGGCTGAATAAATATTACCTCTAATAAAAATATATTTTTGTTGCATCCGGATATTGGTTATGAAGAGATGTTTGAACTTATCAATAGAGTGTAGTATCACATCCACCGAGAATTTGTGAACTATATTTGCATATAACTCACCTATCATCGAATACAATAAATTATTATGACGCTTCTGAGTTGAATTATAAATTCTTTAAAATAGAAGTGTGAAATACACGAGTAACTTGATTGAAATTTCTAGCAAAATGAGTGCTTTTGAAAGCTCCTTGAGTGCATCAAAAACTTTTCACACGTGTGCCTTATAACGTTTTATATTCAAGCGTCCCAATTTTCGTGAAATAGAGTCAATTTTTCATGAATATCTTTTCTTTTATAAATGTCAGGTTAACAATTACTAGTGTTAGTTAAGAAAATGATACTATGAATTGAATTGTTGTAGCTGAGCTGGCTTTTATTGTTTTGAAAGTTCAAAATGTTCAAAAGTGACTTTAATGTCGCATATGAGTTACGAAATACCCCAAGTTCAAAATACTAATAGTCCCACAACTGAAACCGCGCAATAAAAATATGCTATAAAACTTTTATCGCAAAGTTTCCTATAAAAGTCCGTTTTTAATTATTTGTACAATGTAACAAGTAAGTATTGTGAAACCGACAAAATTCACCTATCGAGATTTTGATGGAAATGTTCGTTTTGAGCATACCTGAATCCATTTTGACTATTTTTGGCTTGATGTCGGTACGTATGTTCGTGCGTGCGTGCGTTTGTACATGCGTGCGTGCGTAACTCGCAAATCTCAAAACTGGTTGAACGTATAATGTTGAAATTTTGTATTTAAGACTGGTATAGGGTCTAGTTGTGCACCTCGCATTATGGTTCCAATCGTCTGTACCGAAAGTGCGCTTTACTTGAAACTTTTTTAGAATTTCTCTAATAAATCCAGAATGATCAACCGTAGGATGTTGAAATTCAGTATTTGAACTTGTTGTTTTAGAATAGTTATTTGCTATTTTTGTAAGAATCGGCCTGACCAAAAGTGCACTTTACTTGAAACTTTTTTTGAATTTTTTGCATAAATATAGAATGATCCGCCATAGCATATTAAAATTTTGTATCAAGAACTTCTATAATATCCTATTGTACATCTTGCATTGCGATCGGCTAAACCCGAAGTGCACTTTACTTGAAACTTTTTTTCAATTTTCCGCATAAATCCAGAATGATCAGCCGTAGGATACTGGAATTCAGCATTTGAAATTACTGTAGCATCTCAATGGTCATCTTCTATTTTTGTAACAATCTGCTGAGCCGGAAGTGCACTTTATATGACAGACTTTTTGAATTTTCCGCATAAATTCTGAACAATCAGTCGTAGAATATTTAAATTTTGTATTAGGCACTTTAATAATATCTAGTTGTACACCCTGCATTATGATTGCTATCGACTAAGCCGGAAGAGCGCTTTATTCGAAACATTTTTTGAATTTTCCGCATACATCCAAAACAATTGAGCGTAGATTGTTAGAATTCAGTATTTAGGACGATTATACCGTCTAGATGTTCATATCTTATTTTTATTGCGATCCACCGAGCCGGAAGTGCACTTTACTTGACAGTCTTTTGGAATTTTTCGCATAAATCGAAACGATCAGGTGTAGAATATTGAAATTTGGTATTTCAGTCTGCTGTAGCATCTGAATGATTGCCTACTATTTTCATAACAATAGACTCATCCGGAGATGCCCTTCAGAAGAATTTTTTTTTTTTTAAATTTTGCGCATAAATTCAGATCTGTTGGTAGTCGTAGAATTTTGGGAATCAGTATTAAGGAATGTTGTAATATAAGAATAGTGACCTACTGTTTCCATAGCAACCGATTTGGCTGAAAGCGCATTTTTCTTGGGTAAATCCAAAACGATTAACTGTGGAACGATGAGATTTTGTATTTGATTTTGATTATATATATATATATATATATATATATATATATATATATATATATATATATATATATATATATATATATATCCAATGATATATATAATCAAACACAAAATCACATCGTATTATATATATATATATATATATATATATATATATATATATATATATATATATATATATATATATATATATACAGAGTGATCAATAATGATTGTCTGACAGGTGACAGGCAAAAGTTCGCATTATGATCAAAACTATCTTCATGGAATAAAATTAGTATAAATTTATTCAATATGAAAACTACGTTACCGACATTTCAAGAACTCAATGGAGTATATTTTGCATATTTTATGACGGATTCATCCATAATCTGATTCAATAAACAAAAAAGTAAGTAAATAGCTGTATTATTGACTGATTATTGAGAATTTATTATTATTCTACCAAATTATTAGGTTAGAATAGTGTTTTCAAAGGAACTGTCATCTGTCACTTGAAAGTCACTATCTCAAGCAGGCGGCAAAGAAAAAATCAGAACAAAGCGGCACGGACAATCATTTTTGATCACTCTGTATATATATAATACGATGTGATTTTGTAATGGATGTCACCGGTGATTCATTCTGTAATCTTTGAAATTAAACTATACGCGTTTCCACGTTGACGTTCATAATGACACGAAATATGATATTAACTTATGCTGTAACCATAAAGTTCACCAACTTTTAGGTTTAACATCATACAGCTTATTCCCAACCAATAGCGAGCGAGCATTGTATCACGTTTATGCGTTGCAATTATTTTTGTATTTCAGTAAACATATTTGACATTTTGTCTAAAATGATTGATTTTGATATCAAGCTAATTTCCCTCTGTAGAGGCTGCCCAAATTAATGAAAAAAACAGTTTCACTGAGCACAATTTTATTCTGACGTGAAGTAATAATGTCATACATATCAATCATTAAAAACTGAACAACAATATATATTTTTTTATATCAAGTGGGTAATATGCATAAAGAAACATAAACAATTATAAAAACATAGATGCAGTGATTTTTCTTCAACACTTCCTCCAAAACACTGCATACTTATGAAAATTTGTTCTCTATTATACCAGTTTTATAACGAAGTATATGAAATCTTCCTTTATCTAGTGGCTTTGTACATATATCAGCTATCTGTTCTTGCCCATCAATATGTTCTAATTTTAAGTCTTTATTTAAATATCTTTCTCTCACGTAGAAATATCTAATGTCTATGTGTTTTGATCTTTTAAGATATTCTGGATTTTTGGCAAGTTTTACGGCACTCGCATTGTCGACGTAAAGTGTTGGGATCATTTCCTCAAGATTCAATAACTCACAGAGTAATCTTTTTACCCACATCAATTCTTTTGCTCCTTCACTTGCTGCAATAATTTCAGCCTCTGTCGTTGAAAGAGACACAGTTTTTTGCAATTGACTAGTCCAAGATACAGCACCACCAGCTAATATAGCGACAATTCCCGTTGTGGATCTTCGTGTTGAAAAATCTCCGCCAAAATCTGCGTCACTATATACTTGCAGCGACTTATTATTCATTTTATATGTGATGCAATAATGACTAGTTCCTTTTAGATATTTAAAAATACGTTTTACATCACTCCTATCTTTTTCAGTAGGATTTTCCATGGCTCTAGCAGCTTTATTAACACTAAAAGCAATATCTGGACGTGTTGCAGTCATAAGATACATGAGACTGCCAATAGCTTCACGATAAGGAGTTCCTTCTTTGAGATTTGGACTATTTTCAACTTCTTCCCGGCCAGAAGGAACTGACACAGGATTTGCTTGATTCATATTGAAACGTTCTATTATTCTTTTTGTATATTTTTCCTGATTGATACTAATAGATCCATCTTCATTACACTGTATTTGCATGCCTAGAAAATTTTCTAAAGAGCCAATAGTAATGTTAAATTCATTCCTCAGTTGAGTCAAATAATTTTCTATTTGTTGTTGACTACTTCCTACTATTAGTCCATCATCAACATAAATTGCAACATACAAGTTTTCAGTTCCATTTGTTCTATAGAACAAACATGGATCAGCAGTACTATTTTCGAACTTATTTTTCTTCATAAATTCCACAAAACGTTTATTCCAACAACGTGGAGCCTGTTTGAGACCATACAAACTCTTTTTCAATCGACACACTTGATCTTTACCATTCTCAAATCCTTCTGGTTGCTCTAAATAGACTTCCTCCTCCAGAGTACCATATAAAAATGCTGTTTTTACATCGAATTGTTTCAAAGACAAGTTTTTCATTGCTGCGACTGCTAAAAGTGTTCGTATGGTGTCGAAACGAGCGACAGGACTAAAAGTTTCGTCATAGTCTATACCATGTTTTTGTGCATAGCCTTTTGCAACTAAACGAGATTTAAATCGAGGTTTACCATCAACTGAAGGCTTCACTCGAAAAACCCAGCGATTCTTAATTACTTGTGCTTGAGCAGGACGTGGAACCATTTCCCAAGTGTCGTTTTCTTCAATAGATTTTAATTCATCAAGCATTGATGCATGCCACTGCTTCGCTTGACTTGATTTCATAGCTTCTGTGTATGATATTGGATTATCATTTTCATTATTTTCTGCAATGTTTGATAACATCACAAATTCACCGGAAGTCATCCAATTTGGCTGTTTCTCCTCGCGACTACTCTTTCGTATGTCAATGTTTTCTTCATCAACAGGTTTTGCATTTTCTTCATTGATTGGTTCCAATTCAACTATGTTTTCTTGTCCAACATCTTCATTCGTATGTTTAGCATCATTTATACTTGGTTTAAAATTGCACACAATTTCTGGTTTCAACACAACATCGTGACTGCAAACGACTTTTCCTTTTGATGGAACCCAAATTCTATATCCATCTTTATCATTTACATATCCAATAATATGTCCAAAAACTGATTTATCATCAAACTTTGACCTAAACTGTTTCTTAATATGGACATAACAACCTGTACCAAATATCTTCAAATGATCTAGATTTCTAAGATCTCGTTTATACCATAGTTCATAAGGAGCTTTTCCATCGACTCTAGATTTTCCTGTCCGATTAAGAATATAAATAGCAGTATTGCATGCTTCTGCCCACAAAGATTTAGGCAATTTACTAACGCAAAGCATCGAACGAGCTGCTTCTACTGTAGTTCTATTTTCACGTTCAGCAGTGCCATTTTGCTGAGGTGTATATGGTGGTGGAATAAGTTGTTCGATTCCTCTTTGTGCTAAGAGTGCAGATACTTTTTCATTGACAAATTCTCTTCCACCATCACATCTAAATTGTTTTACAGTATGTCCATTCGTTTTTGCTTCATTCAGAAATTGCTCAAATACCTGACATACTTCATTTTTGTTCTTCAAGAAAAATATTCTTCTGAATTTACTATAATCATCTTTGAAGCACACATAGTATCTTGCACCTCCCAAGGATGTTGTTCTCATTGGTCCATTAACATCAGCATGAATTAACTCTCCTGTATTCATAGATTGATTTGTTCTGCTTTTAAATGGAAGACGGTGCATTTTTCCTCGAGCACATCCATCACAAATATCTTCTTCTTCATTAGATACATCAATATCCATACGTTTTAATATCTGTTTCACATGACGTTTGTTCTGATGAGCAAAACGTTCATGATATAACTGTAAAGTATCATTCTTTTTGGATAAATTGATTTGAGCGGTTGATATTGGCTGTACTACTCGCATGTTCAGTACGTGTAATTCATGACTTAAGTAACCAGCTGCAGCAAGTTTCCCAGTCTTTTTCCATCTAATTTCTACCTTTTCATCATCCAATATTGCTTTGAAACCATTCTGGGCTGCAGCCTTAACTGAAAACAAATGCGCACTTGCATCTGGTACATACCAAACATTTACCAATTTTGCATCATGCCAGTTTCCACTGTGGAATACTTGAACATTGATTACTCCTTGTCCATGTGCTTCCATAATTACATTCTGCTTCCCTAAACAAATCTTTTCAGGGGTAACAAAATTAGTATACGATTCAAAAAACTGTTTACTCGGAGTAATGTGATTTGATGCTCCACTATCACAATACCAAATATCTGTATTCATATTACCTTTAGATTTAGCATTTAGACTATAAGCTAAAAATGCAGTGGTTTTACTTTTAAATTTATCTTTATTTTTGTACTCAGTGTTATTCTTGCTTACTACTGATGCATTTTGAGAACATTCAGCTGCCCAGTGACCAAGCTTTCCACATTTATTACATGGAAACTTCATTTTAGCGTGTCTATTTTTCCCAAAACTCTTTTTCTTATCACTAAACGGCTTTTTCCTGTTATTAGCTCTATGTGCAACAAATGCTGTATCGTTAGAATCAGTTTTATCAATTCTTAATTCACGTAATTCAATAGCACATAATTTTTTGATGAGCAAATTCAATTTTTGTTGATCGGTAGGAATTATATCCCATAAGTCCTTAAAATTATCATATTCTCTTCCTAATGTTGATAGAATTCTGCCATTCAGCATCCGTTCAGATAATTTATTTTCATTGTGTTTCAATAACTCATTATTCAAGTCAACAAATAACTTCTGCAGTTTAGCAACATGGATACTAATATCCTCTTTTTCATCTCGTTTGGCCTGAAAAAACGATTCTATCAGCATGTTCAAACGCTGTGTACTACTGCGTTCAAAACGAGCGCATAACTTATCCCATATTTCGACTGCATTTGTACAAGTTAATACCAATTCTGCTATTGGTTTATCCAATGCACTTGCAATCAGTCCCGCAGCTTTAGCATCATCTTTTTGCCACAGAGACACACATTTCTTTTCTTCATTTGTTGCGTTTGGTTCAGATAATACAGGACACGTTCGAGTACCATTGACAATTGTTTCTAATCCATGAGCACGAAATACCATATTCATGTGCCATTTCCATTTTGCCCAATCTTCTGGACCTTCCAATTTGTCGACATTTATTCTTAATTCTGTATTTGACGACATTCTTCAATGTATATTCTCAACAAATCAACAGACAACAGGCATAAAAGCGAATTACATTATTTATTACTGTTTTTTTTTTTAATTTACGAAGTATGAACGCGTTCTGGGCCCATAACCTGTAGAGGCTGCCCAAATTAATGAAAAAAACAGTTTCACTGAGCACAATTTTATTCTGACGTGAAGTAATAATGTCATACATATCAATCATTAAAAACTGAACAACAATATATATTTTTTTTATATCAAGTGGGTAATATGCATAAAGAAACATAAACAATTATAAAAACATAGATGCAGTGATTTTTCTTCAACACCCTCGTTGAAAAATTTCCTCATTTATACGACAAATGCAACGTAGATTATAAAAATAAAATATGTATTGACAATTCATGGAAATACATAGCCTATGTATTGAACGTACCAGGTAAGAAATTACATAAAATTATAATACATTTCATGATTATTGATTGTGTATTTATTTTTTAGTGGCAGATTGTACTTCACAGTGGCAATCCCTGCGGAATAGATATTCCAAAGAAAGAGCCAAGATGATACCATCAGGAGCTGCTGGCAATCAGAGAGAATGGGTCCTATATAAATATTTAGGTTTTCTACATAATGTAGTGAAAAAACGGGAAACTTTTGGGAACATAATACTAGTAGAAGAAGATCAACTCACGAGTAATCCAGCATATGCTTTTAACGAGGATATATGTGTTCAGGAAGAAGTTGCCGATGAAGATTTCAGTTCAGAAGGTAGAAAAATAGGCATATATACATAAAAATATTTATTTTCATGGAATATCGATTATATAATCATTTAATCATATTATAGAACAATCTCGTCCATCTACACCATCCACATCGGAAACAACTCCTTCAAAAAAGATGAAACGGATTGAGACCCGTCCAAGAACAGTTTCAAGAACTTCTTCAGAGACTGAACCCATAGAAGAGGCAGTGAATTTATTTAAAACATTTGTCGCTGAGCGCAATGCTTGTACAGCCGAACAAGCATCAATTAAAAATATTTGTGACTCTTTGGTGGAGGATTTGTCCAAAATGAATCCATCAAATCTTCGAAAATGTAAAATTGGAATGTTGCAAGTGATTACAAAATATAGTGATTGAATAAATCTATTTTTATTTATCTATTTGGCTACATATTTTATATTTAGTTGAAAAATGAGCATTTCATTTGTAATACCCAGGGAAAAATCTCACAAATTCAACAATTCGGTATAGATCCTTTGGTTACATGTTCAATTTGCCATGGTACGGAGCCAACTGAAGTAAAGTAATCTGCCAAGGTATTTCTTAGATGAACCATTGATACACTAGATACATTTGATCCAGTTCTACCCACTCTTTGAAAATTTTCAGTATCCTGATCACTCCTCCAATCACCATCAACTATATTACCATCGCTTATTATTTGATCCGAGAAATTATCAGGGCAATACAACCGTTGATTTAAAGGTAATTGCATTTCTTTTGTCTCCAAGAAGTTATGTAAACACAAAGTAGCAGCCACAATTTTTTCTGTGGTTTGAACATCAGCTATTATATTCCTTCAATAAATTCTCCATCGCGCTGCTAATATACCGAATGCATGTTCTATGGTTCTTCTTGCTCTCGATAGCCTATAGTTATATATCCTTTTCTTTATATCCATGTGGATACCAGGGAATGGTCTCAAAAGATGTGGCCTTAAGGGAAATGCTTCATCACCAACCAGAAAATACGGAAATTTTATATTTGAATTTGGTAGGTAATTTTCATCAGGAAATTTTATAATTTTTGAATCAAGTCCTCTGCCAAATGCCGAATTTGCGAAAACTCCTCCGTCACTTTGTGAGCCAAATGCTCCGATGTCCACTAGCGTAAATTTGTAATTAGCATCGCACGTAGCCATCAATATGATACTTAAGTTTTTTTATAGTTAAAATAAGCAGATCCTGATTTCTTTGGAGCTTGAATTGTGATATGCTTTCCGTCTATGGCACCACAACAATGAGGCATGTTCCATCTTGTTTCAAAATTTTTAGCAATTGTATGCCACTCTTCGAGAGTAGGTTGTTTCAAATATACTGGAGACAGAACCTTTCAAATAGCGTTACATGTTTCACGTATAACTACCGAAACAGTGCTTTTACCTACGTAAAAAGACCAAGCAACAGCTTGCATGCTGCAACCATGAGCTAGGTAACTAAAAATGGAAGAGAAATAAGCATTTTAATATCGGAATAATCCATTTCTACTTACTATAATGTTATTGCTGATCTATGAGCCGGACTCAATGATTCGCGTTGACTATTTTTTCTTAATTTTGGCGCGATCAACACAATTAGTTCATCAAAATTGTCTTTAGACATCCTTGTATATTTGAAGAATTGCTCAGGATCAGTTTCTTTCATTTCTTGAAATAAATTATGAAAGTGTCCCTTTTCTTTTCGAAATTGATTGACTGGTCTTGTGTACCATCGTCGTTTCTTTCTTCTTTTCTCCTTCTTTGTTATAGTTTTCTTATATTTCAATAGAATTATCAAAAACATTGTGGAACAAATTGAAAAATCATTCTGTAGATCCATTTCTGGCTAGGTTATGGAACACAATCTTAAAATTTTGACATGTGATTATGAACCAAGCTATTAAAAATAACATCATACATCCTGCATCATAAGTTAACAGAATAAGTTTACATCCATTATAAACAAGCCTTAAATATTTAGCGTTTGCCAGTGCATTTGAGTTGCATTATTGTAATGATTTACATTAGAGCAAATGTCACTTTGACAGCTACTATTGGTAACTATATTATGAATTGAACTGTTTTCGTTAAAGTTGACATAAATTTTCTTGCGAATTTGAATTAAGATATCAAGTTTAAAATGTCCAAAAGTGATTTTAGTGTTATAGATTAGTGTCAAAATATCTCGCAGATGGTTAAATACTGATAATTAGAGCTATGCAATGAAAGTTGTATTGCATAGTTTTGCTTAAACGCCTGCTTTTTACAATGAAAATGATGTAAGAAACTACACTTTCTATATGCTTGGCTAATCTTGACAGCTCGGAGCACGCGTGCCATCTAGCGGCGACGAGAATAAACTCTTAGGTAAGAGATATGATAACGGAAATGAAATGTCAGTTTTGATTTGAAAACATCGAGTGTATTTATAGAAGAAAATGTTGATATTAACCTGATTTGAAGAAGATAAATTTGATTGCTTCCGCCAAAAAAGTTTGCCCAAAGAAAATAAATTGAGCCCAAAATCGATTGCCTAAAGATTCCAAATTATACGTATGTTTTTTGAGGAACTTTTCGTCTTGTTATCTTATTATTAAATACTACCATGGGGAAATTCATTTAGAAGAAATAAACTTGTCTATAGTTTTCATGTTGGTAATTTCGAAGAAATAATTAGCCATGCATGTAAAAAAATCATTGGAATTGTTTTACGCTGAGCTCCAGGCGTTTACACTGGAAACAACAAACCAGAAAACGTACAATCCAGTTGTGAAGGTTCATACTTTTTTCAATAGTATTGTGAATAATAGCAGAACTTTATTTTTTGTCGTTTAGAATTGTATAACTCGATTGTTAAAATTTCTTGTTTTTTGGATAATTTATCGTATATAGTCCGTGAGACAGGCCATACATTTTTCGTTGATTACCGCTCACTTAAAACTTCGTGAGTGACTTCGTTGTGATGAGTCCGACAGCTTTCACATTTGACGAAATTCTTGATTTGAGGGCGTTTTTCAGCGACAGCTAATTGAACATGTCAATTTCATGAAGTCTTGAAAATGTATTAACGTCATATTGATGCTTACACTGATCGAAAGATTTTTTGATTATAAAATGAGAAATAATATTGTCCGACATGAATATTGGGGGCCAGCGGTGAGTCCGACAAGCCGTACTTGTCACAAGTACGTTGGTATGAAAACGGATTACCGCTAGTCTGAGACTTTGAGGACGTGTTCAATTATTTTTTTTCTAAGATTTGGTCATTTTATCCGACAAATTTTCGGGGGCGTTTTCTCAGTCCGAAACTGAAAACGCTTCAGGATTATAACAGTTCCTTCATCAATGACCGCTTGTCGGACCAAAGCAGTCATAATTTGAAAACATATTATCTGTCCAAAAAACATATTGCCCGACATCACATCACCTCGTGTGCGCGGTACAATGTTTTTTCTTCACGTCGTAAAATTAAAATGGGACACCTGTGCATATTTCTCCAGATATACTTCAAATATGCCATATCTCACATTCTCCACACAGATTTCAACTAAGCCAAGTTTCACATTCTCCACACAGACTTCAACTAAGCCAAGTTTCACATCACCTCGTGTGCGCGGTACAATGTTTTTTTTTCACGTCGTAAAATTAAAATGGGACATTTGTATGTATTTTCAGCTTTCTTCACTCGACCATATAAACTTCAAGTATGCCAAATATCAAATGTTTTCGTGCGTGCAATATGCTTGAAATGGTATACAAAGCTTCCTCTTCACGTATTAATATATTGATTAAAATGGAACACCTGTATATAACTTTCGCTTTCTGTACATCTTCTCCATATAAATTTTGAGTATGCCGAATCTCACACTCCTCCGTGAACGCAATATGCTTAAAAAGAGGTCGAAAGTTTGCTCTTGACGTATAATATATAGATATCACAGTTGAAGGCATAAATTTGAATGATATTTGAGGTGATTATCACGGTATACTGACTTTATATCACATATTTGATTCCAAAATAATATTAATATATTGGTGGACAAGCCTTTTTTTAGAGCATTTTTTGGAAAAAAGCGCTATTATATTCACTTTGGCTGTCTGTCTGGCTGGCGTGACGCTGAGTTCTCAGCAACTATACTATTTACAGACTTGAAACTGGTACTAAATAAAAGCTGCTACTTCGTAGGCTTGCACAAATTGCTTCAATTCAAGCTCAGTGATTGTGGAAGATTAAATTATTCAATTACTTGTTTCAAGTGGAACAATGCCCATAGATATATATGACATTAGGGATATGGCAGCTAAAATTTATTAAAGTAGATAAAAATTTAGTTACAACTTTAGCCACGAGGTGTCACTATTATTATGTACAGTTGTCAAATCTGTCCGGGATTAATTCAATGACTTGTTTGACGCGAATTTGAAGCTTACTAGAATGAATTATTATTATTCGATGAAAATTTGTTTACTTTTGGTGTATTTTTTTATATAGCTTTGATAAAGATCAAATTATCATTTTAAGCTACAGCACTTGACCCCCCGTCAGTCAATAACTAAACAATGAAGATTAAAAGGTATTTTTGAGTTTGTACATGCATAAATTATGTACCTATCAAATAGTCAACTTGAAACTAGTACTAAATGGAAGCTGCTGTTTCGTAAGTTTGCCCAAACTGCTTGGTTTCAAGCTCATTAATTGTGGAGGATGGTAATTTTCGAAATCTCTGAAGTAACAAGCATTCATGAGCTGTCAAATGCGCTTTCATCATCTAGATGATTCTTCAATTTTTTATTATTCATAATCAATAATCATTTTGACTTGATATGCATTTCATATATGTATATGTCTATGAACGCAGCCGCATTCATACAACATATTTTTGATTTTCTGAAGTATTGCCCCACTTAAATTGTCGGACATGTATACAGTAATGTTCTAGACACTATTTGAATGGAAAATAGAAAACATAGAGATGAGCGGTCATTGATGAAGGAACTGTTATAATCCTGACACATTTTTAGTGTCGGACTGAGAAAACGCCCCCGAAAATTTGTCGGACAAAATGAGCCAATTTAAGAAAAAAAATTGAACACGTCCTCAAAGTCTCAGACTAGCGATAAAATTTGGAATGGGGGTAACTAATCCGTAAACGAAAGAACAAGCACATAGTGTACCAGATAAGTTAGAAGAGTACTCCGTGAACGAAAGAATACAGCTAATGTGAACATAGAAAATACTTGCTCTAAAACGGATACACCGATGATATGGAATCGTCCCCTTTAAAATCAAATTGATTATGCGATTTGCAAGGGCTGCAAAGTAAATGATTTTTTTCTAATTGCAAAACGAGTCAAACTTTCTCTAAAAAAAGAAAGAAATTATAATAAAAAATATAACATGTTGATATAAAAAGTATATTGAATCAAAATTTATATGAAAAACATAAAAGAATATACATTTTACCAATAATTATATACATTTGTCATCAACAATAGAATATTTTAATACTTAATTCATTCGACGAACCGAAATAGCCCATTTCTTTTTGTGATCTTTTTTCCATTCTCGATTTGGAAAAGAGTAAAAAATCAAGTCATGATTTTCATTTTGGATGTTGTGACAACTAGGTACGCAACAAATACGACCTATCCTTGATTTTTTTTACTCATGGTTTATCAACACACTTAAAACAATTCAATTATTTGATGTCCGACTAGTTTATTATTGCTGTCATAATATCATTGTTTCCAGGGTAATTACGTAACAAATAATGCCCTCGGGCATTATTATTTTGAAAAATAATGCCCGAGGGCATTATGAAATTAGTGTTATTCTTATATGAAAGTCAAAATTGTTTTACTACTATAAATCAAAAACTATACAATTAGATATCCGATAAACCAATAAAATCAACGTGAATTCTTTATTTTTGTTAATTTAAAATACAAGATTAGTATGAAATAGCTATTTATGTAATTAGTATATAATATTGGACGAGCGAGCAGTGCGAGCGAGTCTAATAAGGAAGGCGAATCTATAAAGTTTGTTTATGTACGAATTACATACAAAGCTTTATGTTCGACTGCTCCAAAGACGCAGGATATCTTCTAAAAATATTTCTTAATTTCCCTATACAAAAATTCGGTAAGTATAACTTGGTGTGCTCTGCTAGTGTTACAATTGTTTTTTACTGTTTGTTTGCAGATGTCAAAAATATTAAATACAATTTAATAGAAGAAATATATACTTCAGAAAGTGTAGAAGAGATTAAATACGATAGAAAAGAATAAATGGATACTTCAGAAAGTATAGATAAGAATAAATACGATAGGAAAGAATAATTTTTTTTTGACAATGACAGTTCCGTCCAATTATATAAAGCAAAAGTCCTAGTCCAATTAAGTGGCAAATTATGAGCACTAAATGCAACCATAAACTACATGATTATGATGCAGTCGAACATAAATAACTTTGAATAAATTAGATGAAGCTGACTGGATGAGTGAATTTGAGTAAGTAAAAAGTCTTGGGAATTCAGTCAATATATTTTAATTTCTTTCCTACTTTACAGTTTCGGCTGTACCTCAGCCATCTTCAGAAGCGCTACAATTTGATTATTTTTTTATCACTAATTATTTATGCTAAGTTTGTCGGAAATACTTACAAAAGAACTTGAATTGTGAAAAATTAAAAATGTACATGAACTGTGATGTCGAGTTTAATAAAATAGCGGAAAAAAAAAAAAAATTATTTTTTTCCATTTGTCAAATGCCACAACCTGCATCTGTGGAAGACGTTGACCAATACGTAATTTGTAATTTTTTGACAATGCGTGCACACACGATTTTTTACTCGCACTTGGTCAACGTCTTCCACAGATGCAGGTTGTGGCATTTGACAAATGGAAAAAAATAATTTTTTTTTTTTTTCCGCTATTTTATTAAACTCGACATCACAGTTCATGTACATTTTTAATTTTTCACAATTCAAGTTCTTTTGTAAGTATTTCCGACAAACTTAGCATAAATAATTAGTGATAAAAAAATAATCAAATTGTAGCGCTTCTGAAGATGGCTGAGGTACAGCCGAAACTGTAAAGTAGGAAAGAAATTAAAATATATTGACTGAATTCCCAAGACTTTTTACTTATTCAAATAAATAACTTTATTACTCATTTATATGAAAAATACAATTTTCAAATCGGCCAGAAAATTCAAGGTTTGCATGTCGCTTGGTATTAGTAGAATCAGTGCTCGTGCCTATTGAATCTACGCTTGAAATAAAGTGAACAGTCGATTCCTTCATTACAGTGCTGGTGCTGGTACTTGATTTAACGCCAGCCACTAAACAAGAATTCGCTCCTTTTGAACATTCGCTGTTATCTACATATCCTCGAGCTACTGATGAACTCTTCCAACCCCCTAATCTCATCAAACTGTCGGTAGAACCCCCAGCATCAGAATGAAGTGTGGCAGATGTTCGCCTGAGACAGTGTCCTGTATAATCTTTGGCATCAGCCAGTCCTAAATATGCCGCGATTTTGCCCGGGATTCTCCCAAAGGTGTTTTTACCTACAGGCTGCACTGTACATCGCTTATTTCGGTATGATAAAAAGAATCTGCTCTCAGGTGCGGCTTTGGGTCTAAGGCTTAGGGGCGAATTTTCTCAGTTCCCCAATTTGTCACCGACAAACTGCCAGGAAGACGACGTTTCAACTTACGTTCAACATTTAAATGCCCTCTATTCAGATTTTGAATCTAGGTTTGAGGATATTTTGACTATGGTAATACCACCGTGGATAATTAATCCATATGGTGACATAGAAGAAACGAATGTCATAATACAAGAGGAACTGACTGAACTAAGTACAAACGAAGAACTTAAGGTTCAGTTTAAAAACGGATATCAGCAATTCTGGCTGCAAAACAACATACCCGTTACTTATCCCGTATTATGAAATATAGCGAGGAAATTTTCAATTTCCTTTCCATCGTCATACCTAGTGGAAAGGGGGTTCAGCGCTGTTACCAATCTCCTAACGAAAAAAAGAAACAGACTGGACATCATTAGCCGAGGAGATTTAAGATTAACCCTTACAAAATTGATGCCAAATGTTGATAATTTATTATTAAAGCATCAGGTTCATCCTTCTCACTGAAAATATTGACTTATTGCTTATGTTATTTTATTTATAGTTTATTTTATGTTTATTTTATGTTACGTATATTTTACATAACAGATACAAAATTTTATTTTGAGTAGTTTTAATTTAAATTCAATTAATAAATGTATAAATTAACATGTGTTTTTACTTTAAGTTTTTAACACTAAAACTTCACTACAGTTAGAAATTTACAGGAAATCAATATCAGGTAAGTAGGGGGTCTACCCAACACGGAAAAACATGGCAAGGGGTCTACGACACAAAAAAGTTTGGGGAACTCTGGTCTAAGCGATATATATTGTCTGATTGATTTTAATGCATTCATCTCATTTTCTTCAATAATCATAAAACTTCTCGCTTGACCATTTTTGCTGTCTGGAATTGTTGGAATTAAATTTGATAATATCTAGTGAGTAGTTTTTGTAATTGAACAAAAAATGTAACAAAATGAACAAAATAAAAAAATATCATGCTCAAGAAAGTGTTAAGTATTTTTACTAAATAAAAGACTAGTTTTGTGTTGCACGTAGGTATTGTAATAAAATATTTATATGTTTATTGTATTATTCAATAATTATTATTCTTTTATATAGGCACCAGCCTTTTCTCAAATTAAATTGTATGTCTGAAAAATAAATCAGATTGAACTGGTCGATGTTGGAAAATAATTTTATCTTCACTAAAACGCAAGAAATTAAGGAATTTACAACAGGTTATGGGCCCAGAAGAGTGAAGATTCTTCTAATCAAGTTTTTGAAAAGCAAATAAAAATATAATCTACTGTATTGACAAAAGAAAAACATGAACACGAAATATTTCTTTTGTAAATTAATAGCAAGACTAGAAAGCACAGGTGCAAGTAATTATGAAGCATGGAAATTTAAATTAAATTTATTACTTCGTCATAAAGATCTGGATAAAATTGCGAATGGAAATAAGATAAAGCCATTCGAAACTGATACAGATTATGATGATTGGGTTAAAAAAGACAATGAAGCACAGACAATTATAGGACTGAATGTTGAAGAAAAAATTGCTCTTAAGCTAAGCACTTGTACAACCTCCTATCAAATGATTCAACGTCTAGAAGCATTATATGCAACAAGGCCGACTATTTCACTTGATAACATTCGTTCACAATTTTTTGGCTATAGATTTTGTGTTGTATTGTTGCATGTATTTAAGTGATATCTATGCATAAAACTATTAGTTATCAAGTGAAATAGTCGGCCTTGTTGCATATAATGCTTCTAGACGTTGAATCATTTGATAGGAGGTTGTACAAGTGCTTAGCTTAAGAGCAATTTCTTCTTCAACATTCAGTCCTATAATTGTCTGTGCTTCATTGTCTTTTTTAACCCAATCATCATAATCTGTATCAGTTTCGAATGGCTTTATCTTATTTCCATTCGCAATTTTATCCAGATCTTTATGACGAAGTAATAAATTTAATTTTTTTTTTACTAAGGCTTTTTATTCACAATTTGTCATCACTAATTCTCATAATACAATGTTGCCAACCCTATCATCTTGAACATATCACACATCCCCTTTTCTTAAAATTACAAATATATTGTATTTCAAATTACTTGCAAAAACTAAAATTAGTTGAGATACTTTTTAATAATTTTTAATTTATATAACTTTAATATATTTTATATTCTTTAAACTTTAAGGGAATTTGGTGAGGTCGGCTGCTTCGTCTAACGCTTCCTTCTAATTCCTTTTGATCTCTTCCCGTAGCTTGTTGAACTTGGCTGGGGGCTGGTTTAGGGATTGGTTGGAGATCACGACGATTTCTTCTAATTGATGATCCATCTGCCTCGACTATGTATGATCTTGGCGTTGAATGTTCTCGTACTATTCTTCCTCTCTTTCTTTCGTTGACTAGCCATACTGCTTGACCTTCTTCTAATGGAGATGTTGGACTAACACGATGACTTTTATTATACTGCTTCTCCTGACGTGTTTTTTCATTATCGAATGCCTTCTTTACTCTTTTGTGATCTGGCAATTGAGGATAAAGATATTTTTCATTAACAGTGAACCCATCTCTCAAATTTCGTCCCATTAAAAGTTTTGCTGGTGATACTCCACATGATGGTAACGGAGTATTGCGATAAGCTAACAATCCACGTTGCATGTCATTGGGATTCTTCTTTAGAATCATTTTGGCTGTTTTGATAGCGGCTTCCGCTTGTCCGTTGGATTGAGGGTAAAATGGACTACTAGATACCCATTTAAAATTGTAAGTGGCTGCAAAATTTCGAAATTCCGAACAGTCGAATTGTCTCCCGTTATCACTTCGCACTATTTTTGGTACACCGTATCGCGCAAACATATTTTTTAAAACGTTGATAATGTTCTCACTTCTAATATTATTCAATTGTTCTATTTAAATAAATTTCGAGTAATAGTCCACAACGACCACAAAGTTTCTTCCCTTATACTCGATTGTCGCCCACGGTAATGGTTCAGTTTCTAAACTTAAAAATGGTTCGACACGAGGTTTATTTTCAATATTACACGTTTCACAATTTAGAGCTCGATCTTCTATGTGTTTGTTAATATTTGGCCACCAAACTGTTTCTCGCGCGCGTTGCTTCGATCGCACAATTCCCAGATGACCAGAGTGTAGATTTTCTAGATATTGCTGTCTAAACCTCTTCGGAATCACAATTCGATTGTTGAACATCAGCATTCCATTTACTATTGTAAATTCTGAAGCATGTTTTGCGAAAGGAGTAGTTATGTGATCAAACTTTTTTGGCAAACTATTCTTTGTGTATTCTATTACCTTTTTGATGGAAATGTCTTCTTCTTGGGCCTTGATAATATCTCCTTTAGTTACGTGATTTTCACTGATGAATTCTTCTACTATGCTGTTTATTAATATAGGCTCGCAATCTAAAACATCTGGATCTTCTTGTCCATCATTGGTTGGTGCTCTTGAAAGTGCATCGGCTACTCTTAACTCTTTGCCCGGAATGTATTTTATATTATATCTGAATTTCATCAATCTCATTCTAAATCTTTGTAGACGAGGGGTTAACTCAGATATTGGTTTCTGTCCTAAAATCTGCACTAACGGTTTATGATCCGTATTAATTTCAAAATCTTTTCCTATTAACCACTTTTCCATACGTTCACACGCCCATGTGATGGCTAGTGCCTCCTTCTCTATCTGCGCATATCGTCTTTCGGTAGAACTTAATGATTTTGAACAGAACATAACTGGCTTCCACGTATTATTTTGTTGCTTTTGTTCTAATACACTTCCTAATCCATAACACGAAGCGTCTGCTGATACTCTTGTATCCGCTGTAACATCAAACATTGCTAAAATTGGAGCTCTTGCTATTTCTCTTTTTAGGTTGTTGAATTGTTCTTCATGATCTTTCAACCAAATATATTCATTTTTCTCATTTATCAGTTCTCTTAGTTTCTTAGTTTTCTCTGATGCGTCCGGTAGGAATTTCATTACGTATGTAACAAGTCCTAGGAATTGTCTTATTTGCTTTCTATTTTTTGGTATAGGATATTTTATTATAGCCTCTACTATTTTAATTTTAGGTTTAATACCTTCTTTTGACACCGTATGACCTAAATAATCTATTTCATTCATATTGAATTGGCATTTTTCTAAATTCAATGTTACGTTATGTGATTTCAAAGTTTCTAAAACCTTTTTGATATTTTCATCATGCTCTTTTTGTGTCTGTCCTATAACTAAAGGTGCGGCCTCATGCGAACGCTCGACGCTCATTTCCAGCGACAAATTTGGTCACGTGGTACTATTTTAAATTTCCCGGCATTTCAAAATATTCAGCGACAAGTTGCTGCGTCAAACAGCAGCGTCAACATGGCTTCTTTGCTTGCAGGGACTAAAAATATTAGTATCAAAATTTGACATATAGAACTATAAATCGATTCATCGACGCGGATTTATAATATCAACGTATTCCAGCGCAACAAATATGGAGTGTGTAGATGGAGGATTATAAACGTGAGCTGATTCTAGGTGCAAAAAATAGGGATGGCTCTGTTAAGCGCTAATAGCCCGTTTAGTGAAAAACATCCTGTAATTACTGTTTAAATGATCGAATTACTAATTGAAAAAATAATTTATCAGATTCAAAATGATCAATGAAAAAAGAGCAATAGATTTTAACTGTACAGAATGAAAAATATTGTATAGTAATTTATGCAGCATTCTACTTGAACCAATCAATGCCACGTCGTTTATTCAGCTGAAGCTATCAACATAATATAAATAATATAAAATAATATGAGAAAAATATAATTATGATACTAATAATATGCCTAACCTAGAAAAAAAATTACAAAACTAACTGATTGACGTTGTATTATCAACACTTTTCAAGAATATATTTACTTTTTTTTTTTAAATGTGTAATATTGGTCACATTTCTTATATCATTTGGTAAATTATTATACTCTTTTAATTTGAAATTTTGAACGTGTTGTTCATTAGAGATAACCCTCCTTCTATACACTCCATCCATAGCAACCTGATAGCGACAAAGCTCAACTTGTTCAGCTTTGTCGCTGCATATTTTGAAGTGCTGGGAAATTTAAAATAGTACCACGTGACCAAATTTGTCGCTGGAAACGAGCGTCGATCGTTCGCATGAGGCCGCACCCTAAAGGTGCGATCTCATGCGAACGCTCGACGCTCGTTTCCAGCGACAAATTTGGTCACGTGGTACTATTTCAAATTTCCCGGCATTTCAAAATATTCAGCGACAAAGCTGAACAAGTTGAGCTTTGTTGATATGGATCGAGCGTATAGAAGGAAGGTTATCTCTACTGAACAACACTTTCAAAATGTCAAATTGAAAGAGTATAATAATTTACCAAATGATATAAGAAATGTGACCAATATTACACATTTAAAAAAAAAAGTAAATATATTCTTGAAAAGTGTTGATAATACAACGTCAATCAGTTAGCTTTGTAATTTTTTTTTAGGTTAGGCATATTACTAGTATATTTATGATTATATTTTTGTCATATGATTTCATATTTTTGATATTATATATATTATGTTGATAGCTTCAGCTAAATAAACGAATTATTTATTATTATACGACATGGCGCTGATTGGTCCAAGTTGCATAAAGTGCTATATTATATTTTTCATTCTGTACAGTTAAAAATCTATTTCTTTTCCTTTCATTGACTATTTTGAATCTAATAAATTATTTTTTCAATTGATAATTCGATCATTTAAACAGTAATTACAGGATCTTTTTCACTAAACGGGCTATTTGCGTTTAACAGAGCCATCCTTAGTTTTTGCACCTAGAATCAGCTCACGTTTTTAATCCTCCATCTACACATTCCATATTTGTTGCGCTGGAATACGTTGACTCAATGCATCCGCGTCGATGAATCGATTTATAGTTCTATATGCCAAATTTCGATATTAATATTTTTTAATCCCTGCAAGCAAAGAAGCCATGTTGACGCTGCTGTTTGACGCAGCAACTTGTCGCTGAATATTTTGAAATGCCGGGAAATTTAAAATATTAATAATATTTAAAATAGTACCACATGACCAAATTTGTCGCACCTTTAGGTATAGTGATTTATTTGTGGGCTATACGATATTCTATATATTTTTGAAGTTTTTGCAACCTTCGTAAGCAGTAGAATTTTATATTTGTGCTATTTTATTAATCATTCATCTTCATGAATTAAAATATATACGCAGAATGATGAATATTATTGGTCCTTATTTCCACCTCTTAAAATCGCACTACTTCAGCAAAAGTTTTAATAAAAGGAGATAGCGCTATATGATGCAACATGAGATGGTAAGAGAAAGTGCATGAATTTTCAGGAAGTAGCGCTATTTTAAGAGGTGAGAATATGGACCATTGTTTTTCAATGTAAGACCATGCATAAAATTGTTTCAATTTCCATATTCTTCGCAAAAAATGCCAGGATTAGGTCCAATTTGTAATGAGATCGGACGGAAGGTAAAAATAAGCTGACAAGAAGATTATGTGCCATACCCAGTAATTGGAAAACGGCTTGATTAAGATTTTACATGTTAATTGACAAGATGCAATTTTTCATTGTACTTTTCAATGTGGAAATTCAGTCACAAGTGGAATTTCAATGATATTTGGGCTGCTTTTGTTTGGGCGTCATTTTGACAGGCTTAATGTATCGCGGTAGTTTTTTTGATCTAATGACTTCAATTTTTATTCACTTATTCACCAATTGTTTCTTGGTGATAACTCAAAGATTAATGGCTAGATGCACCGCTCTAGCTTAATTTTGAAGTATCTCTCAAACATGAAGAGTACGTTCCATTAGATGACCGCAACGCGGTTTTTGCTGTTCCACCAGCTCTCGATCGATGTGGCTGATGCTTCAAGTGGAACGATGCAAGGGTCTGTTAAATGTCAAATAAACTGTCAATTTGTGGTTAGGATTGAAAAGTGAATCATTAATAAGATTAAATTAACCTGTAGCAGAAAGGATATATAAATAGAATCAATCCAATGCGTCTGTGTAAGTTAATCGCTCTTAAATAATAAATAAAAATTATAATGAGAAACCATGAAAACATCTGTTATATTGATAATTCCACTCCAATATAAAGTGAGCCATAAGAAAAAAACAATTTTATCGTTTTGACAGCGGATAAAAAGGAAGGTAACTTTTTGCAAGTGATAAAACGTTATTTACCTTTCTCCTAGCAACCAAATCAAAACATTCACTATATTAATGTCATTTGCATTATCTGTCAATGCTTAAACTGCAAAATAAGCAGAATTTGGAATATTTTTGAAGAAAATATAAGAGAAAATATCAAGAAAAGTGTGTCTATAGATACAAAAAACAATGAATCATGTATCTGAAGACAATTTATCGTATTTTGTGAAAACCAGAATTATGTATCAGGAAGAGGTATAACGGTATGTCAAATTTCAAATATTTTGCTAGATTGGACTTCTTAAAGTATGCGGAGAATTGATGAAAATCTTAAAGAATACTTACTGGAATGTGTCAAATGAACGTGAAACGATGTATAATAATTGTACTCTTAATAATTGCACATTTAAATAAACTCTTATAAATAAAATGTCGTTAAATTATCTCGCCGAATTACACTCTAGCATTTTATTTTTCTTGGGATAAATTTCAGTTTGATAACTCAACCTTGTAACCTGACAGCAATTTGACTTGAAAACTGTTCAAAAAATAAAATCACTCCACCTACGGTGTCGTGATTTTATTAGAACAGTTTTCTTGTCAAATTGCTAGGTAACAAGGTTTCGTAAAAACAGAAATTTATCCAGCAAAATAAAAAGCTCTTGTGTAATTACTGTTGACAAATGGAGAATCTTCAATCAATTGACATAAATTGAAATCGAAAGTACAAATTGGAAAGGCATCTTCTCATTTGATTTCAACTTCTTGGCGATTTCTGCAAAAATGAACGCAACTACCGCTTTGACCCACCTTTCAATAGCGGGCGTTGTGAGCTTGAAGTGGTCAAGATCAATGACGTCATCTATGACGTATTTATCATGAATGTCAAGACCGCGATCGTAACTGGCCATAAATATTCTATGATTGATCAAACGCAACCATTGACCATCTACTAATTATTTCGTGTTACTAGAAAATTTTGTTTTGATATACTTACCCAACATGCGAATGATTGCTTTCCGAGACTGAGAGTGGCGACTTTCGCCATGGACAGAGCCGAGAGAATGAAGAGTTCTTCGATGTATCTTCAAACCCATTCTAATGTAGAGGACCATTATCACCAGCATTGGAACTATGGATAAAAAATTTAATAAGACATATTCAATAATCTCTATATGACTATTATTCTGATGTAATATATGAATTATATATTTTATATATATATATATATATATATATATATATATATATATATATATATATATATATATATATATATATATATATATATATATATATATATATATATATATATATATATATATATATATATAGAAGAAGTAATCGTAACCGCAATTAAGTAGAAATTGAAGATTTATTGGGTATTTCGGTTAAGTTTTTTCGGGCAACTTCAAAGAGTCTAATTATTACATTGCCCGAAAAAACTTAACCGAAATACCCAATAAATCTTCAATTTCTATATATATATATATATATATATATATATATATATATATATATATATATATATATATATATATATATATATATATATATATATATATATATATATATATATATATATATATATATTTATATATACATATATCACGTTTTACATTAATTTATTTAGAATATATAAGTCAGTTGCCGAAATTGCAATAAAGATTTTTATTAGAAGTTATTTGTGAGACTATAGCGAGTGTTTTACCTAAATTCCTTATATATTCAAAATGTTTCACCGAGTGCCAACAGCTTCCTCAATTAATTTAAATTTATTTAGAATAAAAATAGGTATGGTTGCTGTATTTATCTACGTTAATTGATTCCTTCAAGATTTGTTTCCTGTAAATTCGATCAGAGTTTATACGAAGAATTCAAAAATTGAAATATTCATGCAAATCATTCATTCCTATTGCCTGCATAAAGATAACAAGAATTTTCCATCTAAACAGAACGAGATAAAAGCATTAATTTTTTGGACATTAAAATAACGCGTTCAAATAACAGCTTATTTTAAAAAAAATTCAGGGAATCGACTCAAAGGATTGATTTGATAAATAAAGAGTTCAACCAACCATGATACAAAAAATAAATTTGCAATTTTTCAATCACACATAAATAAAATTCCAAGTCGTGTTTCGAGCAATGAAGAAATTGTTTCTGAAACTAATTTAGAAACAGATTGCTTTTGCAAATTATTTCTTCCCTGACATCATTAATAAGCTTATCAGCAGGAAACATTATAAATTCCAACTGAAAGAAGCCTATTATCAAGGCTTAGTTATTGAAAAAGATGTTTTCACATTTTCCCTACCCTTCTTAGGGAGCACATCTTACAAAATTAGAAATTTTTTCAAAAATTATAGCATTAAAATATTGTTCAAATCTTTGAGTAATTTGCAGAAGAAGCTTTGCATGAAAATTTTGACACATAAGTCTGGTGTTTATAAATTAAAGTGTGCTAGCTGTAATGCAGCGTACATTGGTCGAACCGGTAGGAAATTCATGACTAGGATCAAAGAGCATCCAAGCTACGCAGGACATTTGGTTGATACGGGACATGATTTTAACATTTTAAAGATCACGAAATTTTACATATCTATAGATATTGTACGTAACTTTAGATTTTTTGGAGATTTTGGAAATAAAAAATTTAATAAAAAATAATAACAAGCTACTTATGCCTTGTTGATCAAACGAATTAAACATCAAAATTACGCAGCGTTTTTATTTATTTTTGCTTTCAATAATTTTGTCATTTTGTCTTTTTATTGCCTTCAAGAATTATTTCGATGCTATTCAATTATATATCTCCATTTTTTACATAGCAGTTTCTATTTTATTCTGCTATTGCTCTACTAGAAATTATTTAACCATTTATAAGCTTTATAAGTCCTTAATTTGAATCCTGAATTTCATAGTGTGAGTATACTATTATTAAAATTACATTTTATTTGTTTGAAATTTGAAATTTAAGTATTTATGTAACTACTTTGTAGTCTCTCGGTTCTGATAATGGCTACTCAGTTAATACGAGCCTGGCTACAATATATTGAAATGTAAAGATAGAAATAATTCAATATTTCTGTTTCGGATAATACTTTTCTAAAACCCCACAGACAAGTTTTTCAAAGTAAAAATAAAAATATAGCGCTTTTATGAAATGTAAAATTATTTTGTCTTTCTAGTACAATTATAGAAAAATTTGTTTTTCTAGAATAAAAAATTATAACGAGTAAGAAAATAAAAAATATAATTACCAATAAAAAAAATTATAGTGCTAATTTCTGAGATGGGTAAATTATCAGGTAATGTTAGCATTCCACAGAAAGCACTCTCATTGACAATATTTCCACTTCCTGCAGGGAAATCCAGATAGTTGACGGTGGTAAAGACTGCAAAGGGTATTGCTGACAGAAATGCTACTACCCACAGTACAGCAATTATTCGAACTGCCCTCTGGAAACCACTCATTGCGTACAAATGCAAGGGATGGCATATGGCGAGATAACGTTCCATGGAGAATGCGACGATAGTAAGGACTGACACATAGGATGCCCTGAAACAAAAAACATATTTCAATTCTACTTAAAGAGACATCAGAGATAAAGAAAAGTGCTACAGTACTTGAGTGAAATTCTAGAAACTAAGTTTTAATATTTTAAAGTAGATGTCACAAATTAATTGTGACAAAGTCTATGCTACGGAGCAATTAGAATACAAAAATTCTGAAACATTCATTTATTTGTTCTACAAAATTTCAAATCTAAGAATCGGTTTTGACACCATCATCTCAGATCGGGAAGCAACTGTATACACGTGTTTCGTCCTTATTAGGACTTATCAGTACAGTATAGCCATAACCCAAGGTATCTTGGGTTCTTGGCGTTACAGGAAACAAATCTCGAAGGAATCAATTAACGTAGACAAATACAGCGACCATACCTATTTTTATTCTAAATAAATTAATGTAGAACGTGAATCCTCTAATATAATTTATTTTCAAATAGATATTTTAGCATGAAAGCAAATTAACGATATTACTACCGAGTACAAAAGAAGTATGTACACCTGAGACTATACACGTGTATACAGTTGCTTCCCGATCTGAGATGATGTATATATTATTATATATTATTGATCCATCGTCAATATCTCTCGGTAATGATAATCATGAAATAATTTTGAAAGTGTTTGAAGGCATGTTGTTTGGGAATGGCCCAACACCGAAGGCGAAGAATTTTTAGCATAAAAACAAAGCGCTCAAAGAAATTGTAAGAATTATGAGTATTTTATTAACGATCGAAAGATATTAGGCTAGATTTTTTTTTAACAATTCTAACTAAATTATCATTTATTATACCATAAGTAGTTGAAGTATTATCGATTATTTTTGTGGTGCTATCACGAATGTTTATTGTGTTTACGTTTGAATACCACGACTGTGCAGCACGAGTGATATTCACAAGCAAAATTTCTACGCGTTCAAATACCCACTGATATGCATCGTTTCTATGGCGATTTAGCATTTTTAACATTGCTATAAATACTACGAATAGAATAGTCAGTCTAATTCTATAAGGGAATGGTTGAGAAGCAATAATTTTCAAGTACCACGTGACTGGTTAGTGACCCATTCCTCCTATTTTTCGTATTCTATAAAATCAAATTATTTTGTGTTAGCATTATTATTCTTTCTTCAATAAACAACTTGTAGAACACCAAGATGTTCTCGTTTTCCATAACACCGCAGGGGACGTCCCGCTTCTACAGAAAAAATGAATGGTCACATTATGCATATCCCTAGGAGTTAGATTTGTGGAATTGAAGTATTCATGCCATTTTCCCATTTTATGCTGCAAATTAAATCGTCAGCATGATCTTTTTTTTTTAAATTTAAGAATAATATAGAATTGTTATCAACTGATAAATATTCCCTTGATTTGTTTATAAATCTAAATTACTAGAAATTATATACGTAATTTCATAAATGCTGATGAAATGAACTGCATTATTCAAACAAAAAATTTATCTAATTATATATTTACATGCATATTATAGTTACTTACTGTTTCAAATTTTGTAATTCAAGGTTCCTACCAAGCCAGAGTTGGTAAAGATTCCCATTTAGCAATGTCATAACTAGTCGTACGTCGAAATATACGCGAAATAACAGAAATTTTCACAAATATTCTGCTAGATATATAAAATTTCCAACCACGCCTGTCGAAATTAGAAGTATAATACAAGGGTACGTTGGTTTCAAGTAAGTATAGTTCGAGGTGAAAACTCAAGTAAATTGTACATTTAGCGTCTAATTCATGTTGAAAGTTCAGCAATGTCGTTAATTTTACAAAAGTTAATAAGGTTGCTAATGTACTATTTATAGAATACAGAAAATTAGTCTACGGTTAAGGAAGTTGCTTAGTTTATAAATTTTAGCAATGTTGCCACTGAACCATCATACTAACAATAATCTTATAGAATCTATTCACATCGTCTGTAAGTAAATAAAATAGCACGATTGTGCGACAATGTACCTACTTATGTTCTTATAATCGTTTATTAAGTACAATTTACTATTTTAATTAAATCAGTGAGATCTATTGTATTCTGTAGCTAGATATCACTTTACTTTATATTTACAATCAAATTGAGAAAATTTTTATCAAATGAGACGAATTCTATATTATTTTTAAATGAAAAAAAAATCATGCAACACAAAATGACAAAATGGCATGAATACTTTAATTTCCCAAATCTAGCTCCTAAAGATATGCATGCATTTACCTATATTAATAACATGTCTATAAGTGAGTGGGAACGTAATTTTCTTTAATACTTTCGCGCAAATGGGGTTAAACTTTCCGTAGAAGTACGTCTGATACATATTTCTTGGTAATCTATGTTTTTGAAATGATTATTCCTCATTTCAAACGGATTACTTTTATCATGTGAGTATTTATTTTCCAGTTTCAATTCTTTTCTACACATATAAATTGAAAATTAGGATTCAATTTAATAGTAATTACAATGACATACCGTTGTCCTCCTTGTGCATTTATAGTATTCTATTCGAATAAAAATCCCACAGGACTCGTCATGGTTAACATTTAGCAAATGCTATCTCATGTCTTGTCAAAATTAGCAATGTTATGCAAAATGCTTAATGTTTTAACCATGTTGAAGTTATAGAATATGAAAAATAGGAGAATTGATTATCTAACCAGTCACGTAGTATTTAGCAATGATTGCTTCTCAACCATTCCCTTAAAGAATTATACTGGAAATCGTTTTTATTCTTTAGATTTAGTACAGTGGTTATTAAGATCTTAAGATAATCTTTAATTAGGCTAACAAACCAATCTTCAATAACATTTATTTTCTCCTCATTTGAACGAATGTTATGTCTTTTCAAAAACAGTATTCCTTTAGATATTTTTCCTCCGCATTTTACAGAATATTTTGTGATTTAGTTAGTAGTAAAAATAGTTCTTATTGTTTTGTCTTGTTGTGAATAATTTACAAGTAGTATTCCATCTTTGTCCCAAAATACAGGAACAAGAACTTTTCCTACTAATTTCTCCAAGCGAAACTCCTTGGATCAAAGTGAGCTAGCATTTTCCTACATTTTCGACTCTCTTTTTCTTATTTCTGGATCATAACGATAAACCCAAACTTCAATCCTAATCATCATACGATCAAAAAAATTGAATGAATCTTATTCAAAATGACTAAAAATCAATATATTTGTTGTAATCCTCAGTCGTTTTTGATTTATGTTCAGAAATGTTGAGATGATAATTCCTTCATAACTAAATCAAAATGGACAATGTGAAACATTCGTTCGTAAGAAATTTTCAGTCTTTGCTATATATGTTTCAGCCAAATTCATCGATCTTTCAAAATAATTTCCTGTTGTTTCGCTTCTAAAACCCGCAACTCAATTTCTCACAGTGGTGTAAGGAGGACATTATTTCCTCAATGTAATTAAGCATGTCAGAATGAGTTTCTTTCACGGACAGTTCTTTCAAAAAATTTAGTGTTCAGATCGACCATATTTTATTCAGAAATTCACAAAAAAGTGGTACTTGGAAGTGTGCTTCGCCACCCATTATAACGAGTGGTGGATATAATTTGTGTCCATGTCCCATCAATTGAGATTTATCTTACATCATGCTACTTTTAACAGTTTTACAACTATACATTTAGTTGATTATGAACGTTCGAGTTTACTATTATTGAACATCACTGACAGGACTTCGAAGCTACTTATTCAAATCCTATCCTGAAATATAAACAATTATTTAAGGAGAAATGAATTTCTCATGATTTTCAATAATAGCCTTCCTAGTCAAGAATCCGTTGAGATCTATTGAAAAATAAATTCCGAAAGTCATTTTCTGGTTCTCTTGGAGTTGCTCGACTTATTTTTGAGTATATTCATAATAAGACAAGAAAATAGCGTCCGGTTTCTATCTCATGAAATTGACATTTGCAAAAAAAAAAACATAAGAAGTTTAAATTTTTATAGAAATTATATTTTGAAAACTGATGCTTGTAGAAAATTGATTTTTTCCCCATTCCCTTATTACTTTTTATTGTGATCTCATATTGGACTAAAGAATATAACTGCATTTGAAATTAATCTGAGGGTTCAGATTGTTCCGTCATTAAGTTTTCGCTGGAGACATCCTGTTCTACTTCGATACTTTTCTTTGTACCACGCTACCATGCGAAGCTAACTTTTCAAATACAGAGCTTTTTCATTATCATCTTCTTTCACATGAAGGGATAGCTAAATTTTGCAACTAACCAATAACTATCATTACCTATACAAATTGAGTGAAAATATTATAAACCATACTTATACTAATAAAGCAGATATTTGATAGTATATTATGTAACATGTTTTATAATCGTTTTTTTTAGGCACGAGTGAAGCGAGTGTTTAAAGAAACGCGTGCCTAAAAAGTTTCTAGAACATGTAACATACTGTCACAAATTATTTTGTGATTAATTTTTATAACAAGTTACAGTGTGAATATTCAATTTATAAACTCGTACAAACACAATATCGCTCACAGTTACTCGTACTGAATGACTTCCCTCTCCTAGTGCTCAAGAGCTGATAGACACTTTAGGGTAGGTATTTGAGGCACCTTGAAAATTTGTATAATACTTCTCTTGTTATGTCTGATCACTAAAACGCAGACCTGGCTGAAGGATAGTGGGGCTTAACAGAGCATTGAGCTTTCAAATTCGCGAATTCTCAATCGCAAAAAATATTTCTTAGGCATTTTGATATTTTGATACCATCAAGTTTAGTATTTGATAAATTGAAAAATTGAGAAGCCAGATCATTTGGTTGGGTCTAAAGTTTTGCCAGGTGGTTCCAAAATTATGTCTTATGAATATCAAAAAAATGTATTTGAGGCACATTGAAATTTGGACAGAATAATATTAGTACTCAGAAAAACATATTTCCAAAAAGACAGGTCGTTTTTGTGGAACATTCTACCTGCCAGGCAATCAAGAATGTTATACATGAGTGCGAGTGAGTAGCAGTTATAGATTAGTAGAAGTGGGAGCTAGAGCGAGCCTTGGCAAGGTTTCCAAATACTATGTGAAATCGGTACAGTAATTATTGACATTATACAGATCATTGTTATTTATCGTCAGTATTTGTTACTTCTTTATCATTAGCGAAGTTTTTATCAGAGCTTGAATATTATATTTCTTCCGAGTCTTCTGCATTATCTGGAAATAATAATACATTCATATTCAGTGACTAATAAAGCTAAAAATGCAATTACGAGAAAAAAAAATTGGTAAATCCTACCTGTACATTTTCCATAGATATTTTCGGGTCTCTTATCAACAATAGCAGCAATAATGCAGAAGAATCAAGAGGAATAGAGTATTCAAGCTCAGATGAAGATTCTGCTGATGTTGAGGAAGCAATAAATACTGACGATGAATAACAATTATCTGAATAATTGGTTCATTTTCCTCAATTTTATTAGGTGATTTTATTTTTGTATCCATTCATTCGTTCATTCCGTTATATTTTATTACAATTGATAAAGAAAAATTTAATTAAAGTTAGCAGAGAATAAATGAAAGAAATATTTTGTTTTGTGTATCAAAGACAAGTACATCATATCTTTTTCATTTTATGTTAAATATATAAAAATTCTTACTAAAATTAAAAATACTAGTTGTGAGAATATTTTAACTAGGTACTCAGAATTTTTTCTAACTGCATGCTTACTATGAGTGACGGGGTCTTGCAATCGCATCGCAGCTTGTTACCACTCATTGTTGGCAGGGGTGGCCTCGATCTCGGCACCAAGCTTCCTGGATCTTTAATCCCCTACTCGAACTCGACACTATGCTATGGATTAGGATTTGTGACTCATTCGTTCTACCTGAGTGAGATTCTCTGGACACATGCGATTTTATATTAATAACAAACCAGCAATTTAGCCGTACTTTTATACGAATCTAATCACACGTGTGACATCAACAACTCAAAAGTCCTGCATATCGTAGTCAAAATAATTTGTTGCCATTTGATGCAAGAAATTCCAATGTCAAGAATACCTAAAAAAATTGAATGTTCTATACATATTTATATGTTTTTGTAATAATGTAGGTATGTACGGACAATGTATAAATAAGTCTTTTTTTAATATTTTTTTTTCTTCTGAAGTTTCATTAAATATTATTTTTGATACAAATTAATTTTAAAATAAAATATAAAGACTCATAGAACCAAATGTTGCTGGTAGATCGTGGATTTATTTGAAAATTGACAGTGTCGAGTTCATGTGCGTCCCGCGCTTATCGGATTGGCATCGGTACCGACTTCATGTACTCGTTGCCGAATTCTAGTACAGCTCTACCAATTCACGCTCTCTCTCACACTTCTACTCACCTATAGCTGCTACTCACTCGCACTCACAGAATGTTCCACAAAAACGACCTGTCTTTTTGGAAATATGTTTTTCTGAGTACTAATATTATTCTGTCCAAATTTCAATGTGCCTCAAATATATTTTTTTGATATTCATGAAACACACTTTTGGAACCACCTGTCAAAACTCTAGACCCAACCAAATGATCTGACTTCTTAATTTTTCAATTCATCAAATACTACATTTAATGGTGTCAGAATCTCAAAATGCTTCAAAAATATTTTTTGCGATTGAAAATTTGCGAAGTTGAGAGCTCAATGCTCCGTTGAGCCCCACTATCCTCCAGTCAGGTCTGCGTTTTGATAATCAAACATAACAAAAGAAGTTTTATACAAATTTTCCCAGTGCCTCAAATATCTACCCGAAAATGTCTATCAGCTCTCGGTCTATAGCTCACGCTCTTTGTATACCCAATCCAACAATGGGTCAACATTCAAAAGTCTAACAATTGATGCCTGGCAACCACCGAACATCTAGTAACCGTAGGCTGTCAATCATGTCCAATAATTAAACATCAACTTGGTCAATATTAACTAGGATATTAACAGTTTCAATAAATTATTGGCTGAATAGCGAGTTAAAATAAATAATAATGTGAACTAATTACTTAAAATATTTCACATTTGTGAGACTGCTCCTCCATCATGATTCGTTCTCGGCGAACTAAGAATCTCGTCCTTGACATGACCACAACCTGTTTCCATGAACGACTTTTGGTTTGACATTTCTGCCTATCCGTATCCGGAATTGTTGGAATGACAATCTAGCAGTTCAAATACCCCCGCCACAACAAGACACTGATACTACAGAAGTAGATAAACAAGGCCGATTCTGGACCAGATAACGATCTAAGATTTCAAAGATAACGCGAGCAGTGACGTTATCTAAACAGCGGTGACGTTATCAGAACATTTACCAGTGGCGCCATCTCTTGAGCAGTGGTGAGTGGCGCCACCTATCATCCAACAGACTAACTAGCATTGAATGGAAAAGATTTTTATTTCTTTTTTGCGTGTGGCGCCATCTATTGTTCACTGGACGAACTACTAATTGATGTGATAGATCTCTGAACTATGAACACATTTTACCACTAACGTCATCTCTTGGGATGTGTTGTGATGAGCGGTGCCACCTATCATCCAACAAACTAACTAGCGTTAAATGGAAAAGATTTTTCTTTTTTTGCGTGTGGTACCATCTATTGCCACTAGATGAACTACTAATTGATGTGATAGATCTCTGTATCATGAATGACAATAATAACGTTATTCACACATTCTACCACTAATGTCATCTCTTGGGATGTGTGATGAGTGGTACCATCTATCATCCAACAGACTAACTAACGTTAAATACAAAGATTTCTTTTTTTTTGTGTGTGGCGCTACCTTTTGTCCACTAGACGAACTACTAATAAATTCATAATAATTGAGTATATGAATTTTTCCAATTTCTTGATCATAAATTTGCAGATTCAATAATTTATTTTTGATAAGCGGACTTGCATCACTTGTGATCCCATTTTTTGGGGTTATCAATGTCTTATTTGCATATGTAGAAAAATTTTTGCATACTAAATTTAGTATGAGTTTGAAACTCCAAGTGATACAAACTATTCAGTTTTTTCATCATTATATCTTCCAAGAAAAAAAAACTATTATCTATAAATGACAAAAATGGTTAGTAATTTCAATTAATTTTTCAAGAAGAATTTTTTTAAAATATTTATTTACAGCATTTGAAGGAAAATACTGACAACAATATGAAGAAAAGAAAGTATCCACTTCATACAAAACCATCTTGCAAGCATATCAATCAAAATGATGCATTGGCAACAAAAACAAAAAGAAAAAGTAATATGAATAAGAATAAAGAAATATTAAATGAACTTCCTCTCCTTGAGAATAATGCAGAACAAGCAGAAGCAGGAGCAGAAGTCGCTGAAGAAGAAGTAGCGGAGGGTCTATATGAATTTGACTTAGCACTCTCTAGAGGTTTCGTCAAATCTAAATTGATTATGGAACATAGAGTTTTGCTAAATAAGAATATTTGAATACACATTGGATTTGATCCAACAGACAATTTAGAAACTATTATTAGAATATACAATAGTAGAATTGAGAAGTTCATCGATTTTAAACGACTTGAGTGGTATGAGTTTCTCAGGTGCTATAATATTATTATAGGATTTATGAGAGTGCTTTCAGTTGTTGAATCATATTCGATTTCAAATCATAAATTATTATTTGATGTTATAGAAAATGATAAAATTATGATAATTGAATCACAGAATGATCAAATTTATTTAAGTGATACATCTATTTACAATATATTCAAAAATACTAATCACTTAGATGACATCATCAATTATTTAGAATCGTTAAATTTCTTGGATTATTATTTGAGTGTAATGCGACAAGCATCCTCTTGTGATGGCAATATTTACACAAATATTAATAATATTATTGATGTAACAAATAATGTTTATAATTTAGCATTGAAAGAAATAATATTAATTTATAATAATGTAATCTTAGCGTCAATTGAAATTATTACAACTACTCAAAAAAAATTGGCTAAACAATCAGAATAATGAATAATAATAAATTATATTTATGATTATGGAAAATAAAAAGTATATGTATAAATATAAATATTTTTGTTAACAAAAAAAAAAAAATCATTGAATGAATGAATATCTCTATAAGTTATTCTTTTTTTATTTCATTTATAGGAATATTTTTGATGATACATTTCAAATTCGGTCTTACAAGACTGACAGTTTTCAATGTTAGGTGGTGGTCCATCAACATGGATATGATGGATTGGTAGATTCGTATGCTCCACACATGGTAATCTCAATATAACTTTAGGATGTAATTTATACTCTAGCGGAAGTCTTCTCCAAATTTGCAATAGATTCATTCCACTAAATGACTCCAATATTAGATCAAATTTCTCCTTACTTATTTTTTTGCAAATCCAGTGCCAACCTAACTTAACTTGACATTAAAATTCACTGTTATGTAAATTGTCAATTGTAGTGAAACGTTGTGTGGAAATATATATCCAAGTGTATCTTTGCAATCATGGTTCTATTTATTTAACTCGTCTAACCTCGTAATCCGAGACCGCAGTCAAACATTTTATAACCATCGTTCAAACATTTTATAACCGATCCCTTCCAGTCTCTCTGCAATTTGGGACACTTTCCTCTTCTTCTTCTGGGGTTGTAGAACTTCACCCTATTGCCTTGTTGGAACCTGGGACCGTATGCTCGTAGGTCATATCGGGCCTTCATTCTGTCGCAGGCAGCTTGTATGTTCTCCCGTGCAAACTCATGGACGCTCCACAAATTGCTTTGAAGATGGCTGACCCATTCCGGCAACTGTTGCTCGTTGTCTTCAGGTGGACGTCTAACAATCAGATCAACCGATAACCGCAGCTCTCGACCCATCATCAACTTGGCTGGAGAGTACTGAGTGGATTCATTGACTGCCGACCTGTACGCTAGTAGGCACAGGTGAATCTTTTTATCCCAATCACCATGATGCTCGTTGACGAATTTTGACAGATAATCCAGAATTGTTTTGTTGAAACGTTTTACCATGCTATCAGACTATGTAGTCCAGTCAAAATAGAGTAAAATAGGAAAAATAGGAGAACTAACTTATGTATTACCAATTGTTTCAGAAATGTCATGAGGAAGGTCTCCTTATCGAAATATAATAGCCAAAAATGGAATCACCATGCTGTAGGGGGGAGGGGGATATTCAAAGATCCGTTTTCAAAGTATTTTGCCCATAACTCAAAAACGGTTTTTCCTAGCCCAAAATTTTTGAGATTAAATTGATCAAATAAATATCGTTAGTCTCAAAATATTAAAAAGTAAGACTTCATAGTTCGAACCATAGTTAATAAGTACAGATTTAGCAAACTACTTTTGAGTGAAATGATGTAGAGCTAGAACAAACATCCCAAATTAACACAATGTAACTTGTGTATCTGACTTTATGCTTTGTATTTCAATCAAATTTGATTGAGCATTTGAAATGAGGTCCTAAGTTATTTATTTGAAAAAATACATAAATAAGATATGTATCAATCACGACTCGATACATGTACTTTTAGTTTTTGTGAGGAGTACGCCACAGAGTATATTATAATTTAGTGAAAATTTTACTGATTTCTCCTGTGAAGACAGCTGACATAGGATATTAGAATAAGTCAAATTGATCACTATTTATACTATCAATCAGTCTGAAGATTATTGTTAATAAGATGGTTCAGTGGCAACATTGCTAAAATTTATAAACTAAGCAACTTCTTTAACCATAGATCAATTTTCTGTATTCTATAAGTAGTATGTTAGCAACCTTGTTAACTTTTGTAAAACTAACGAAATTGCTGAATGAACATGAATTAGATGCTAAATGCATAATACCTGAGTTTTCACTTCGAAAGACAGATGAGACAGTATGGCAAATCAGAACTTAGGAGAAATTAGAAGAGGAGACCAAGACGAACTTGGAAGAATACCGTTGAGTAAATTCTAACTCAGGGGAACAAAAAAAGGAACTTTGCCAAGCATCTAGCAATGTACAAAGAAGGATATGACACGCTGTTTTGCTGAATTCGAGTTCAATTTAAACTATACATTTTTATTATCTTGCAAGATAATTTTAATTCATTGAATTTTTATGATTGAATTGTACAAAATGGAAATTCGGAGCTATCTTCTGGTACAAGAAGACTGGATTATACAGGGTGTATCTATACCTAGGTATGTAACAAACTTTAATGGTATATAGTATTTGGCTTATTAATCATGAATCAAAAATATTTTCTACAAAATTAGTAAAATCAACAATACTTAGCAGAACATGGAAATTTTAGGTACCTCTTTTTCATATTTATATGCAATGTTCATAAACGTAGTCTATTTTAATAAATTCAATTAACTTGTAATTGAGTAACAGTTGCAGCAGAATAATAAAAATAAATTTTTATCTTTAATACTCACACATGCAAGTAAATAAGAGAATCACAAGAAACTCTTCTATTTAATTTAAAAATTGTTCAAAATTCCCACCGATCACTGCAACACACAATGTAGCACGTTGTATAATAAAAACGGCACAAGCATACCGCTTGTGCCGTTTTTATTATACAACGTATTTGGTTTGTCTTACTGCGCTGTTTTCAATACGTTGTTGCAGGACTACCGCGTTCTATCCGCCGACCTTCATACACGTTACTTAAATGTTCCCTAACATTTCTAATATAATGCGGAGGATCACCATCGTGTTGAAACCATGCATGCTGCCTGACATTTGGTGGAATGTCTTCCCACAATTCTGGAAGAGTGTTTTGAAGAAACTCTAAATAGTGATTGTCATTCATTCTGTTAAGTAAAATGTGTGGATCAATTATTGATCCATTGACTATTCCAGCCAAAATGTTTACAGAAAAACGATGCTGGAAATTGCTTGTTTGAACAACATGAGGATTTTTTTGTGACCAACAATGGGAATTATGGAAATTATAAATTCCACTTCGAATAAGAATAGCCTCGTCGAAAAAAATAATATTTAAGACAGAATTTTCATATCGAGCAACATGCTCGATATGAAAATTTTACATGCTGTAGAAGCCATTCGGAGAACATTACTCACTGGGGATGTTCAGGGTGTGTCAGATGTTGGACAGGTTGAAAATGAAAAGGATGGTATCTTTGATCTCTAAGACTTCTCCACACAGACATATGAGATACGATATGACTATAGAGTGGCGCATCGCGCGCTTATGTACGTTATTGGTAGGAAGCCATCTTTGATACAATCTACAGCAGGTTGCAGCATTCGCTTACTAAATATTGTGCTTATTTGCACCTTTGAGTTTATTAGATATGTATTGCTGACGTTAATTCTCTTCTTCATAACTTCTTTCTGTTCAAAAATTGTCGTTATCTTATTTTAGAATTGTTGGATTTTTTGGAGAATGATTTTATATCCGTATTCAAAGATGCGATTATTTTTGTATGTTTGGTAATTGATTAATTGACTGACTTCGGGACTATTTTCAGGCATCTCTTTCAAATTATCTCAGAAAAAAGGCATTGAACCAGGTAGAAGTATCTTCGTATTACTATTTATTATATAACATTCTCTGGTGCAAAATACTCGGAGCAAATTAGTAGTACACGATGCGCCAATCTATAGTTTTAATTTATCATGGAAATAATCACCAAATTATACAGTTCGAGAATAAACAGATATCATCATATCCATCAGTAAATATTTTATTATAATAAAATTACGGCTATTGCATCACACCAAGAGTTGAATATATTGTAACGAATTTAAGTCTATAAATTAGTCATTTCGGCTTTACTGGTGCTTAGAATTATTGTGAAAATATTTTACATCAAGAAATAGAAGCGAATATATTTGTTTTCTAGAAAATTGCTGGTACCTTCTAGCGTTTTCTAGAAAAGCCTGGACGTTTGCGGGAAAAATGTAGTGGGGAGAGACCCACGGTATATTGGCAACTGAAATTACCGTTGGTGGCAGCACTGTGTTTGAAAAATGATGGATCAAAAGTGGCTTACGGCATGTTTGTAATCTGTTTACAATGTAAATACGTTGATATTCAGCAAAGAAATATTCGTACTTCGTTGAATGATTCAATTCAGTTTCAATTGTGCGAGGAAGTAAAGACTTTCTTCTTTTATAGCATTTAGCTTTTTCTTTTAAAATATTTTTATTTATATATGAATTTTAGTTGTAACTGGAAGACTAAATGAGGTTATGAAATTCATAGCTTCAAAGAAAATGATATTACAAGGAAGTATTTATGACATTTTTGTATTGTACATTTCAGCTTTCAGCTTTCCCTGTACGAATTTTTGTAATCCGCATAGCTTGTTTATAAATTGGATCGTAGTCTCCAAATTTATTTATTACCGACACTTTCCTTTTTCCCTTTTAGGAAATTTATGAAAACTCAAATCAACAATTCAACTGAATTTGGAATAACATCTATAAACACAACAATTTTTAACATTTCTTCGTTTAGATTCCATATTTTGAAGAATAAAATCTTGAGAAAGACTAATTTCAGTATAGCAATGAGGTTATGTAATTCAAAAATAAAGTCGGAAGCTAAGTATTTTTCATTGAAATAATTGCAACAATCCAATACGAACTATTGTAGTATAAATTTTCATATAAACAACCTCAAAAAAGCCATTAAATATTTCTAACAAAGCTATTAACATAACATATGATCATATGGAAATTAAGGTTGATCCCACTTTACAATATAGTTCCGCTTATAACCGCTAGGTGGCTACAAGTTAATTTCAGTTATCAATATATGTGACTGACTCAACGAGGAGATTTTTGATTTTGGCTCAGAGACCTTATAATATGGACTGCTAGTGTTTGAAATAAATTGTGTAATTCAAAATAAATCAATGTTGACATAAATAATTAAAGTCATGTTATAGTGTAGTCTAATAATCTTTAGTTTAAATTATAATTAGTTATTAGAAATAATGTTAGTTATCTAATTTATTATTTCAACAAATTATAAGAATAAATAGTAGTGTTTAGTAGCTTCTGCTCCCTAAATTAAAATAAATAACATTACAATATAATATGAATTAGACTCCCATGTAAAAATGTTATATTTGGAAGGACATAAGATGAATTTCGGTGAATTATTTCAGATTTTTTAAGTACATTGACATATAATTTCAAAATATTGACAAATGACGTAACACCTCGAAGTTGAGTTTTTTAAATACTATGCAGCGTTTTTATAAAAAATTAGAGATATGCAACAGGCGTATAGCTGGAAGCTTCATTTTACTATAATATGAATGCAAATGATACTTCAATGCTTGGTTGCTCGAATCTGTTCATTGATTCACCAACAATTTGATTGAATTTTGTTCGACATTAATCAGTTCTAAGCTGATGTTTGCGTTCAATATTCTCATTTTATAGTGAGACATGGGATGAGGTTTATAATTACGAATTTGCTTGGGAAATAGACTTCGAAAGTATTGGAAAGCTATTAATGAATGGATATTCAAAATACAAGTGTGGATATTTGAGATACAAGTGTGGAAAGTTATTTTTTAATGCAATTTGATATGGATATTTGATCTTTCGTAAATGTCACTTTGACGGCTTGTATTGGTAACTAAGTAACTGAGAAAATGTTAATGGAAATTTTATTTGAAATATAAAGCTCAAAATGTCCAAAAGTGATTAAAGTGTTGTGGGTGAGTTTCAGAATGTCCCCCAGATATTTAAAACATTGATAATTAGAACTGATCGACTCTCTCACGCAAATCCTAAAATTAAAGAGTACAATAATAATTTTTTCTACAGTCATTCCGCACGTTCAGAGGTTCCTAAGAAAGCCGCGTGGCGTCGCGAGAAAACTTTTTCATTACTGTCATAATTGTGATTCTTCTTGATTTTCTTTTAATTCCTCTTCAAAATGGAGTTAATATGAGTAATTTTATCAACATTTGATGAATTAGAATGAGATCAATGCAGCAAATTCTTTCTCAGAAAACAGTATATTTTGATTATAGATATTAAAATAGCATTCGTCACACGTGCGAATCGATCATACCATGCTCATGTGAATTCTGCCACTCGACTTCGTCTTTTGGCTGAATTATTCACATTTGCATGGAGTGATCTCCATTCCGCACTTGTATCGGAATATACTACTATCTCATAACTTTCTATGGAAGTCTATTTTTTATAATGGAAGTGATGAAAAAAACTGTCACTTTTTACACGACCGTAGATGAAAATATTTTTCGACCGACTGAATGCCTTTAAAGTACGAGTGTGTGCTGGAATAAATATTAAATTCTATCCATATTTAATATCAGGTGGAGCTTGATATCAAAAGATAATTCAAAACGTTTTCTCATGAGATATTACGGAACAGGTATTTCTAAATTATGGAAGAGCGTAAAGACTTATATATATATAGACGGAATATTAAAATATAGAAGGATTTTCAAGCAGCATTTCAATGATAAAAATTATAGAAATGAAAATTATTCTAGAATAAGATCAAACATCCTTAGTTTTCGGGACATGTAATCTCTTAGAAGTTGACTTGAGATGAAAAGTTGTATACATAACAGAAAAAAACAGAAAAAAATCTATTCAAAAATGGAAAAATCCAATACAATCCTTACTAATATTATAAATGCGAAAGTCACTCTGTCTGTCTCTCTGTTACGCTTTCACGCCTAAACCACTCAACCGTTTTTAATGAAATTTGGTACAGAGATGAACTAGAAAGGACATAGGCTACCTTTTATTGCGAGGGGGTTAAAATAGGGGTTGATAGTATGTATGGAGTTTCGTCATTTTCGAAGATAAAACCATGAAATTTGGTATTCAGGCTTCAGGCACTTAATAATAAGTGAACAAACATTTCTTCCAGCGTTTTTGTGATTTCGGCCTACATGGGGATGAAATAGGAGATGAAAGTTTGTATTGAAATCCAAGCGCCTGCGCAGCGTGGCCTGGTAGGAGAAATATCACTGAATGTGGCTACCCGAACGGCCAGTCACGTTAGGGCAGGCGAGAGCGAATATTGAAAATGAAGGAGTTGTTTCGTAATCCATAGTTCTTTTAACTTTTTACTTTGATTAAATTTATAAGTAAAATAAATTGTAAATAGTTATAGCGGTTATTTTAATATTATAAATGCGAAAGTCACTCTGTCTGCCTTTCTGTTACGCTTTCATGCCTAAACCACTCAACCGTTTTTGATGAAATTTGGCACAGAGATAAACTAGAGCTTGAGAAAGGACATCGGCTACTTTTTATTGCGAGGGGGTTAAAATGGGGGATGATAGTATGTATGGAAGTTCGCCATTTTCAAAGATAAAACCATGAAATTTTGTATTCAGGCATCAGGCACTTGATAATAAGTGAACAAACATTTCTTTCAGCGTTTTTGTGATTTCGACCAGCATGCGGATGAAATAGGAGATGAAAGTTCGTATTGAAATCCAAGTGCCTGTGCAGCGAACAGTGTGTTTGTTTATTATTTGCAAAATAAGTATCCTAAAAAATTGAAAATGCTGCCCAAAATAACTATTCCACGCGGACGAAGTCGCGGGAAAAAGCTAGTATATCTATACGTAGTAAGAGTTCCTTTTTTTTAACAATTGGTATCATTATTACCTTTTGGATTTTCTTGCATTATTTTGTTAAACGCAGATTGAAGGCTCGTCTGTTGAGACGCTCTAGTTTATTGGCGCGCTGTACGTCGGATTTTGTAAGGCTAGATCGATCTTGTTAGGCCTTTTGGACGACGTGGACTAGACCCTGTTGATATTTGTGATCGGCACAGGCGTATAGGCGTCATATTGCTTGTCAAGTTTTTCCTTGTGAGGGCGTGCTGCCGTCCAAGACGCTTAGTATTTTTAATTCAGTTTATTTGCTTGTGCACTTTTTTTAGCTAACCTGTTTTCAATAGTAGAGCCATAATTTATTATAAGTTTTTTTTTGTTTAAATTTTAATAGTTTCATTGGTCTTGGACTCGGTTTTTTCATATATTATTCACAAACTTTAATTGTTATTAAAATTACTGAGTTAAATCCAATAATTTGTTTCACTTATTGTTTGATGGAAAGTGTGGAGCCCTACCGCTTTTTTTTTCAGCCTTAGGTGACACAGTCCCTGTTTGAAAATATATTTTGTATGGTAACTGTTGTACTGCCAGGTCGATCACTTGGTGGGTGCAAAAGGTCATCGTTCGATCGCGTTGTCTCGTATTCCATCATCCAACCCAACATCTTGTTTTCCAGGCACTTTCGTGGCTGTGTGCTCTTTGGACGAATTTACAATTACGTGGCTTCCCGAGTAATGCTAGTACTCAATTCACCAGCCTCAAAACACTCACGGCTATCCTGAGCAAGAGTCGCGATTACGTAGTAATCTCTGTTGTTTTATTTTAGTGGGGTAGAATCACTATCCCAAGTTCTCACGTGATATGTTTTCCAGACTTTTGAGGTCTTTATTCATTAGAACATACAGTTCTGACATTCAATCGCCGGGAGTGTAATTTAAAGATGGTAATTGATTATTTGCTTTATATTTTTACCAAGCTTATCTCTCCGAGAGCTTCAAATTTATACCAGACTAGACATCATTCAAATAACTTGTAAAAAATAATTGACAATCGTTTGAATGTATTTTTTGACACTTCTACTAGTTACTAGAATTATTCCTGCAGGAGCTTTTTAACCCTACGGTGTCGGCAGACTATCTTCTGTTTTGTTTGACAATTAAAAGCATGTCAAAATATGATAGTAAAAATGGAATTTTTGAACACTTTATCTGCATGACCTCGCCAAAATATTAAAACAAATGGTATTAAAAACGGACGAGCTACAGACAAGTATGGTGTCCAGATGAACGAGGTGTGGCACGGTCAATATTCCGTCAACCAACGGATCGGATACGGTACTGTATTGTGTGTCTCGATCTTAATTTGATATACACGAAAGAGCCAAATGAATTATTTTGGAGCAACAATTGACGAACGTTTTGCCTGTGATGTTCAAATATGAGTGATAATTATATAATTTCCATATTATGACTCTTTATTTCTTTGCTTCAGAGAAATATATCGAATTTTATGATAATTCAAATTTCAATAATAACAAATGAACCGCTGATAGTTTTGAAAAACTTTTCTGGTGAATATTGTTCCAAATTTTTCGAGGATTAATTCAAGTTATTTCATATTTTATGATAAATAAGTATTACCGTATATAAAATGAACACAACAAACTAAGAGGTTCTATCAGTGAAGTTTTAATACCACTCACTGGTTAAAAAAGTCTCTCTAACAAACATAAACCTACCTTCCTAATTAATAACTTATATATAAAATTTCACTCAAAAATTCGTACGCGTTCTTGAGTTATCGTGCTGTCAGACAAACCGACCGACCGATCGACAGACTGACTTTTTTTAAAAATTATGTTTTTTCAGGTTCAGTAGGGTCTAAAACATGAAGATTCATCAGAATCTCGGTCTGTCAAAAAATAACGATTACAATATTTTGTCTATTACCTATTAGCCCAGTCTTGTCAGAGATTTTGACCTCTCATAAAATGTGATATAAGTAGCTGAAACTGGACTCACTGGTAGATTTTTGGGTGTAGAAAAAAATAGAAAAATCTTTGCAGCTCTAAAGTGCATGCTAAATTCATAATCTCGAAGACAAAATCGAAAATTTGATTTTTGCACTATGTCTTGTGAAGAAGAAAATCGAGAAACTAATAGTGCCACCTGAAAAAACAGGAAATTTTATTGAAATTCATATTATAAGTTATCTGAAAAACTTATTTCTCATTATTATGAAAAATTATTAAGAATAAGAAAGCGAACTCGAAAACTCAACGCGCGCCAAGCCGCTGAATACAAATATTCAAGCAAGGCGTTCGGGGTAGAGTATCCTTGTCTAAAATATATGCAAAACAAAGAAATTAAGAGTATCTTGAAGTGGAGACTCTAAGCTTTCTGAGGTAGTCATTAATTTTTGATAATTTCTTTTTCTTTCATAGAAAATTCGACCGGAAGTAATAATTTCTATAATTCTTACTGACTTTTATAAAATTGAAGATATTGTCACAAATATTAAATATTTGTAGTAATTAGGTCACATAATTATTTATTTGAATTCGCTGTAACTATAATCGTAGTTAGTATTGAAAAGGTCGATGTTCAATTGTCGGACATGATTGACAGGCTATGGTCACTAGATGTTCGGTGGTTGCCATGCAACAACTGTTAAATAATTGAATGCTTAGGTATATAAGAGCGTGAGCTAGGAGAGACAGTCAGTCAGTCAGTGATTCATTTAGTGATCTCAGTACGAATAACAGTGAGTGATATTGTGAACATACGAGTATATAGAATAAATACTGGCACTGTAACCTGTGTTAAAAAGTTATTTACATATTATTAAAAGAGACAAGAAAAAAATTAAGTCCCAATTCATTAACCATCATTATACTTTCACTTTTGAAGTAAAAATAATTGAAATGATGACCATTGTCTGTGTTTAACCATGGCGGACTCTATCTACCAGGCGGGAGTGTGACTCCCACTACCACAGCATTCGCATGACGTCAGTAGGCTGGTTTATACACAGTTTTATGCGATGTAATAGTATTAAATTTGTATTTTAGAACTATAATGTTTATGCAGAATGATTATTGACTTACTAACAACAATAATAACGGTAATTCTTTTGTCTCTGGATATAGTTTTAGAGTAAAACGCCGTAATGCGGTAAATGTAACCCAAAATAACAGTTCGCTATCAATGCTTTCATTAACATATATTTTATAAAGTTGCAAAATCACCCACTTGTCGTCTTCTTTTGTAAGTCTATTTGCAATTACTCTTAAGAAATGATCATTTCCTATGTTAGAACTTGGAGATATATGAAAAGAAGCTGTAAATTGTTGTAAATATTTAGGATGTGATTGCATATTAATCATGTAAGACCACATAATCATTTTTGAAGTGTAGCGCTTTTGATTTGAGAGAAGGAGACTTATTTGTTCACTTATGTACAATAATTGCTCAATTCTCTCTTCATCGCCTTCGCTCTCAAATTTACTTTTAAGAAGTTACACATTATTATTCAAAATTCTGAATAATAGAATAAGTATGGGCAAAATCTGTATTTAAGATACATTCTGAAATATCTCTCAATTTGGATAATGTATCAAGTTCATTTGTAGATAATGGAGTGTTATTATGCTGTAATTCACTCAAACTTACCAGTTTATTTTTAAAGAAATACTTTGGGCTCAGATTTCTATCTATTTCTACATAAAAGGAACGACTTACTGCTTTGAAATCCATTTTGTAAATAATAATACCGTCATCATTTACTTTTACAAAAATATCGCCATTTATAGTTTTGACAAATTCAGGTACTTTTTCAAGCAGTAGGTTAAAATTTTGAACTCTATTTTTCATTTGTTGTATTTCTAGTATCTTATTAATTTTTTCTTGTTCTCTTTGTCTGATTTCAAAATTTCGTTCCTCTAAGATTTTTCTCCTAGTATTTGATTTTATATTTAAATAATGAGGAAGTCCAGGAAAGATAGTTTGAAACGGATTAGGTTTCAAAAGCGGTTTATCGTAATAAAAAGTCCTAATTTCTCCTGGATAGTTGTGTGCATAGCTAGTTGCAATGCAATCCTCAGAAAAATGTTCAATGCGAATCTCTGACGTTGCGGTAAGTGTCCAGCTTTTACGCGGAATCCATTTATCCATTTATTGAATAAATCTGTTTCATTCAGAAATTCGAATGTAGTTATATTTTCTTCTGTACTATCATAATTGCTTTTACAAGCTCGGACACAACATTTGCGAGGTATATTTAAATTGAATATGTATATATTCAGGTAGGTATTCAAAATATTTAAAGAAAATCTGCTTCGAATCACGAAGTCATCAAGTCTACTACTATCGCCGGCTCACTCACAAAGCCTACTGACGTCACGCTCCCCTCCATCACACTCCCGCCTGGTAAATAGAGTCAGCCGTGGTTTAATAAAACTCATGTTTTAAAACGATCAATTTTTTTGGTAACATTCATTCGACACCATTTTCATTTTCAAAACGGCTTTTATTTATTTATATGAATCAGAAATTATTATATATTTTTTTTTAAAACGTCAAGCCCTGTCAAAATGACAGAGCTGCCAACTTTAAAATCTCTTTTGGATTTGATTTGCAATTGCAAAAAATGATGTGGAAGAGCTTGTAATTGTAAATCAACAGACTTAAGTGCCGCAATATGTGGTTCTTGTTAAACAGGTGATGTTTGTAGAAATTTACCTAAAATTTCAGTGCTAGAGCAAGACAGTGATGTTGAAGATGTTTGTAATATCAGAAAAGTAGACTGTACAAATTAGAAAAAAAAATTTTTCAATTGTTTTATATAATACATCTTATTCTTGGGTTCATTTGATGACAAATTTTTACTTATTTTAAAAATCTGCATATTGAATACACCATTTTAATTTTTACTCTATTTTTATATAATGATCTTAATCAGCAAAAAAACCATGTTGATATTATCACCTGTTTATAACTTTTATCAAATTATTGATCAGCATCCCAAAAAACCCCTGGGTACCCATTTTCAAAAGACATCCACATTGTTTTTATCAAAATTTACTATCTTTTTCGACATATAACGTAAAAATCGAATTTATGATTTTAATTTCGAAATTATGAACTTAGCATACACTCTAGAGCAGCAAATATTTTTTTATCGTTTTCTACATCCCAAAACGTTCCTAGAAACCTGGTTTCAGCGACATCACATTTTATGAGAGATTTTTATTCAAATTTTTCTGACAACTGGGCTGTATATAGATCGAGGAAGTAAAAAATTGTGATTTTTTTCCATCCAATTGTTCATGAATTATCGAGTCTCGATATAGCGTGCTTGAAACAGTTGATGAATAATATGACTTCCATTTGATATTTTCCTATCTCACGGAAAATTTTAAAGTGCAATACATACCTATTCGTAATAACGCTGTTCAACAAGTTACTTTCATGTGAGGTACATATTCGTAATAATGCAGTTCAACAAGTAGCTTTCATGTGAGGTACTTTGTAAGGATATCAAGCAATAAACTAGAAATATATGATCATTTATTTTCAGTTGACTATACTTTCTTTTTCGATAGTAATTAGGCAAATAACTTTTGCCGAACAATAAAAATCAACTAAATTTTTTTTCAATAACTGAATTAATTTATATGTGGATTTGTAACTATGTACCAAACGTATGATTGTTTGTGAAAGTTGAAACTCAATTTGAGTGCCCTATTGTTTGTGAGCTCGTAAACTAAAACTTTTCTTGTTTTTTGCAAAACACAATAATAGCTGTTTTCTATGTTTACTATTCAAATTAACTTTAAAGTGGGATTGTATTGGACATTAAACATTGATTTTAAACTGGATTTCACGAAGTTTCGCTGAATTTAAACAAACTGTCAAATTAATTAGCGATTTGTTAAGCAGGGAAATTCGTTTCACGAAACATTTGTTAGCTTCACAATATGCTAAATCGATTTTTAATTTGTAACTTGTTCTTGAGTATTTGAGATATTTCACACAGAGTGTTTTTATAACCCCTAATAATTTTTATAAAAGGTCTAATTTATTTTAATTTTATGAATAGACTTTTCTGTTAATTCTGAATTAAGATAACGGACTTAGCTAAAAGCGTGAGGAAATGTAATTCCTGTTCTCTTGGAACAATTATGATCAATTTATCTTAGTGAGTATTCTTCTATGCACGAACACTTCAAACAGTAAGCACAAAGAACAAATTAAATGAACAGAAAAATGTTGAGTGTCCTTCTTGACTATGAATGGATTGCATGAAAGCGAGATAACGGATTTCATTATTTTCGAATTACGTGCTCGAATTAAGATGTATTACTGTTTGACAGCTGCCATTTACCTTGTCACATATAAAGTTTCCCAATCAATTTCATAATGTGTTTTCAATGGTTAGGTCTAAAATATGATTCATTTGCTGAATCATATCTGTACGAATGTGAAATTTCGAAATTTCCTTTATTCGGTTATAAATATAGAACTGTAACTTGGGATGTCTTAACTCCGAGTTATCTTAACCCCGGGGCTAAGATGATTCGCGAGTTGACTCGCTTTTATGGAATTGACCCTATATGCTCGACCCATTCCCGTTTTTCTGCACATTAATGATCTAAAAATAAATTTTGGAGAAATTTTTGTGAAATTCGTGACAGAAAAACCGAACATACTTATTCATTGTGCAAAGGCTATACGCGTAGAAATGCAAACGACACGTCGATGTTTATAGTTGCAAATCATCGATGTATCGCTTATATTTCGAATCATGTTTTGCATCGATATCGATGTTCTGTATGAAAGTATTGAAACAGAGCAATCTATTTCAAATCTTTGGTACTCTATTCAACACACTATTGTAGATACATAAGAAAGAATGATACCATCAGATCTTTGTTACCTATATCATGTCATCATTGACCAAAATCTTCTAGATCTAATTCCAAGGCATCAGAAGCAACAGATGGCCACATGATGCATTAATTCCATGTTTTACGAATTTTTCAAAATGTTAATAAATTGTAATATATTAAATAATTCTGAAATAATTATTATTTTTGACTAAGTAACAGTTTAACCAAAGTGAACAAAAATTTAGCATCTTCTATCTAATTTTCAAAATTATAATGTTTATTGCTTCTAAAGGATTTGTTTATAATTGAATAAAAATCTCTATTCAATAATTGAGAATGAAATAAAAGTTCTATTTTTCCGGATATTACTACCAAACACTATATAATTTATTTATCACTTACTACTATTAAACAAAGCCGCAGATATTTATTTTCAGCTATTTATTTATTTATTACACTGATCACTCACTATTTCACTGTTTTACTGTTTACTGTTCTACTGTTCATTGTTTAATGTTCTTCGTCAGGCCGTTTGCTTGCCCTTATATACAGAAACTCGTTTCTCGAATATTCTAGATTAGTCGAGCACGTTACTAGATTTTTCGACCAGACGGAACGACGCGATACGAAGCAATAGTTCGAAAGACCCCGCCCAGACAACAGAGATGGATTCAGAACTTAATTTATTTCTCAAAACTTTTGCACGCTACAATATTAAACGTGAGTAAGAAGTTTAATCTTGAGACTACCTGATTTTTTATCGATTCTCCCGTTTTTAACATATAAAAAACTCGAAGTTTTCTTGTCTTATCGATGAACTTACAATGAATATTTATTATTATTCAAAGATTCATCTTATGAATCAACCTTTTAAGTTATTCTCGCTCGCACATAAACTATGATTTGTCTTGTGGATTCCTAGAAATTAGATATTTGTTACATAAATGGCTATAATAATCATTTTTATTACTCATGCAGGATAAGTACTATTTTGCGCACGTTTTCCGGGGCAATAAATGGCTCTTTGGCTTTTGTTTGCGCCAAGTATAATACTTATTCCGCATTCGTAATAAAAAATAGTATCTGCAACTCGTGCGGTGTTGTCAATTGCCCACTCTAGCGAATGAGCGCACTCAGTTCGTTCTTGCGTCCAACTTCGCTCTCGTGGGCAATCGACAACTTATCGCACTTGTTGCACAATATCCTATTGTGACACTATAATACAACAATGCAGGTCAAGTGATATATGCATGTACATATATCCTAGATGACAGAATAATACTTACGATTCTGAAAGAAGCGCTCGAAATTTGCAAAATCCTATTCCTAATGTCCATGGATATTGATGCCAATATACAGTGACGTCATTTGGAAGTCCTGGAACAGAATAAATTTTGTTCAGTTAGAAATCAGAGTCTGTAACTTGAAAAACTTATAATTATTTCGCACCAATTTTTTATTCCAATTTCGAGAATACGAGTTTGATGCCCAGAAAAGTTTATTTTAATATATATACAGGGTATATCAGGATTAGTGTAAAAACTAATAGCATATTCTTGACATCATTTTAAGTGAAAAATGTCATATGAACATATGTCCTTTTTCTCTTGATTACCAAAATACAAGAGCTTAGAATTTTATAAATCGCAGCAAATTAAAAAAAACTTTGAATCAAGATATTTCAAAACACTGTAATAAACAATGGAAAACAATACAATAGTATATTGTACAACAGGTGCGGCACGAGTTGCAGATGCGAGATAAATACTATTTTGCGCTTTTTTTTTCGGGCGCTAAATGGCTTGCGTGCGACAAGTAAACTTGTTACACACAAATTATACATGGTGCACGCGAAAGGCAAAGAGCCATTTACCGCCTAGAAAATTGTGTGCAAAATAGTACTTATCCCGTGTAAGTAATAAAATATTAATTCCAAGTTCACAAATAAATACACACAGCCAATTACTAGGAGGAATGGATAACGCATCAGCTGGTATTAGCAACAACCAAAATACAATTAATTTCATGATTCGTAGATGTTTAATTATTGAAATTGCTAAAATATTGGTCCACCTGTGAAGCTTACTATTACTTTTGAATATAACTGCGAACTACGGCATTGAAAAATATGAACTATGAGTTGATATTCTTCGCTTCATTAATCGATTTTCGTAATTTTTTCATGAAGAAATTGATGATATTTCTTGCCGAATGATCAATCTTAATTCTCCTATATATATAATTTTAGTTTTCTGCACTTCTTCTCCATATAAACTTCAAGCATGCCTAATCTCACATTCTTTTGTGCGCGCAATATGCTTAATCTACATAAGGCCGACTTGGGGTACAGTTGTACCCCTGAGTGATATATTTTATTGTAACTTGAGGGAATGTTTTTATCTTTGTTTGCGTCGCTAATTCAAATTACTGTTCTAGCTACAATTACCAAAATAGTGTGAATTTTTCTTCCATTTTATTTCGGATAATTGTTGACATGGGGTCTGTCTGTACCCCAGTTGGTCTTCTACGTGTGCATAAATTTTGTGGGCCAAAAGAGACCGAGTGGGATTTATGTATACTCCCGCCTTGGTGTCTGTCCTTAATATTGTGTATTCGCTTATCTCGGTTACTGTTGATACAAAATTAGTTGTTTGTTATTATTCGCAGCGAGTTTACAAGTTTCATGGTAAGCAGTTCTTATTCTACGTGGAATATGAGTGTGAATAAACAAAAAAAAATTCTGATTGATGCAGAATCGCTTTCAATATTAGAATATAAAAACAATTTCAAGTATGTTTATATTCATGAGACATGAAGCTATGGCTATGGGAAGCACAACATAATACGTAAACATAGCAATACTTTTCAGTCGAACATCGAGAAAAGCATGGGGCTTGTAGTGCTAAAACTACTCACAAGAGAAACGGAAAATCCTGGTCCTGCTAATGTCCAAATTGTCAATTCGAAAGATATGACTGAAGAAACAATGGGGTACACGTGTACCCCACTTGGTCTTTAACGTAAATTTTCATAGTCGGTCTTATGAAGGTTAAAAAGAAGCATTATTCTCTTTATATAGATTAAAATGGGACATTCCGTACATAATTTTCGCTTTCTTCTCCATATAAACTTTATGAGTACCTATGCCAAATTTCACATTTCTTCGTGCACGTAATATGCTTAGAAAGAGGTACAAATCTTTCTCTTCACATATTAATATATAATCAAAATGGGACAACTCAAATATAATTTTTGCTTTCTGCACATCTCCATATAATTTTTGCTTTCTGCACTTCTTTTCTAAATAAAATTTGAGTATGACAAATCTCACATTCCTTCGTGCATGGAATATGCTTGAAAAGGGGTGGAAAGTTTTTTTTTTATTGATATATAGATATGTTGTTTTAGATGATAATGAGGCTTCAATTGAAATATTGTCGTTCAGTGCGCTATTAAGCCCATCATACCAAATTGAAGTTTATAATAATTGTGATGAATTTTCTACGTTAAAATCTAGAAACATTTGCACAGAGTCCTAGAAGCACTTTTGAATTTTCCTACAGTATTCTGGATCCGCACAAAAAGATATACGAAGTATGTAACTGGGAGTGGGTATATGCGGTGGATAATCAAGGAAGCTACTTCTTGACTGACAAACGACCCAATGGAAATAGTGGTGTTTAAATGAAGATTGTAGTATGCTTTTAATCCAATTATAGTGTGTTAAGTAAGTGTTGAAATTTCTTGTGTTTAATAAATATTATTTATTTTTCTTGTATTTTCCGCACCCAGGTGTGCAGTCTGTTATAGACTAGCGCTCTAGCCTTTATTTATTTATTTATTGAAAAATCGATCCAATAGGACAGGATGTCCCAATTACAGGATGATTATTTGAATACATTGAAAGCCTTACAGATTGTAGAGAAAAAAATAAATATATATACACACAACTGGAACAATCAAACAGTATAAATCATGACTTATTCTACTTAATTAGAAATAAAACACTTTATCAAATCACGTTTGACAACAACAAGAGAATCACCAAAAATATCAATTTTGGAGCCAATATCATTAAAAATGGTGCACATTTGCCATATAGGAGATTTTTTCTCGTAATTAGTTCTGACTTTATTACAATAAAATGTTGACTTATTTTTAGAAGCAATACGGGGAACATGGAGTTGCAGATGTCCAAGAATAGTACAATCATTGATATGAAAATTCAACAATTTAAAAAGAAACAGACATGTTTGCAATTTTCTGCGATCAGATAGAGAAAGCATGTCTATTTCAAACAGTAGAGTCTAATATTCAACATCGAAACTGGGATACTGATGGAACTTCTTGAAAAAGCAGTATCTAAGAAAATGTTTCTGTATGGCTTCGAGTTTCTTAATATTTTTATTGTATATAGGGTTCCAAATTTGAAGACAATATTCCAATTTTGACCTTACAAATGAATAGTACAGCTTTTTTACAGTGGACAAATTATGAAATTGCTTTGTAGATCGAATAATAAATCCTAAAACTCTGAATGATGATTTTGTGATATAGTCAACATGCAAGTTAAATAATAGTCTGTCATCAAAAATTACGCCAAGGTCTTTAAAATGGGAAACGCGTTCAAGCTTAGAGTTATCCATAGTATATGAGTATGTATAAACAGATTTACGGACTAAGTAACTCATTATTTTACACTTGCTGGAATTAAAAAAACAGTTTACAGTTTTGAGACCAAGCTAGTAAACTTTCTATATCCTTTTGCAACAAATAGCAGTCTTCCAAGGAATTGATTGTTTTGAAAATTTTCAAGTCGTCAGCATAGCGCAATACATCAGAATACTCAATCACATCAACAATGTCATTAATAAATAATATAAACAACAGTGGTCCTAGATTTGATCCTTGTGGCACACCAGAAATGGCAATAAACGGGATTGATTTAAAGTTATTAATTTGGACAGAAAGACTGCGGTTATTTAACTAAGAGTGTAGAAGAGCAAGAAGATCAGAAGAAAAATTGAAATTAGTATTAAGTTTATTAAGAAGAATATTGTGGTCGATAGTGTCGAAAGCTTTTTTGAAATCGGTATAGATCACATCAACTTGAGCATTGTCGTGAAGTGAATTAAGTGTGTGCTCGGTAAAATTCAAAAGATTTGTTGTTGTAGACTTGCCATTCACAAATCCGTGTTGCTTATCTGAGATAAGGGACTGAACGCAACTATATATATTTTTATAGAGTATAGACTTATAGAAATTTTTGAAATGTTTGAGAGAATTGCGATTGGTCGGTAATTAGAGATACCAGCTTTGTCACCAGATTTGAAGATGGGGCAAATGAATGAAGATTTAAGGATAGAAGGGAACATTTTGTTATTCAAGGAAAGATTAAATACATAATTCAACGGCTCAAGAAAAATATGACTACATGCCTTTATTATATAAGAGGGTAGATTATCAGGACCAGGAGTGCGAGTAGTCTTTAAACGTCGTATCGCCCATAGAATATCATCATCTGTGATACTGTAAACACAAACAGTATTACACAAAAAATGACTATAGATGTGAGAAGAAGTGGGGTAAGTAGCAGTATTTGATTTGACATAAACAGAAGAAAAAAACTCAGCGAAACCACTTACTATTTCTGAAGTAGTATTGTATGTATTGTTTTGAAGATGCATACTGTTTGGAATCCGTGAGGTTCTTTTTTTGTTATTAATAAATGTCCAGAATTTACTGGGATCGAAATAAATTGAATTCTTGATGTTACTCACATACTTTTGGTGTTCAGTCTTAATATCCTTTTTTACAAGAGCTCGAAGACGTTTAAATTCAGACAGGTAGAGTTCATTGTTATCTGATTCCAATAATTTGTGGTAGCTTTTAAGTTTAATGTTATTTATTATATCTTGATTGAACCATGGCGGATATTTGGGAGGACGTTTATTTTGAACAGGTACACATTTATCAAAAATATTGTAAATAATATCATAGAATTTGCTGAAGGTATTATCGACGTCATCATACTGTCTGAGAGTATTCCAGTCGGATTGTAAAAGTGAATAGTACAGTAAGTTATAATCAGCGGTGCGGAAATTATACGATTTGGAATTGGTGTTGAAGGAAGAAATTTGAGATTTGGGATTTGAATTTATTTTCAATGAAATTGAAAGTGCAGGATGATGGGAATCTTCAGGAACTAATGCATCAATATTTCTAGATACAGAGCATTCTAGGTTACTAACCACAACATCCAATAATTTTGCGTGATCATTTTCAACATGATTATACTGAGCTGCATCATAGAACGCAATAAAATTATCAAAATTAGAACTAAACGTGTCGAGTTGATTGTATTTGTAGCTATCAATCAGCCTTATTATATTGAAATCCGAAACATGATAAATTTGGAATCAGAAGCATGTTAAAATTGAGTGTAGAGCTTCAAAAATATAATTTTGCTGATCGAAAAAGATAGAAGGGTGTAAATAGACAACAAATATGTAGACAAAGATGCTAGAAGTCAAGTATATTTTAGTACAAACAAGATCAGAAAGAGAACAAGGATGTAGAGTAATATCAACAGAAGTTGAATAATTAAAAATGAGGTTCAGCTTATGTGGAGATAACTGATAAATAAAAATGCGGGCTACCTTTTCTCCACTTATTTATTCTTAACACTAATGTACAAATCAATACATTATTCATCTGGCTTTGACAGTGCGCCAGGCTGAAGCCTTCTACACCTTCACATCACTTTGTTCTTGGTTTCACTTCACTTTTTTTTTGTTTTTATTATTAGTTTTTGTTCACTCTGGGCAAAAGTCATATTTTTTTATTGTCAATTGTCGGCCAGGATCAGCTTTGGCCGTTTGTATTTAAGGGCTGTGTCCTCTTGATAATCTTCACCGCATCTTTTGATGCCCTGGTTGGTGTGTTCTCGCACTCCACTGTAGAATTTCTCGGCAAGTTTCCGTATGAATTCACTGATGGTCTCCATTTTCAGATCCCGGTGGATGATCTCGTTGCGTACAAACCACGGGGCGTCGGTGATCATACGCAGGAATTTGTTTTGTGCCGTCTGCAACTGTTTAATTCGGCATGAGCCTGCATAGCCCCATATTGGGGCGGCATAGGTCAAAACCGGACGAACTACTGCTTTATATAGAAGCAGCTTGTTCTTTAGTGTCATGTTGCTGCGCCGATTGACCATAGGGTATATAGTGGACGTCACTGCTGCAGCTTTTGCTACCGTATAGTCGGTATTCTTCGTCCAGTTGAGCCCGGAGTCCATAATGGCGCCAAGGTATTTAGTGTCAGCTTTCCAAGGGATCTGCTCATCAAACAGCGTCACATTAGCGCTTGGTCTCAGGCGTCTTCGTGTGAAAAGTACTGCCGCATTTTTTGAGGCGTTGACGTCTATCCTCCACTTGCTGAACCAGTCTTCTAGCTCTTCGGCTGCTGCTTGTAAGCGGTTGCTGATGCAGTTTGGTTGGGTTGATCTGGTGAGTACTGCCGTGTCGTCGGCATATTGGGCCAAGAGCGTATTGGGATGTTGTGGAAAGTCATGTGTGAAGATAGCGAATAGCAGTGGTGATAAAAGGCTGCCCTGTGGTGTGCCAGCCGTTGCAGTCTTCATTTCAGATTTTATATTTCCGAGCTTCACTGTGAACTTCCGGTCCTCCAGGAAGCTGTGGAGTATTCGGGTTAACCATCTTGGGGCGTTAAGCTGCAGTATCTTATAGATGACGCCATCATGCCACACTCTGTCGAACGCCTTGGCGACGTCGAGGAACAGTGCACCAGTTGCTTGTCTTCGATTGAAGCCCTGCGTGATGAACTCCGTGACTCTTAACAGCTGGTGGTTTGTGCTGTGCCTTGCACGGAATCCATGCTGGTGGTCCGGTAGGATTTCTTCATCATCAGCCCACTTCTGGAGTCTAACAAGTATCACTTTTTCAAGTAATTTGCCCACCGTGGACAGTAGGCTAATGGGGCGATAGTTTTGCGGACTGGATAGGTTCTGCGCAGACTTCGGCAGCACTATGATGTCGGCAATTTTCCACTGCGAGGACGGAGGCGTATTGCAGCATTGAAGATATTGGCCAGCGCTGCTAGGCTTTTGCGACCAAGAAGCTTGAGTGCACTGACAGGGATCCCGTCTGGGCCTGGAGCTTTGCGATTGTTTAGCTTGCCTATGAAGTTAGCGATCTCTCGTGGATTGGTGGGCTGGAATACTGTTGTATCTCGCTCAGATAACTGTAGTTGGACAGCGTTCTCAATATCTTCTACGTGATCAAGGTCACAGTGCGTGAAGCTCGGGCTGCACTGCAGCTCGAGACGATCTGCAAAGACTTCAGCTTTCTCCTGGTCACTGTAGACCATTCCATTTGGGCCATGGATTCGGGGTGTCTTTATTCTTTTTTGCCTCAGGGCCTGGTGATTTGCCAAACGGTTTTATCTTCTGTACAAAGTGACTCAAGCTTCTCTTGCCAGCGCTCGTTGTTGTGCTCTTTGAGAGCGTTCCGAATTTCTCTTGTCAAGCGATTGAAAGTTGCTCTTGCTCCGATGTAAGCATGTCTCTGCCATGCTCGCCGTGCGCGATTCTTTTCTCGGATGAGTTCACGGATTTCCAAAGGAATTTCGTACCTGGCTGTTGGCATGCTTTTCATTTTTGAGGCGGCTTGAAGTGAGGTTGTAACCGTCTCTGTAAGCTCAAGGAATGCTGCTTCCAGCTCATCCGGGTTGTTAATCTTCTGCGAGCACGAAACGGATGCTTCCATGGTCTCGGCCAATCGTGGCCAGCATATCTTGTTTCGCTGGACAATACTGAGGTCTTCATTGCCACCGTTGATCCAAGCGAGCACCGGGCTGTGGTCAGAGCTGTTCTCGTGTACAGTTGCTATTTCGATGTCAGCTCTCACATCCTTGGCGACAAGGATATCCAGCGTGTCTGGACGATGACCAGCTCGAGGAAAATGTGTGGGTTCCATCGTGCCGTAAACAGCGAGGTTTCTGTTTGCTGCATAGTTGAATAGTGCACGACCGTTTGTATTAATCATTCTGCTGTTCCATGATGGGTGCTTGCAGTTGAAATCACCAGCCATTATGGTAGGCTGTGGTGCGCTGATCAGCAAGTCCATGTCTGCCTCCAGAAGAGGCTTGGTTGGGCTCTTGTAGATGGCTGTGAGCCGCAGTTGTCCTGAAGTTGTGTTGATCACGACGGAGTTGGCTTCTATGTGCTGTGTGCTGCACGGGCCTGCATCAAAGTGGTCAGTGCTGCTCCGTATGTAGATAGCTGTGCCACCTCCTCGGTGAGTGGTGCGGTCAGCTCTATATAGTTCGTAGTTGCCGATCTTGGGATTGAGGCAAGTGCGCAGGTGAGTCTCGCATACCAAGAGTACGTCAATGTTGTGTTCGTCTATGAAGACTCTGGCTTCATATCTGGCGGAATTCAGCCCTTCCGCGTTCCAAAACGCAATCTTAAGAGATGATGGTTTATTTCTTCTAGGCATCATTGCAAAGAGTTGTCATTGTGTTGAGTATTATCTCAAGCTTCTCCCATGTTGATTCTGCTGCTAACAGCTTCTTGGCGGTTTCTGTGAGGATTTTGATTGAGTCTTCCATGGCGAAGTTTGACAGCAAAGAAATAACATTGTCTGGCTCATCATTTCTTTTGTGATCTGCCGAGTTGGATGAGGGTTGAGTAGTTGTTGGCTTCGGTGCCGACTGAGCCCTTGGTTTGTCTTTGACGACACTTGCGAATGAGCGTCCGTCTACCACGTTCTTGCGTATTGTGGTCTTTTGTTGGTGCGGTTTTGGGTACTTCGGGCATCCTCTATAATTTGCTGGCTGATCTCCACGGCAATTCGCACAGACGGCTTTTTCGGCTCGGTTCTTGGTGCATATATACGAGAAGTGAGACTCCCCGCATTTTACACATCGTGGGTCAGCGCGGCAATTGCGAGCTGAGTGACCAAAACTCTGGCAACGATAGCATTGCTTCACTTCGCGTCTTCTCCTCTGCGGCTCGATTTTCACAATGAGGTGCATCAAGCTTTTCACCTCGAAGATTTTGACTCCATCTGGTTTTTGAAGTTGGACCATCATCATCGGCAGCTCTTTTTTGGTGCGAAATGATGTCATACGCTTTACTGCAGTGACAGGTAATCCACACTGTAGCAGTTCCTGCTGGACCTCGGTTTCTTCTATACCTTCAGGGATACCTTTCATCACCGCCTTGACAAGTTTATCCTCAGGTAGTGAATATGTATGATAGGGCACGTTAAGAGCATCCAGTCTGGTTGTGTCGGCTCGGAAGCTGTCGGCGCTGTTGGTTTTCACCTCGATGGATTGCGAGAGGTTTTTTGCAGATTTTATTCCGACTCCATACCTCTGTAGTTGGTTCTGGATATCTGACCAGCCTTGTTTTACTCGAATGTGAATAGGTGGTACTCGCGTTTTCTCCTTCTTTTCGTTTGTAGCCGATTGGCTCTCCTGTTGATTATCATGGCCTGGCTTTGATGGAACTGACCTGACCTTGCATTTCGCGTTTTAGGTCGTCGATTGTTCTCACTGCACTCGCGAGGGCTTTCTCAGAGTGAGTCAGCTTTGTTTTCAGCACTTTGTTCAACTCTTTTAGCTCCTCCATGGTCAAATCACAGATATTTCACCGCACTGCACAATAGTTTTGCACTCACCTCACTACGCAAGTGACGGAACCCTGCGGGTCGCACGTCGGTCAATAAACGTCTATGTCAACACCATATGTTGAAAGTCTTTTGCACAAAATTCACTCAAAACAGAACGCTGTATCGTGAAGGCGCAGTTTTTACATATCTGAATTGAAAAATATCAAATGATATACATATAATACATTCACAAATATTTAATAACACAAACAACTATATTCACGCAGTATGTGTTAAACAATGTACTTTTTTTTATATTATCTGCTGATAGTTTTACACAAATCAATACAAAAATTTAAGAGAATTTAAGTCAAAATCTAGTACAAAGTAAACCAATCAAAAACGGTGGGTGGAGCTTACGACTACAGATGTTGACAGAATCAATAGTGTTCACAAAAATATACAAAACAGTAATAAATGAAGGGATTAAAAGATCAGAACTGTAAAGTCTTCAAAACAATAACAGTAAAGTTCAAAGAAGACCATAGCCCTACAATTTTAAGCTATTAAACTAATTTTAACAGTGGATTTTCTAATGGCGAAAGATCGAAATTTAGTAATTCATTTTTATATTTCTTCATGTAAATGTCTTCAAAAATATATAAATTTCTATAGTTGTTACAATTCTTAACAAGTTTCAAATTGGTTTCTTCAAATATATGGCCTGTGTCATGGCTGTGAGAAGCTAGGGCAGATTTAAGAATGTTCTTACATTTGACATGATACATATGCTCTATGAATCTGGTTATGATATTTCTTTTAGTTTGACCTATGTATAATTTGTTGCAATTTGAGCATGATATAGAATATATGCCAGATTTCCTGTTATTGTCGATTGTGTCCAAATTATTAGAAATTAGGTTTTTCAGTTTTGTCCCACTTGAAAAAACTATGTCCACACCATATTTCTTGAATAAATTTTTTAGTTTGAAAGCTGACTTTTCATCATAACAAATTTTGGCAAATTTATTATTTCTTATGATGATTGGACGCGGCTTAGTGTGGGAATCAGAAGTAATTTTTCTCTTATTACCCGTACGATGACAACGATCGATCATATCTGGAGTTACACTGACACATAACTTAGTCTTAAACAAATCACAAACTGCTGCTTCAGTATTCTCCTTTTCTCCTTCGGGAATACCAAATACTCGGATGCAGTTCCTGCGAGAGAATGTTCCTGGGAGTCCAGCTGATCTTCAAGAATTTTGATGTTGGCAATCAAGTCTGTAATTATGCTTTCATAATGAGCTTTTTGTTCTTCAAACTTAGAGTTGAAGCGTTCAATAACTTTGTCAAGTAATTTATCCACAAAATTATTATTTGATATTAGAGAGCTGATTGTTTGTACAACAATGGAGGATGCATTTCTGGTACTCGTCATTTCGAATTGAAAAGTAAATAAATTTCTTATTACGGTACTGTAAGATGATACGGAGCGACAACAAAACACATAACTACTCACTGCAAGGCATACGCGCAATTTCCTTGGCCTTGGCAAGAAAGTAAAATTTGAGGAGAGGATTAAAAAATAAAAAATATTTCATCTTGGAATTCAGATCGTTATCGGAATGGATCATGTTTAAAGCATGTAGCGAATAATTTGTCTGAAAACAAAACTAAGTCTATTTGAAACAATTGGAAGCTTCTGTTGGTTGGAACTGATCAGAGCCGTGTTTAACCTATTGAAGGCCGTGGGCATATTAGGATAATGGGGCCCCTGTGACATTGACACAGCACTATTTTGTTATAATAGATGAATAAAGTAGATAAGCAACGTTCTAGTTTTACTTTTATTTCGATACAGTCACATTAAGTAAATAGATAATATAATATGATCTACAAAAGTACTAACTCTTTTAGCATTCACAGGTTAGTGCTCAGAAATTCATGTTGATTGATGAGGCACCACCCAATAAATTTCAAGAAAAAATTCTTCATCGAAAATATATTACCTCAATTTTATGAAACGGAGAAAAAGTAGAAGAAAACTAGTGTCCACGCCACCAACCAAACTCGTGATGTTTATGAAGAGTTTTATCATTTATATCCGCAACTGCGTCAGCATCCTGGAAAATCTCATTCTTATTTCCGAATGAATATTAACTCATTTGACTATATTCTAGTCAATTGAACATGGACTACTGAAAAATTGGATGAATTTCAATTACCATCCCATCAACCTTGATAGGCTTTCTCACAAACATTTCACTTATGAACGGTTCAGTATCCATTTTGTCCCACACCTGCAAAAATAGCGACGAAAACAAGTACGTTTGATTCCTTCGTTCTTATCGCTTGTAGTTTTAGCAGCGCTCATTGTCGCATTGCTCTTTTCACCAGTCTCCACTATGCGACGTTCTATTGAAATGCGTATGTTTGTATTCGTTGTTCTTCTCTTCCCAATTGGACGCCTATGGTATTATAGAGTGAAAGTGTTTTTAGCAAGCTCCGATAATAAAACCTAAAATATAGGAGTTATCGAGTTTATAATTTCATAGGAAGATGTTAAAGTGAATAAGTTAAAGTGTTAAGAAATAATATAGTTGAAATTTTGTGAGGAAATAATCTTAAAAGTTGTAAAATCAGAACTAATTTTAAGTGATAAAGACCTTGGTGTAACTTATGACAACAAGTTTCTGCGAAGTGCGAAGATAAACGCAAGGCGCACACATCAGTGTCAACATATCACAGCGGCGTCCCAAGGAGGGTAAATGAACAGTGAATTTAGGAAAAGAAGTGATTCTCTAGACAAAAGAAGAAGAGAGGAAGATGTAGAAGATCCATTTAGACCAAGTAAAAAAGTTTCAAGATCCCCGGCTAAGAAAGAAAATACACAAGAAATGGAAGAAATGAAAAAAATGATGGCAAATCTTACCAGTATGGTCAGTGGAATGAGAGACGACATGGACCAAAACCATAAAGAGCTAAAAAAAGGTATCGCACAAAATAATGACATGATAGAACATTTAAAAAATGAATTGAAAGAGAGGGAAAAAATATGGCACGAGGAAAAAGAAGAGCTAAAGAAGAAGATAAAGATCCTACGTAATGAAGTTGAAAGAAAAGATAAAGATAGCAAAAGAAATAATATTATAATCAGAGGGCTCCCAATTGAGACAGCAAAGCCAAAAGAATTAGCTCAATCTATTATACAAGAGAAATTACAAATCGAATGTGAAATAAAATCGGCAACGGCAATTGAAACCAAAAAACCAGATTCTCTAATCATTGTAGAAATGGAAGACTATGAAGACAAGGTTAGAATATTAAAAAGTAAGAATAAACTAAAGGGCAGTAAAGTGTACATTGACGGTGAGAGAAAGAAAAATGCAAGCCACTATAAGAAGAAAAGCTAAAGAAGAAAAAGCAAAAGGAAAGAACGTAAAAATATTCTATAATAAACTGGCAATAGATGAAAAAATTCTAATTTGGAATGCAGATCTTGAACTGCTCGAGGAAAAAGAGCAGTATGTGGAAGTTTCAAAAAACTAGAAACAAGACAATGGTGTGGAGATACTAGGATGACTGCTCAAGGAAAACGGACAACGAATTCAGGTATTAAAGCAAATGGTATTAAGAACAGAAAGATTGTAACATGGAATGTGAGAGGTTTGAATGAAGAAGGAGCATGTAAAAATTTGTCAAGAGTTTTAAGAAATTACAATGTAGACATTGCAGCCCTACAAGAAACAAAATTAAAAGGCAATAGTATCTGCGAAATGGAGGAGTATATTTTCTTCAATAGTGGATGGGCTACATCTTTCCTGGGCACAGGTTTTATGGTACATAAAACACTTAAAGAAGCAGTTATAGACTTTACACCCATATCAGAGAGGTTGTGTAAAATTAGAATTGAAGGAAACATTAGGAAAATAAGTATCTTCATCAATAAAGATTATTATTATTATTATTATTATTATTATTATTATAAATGTACATGCACATTCAAATGAAAAAGATAATGATGATAAAGAAGAACTATATGAAGAATTATCACGATTATTGGAATCTGTTCCTAAATTTGACATCAAAATAATAATAGGAGATTTTAACGCAAAAGTGGGAAATGAACAGTTTGTAACAGGAGGTATGAGCAAGCATCAAGAGTCAAATGAAAACGGAACAATGCTAATAGAGTTTGCAATAGAATATAATCTGAAAATATTGAGAACCTATTTTCAAAGAAAAGAAATACACAAGATGACATGGATATCGCCAAATGGAGAGGTACAAAACCAAATAGACCATGTGCTAATTGAAAAAGATCACACCAAATTGATAACAAATATACGGTCACGAAGAGGTGCGGATGTAGACTCGGATCATTTTATGGTAGAAGTGAAACTGAAATTTCCAACACATATACAGTCGAGGAATGAGCAAAATAGAAGAACAGCTCTGAGGAACTTTGCAAATGATCATGAGGGAAGAAAGTATAAAGAGAGGTTGGAAAGAAGTTTACAAAGTATGAGAATATCTGACAATATGGAGGAAAAGTGGAACAATATAGAATGTATTATAAGGTCATCAGTTCTGGCAGTGAACGATAATAAAAAAACTACAAAATCAGAATGGTTCGATGAGGCATGCAAGATTGCTCTGGAGAGGAGAAATAAAGCAAGGCTGAAGGTTTTGGAAAATCCAAACCCTCAAAACAAATGTAACTATACAATTGAAAGAAATCGAGCAAAGGCGATGTGTAGAAAGAAGAAAAGAACTATGATAAAACATAAATTAAGATCCATAGAGGAGAATTTCAAAAATAAGGAGTTAAAGAATTTTTACCAAAATATAAAAAGCGAAAGGACTGGGAGTAACACAAGACTAGTCTATATGAAAAACAAAGAGGGTACCTTAGTTACTGGCGGAGCGAAATTAACAAGATGGATGGAATACTTTACTGAAGAACTAAATGTGAACGAAGACTCCCAGGGAGAACAAGTAATGGAAGAAGAAAATTATGAGGAAGAAACAAGCGAATGCAGTATACCACAACTAGAAGAAATTAAGGCCATTGTGCAGAGAATGAAAAATGGAAAAAGTCCAGGAGAAAATGGCATACCTATTGAACTAATAAAAGTAGGAGGAGACAACTTAATTCAAGAGATATATGAAGTCATAAAAGATATATGGAAAGAAGAAAAAATTCCAGAAGCGTGGACAAAATCTCTAATATGCCCCATCTATAAAAAAGGTGAAAGGACAGTGTGTGGAAATTATAGGGGTATCGCACTGCTAGATACAGTATATAAAATATTTGCAACTGTATTAAGTGACCGATTGAAGAAAGAAGCAGAGAATATATTAGGAGATTATCAAGCTGGGTTGAGAACATAAAGATCGACTAGTGACCAAATATTCACGTTAAAACAAATCATGGAACACAGTTATGAACACAACTTGGATCTGCATTGTCTGTTTATAGATTTTAAACAGGCATATGACAGAGTAAATAAGAATAAGATGTACGAAATTTTAAAAGATCTCAATATAACAGCGAAGCTTAGACAGCTGATTAAGAGTACTTTCATAAAGACAAGTTGTAGGGTGCTAGTAGATGGTAAGACCTCTAACAGCTTTGAAGTGAATGATGGTCTGAGGCAAGGGGATCCGTTATCACCAATTCTATTTAATTTAGTGCTTGAATGGATAGTAAGAAAGTGTGAGTTGCACAGAGGAGGAAGTATATACCATCATCGACATCAAATTCTGGCATACGCCGACGATATCACGATCCTTACTAGAAGTAAAAAAGAACTGGAGAGAACGGTAAAGAAAATTATCGTAACAGCCAAAGAGGTCGGGCTAACTATAAATGAAAGTGAAACTAAACACCTGATACTAAGAGGAGGAACGATCCAAAACGATAAATTTTTGAGAATTACTACGGAAGAAGGAAAGATTTACAAATTTGAAGAAGTGGAGAAATTCCCATATCTAGGAGTAGTGGTCACAAATAACGGTAAGGAAGATGAGGAAATTTCGCAGAGAATTGCAAAGGCAACAAGAAGTTTTAGCGCGCTGTCAAAAATGCTCAAAGATAAGAATGTGGCAAGAACAATAAAACTCAAAGTTTATAAAACAATTATTAAACCGGTAGTGCTGTATGGGTGCGAAATGTGGACATTAAATAAAGTAAATCAAAATAAAATTGAAGTGTGGGAGAGGAAGATGCTTCGAAAAATCTTTGGTGGAATAAAGGTTAATGGAATGTGGGCGCAAAGGACCAATGCGGAAATTATGGCTTTGTATGGTGAAGCGGGAATTGTAGAAACAGTAAAAATACAGCGGTTAAGATGGCTAGGGCACATTATGAGATTACCTGAGGACAGACAGAGTGGTTAAAAGCGTTTTCGGCAAAGAATCCACAGGAGGAAGAAGAAGAGGCAGACCGAGAGATAGATGAAAGTGCGCGGTTATAAAGGACATAGAAACTTTTAAAATTACGAACTGGAAAAGTGAAGTTATGAACAAAGTGAAGTGGCGTAGTATCGTCAACAGAGCCATGGGCCTTCAAGGCCTGCAGTGCTAATATATATATATAGATGAATAAAGTAGATAAGCAAAGTTCTAGTCTTACTTTTATTTCGTTACAGTCACATTAAGTGAATAGATAATATAATATAATCTACAAAAGTACTAACTTTTTAGCATTCACAGGTTAGTGCTCAGAAATTCATGTTGATTGATGAGGCACCACCCAATAAATTTCAAGAAAAAATTCTTCATTGAAAATATATTATCTCAATTTTATGAAACGGAGAAAAAGTAGAAGAAAACTAGTGTCCACGCCACCAACCAAACTCGTAATGTTTATGAAGAGTTTTATCATTTATATCCTTAACTGCGTCAGCATCCTGGAAAATCTCATTCTTATTTCCGAATGAATATTAACTCATTTGACTATATTCTAGTCAATTGAACATGGACTACTGAAAAATTGGATGAATTTCAATTACCATCCCATCAACCTTGATAGGCTTTCTCACAAACATTCCACTTATGAACAGTTCAGTATCCATTTTGTCCCACACCTGCAAAAATAGCGACGAAAACAAGTACGTTTGATTCCTTCGCTCTTATCGCTTGTAGTTTTAGCAGCGCTCGTTGTCGCATTGCTCTCTTCACCAGTCTCCACTATGCGACGTTCCATTGAAATGCGTATGTTTGTATTCGTTGTTCTTCTCTTCCCAATTATCGTCGCTTGTATCGCCACTCCACAATGCGGTTACCCTTCGATTGGTCACGCTCAGTTTGATGTCGCACGTCACCATAGAAATCCTGCGAGTAATGGATATCGGTTATCGTTTGGTAATTTAGTAGGAGCTAGGGGACCCCTATCGATCGCGGGGTCCTAGGTACGTGCCTATAGTGTCCAGTGTAAAAGAGAGGCCTGGTTGCTGTGCGAAGTGATGCCATCAATATATTGCAAGCGAAATTATTACCAATAGTTGGTTGAATATCCCTCTGATGGCTGAAGACAGCTTTTGTCTGATTAATTGGTTCGACCATACTATTTGAATGGGGATATAATGCAGTAGTTCTTGTTTTGGTGGGTCTTGAGGATGTTACAGATATTTTGAAACAGATCAGACTCAAAGTCGATATGCAGCTCCATTCTCACGTCAAATCGACAAATCCACTTTTTGACTAGTGTTTTCGCTGTTATAGAGACCTCTTTATTTGGCATGACATATGCTTTAACCTACTAACTGAAATAATCCATGACAACCACGATGTATTTATACCCACTTTCAGTTTCAAGAAATGGACCAGCCACGTTTGTGTGATTCGTTACTTGATGCAAGAATCTCACATTTCTCATATTATTCCTTGATATCTCTCAAAAATTCATCAAGCTAAATAGTTGCCATATCTTTCATATTCCTAAATGTCATTCAGTAGTTTCATCATGAATTACTTTTAGTACTTCTCGAATGCGACTGAAGTGAGTATTTTTGAAAGATCTATGAATGCATTACGGAATTGAACATTCTATCTTCGATCACGCTAATTTTCGTGAAATGCCTATTGTCGACTTTCCAGAAATACTTTTTCTATTGTATATTTCACATTGACAGCAACTATTGGTAGCTTAGAAAATGATATTGTTGATTGAATTGTAGTTGAAACTTGAAGATGACAATAGTAATTTATGCATAGCAAGAGTGTAAAGCTGAGCATTATGACATGAGGCCAAGTATTTATGACCAAATATTATAATGCTTGTTTACACTCGTATTACTACTAGAATTTTTCTGGTCGACTATCATATTTTGAAAATTGTACACAGCATGGAGGTCCAGAGCACAAGTTGGTATTCAAATTTAATAAATATCCGGATTAATGTATCAGTGACGCTAGCAACAAGCATTAATTCACAGAAATTCAACTGCTACGTGTTTAAATGGTGATAAAATTAGAACGCGAGAAGAAAACGATGCATAAGGTGCCCACTTTATACAAGGCCGTAGAAAAAATATTTTCGGAATTTTTGAATGAAATTTAGTATTCCAAAAAGTGACTTTAATGGTTGTAGATGAGTTTCCAAATATTCCTCGAATATTCAGAATATCAATATTCTCACTGTTTGGCCTTCCAACTGGAAATGTGCGATAAAACTGTGCAACAAAATTTTTATTGTACAGTTTCTGATGCAGTCCTACATTTTACATTGCAAATGATATAGAGAACTGTAAATTCTTAGATTATCGTAGATGAAGGATTAATGATATTTAAAAATATGTTGATTATCAAATTATATGTGTGCATCTCAAAAATTCATAAATTTTAATTTGATAGTTCATTAGACACAATTGGCAATATTTTTGAGAAGCAATGATAAACAGTGCCGCATTAATAAAGATAAATCTCATGTGACGTCAACCTTAAGCCCGCGTGACACGACAAGGATTTCTCTGCTGGTTTGTCAGCAAGGAGCTGCGATGACTAACGTGTGGGTTGGTGAAGTGGAAAATAATGTCACTGCTGGTTTTGGTGCGTGGTTACATGATGAATTTGAGATAGAGTAAGTGTTATATTTCATGCTTGGTTGTCAGATGGATTCGAATGACAACTAATAGAAAACTAGCATATAATTACGTGAGTATGAAATGTGACGGCAACGTTTGACCAAACAATATCAGTGTGGGGCCCCGGCAAGTTTTCAAGACAAGACCTATGAAAATTAAACTCGTACCAGAATAGAAGCAATTGATTTCTTTGATGCGCAAAACTACTCTCCGAAATAATGCTGAAGGAGCTTATAGTGTTATGCTATGATATTGCGTAGGACTGTACATTAGAACGAAGTGAATATTTTAATTTTTAGAATTTTATAAACCTGTATGCTTTAAATGTGCCTATTGTATGTCAGACTCAATAGAAAAATCCAAGTCTCCAAAAGTGATATTTTTGGCTGCCGAAGACAATTTATATTTAAAACTCCTACTCATTGTTCAAGTTAATTAAATTTCAGACATTTATTATTTCTTTTCATGAGTTGCATAAATATGAACATATTTTTTAATTATTACGGTGCCAGTCTTCATTACAAATCTTTTTATTGCGTCTGGCCGACACACGTAATTGTACTATTCTGGCTTCGGATTGGCCAAAGTCATATCTCATGATCGATCAGACGACCACGCATCAGACTTGATGCAAATGTGTTGAACATTGCACAGGATTCATTTCAAATAATACATTATTTCATGACGGATATTTTTTTAAATGTATGTGAATATATCCTAACCACTTTCCGTGCATAAGATTTACAAAATTGAACAAAACTGAACAAGAACTCAGTGTGAGTGAGAATTCTAAGAAGTTCGCAGAAGTTCTGGGAGGAATATGGAAAAAAGTTCTATTTCCATTATCTCAAATCAGCAAATATTTAGTCAAGTAAAACAGTATCATGTTAAATATCGAACAATTAAGAATAGCCTTAAGTGTAAATATGAACAGCTACAATAAAAAAATACAAGCATTTGAAAAATCTTGAGGGAGAAAGCTTTTTGATATTATTATCTGTAGAAAAATGTAACTTTTTTCCAACTTGTAAGTGCAGAAACAAAATTCTTAGCCGATCTTAAATTCCTTTTAGAACAGAGAACAAAGTGGAAAATGACCATCGGTAGTTTAGATATTGGAACAACAAGAAAAAATCAGATAGCACTTGAAAGAAAGTCAGAAATTAGGCAGGAGGTGATACTCTGAGGATAATCTGAAGAAAAGTGGATAACAAACAGTGCAACGGTCAGTATTCAATCAAACTAGAATGTATTTCATTTCTAAAGCAAAGGATTCATTATCACCGGCTTCACATACCAGTTTTGAGATTCCAATCTCTTTCCAAATGCGACTCCATTTGCCAACTTTAACAGAAACTTGTGATTCGACTGAAATATCTGATCAAACAGCGGCACTAATAGTAAATGCTACTATAAAAGACGTCGGATTCATATCAGACATTATTATGCTTTAGTTAGTCCAATACCTGGAAATGCCAAAGCAATTAAATCTACAGTAGGTATTGGAGATTTTACAAAAAAAATAATGATATAAATACTATTGTGGCGATAAGCTGCGATGCAGCTCTAATAAATATTGGCTTACAAAATGGAGTTATTCGGGGCTTGGAAATGGATTTGGGGAGGCCGCAATAGTGGTTGGTTTGTTTGCTTTAGACAAACGAATTACTACTGCTTTACTTAATGAACTTCTGGACTGAAAATGTTCTCAGAACAGATTGACAAGTCTTTAGAAACGTGTGAGAGCTTACCTGTGATAGAGTTTGAAAAAGTTGAAATTATGTTACCCTCAACAGATGTGATGACGTTAAGTACAGATCAGAAATATAGGTTTGAGTTGTTTTAGTAAATTAGACCATACGCTCCTGACAGAAAAAAGGGAGCAAAGAGAACAAATTTTACAGACTGCTTATAGTCTGCCATTTTTTTGAACGTATAACAAGTTTGCAGATGGAAGAATTTATTGCAAAAAATTGTTTTTAGTTACGCAATAAATTTACAAGTTTGTCTGTATATGCTTTACTCTTGGACTCATAAACTTTTAGTTTATTCTGCAAACTTGCCTTACGTTGGAAAAAATGGCAGACTGGGAGAAATTGTTGGAAATTTTTCAGTATGCATTCACACATAGCAGGATTTTTAAATGCTAATATTTTGAGGTTACAACTGTAAGTGTCTCTCCTATAAATGGCAGCCTGTAGAAAATTGTTTCCTTTTTTCTGTAACAGATTTTTGGAATAAAAATTAATTATTTTTGGAAGCGTCTGGGGAAATGTCTCACGCCAAATGATTCACATCAGCCAACCGACCTTCAAGCTCACATGCTGCAGGCAAACAATCATCCCAAAAACTACAAATAATAACGAAATCTATATTTAGGGCGTATTGAAATAGAGTTCAGCTCTTAATTGGACTTGTGAAGATGATGCTAGGCACTGTTTTAACATTATTAAACGATCTCGACATCTCTCTGATGAATTTATAACAGTAAAATATCCTGTAATAACGAGCAACGGATATTTTGCGCAATGAGAAAATATTTTGATAACAATGTTACCAGGTGACAAAAGATTCATTCCAGCGTTGGCTTTAAGAAGAGTTTTGAACTGTAGAAAATCATCGATAAGATCAGAGGAAGCTAGAATATTTCAAGTCAATGAAATAAATTTTGATTATGAAGACTATGTGGACTTAAATGATTGCCATAATTTCAGTATGGGCAAGCCTCCTTTGAAAATGGAAATATCAAACAAAAAATTACAGAGTTTTTGCAAGCTTCCGCTAATGAAACATCAACGCTAATGTCAAAAACGATTTCCATTGTGCATCCGTACTGAAATTGACAAATATGTTAACTGTAACGTTATTGATGTCTGCTAATCCTTGAGTACTCTGTAATTCAAGCTAGCATTATTGAGAAAGCATTCCCTAAGAAAATTGTGTTCCTCGTTAGCGTTATCGTATCAATAGCGGAGGCTTGCAAAAACTCTCTATTAACTTATATAATAAATTTAGCTTCAAAACTTCCGTGCTATTTGCAGGCGATTGAAAGATATAAAAAGTTGATGACTGAAGCTTCTATCAGTAGGTATATGGCTCCGAAATGCAAGACGGGTTTATTCAAGCTCGTATTGAAATAATGGAGATTCAGCCAAAATTTGAGACAAAAAAATAGTTTTGAGAAATATTGGATAGGAAAAATAATTAAAGAATCATCTTGATGATCAGAGCGCATTTTTTGCAGCTCATGAATGCTTGTTAGTTCAGAGCTAACACAAATTACTAACTCCCACAATCATTGAGTCCAAAATCAAGCAGTTTAGGCAAACCTGCGAACCAGCAGTTTTCATTTAGTACTAGTTTCAAGCTGTGACTATTCTATACATAACTTATGCGCGTACAAACTAAACAGAACCGTTTAGTCTTCAATTCTTAGTAATTGACTGATGGGAGGTCATATGCTATATCCTAAAAAAAAATTTGATCTTTATCAAAGTTATTTAGAGAAAAATTTATGAAAATTGGGTGCAATTACCTCCAAAACTATAGATTTGAGAAAATGAGTAACGGGTGGTGAGGATACTAGCACCGAAAATCGCATGTCAATATCTTGTGTAACTCGCGAGATATTGAGATATATAGTTTTTACCCTAAAATGGGAACTTATTTATATCAGTTAAAAATTTAGGGTATAAAATTCAATTACTGACATGTCGCTTGTTCTGTGTAACAGTATTCAGATTTTAATTATGCATAGATCAGCAGTAGTTACCTTCTGAATTTTTATTTAATTTTCCACCCAAAACTAGGTGTATGAATAAAAAAGTCCAGCAGTTTCTGCCAACCTATAAATCAGCAGCTTTCATTTGGTACCAGTTTTAAGTCTGTAAATGCTGTAATTACTGAGAGCTCAGCGACATGCCAGCCGGTCAGACAATCAGACCGTCAACCAGATAGCCAAAGTGCATATAATTGTGTATCTTTTTTTTTGTTGCAAAAATGCACTAAAAATTGTTATGAGGAGGGAGTATGAGAGAGAAACTGGACATGCTGCCACCTCCATATGGTGAATTCTGGGTTGGTTTTTTATTTGCTGAAAATGAATTCAAATGATGTTCTCATATTAACTGCACAAATTTATTTATGATGAACGACTGATAATAATTGATGCAACTGATAAATAACCAAGTGTGATTTTCTTGCTAATGTAAAATGGGCTTGCATTTCGGCCAATTAGAAAGCTTAAACACAGTCCCATAAAAGCTCTTGGACCGTTATTAACTGGAATAGACTATAATTACAATTTTTATAGAATTTAAAGCATTATAACGTTTATTTTTTGTTGTAGTCTTTGTATTTTCTAGTTTGAATCCACGATAATAGAAGAAAAATAAGCACTTGTTATCTTTTTGTAGCCTGTCGCACATTTCATATACCAGTTAAAAATTCGGTACTTCTTTCTGAGACAAAATCGAAAGAGTGTCTTCAAGTATCCATGTCTGAGCAGGTCTTTAAATATCTATTATCAGCAGTATTTCAAGAGCTGGATAACATAAAATTGAAATGAATAATGATTGATTTTTTTGAGCCCTTTTCAAGTAGGTGATAAATCTGCCAAGATCAGAATATTAATATCGAATCTTGGACTAGATTAGAAACTCTTAACAAAAGGTTTCACGTCTTAAGCTGCGTAAAAATCTAGCAAACCAAAAAAACCTGATGAGATATTCAAGTGGCGAATTAATAAATTTACATACGATGCAATACTGTTATTCAAGAAAAATATAACAATTATTTTATTTATGAATAATTATATTGAAAAAAAATGTCGTGAGATTTCTTACATATAGATTTGCTACAGTTGCGGCATTTGTAAGTTTATAGTGTACTATCGTATGAGTTGACACGTTTTGTCAATGCTTTGATTTTGCTTTTTGAAGTAATTTAGATATGTCATGTGAACGTAGCAGCACATGACATATTTGATGACGTGAAACCTTCTGTTAAAATTTCTAGATGAAGCAGGCAAACAAGCTTTCACTCTTCAAATGAAAAGTGGCTATCACAAACCGAAAAGTCTCACAGAGCGTTCCGCTCATACATTTTCAGACATCTTAAATTTAATGTTGCAGGCAGAGTAAGTCTCAAGGAGATATACTGAAACAATTTTGAATTTTAAATTCTGCAATAGTGAATAAATCAAATATGAGAGAAAAATTGAAAAGCAGATTGAGTAGAAAAACTTTTAATATAAATGTATTATTTTATACCTTATATGTCACTTCCCTAATTAAGGTGAACTCAACGACACCTACATATGTTAAAATCCATTTAACCGTTGAGGCTACAAAACGTGCCAAAGGAAAGAAATACATACATACACTCAAAAACATTACCCTCCTTTTGGGGCAGATGGGTGAAAGGAAAAGCATGTTTGAAAATTAAGAGATAGGTTCAAAGATTTAGCTTTGATTAGACTTTCAACAGACCTTTTTGCATATCCATCCTTGAGTTTCAAATGAAAATCTTTAGTATCTTTGAAATCCGAGTCAATAATTTCCTTAATATTATCTCAATTCAATTTCATTAGATTTCCTTGCTCTTACAGTTTAGACTCAATAAAATTTAACTTCGTATTCGATCACATGTTCACTCCCTTTGATGTGCGAAATGTATTTATAAAGAATAGAATTTTACCGGTTGCCAGACACGTACTCACAATTCTATGATAAAAAAAAAAAATCAGTTCGAATATTTCCTTTGGTGAACTATCTTTTTTTGTATGTAAGACATTGTTGCATAATCAATTTCAATAGAAAATAGTATGTATTTCATTCAATACGCGTGTAACGAATGCTACTTTTGAAATGAAAAATAGCCATTATGTTCTAGTGAACACTATTCTACTACTATTTCATGTTTGATTCATTGAAATGACATCTTATAGTAAACAGCATGATCCAAAGTGAATAAGGTAATTGAATCGAAGGAAATAAGCGTCAAAAGTTTTCGCGGAACTTCAGACTATATTAAAGAAGTTATTGCTGGCAAAATAATAATAATTCACACAGACAGAATCTGATAAATTTTAGAAATGGTGCATGGAGTACAGACTTTGAGCAAAAAACTGGTAATCATAGGGTCTAACCATTTAAAAGTTACAGTAATTAGAATGCACGTTTCTATACAACAGCAGACAGTGTGAGTGATGTGTAGCGTTGGGTACTTGAATCTAGACACATGATGTGTTTATACTCACACATACTATTATTGTATTTATATGAAATATTAATAGCATTTGAATCCAGTTTAAGATTTTTTGGTACAAACGATAGAAAAAAAACGAAATAACCTGTCTTGTGGGACTTGATTGAAATTTTTTTGTTTCTTTGATATGACCCCTCACACCGAGTACCTCAAAAAAAAAAAACGGTCATTGACAGTGTTTCCTTGTATCCACGATTTTTTTTTGTTACACTGAAACCAGGAACTAACTAGTCTATCTTGTACGATACTTTAGAAATGGTACTTTGTGAGACGGAGCCCTTAAAAATGGAGTAATTGGTCTCCAAATTTGAGTGTTTTCTCAAAGAAGCTTTTTTGTTACAAGCGATAGAAAGAAAAAATAGCATATTTTGGAGGGTTGATGATACTCCCAGAAAATAGGCTTCTGACAATGTACCCGTTGACGCACAAAGAAATAAATGCTTATGATTGCGGCGTATTCAAATGTATGTCTATTGTACATTCTACTCGTTAAGCTCAATTAAATTTCAATCAAAGTGAGATGCAATACTTTTTATATATACTGCATTCATTAATTGCTTGTAGCTTGCATCTTTTAGTAGTTGAGGCCACTCTGCAATCTAACAAAGCAGCAAATATATCTTCCATGCAGGCAGATTTACTCTACTTTTTGAGTTTTGATCTATTTAACTGTTTCCATCTTTTGATATAATTTTCTATCATTACAGACATGTTGGGCCAATAGAGTAACGATCTAACCCGTTTTTTCGCTTTAACAATTCCTAAGTGAGCATCACCATGTATCTGTTTTAACATTTCAGAGTACATTGATTCAGGTACACAAACTTTGTCACTAAAGAATAAAATATCTTCTCTCACATATAGTCGTCCCTAATTTTATAATAATTTTTGATATTAGACTCTAAATTAGCTTTATCGATTCAACTACTATTAAAAAAATTAATTATCTGCTTTAAGCACCTATCATTTTTTGTTCCTGTCTGTAACAATTTTAATTTGCTTTCCGAAATTGAAACATCATCCTCCAACATTACAGTATGTATACTGCGTCTGTCGTGTCAGGGTCTTCCTTGATTTTAATTTGTACAGAATTTCGTGACAAATAGTCTAAGATATACATAATTTCACCCGGAATATACTGTAATTCTAAATCATATATACATAGTTTCAATAGCAATCTCTGAATACGATAAATAGATTTATGTATCTCTTTTTGAATAATATTTACAAGTGGCTTGTGATTCGTCTGACCTACGACGTGATGACCATATATAAATTGGTGAAGCTTTTGTGCTGCAAAGCAAACTCCTAGAAGCTCCTTCTCGGTGATGCTGATGCGCCTCTGTGCATCGGTTAAACTTCAGGGGCTCGATTCTTGAAACCATGCGAAAGTTTTCGTGTACGCAAATATTCGAGCGGTGACTTTCGTATACGACCAATCGCCTGCGCATGAGTGGTATTCTTGACTGGTGATAGAAACTTTGCTTCGAAGTTTCGTATGCGAATTACAAAAATAACAGAGGCAAACGAACGCAGCTTCTTTCAACCAATGAAATTGTGTTATTAATATGAATTTTGTTTTGGTTTTGAACATCTACTTTTGTTGGTTAATTTAACTATCACTTTTAGTTTCGAATGTATAATGGCAAAACTAGCTGGTAATGTTATTATTGAATAAAAAAATATATTAATTGAATTTGTGAGAAAGAACTCACAAATATATTCAGGAGAATTCTTAAAAGATTTTACATACAACGATTCGCGAATGTTGTGCTGTTAAAGTCTATAACTTAATTTTTTTTCAAACGTCACAAAAGTGACATGTTGTGTTTCTCTGTTGTCAAAGTAAAAGTGTTACTTTATCTGATTAGGCAGATAAAATACTAACTTTTGTTTACTTTATGTGCCTAATCACATGATGTAAAAAAATCTAATATTTCAACAAAATAATCTAGTAAGTACTATTTATTGTGAATGTACAGTTATTGAAAAATTAGGTTTTGAAATAAACCATTTGCACTCACTTCAGCTGGGAGATTATTATAATCAGCTTATGATGACACGGATGACACTCGACACTTTGAAATTCATTTTCAATTTAATTTTATGTTTGTTTATAACGTACCCATGACAAAATTGTACTCGGTATTATGATTTGACTTGATCTTAGAGCTAATTACATCGCACCAAAAGTAAATATATCAACTTCTTGTGTTACAAATTTAGGTACTCGTTTAAAAAGAAAGATAGTATATATTATTCGGAGCAAAAATGGCTTAATTACTGCAAACCTTAGCACATAAAACCTAATTTTTACTCCTAATAATATAATCGATTATTCAAATGATGATATTGAAGTTTGCAATATTCAAACAAACAATTTACTTCAGTTCTAACATCTACAGCTGAAGTTCTGCTTGGTGGAGCAAATGTAAAACAACATTTTCTGGAAGTCGAAATAACTTCATAAATTGATTTTCATTCACGGAAAATGCATTTAGTTATTTAAAAACTCTTCTTTTTACACCTCATAATTTTCAACTTCGTCTAATATGTTAATTAGATCTAACTATCTAAATTTGACGTATTTAAAAACTAACCTCCTCAAATCTGTTACAAGTTTCGCACACGAATGTCAACTTTCGAAGAGTGTTTACCGTGCGATGTAGTTGCGCACGAAATTTGCGTACACGACACCTACTTTTAACTTCAAGAATACCATTGTGCAGTTTGTATACCCATCTCACATACTTTCGCATACGAAAAATTTCAAGAATAAGGCCCCTGGAGAGGAACGCCACTGGTCGTCCTTTTTGAAGTAGACACGCTCCCAGCCCCTCATTGCTTGCGTCTGTCTGTAACATAATTTTTTTGAACGGATGCTTTTGATGCTTTTTTCCCACTTCTACGGTACATTCAGTTTTAACAGTTCTCTTGGAGTTGCTGTAATGTTCGACATACTAGGAATGAAATTGTGTGGATAAGTTATCACACTTTTTGTGAAGATCTATTATTTGTTGGTACATTTAATTTAATTCCTGATTCAACATGTTTTTCACTTGGTCTTAGACCTTTTTTTGAGAATACGAGCCTCAAATAGTTAACTTTTTTTTACTTTAAATTGAATTTCATGTGAATTAAATTTTACGTTACACTCATGTGCTTCTCCAATTACTTTGTCTAGAATTTGGTCATGTTCTTGATCACTATCAGCGGCTATTATGATGTCAAAGTAAATCTGGACACCTTCTATGTCGCCAAAAATTTTCATATTTTTGCGCTGGAATACCTTTGGGCTCGAGCAAAAGCCAAACGGTATAGTCTGTTGAATTTATACTTTCCATAGGGCGTGTTGAAGGTACACGAATTTGTGGAAACCCATCTTTCATATCTAGAAAACTTTTCTACCTGCTAGATTCGCTATCAGCTCATTAATTGTTGGAATGTGATAAACATCCCTTTTTACGTATTCGTTTAATACTAATTGACGGAGACAAATTCTCAAACTGCCATCTTTTTTCTCTACGACGACCATATCGTTAATCCACTTAGTGGAAACTGTGACCTTCGAAATGACTTTTAATTTTTCCCTCTTCGCGAGTGTTGATTCCAGCTTCAATCTCATAGATTCGGGAACTTTTCCCGCAGGTTTAACAACTGGAACCGCATCCTTTGTCAATCAAATTTTCAACAAAATTCTTCTTATCATTTGTGTTATCCTCTGCTTGATTCGTGAGTTGCGCCACGTAGATTCTATTCACAAAGTTGATTTCTATACATGTTTGTTTGCTCAAGACTGGCGAAGCTTATTTTCTTATTACACAAAATTTTAGGTTAACTTCTTTTCTGTTTTCGAGTACATATTTAATATTAACGGTATCTTTGATTTCTACTTGAACTCCTCCATACGCAAAAATTCTTGATTCTGTGGACTGCAGTTGTGAATTTGAACATAATTTCGAGTAAATATTATACGGTATCACATTTACATCAACCCCTGTGTTTAATTTGAATAATATTGGCACATTGTTAATCGAAATATTGTGGTACCAGTCATCCACATTATTGTTTTTATTTTAGCTCTATTTGTTTTAATTGAAATAGGTCTTCTTTATTTTCATTTGTGTTTGTTTCTGTTTCTTCCCTCACATATATTTGTTTTTCCTGCCTGATTTCTTGTTCACTTAATTGGATTTATTCTTGCAAGCAGATTTAAAATGATTTTTCTTACCGCAACTATGACATGTCTGGCCAAAGGCGGGACATTCATTAACACTATATTCTCTGTTACTTCTAGTACATCTAAACGTTTTGGAATTGATAGAAAGTCTGCTAGGTTTTCCTGGATTTTCAAATTTAGATACTGCATCTACATAATTTACTGTCTGTAGAGATTCCGCTTTATTTTTGCTCTATTTAAACACACGACAAACTTTAATTATTCTAATAATATATACATTCTTCAGAATTTTATTGAATACAACCTTTTTTTGATTCTAAATGTATATTTATTATATAATCTGTTTAGTAATGTATTATCTTTAATTCCCATGATAATTTTATCTCATATCAGTGAATCTTCTTGATCACCAAACTCACAGGTTTGTGCCAACTTTTTAAATCTGTTTGGTAGTGATCAAACGTCTCTGTTTCCTGTTGTGATCTGTTGAAAAATTTGAAACGATTAAATACTGTTGATTTCCTGGGTGTGCAGTAACTTTCGAATACTTAGATGATGGATCACACTGTTATAATTTTAACTCTGCTTATTGCTTAGCTGAAATGTATTGTATAAATTGGAAGCATAATCTCCTACATAATTTAGAAGCATGGCTATTTTAATTCCATCTGCTTTCTTTGTGTATTCATTTGCCTCCAAGAATAGTATATTATGTAACAAGGACCGAACGACTGTCATTTTTGTCCAGGACAAATTTGGCTGCACCCGCTGAAGACGAGGGCGAAGCACGAGGCGAAGACAAGGGTGAAGCCCAAGGCGTATCATCGTGCAGCCAAGTTTGTCCGTAACAATAATGAGAGTCGTTCAGTGCTCGTGTTGCATACGATACTTTTTGTAACAAGTACACCGATGTACTCCCATAACTGAGCTTTTTAAATAAATTTAGATGTGTTGAAACTATCTTATCAGTTTGACGAACAAGCTTTCGCAATTGCGATCACACTACAGTAACTAATTCAATGAAACATAACTTACATGATTTATTTTATTGATTGTTATTTTTCACATTTTCTGTGCTATCCTGTTCACAATCAATGCACACACTATAACGAACACCTCCTATAATACAAATTTCTTTCAAATTTCAATTTGACATATACCAATAGAATAAAAAAATTCCAGAGGCATCCATGACCCACAATTTATTTATTTTTACCCAGCGGACAAAAATATCCAGATTAATTCCCTGTCAACTGAGAATTAATGAAAATTGTTACCATGTTTTGGAAAAAAGAACTTTCGGAGCAGAGTTTAGCTTTGTAATAGAGTACTTTCGGTGCACGTGTTACAAAATATATTAAATTTTTGTATGAAGTTTTTCTAGTTTATTGATCACCTTCTAAGCATGTCTACGGATGCTGCCCTTTTCAGGATGATGGTGTGAAAACCGACCCCTGAATTTGTATTTTTGTGAAACTTATCAGGTTTTGATTTTATAAAATTTATAAGTTATGTACTGTATGACGTTTGAAGATATTAATTGCCGGATATACCAAAGCACATTTTTTGTCAAATCAAAACATTGACAGCTTTCTTGCCCCGAGAGTACACTTTTTTTATCAAGACAACAACGTACAAGATACCATGTTTTTTATTAAAAGATGTCTCTATCTAACAGAGAATACAAAAAAAAATGTCAAAAGTGAATATGAAGACAGTTTTGTGCATTTTGCAATAAAAAAGGCATTTAGTAGGCACTTATAATATCAATTTCATTCGAGAAATATTCTCCACAAATACCACTCGTGGCTTTGATTTTATCATAATTTTTTCTTTCAAACTTCGTTTATCTAGAAGCATCATCCTTCGAATCATCTGCTCAGATAAAATCTCTCGAGCTACGCTCTCGTGATTCAATCGAACAGATGCCTCTCACGATGTTGTTAGGTAAACAAAGTTTTTAAGAAAAATTTATTAATAAAATCACAGTCCCTTGTGATATTATATACGAATATTTCACGTTGTTAAGACAATACGAGATTTCCAATAACAAACTATTTTGACAACACAAACAAATAAAACATGTTCTGTTTGTATTGTAAATTAAAAATATCAAAGTCAGTAGCAATTCCAATTTCTTCTAGGTATTTGCCAAATGTCTTCAAAATGAATCGATTTGATGCAATTTCAGAAGACGAAATTGATGAAAATAAAATAAAATCTGAATCAATAAATGCAGTAAAATCCCAAAGTATTTAGAGGTAATTTATGTCATTTTCATGAATTTGACTTTCATTTTATGACTTTCGAGAAATATTTTCCCTGAACACCATTCGAACTTGAAAATTAACCAGATTATTTTCATTCAAGCTTGTTGCACAAATTTAATTCGTTCTTCGAACTCGTGAAATTAGATACAACAAGCTTTCATGAAAATTATCAGTAATTTTTATGCACTCGTGGTATTACCCCCGAAAATTCTAACTAAGATATCAAATTCAAAATGTCCAAATGTGAGAAGAAAAAATTAGTTCAGACATTTGTGTTTCATAAAAATTCAAATCTAAGAATCGATTTTCAAAACCATTATCTTAGACCAATATAAATAGTCACATTTAAATACTCAGAGTTTGGATCCCAGATCAATATTGTCATATATATGAATAGACGTAAAATTTACATGCAAATACCATCTACCATCTACCATCTATCGTTGCGGTACACAAGTCTCTGGATTAAAATGTTTCACAGATCTTTCACAAATGATACAATTCATTTTGAAATCTATCTTGTCCAAAAGTGATTTTAGGTGTTGTAGATAAGTTTCAGAATATACCCCACATATTTAAAACACTGATAAATACAACTAATGAGTTCTCTCACTGAAATTGTGCATTAAAAGTGTGCAATAAAATTTTTATTGCACAATTTTATAGTAAATTATAATTTTGTATACGATTGTAGGAAAAATAAATTGAGCACTAAAATGAATGTATGATATTCACAGGAGCTATATTCATATTTACTTATTGTTACTTTATAATTTTTCATAGCTGTGACGGTACTTTGAATATCCAAACTTGTAATTTTGATATATTGGAGATAGGGGTTATACCCAAGATTTTTGTCGGACAAAATATTGTTTGTATTTTTCCTTTTTTTATCTCACAGTGGAGTTATGAAAGAGATAAATGTTGATTATCTGAAATTAATAATAAAATCGACGTCTTTCTTGGCAGTTCGTGAGAAAAGCAGCAGTTTTGAAAATTTTCGAAGATAAAAAGTGGTCAGACTTATTAAAATGAGGCCACACTAAAACTTTCAGAGGAGTGTTAATAATTTGGGTGAAGGGTTCACTGCGGACTATTTGTGACTCGATTGGAAGTTTAGAATCATAATACAATGAAGAAAATATAGCAAAATTTAAAGGGTGGCGGAACAAAATAAATTAATTCCAAATTTTCCGTCAGATCTACCTTTCAAATGGCCTAGACCAGTATTATTAAAAACAAATTCAATCCCAGAGTTGAACTGGGTAGTAGAGAGGCTAGCTTTCAATAAAATTAATGACAACTTCACAAAACAATATACCGTACGTTACGTGAACAAAAGAATATAGGGCGCCACGCAATTAGTAATTTTCCGTCCTCAGACACACAATTGCAAAAGTACCTGTAAGAGAAAGATATTGAAATGGAGAGGTGAATTATTAGAAATAAAGGACAATCAGATTTGTCAGCATTGACTAAGATACCGCAGAGCATAAAAAAAAAACAATAATACATGAAACAGCGATATTTACACACCAATTTGAATCACTCTGTGAGCAGTGGTAGGTACTTTTTTGACTGAATGAATGATTTCAATTTTACTCAAAGTAGTGAATATTTAATCAAGCTTCAACAAAAAAATTGCAACAAAGTATAACAATGTGAATTAGCGATTCCATAAATTTGTGTGTCTATAGCAATATTTCTCCTGCATGGGTCGTAAAAGTATTATAACATTCTTGATAGTTGACGTCAGTCAACTCTACTTTTATTGACGACTGACGATGTTTTTTTTTTAATTGGCGTAGTATTCTAAGGACACAATTATCAAATTCTAACAATTCTAAGATTTCACTTCCTTGGTTCACTCAGAATGGAGAATTTTGACGTGTTGATTTGTTTTCTCTAAAAACTACGGATTTTACTGAATAAAATGTCATATTTACGGATATTTCTGTCTTGAGATCTCCTAAGACGATTAAGACGATTTTCAGAAGATAGTAGCTTTAGTCACAACTTTCACTAGTCAAGGTGAAAATTGGTGTAAGGGCACAAATTCATCGTGATTCCGACATAAGATTGTTGAAGTATCGGATCTATGATAGGGCTCCCGGTACCACACTGTTTTCTTCAATATTCTGCATAGCTTTCATAGTATTGAGGATATGCACTTGAAATTTAGTATGTAAAAGTAGTTGCAATGAATCTATTGGAATATGATTTATCATGCTTGTGATCATGAATTTGCCTTTCTTCTTTCAAGCTTCCAGTAAGCCTCTCCCGAAGAGATGCTTCAAGAAAAATCATACTGTACCTGTACGATACTATATATGTGCTACCAAGGAAGTATTGGAGCGAATAACGATGAAACAGTGTCCATGTCATTCTTCTAAATTACAGGATAGCTTATTTTGACATAAATTTCAAGAACTGGAGTCGTTAATCACGACCAGACATTGGGAATTGCATTTCATGTACGGATCGTTGAATGATATTGTACTTCAAGAATGGATAAATTGGAGTCTGGTTGGAATAGAAAGAGAAATAAGTTATAATTTAAACCATATTCTACTGAAAAATCATGGAATATTTAAATGAATAAATAAAATGAGGTCGCAATATCACGGGATAAAATCATTGACCCATTTTTCATTCAACGAATGAATTCAGAATCATATTTGAGTTCATGAATTGATGTTATTGGACAACAGATTGCTGGAAGAAACAAAGAGAATGTGTGGTTCCAGTATGATGACTGCCCTACACTCTTCACATAGCACTAGAAAAATTATGGAGTATCTGAACAATGTACTTCCTGAAAGCTCGAAGTAAACCAGTTAACCGACATATTTGAATCCGTGCGTTTGTTTTAATTGCGCAATTTGAAAAATGATGTCAGAATCTAGAAAAACTCAAATACGTTATAATATAAGAATGGCAGAAAATAAGAAATCGAGAATTAGTTGATTTTCGACAAAGCGTTTTGAACAGACTGAGATATTGTTCAGTTCAAAACAGTGGATTATTTAGCCAACTATTATGATTCATCATTTTAAGAATATTTTGTTTACAGATGTTCTCATTAAAGTGATGCATTCATCAATTTGATGTACATTTGTATCAGCTTAACTTGAATATTTTATCGTGTTAATTAATATTTTAATTCTCGTTCATTGTATTTTATCATTGTATTTTATTATTCTTGATGAAGATTTCTTCTTGTTATTGTTTATACAGATTTTTCATTCAGAAAATAAATTTTTAGTATGTGAAATGTATTTTGACAATCTATTATTCCAACTCTGATTCCAACTTGATTCTGACATTGACGTATGAAACGTTTTGCATTTTATCATCTCTTGTTTTTAATTACAACGTCAATACTATTAAATAACGTATATTTTTAAATTCAATTTCTGCAGCTATGAAGCATTGAAAATAGATTTTGTTTATTGATTTGGATGGTAAATTTTTTGCTATACAACATTTATTTGGAACATTTTTCGTCGAATATAATGAGGAAAGCAATGCGAAGGGAAAACTGATTTGTCATGTTAAGCACTTATGATTCACTTTCATATGTTATACCCGATATATAGTATTATTAAATAATCGGAAGTATATTATTGACTATTCCACTCGTAGTATTTATAACAAGGTTAACAATGCTAAATCGCCATAGAAACGGTGCATATCAGTGAGTATTTGGACGTGTAGAAATACCATCGGGTATTACACTAATGGTCCAAGTGAGTATTTTACTCAAAGATGTGAACACCTCCAATTTGTGCTTTCTTCGTATTTAATGGAATATTTTTCTGAATATCTTCATCAATTTTATCTTCTGATCTATCACCAAACCTTTCTGAACTAGATTCCATATTAAGACGCAATATATTTCGCTATTATTTGTCAAAAAAAAAATGCAAGAAATTCTAATCTTTCAGTTTGACAGAAGTTTGTTTACTCGTTCCTATGAAAATTACGTAAGTTGCTACTAGATTCATAGAAAATTAATTTGAAAAAATGGTTTGACTCCTGGAATAGTCCTCCATATACCAATTGTAGTTAAAGTATTATAGACTATTTTTGTGGTGCAATCACTCATGTTTATTATAAATGTATATGGAGCTCTCGTAACAATCTGAAAATTTTTCCGGTAAAATTTAACCACTTATGATATTATATATGATTATTTTTACCATCCAAATTACGACCAATAAAATTGCACCATTCGACGTCACGTGGTACAACCTACACGGTTTTCAAGTGGAAATTTTTTGGAAATTTTGTCTGTTGGTTATATATACAAAACAAATAATATTCAGCCGCGTTGATTCAGCATCTGTCAAACTGACAGATAGATTGAATGTGAAAATGAGCAGATTCAGAGTCGAGTCTCTGGAATATATTGATGAATTTGGATGGGAAAAATAATCTTCCGAATACCATTCGTGATTAAATTTAACCTGGCAAAATTTTTAGATTGTTACGAGAGCTTGCTACCAATTTATTTCGTGATATTGATCAAAAATCACTCGCTTGACAGCTCGGGATTTTTCTGTCAATATCACTCAATAAATTGCTAAGCAACAAGCTCTCGTAACAATCTGAAAATTTTTCCGGTTAAATTCAGCCACTTATGATATTATATATGAATATTTATTGATGGCTTGCATGATATTAACTTGTGATTTTCAAACCGTACAATTCAGTGATCGATAAATCACTATCATGAAGTAAGCTATTTATGAATGAAAATGTTGTCAAAAATGTAGAATATTTGAAGTCATTAGTTCACATTATTGTTCATTTGAATACGTTACTCATTCAATAATTTATTGTAATTGTAATCCTAATTAGCATTGACCAACAATCTAGTCGGTGTTCAATTTTCAGTCATGAGAATGCTAGTCTATTGTTGCTTGCTAGATGTTCGGTTGTCAGAGATTTGAATGTTAGCTCATTGTTGATCAAATGTCAGACATTTGAATGTTGGCCCATTGTTGGAGTAGAGTATTTAAAGCTCTCGAGCTAGCGGAAGAATAATAATTCGCTGAGCGATTTAGTAATTGTGTGAGTTTATAAAATAAATATTTGCACTCTAACCTGTGATAATTATTTGGTTACAATTACAATAACATGTAAGGGTTTGGCGCTCCCAGGAAAAGGTTTCCATGTATCGAATTTGTCTGAGACTGTTCAATCAGTTTTAGAGCATGTTTAAAAGAAATTTCTGCAAAAGAAATACGCTGTTACAGATTTGGAAAAAAAAAGCTGTTGTTCCATAAGTTTGTGCAAACTGCTTGATTTTTCTATTCACACACCCAGTTTTGGGTGAAAAATTAAATAAAAATTCAAACAACTATCACGGCTGAACTATGCACAATCAAAATCTGAAAATTGCTGCACAGAAAGAACAATATGTCAGTAATAGAAATGTATACCTCAAATTTCGAATTGATTTGGGTTAGTATTCATTTAAGGGTAGAAACTATTTATTACAATATCTCGCAAGTTATACAAGACATTGACATACGGTTTTTGTTGTTAGTATCAAAATGAAATAAACTTGAGTTTTTATGATCAATTTAGGCCAGAACATGAATACCCGTCAATCATTTTTTGAAATATTTAGTTTTGGAAGTTGTTGCACCAAATTATCAGGGATTTTCTTGATACAACTTTAATAAAGATCAAATTATTATTTTAGGGTGCAATACATGACCTTCCTTCAGCCAATAATTTAACAATAAAAACTAAAAGGTCCTTTGAAGTTTGTATATGCACAAGCTCTGTATAAAATAATCATAACTAGTACTAATGAAAGCTGCTGTTTCGTAAGTCTGCCTGAACTGCTTGATTTCAAGCTCAGTGATTGTGGAAGATGATAATTTGTGAAATCTCCAAACTAACAAACATTCATGAACTGCCAGAGATGTGCTTTGATCATCAAGACGATTCTTCAATTTTTGTAAATGTTTTGACAAATATATTTATTAATTATTTTTTGAGATGCTTGAAAGTGAAATTTTCATGATATTTGATATATTTCTATGAATTATTTCATCGAAATGTTTCCTACATACATCTTAGTTTTGTTTCATAACACCTTCTCGGAAGCAGTTAAAAATATAATTACGGATTGTTTACTTTCTCATAAATACACTCAACAACAGTTCATATTATTTTCGGATGATTTCGTGTTTATCAAATGATTATGATCCACAGATGTGGAATTCAATCAATGCAGCGGGGCCACCAGAGCTACAAAATAAGCGTGTTGCGTGTAGCTTTTCGACTGAACACCAATATTTGATAGTTTGAACGTTTTTCAGTACGCATATGCACAAAGACTTAATCTTCTTATAGTAAAAGTTTCAAATAATATATATTTTGCATATAAGTTATAGATCAAATAGTTTCAAATATGCAATATCTATTTGAAATTTTTTGACAAACAAAAAATCAAATTAATGAAGTTAATTTTTCTAAATTGGTCTGTGTTGGGATACACTATGAATTACTACGTCTTTATCATTGTAGCCGTAACGTGATAATTAGTAAAACAACGATAGCTTGTATTGAAGTAAAGTAAAATAACATTTTCAATCGTACAAAAATTCAAGAAAGGACGTAGCTTTCTGGGAATTCTCTGTATAACATGTTCAAGAAACTGAAGAGTTCTGGACGGTACAAATTTTTTCGAGAAGCTTGAATTGTCAAGTATCTTGTTTTACACAAATAACTCGAAAAAGTTGAATTCAAGAGACCCTGAGTATTTCTTTTCTGAAAGATGAATCAAATTCTCTGTTGTTTTGTTATATTTAAATTTCTCTGTGACCAAAACTCAATAAATTATAACCATTTATAGCATCCTCATTTTGAAATCCTTTGAGGAAAGCTATATTTTGAGCTTGTTGGTTTGATAATGATTTTTGAACGATTTCTTGTATTGGAAAATTATCCCACTAGAGGCTTTCAATTTTCTGCAATTTGAAATATTTAGCAAATTCAAAAGATAAAAATTTTTGCAATTCCACGCGAACATAACGTCTAGAACTCATTTTTTTTTATTGAAAACTAACAGTTTTACAATATTTTGATGAATATTGATATGTACAACAAGTATAAGAGAAACAGCACCATAATTTAGTTTAAGGTTCTCAATCTTCCAGTCTACGTTAAATTGAGACAATTACAATACAGAAGATAGAAAGAGAAGTTATATTATGTTATATGGACAAAAACTGAGATAAATGTGTTATTCTTATGGTATTTTATATAAATCTAGTGGTTGCTTATAGAAGATTATTCATTTGCAGTATTTGTACAAATTTTGAGAAATCTCAGCTCTTTGATATTGTAGTTGAAAATTAGTCCATTTTAAAAAATTTATGCCGAAATTGCCAATTTCATTAATTTTTGGGGAATAACGCAAGAACTATCAGTTATAGAAGATAGTAGTATAATTCAATTTGAGGATAATCATATTATATTTCAAAAAAAAATTGTGAATCCCAATATTATCATAGATTACATTGTGTTTGAGTAGGCTGCTGTTATCGGCGACAACTATTTCTAACAATCAAAACAAATATGATGATATTAACGTGAGCAATCAAATACCAAATGGCTATAAGCGTTTGAAGTGAAGCTACAATTTCTTATTTTTCTATAGAAGGAAGATTTGAGGGAAATAAAGACCAAGATAATATTGTGGAATTGAATTATACCAAGAGTTATTCCAATTTCCAATGAATTGGAGCAGAAAGAAGTGAAAGCATATTCAGAAGGTGGAAATTGAGCCGAAATTTCAAGATAGTTTATTTTACCCAGATAGGCAACGTTTTTATGTGGAGTTGTTTTTCATGGATTGGGGATGGGCCCTTTATACTTTATTGATGAAACTATATATAGATTTGTTTACTAGAGATACAATGCAAAATGTGATGCTATATTTGCTTAAGTGGGAGAAACAAAAATATAATAACATGATAAATATATCAACTCCTGAGATCGAAGATAGTGTAGCTCTAATTATAGTGTGACCTATTATTCTAGTGTCCACAAGTCTCCAGGACATGAAAAAGGCCTAAATAGGGTAATTGTCAACTTCTAGTGATTCTAGGTCAATCTGGCTCTACTCTTTTTGGCATGGCGCATAACTAAACGATCCATATATCTTCAGTAGGTGGTGACGAAGTATTTCTTAAACAGTAAATTCACAAATAAAAATAGCTTGATATTATAGACAAATGACTTGTAACCACGATTGAAGAAGTTTATAACCAGTATTCAAATTTAAATTATTGATTTGTTCATCTCAATAGCTTCTCTTATTGGCCTCTTAAAACAATTATTCCCTTTCTCTGTCTGAAGCTTTGCATGCTTAAAGTCAATACCATGTAATTCTTGAATAGCGTGTTCAGCAACCGCGGCTTTTTCTGAGAGGTTCAATCTTATATGACAAGAATGTTCTTTCAATATCGTTTCTACAGTCCTTTGAATTTGTCGAATATATACTTTTCCGGACTGACAGTGAATCTTGTAAATATCTGGATCCTGTAGAGGATATCTGTCTTCAACATAAAATATCTCGAATTTTAAATCTGGAAGTGTATTAAGCTTTTATGTCATATTTATGTGAAATTCATCCAATTTTACCCATTGTATTAGCTACATAAGGCAACGTAACAAATATTTACTTATTATCCAGAACTTGAAGAGGAGGCGTAGAATTCTTGTGTCCAAGTGCTCTCAGAACCTGTGTTTTATTATAACTATTCTTCAAAAAAATATCATCTAAGAATTTGATATCATCAGAAAGTTCACTTTGAGGACATAAAGGAGAGGCTCTCTGATATGAAATTTTCATAGTACATGATTCTTGAGCAGGAGAGTGATTTGAAAACTCTTGTAAATATTGGTCTGTATGGATCGGTATTCTATTAGACCAGAAGATGGTGACAATTGGGGCTCTCCCATTCTATACCGCATACTTTTTGAGGATTGAAATTTACCCCTTGATAAGAAAAATAAAAATACTTTTATATAAATTGGGTATAGGCTACGTGCATGAAGTCTACTAGCGCTTCTAGCGGGCAATGGAGAACGATTGAACTCCATTTTATCATTGTTTCATACCTATAATTTTTTGAATGCACTAATATTTTTTAATTCAGCTGTGTGCGTATAATATAACTTGCGTAGCATAGAAGGTACGTTGAAATTATTTACTTTGAGTATCTTTTTCTTCAATTATAACGTACCCATTAGATCTCAATTCGTCTAAATTGACAGGTTAACCTCAAATTATGACGCCGATGATCTTGCAGATCGGGTTTGTATTTATCAAGCTCTCTATCCCTTTTACCGAGGAAACATTGAAGAGAAGCGTGAAATTAGTTTTGCCATATTAAACATGTTGAAGAATATGTTGCTGACAATATTAACAACAAAATTATTGCGAAGTGCATCCGACAAACTTCTATCACGGAAACATCTTACAAATTAGAGATAGAGGTAAATTCATGAATCCCAAATCGATAATGAATATTTCTAATTTCACAATTGAATTACAAACATGTTTATTATATAGATTAATAATGAAAGACAGACAATACTCTATTTACCGCTTTGATTCACTTCACTCGTTTTTTTATGTTATAACTGGGTACATGAAGTCTATGAAACTATATTTCACTTGAATCATCCTTAACACAACAGCCTGAAACAGAACAAACGTTTTCCCATGTTCTATATGCAATTATTTTCACTTTCAAACTAGAATGCTCAATGACACCTCAATGATGTATTCTGAGAAATGGAGTTTATAAATGTGCTCACCATGAGCGCTCGCATCGATATTTGTTCAAACTCCGCCCCCTTGCACATAGCCTATATAAGTTTTTTTTTTAATATTTATTTTCATATTTCCTTACACTTGGAAAAGGCAGCACTTTGCTGTCGAAACGTTGTGTTTCTAATTAATTCATACAGAACTTATATACCCAATAGAACATATTTATTTAAAAATAAGTTCTGATATGTTTTTCCCTTCATTAAAAAGACTATTGATCAATGCACGCTTTTCAGTCATAGTGCAGACTAAAATCAGAGAGCCCAATCTGTATTTAGTGGGTGGATGAGTTTATCATTATCATGTTTCTTCAGGAAAACATCCAGACATTTATCTACTACAATTTTAATACTGAATTCAATGTTCGTGTGTTGCATGTTCAGATGAATAAAAAAATTATCAAATTCATCTCTTCCATAAGGTCGGACAGTAGATTTTTTCATAGCCTCTTGTTCAAAATTCTCTATGTGAAAAATTATAACTAATGGTTATTGTGAAATAAAATAATAATTTCATATAATCGCCATCTGTCACTTTGACAATGACAGCTGTCACTTTGAGATATGACATTCAGGAATAAAATTAGTTATGATTCATGGTCGGGAAGTATTATGGAGGCCGCAGCAGGTTTTTTTCAATTCAATTCACATTACTATTGGGACAGGTTACTTGCTGATAACTTTTATAAAATTGATGAAATTTTATATGATTTGCTTTTGTTTGAATTTAAGCGTGTGGTTTGTCTCTGTTTGGAGCGTCCATAACTACTTTCAAATATTTTTACGGATCTTTAAACTGAATAACGTGCATTTGGAGATGAAATAACCTTAACGATTCTTTTGGCCCATGGCGAGAGTTTGGTACAATATGAAAATAACAAAGTCATTAAGGTTTAATAGAATTTCAAATTTTATGTGTAATTATATCTTAGTCCATGGAAAGCCCGTTAAATAATTATATTCCCACTTCTAAAACACTGGGCAGTACTTCATTCACAATTTTCTTCATGAATATTGAATATAGGAGCAATCACAAACAATGGTATAGGAAGCTCTGATAGATGGATAGATTCCTTGCAAATTTATGTACATTGATTTATAGCATCCTAAGAACCATAAATAACAAAAGATCATTTAAAATTGTTCTTTGTAAATTCAGAAGATATGATATCTCAGTCAATCTTCTAGTCCTGTTTTATATAATCAAAATTTTATTATATTACACATTTTAAAAGTTTCAAAAGGAAAACTCTACGCAAGAACTCGCTCTATGTTTCTATTGAAAACTCGTTTCAAACTTACAGGAAAATTCAATTAAATATGTTTTCAATCCTCTTGCACCCTATATTTGACTTTATAATAGAATGCATAATATATGTAAACATCTGAAATTTATAATCATTAATCACTCTAGCCGTCTCTTGCAAGAGCTGAGATTGAAGTTTAAATTGATGTTCACTGCACTTTATTTGTTTTTTACTCACATGCAGTTCTACTGAAAATTTTTAAATATGGCTGAAATGATTTCACGATACTTGTACGATTTGATGAATGATGGTGCAGAGTAGTAGAATTTCTATTTATATAGAGGAACTTACAAATAATTCAAAATATTTATGATATATTATTGGAATGGTATTTGTGTTTTTTTTTTTTTTCATAATCTAATTAGATTCACTGTCTCACGACTGCAGCCATATGATTAACGGCACCACCTCTTCGAAAGATACATTTTATATCATTCAAACGCTACTATTCAATGTGTGACTTGAAATCTTTTTGGAAGACGTAAAGGTATTCAGCAGTATTTTTGATGCTTATAAAGTTTAATCGTCACCTCCTCCAATTGAAATTATTACGGAGGCTGTGAGAAACGTTTTTTTTTCATGGTAAATAGTGTGAAAGACTCCTTCTGGATTTCTCATAACTCTGTCCCAATTATCACCAGCATGGACTTCAAATCTAGTACAGTTTAGTAGCGTCATTTTTTAGTATGGAATTTTGTTATTATTCCATACTATGAAGTGGCGGCGCTTGATTTGAAAATTTATGTTGATCTTGGTGATAGCCAGAGCAGAATCATGAGGATTTGAAGAAGAATCTATCACACTTATTGTCTCCAGAAAAATGTGGATTTCAATTTCCATGATGATTTCAATTAGAGAGGAAGTGACAATTTCACTTTGTAGCCGACATCATGAACGATGATAGATACATTAATAGTCTAAGATCCGAATTAGGAACGACCTTCACCCATCGGTTACAGCGGTGAAATTTTTTCTATGAAATTTAGTATACTACAGAATACATCGCGTATGGGTAGACTAAGAAATTCCTGGCAAGGCTATGATTAATTTAATATTGAAAATTTACTTTTTGTTACTTACTTGTACTAAGTACAAGGAAGTATTGTGAAACCGATAAAATTCACCTATCGTGATTTTGATGGCAATATCCATTCTCTCCAAAATTCTCTATTCTAAATTCGCAACTGACTTTCTATCAAGAAAACCGGCCGATAACTCAAAAATATTGCGCAACGGAGCGCAACATGCACATACACAAGACAACGCGTTGCGCAAACGTTCCCGTTGCACAAAAGATTTCAAAAATTTGTGCAACGCAACAAACACTGACATACATTGGCAAATTATTGCGCAACAGTATGTTGCGCAATTTGTTTGACAATGTATGGGCTCCCACTTGATGATCTGTAGAACTAAATCAGCATACTATAAAGATGAAATCATTTTACAAATGTGAAGCAATGATGGGAATTAGGATTACAGGTAAAAGCTCATTTCATTAACATTCTTATAATTTTTATCTAATAACCCAGTAGTTCATTTCCTCGAAGATATTGTGCCTCGTATTCTTTAATGATTTGGAATATAGAAATAAATGAGACATATAGTCATGAGAACTTTTTCCAGTGGTACCTATTTTCATAGGATGAAATAGTTAATCATCGATAAATATTTATCGACTAGGGGTATGCAAGGGGCCTAAGGCGCCTGTTGGAATGATAGGTTGTTAGTCAAAAATGTTCAGCACATAATAACTAATATAAAATACCTTAAATGTGAATGACAATAGTTTAGGTGAGTAATATGGATGAAATAGTTATCTGTATAGAAGAAAAAGAATATGAAAATTTTAGCTTCATCCGAACGCGATTTGAACTTGGTACCTATCGAGCAAAACATCAACGCTCTACTTCAGCCATAGACTGCTGTAAGAATTTGTTGCTGTAATTGACTTATATCTATGTACTTGGACCGTTACGGAGTCAGTAAATCAGTGATGAGCGTAAATATATGTTAAGATTGTGTAACAGAAAGTTCCCAATTCAATCTCCGACGAGCGGAAAGTTATGTACTGGTCTTATTCATTCGGGCAAGTATATATTTATCCTTCAAAAATATAGTAATTCTCATAATATAATGTTGTTAATCACACGTAGAAAGAATTCACTGTAATAATACAATCATGAGAATATTATTATATCACTGAGTCATATGAGTCAAAACTGTTGTTATGTACCAGGGAGAGCACACGGAAGGAGCTTCAGTCTTATGTCCAATAAAAGTAATAAAACTAATAAAAATCGCACAAAATATCACTTACTATTTGCTGGGGGATTAAGTAAAGCCCACGAGCTGAGCATATTACAAGTTTTCTCAATATCTTTGGCGCGGTGTTTGATATGACGACTGTTGTATTGATCCTGAGTAGAATATATAGAGCCCATTTCAGCGTATACTCATGTCATCCAGTTCGAAAGATGCAGAATCAATTACATTGAGCGCGACACAAGCAAAATATTATAGCTGTTATTTTTCAACTTTTTTCTTGAAAATATACGATAGAGCTATATTATTGAGCTATTTTTCTTATCACTAAATTTTCTTGATTTGACGGGGAGGATGACGCTCCAGAGCTTTCTCGCCACTGGTCGTCAAAACCTAAGATGATAGCCCCTGGACACTATGGCCTGTAGTCAGAACGCGGTTTTAAACCCGGTTCTAAGTCTGGCTTACGCGTAACCATGACAACATGTCAAAACAGTGTTATAACCTAATCTGATTTTTAAACGTCATCATGGTTATATATAAGATAGACTCAGACCAGAGTCTAAAACCACGTTTTGACTACGAGCCTATGTGCTTGATGATTAAGTAACTGTTTGCCCCACATTCACCTGAATAAAAAGTCTCAAAAATCTGAAGATTCCAATAGAAAACCTCCTGCTATGACAAAAATTTCAATTGAACTCACTAAAAGGAAAAATAATATATTTTATTCCAAGTAGAATCCTTTTTTGTGCTTCGTTAAATTCGCAAAGCCTCGGGAAAAACTGATTGGCTAGGAATTTATAATTATCGATGTTTCTTATTTTTTGTATCAAGAATCAAGAAGTTGTCTTTCATTCTACTTCATACCTGACAACAGCTGATAATAAATTATCATTCGCTGAATTTATTCATACAAAATATTATTTTTCCATACTTGAGCCTTCAAATGTATAACTCACGGAAAGCAAAAAGTACACTGCATCTGTTGAACTTTTTTCTGGAGGAGTGAAGTTTTTGAAATTGCTCATGCATCATGTGGAAATCGCTAAACTGAAATAAATGTCAAATTTATAGATCAACCAACTTATTTCATAAGAACTAATAATCAAGAAATTGAGAGAATATTCATATCAACGTCAATATGAATATTATTGAACAGAACAGAGAAAATAATTATCGATCTACATTCTTGATTGCTTTGTACCTGGTAAGCTGAATCAATAATTAAATACTTATCAAAATAGAGCAGAGCATTGTTTTAGATTCGATAAATTTGAACATTTTTTGAATATAATTGCAATTATCTCATGAAATATGATGAACTCTTCGTGCATATACTTTTGGAAGTGATTATTTTTGTACACTATTCGAAATCACTAAGGCGAAAGCTAGTTTTTACACCTTTTTTTGCAAATCCTTTTAACTCTTTACAGTTGTTAACTCTGAAGGATACCAAAGGTAGAACAAAGAATAGTTTGGTGGAAAGAGGAGAGGGTTTCTTCTCAAAGCGAAAGATTTCATTGTATTAAAGTGGAAAGAACTGGATTCCTTCACTTTCCAATTTGTGCTGTATGTGTATATTATATATAGCTATATCGAGAGCTATAAGAGATACAGATTCAGTTCAGTAAGTGAACAATTTCTATATCAAGATATCATTTAATGAACTGAGTTTTTTCCACCTATGGCTCTTGAAGCATGGGACCAAACTTTCTCATTTTTGCGGCACTATATATTTTTATTCACTTGTACCAAGTACAAGGAAGTATTGTGAAACGGACAGAATTCATCTATCGAGATTTTGATGGAAATACCCGTTTTGAGCATCCCTGAATCCATTTTGACTATTTTTGGCTTGATGTCCGTACGTATGTTCGTGCATGCGTGCGTTCGTGCATGCGTGCGTTCGTGCGTAACTCGCAAATCTCAAAACTTGTTCCACGAATAATGTTGAAATTCTGTATTTAAGACTGGTATAAGGTCTAGTTGTGCACCTCGCATTATGGTTCCAATCGTCTGTACCGAAAGTGCACCCTACTTTGAACTTTTTCCGAATTTTTCTAATAAATCCAGAATGATCGACCGTAGGATATTGAAATTCAGTATTTGAACTTGATGTTGTATCAGAATGGTTATCTGCTATTTTTGTATGAATCAGTCAAGCCAGAAGTGCACTTTACTTGGAACTTTTTTTAAATTTTGTGCATAAATCTAGAATGATCAGCCATAGCATATTGAAATTCATTGTTTGACTTGTTATAGCATCAAAATAGTTATCTACTATTTTTGTATCAAACGGCTATTAAGTGCAAGTGGTTATTTTAAGTTAGTAACTATAGTTGCAATTGTATCAACAATAGTTTTTGTACAAAATAACCTATGGATAAATTTAACTAGCGTGGGTGAAACTGAAACTAATTATTGTGGAACCGCCAAAATTCACATTTCGAGATTTTGATGAAAATATCTGTTTTGAGCATTCCTGAATCCATTTTCGCAGCTCCCAAATCTCAAGATCCGTCGAACGTATGATGTTTAAATTCTGTGTTTGAGACTGATCTAAAGTCTAATTGTAAACCTCGTATTATGGTTGCAATCATCTGTACTGGAAGTGCACTTCACTTGAAGTTTACGCATAAATCCAAAATGGTTAACCATAGGATATAGAAATTCAGTATTTGGAATTGCTATAGAATCAGAATGGTTATCTCTTATTTTTGTACTAATCGGCTGAGTTGAAAGTGCAATTTATTTGCATAAATTCAAAACAATCAGCCGTAGAATATAAAATTTCGTATTAAGCACTTCTATAACATCTTGTTGTACATCTTTCATTATGGTTGCGGTCGGCTGAATAGGAAGTACAGTTTAGGAAAAAGTTTCAAGAATTTTGGTTGTTATCGATTTTGCCTAATGTCAATGTCAGTGCGAACTGTAAGTCTTTCAGTTGAAAGGTGTACAAGTTAGTCATGTGGTGTCCAAATATTGAGCATGCGTGCAAATCTTGAAAAAAGCTAAATTAGTCTAATAATACCAATTCCTAAATACTGACCTATTTTACTTGCAGATGGTGAACGATCAGCTGGGATTTTTTGTCGTTATCTACTAGTATATTAGCAACAACTTGAAAGAAAAATCTGACGTGAACATCACGTGACTTACTTGTACATCATTGGATGTATATATATATATATATATATATATATATATATATATATATATATATATATATATATATATGTAATACGATGTGATATGGAAACAGTAGGCCATTATTCTTATACTACAATATCCCTTAATACTGATTCCCAAAATTCTAAGACTACCAACAGATCTGAATTTATGCGCAAAATTAAAAAATAAATTAAACTGTGGATAAGCCTAGATTGTTCAACCGGATCTTAGTAAGATATTATTTCAAAATGTTGATTTCTAGTATTTGACTCGTGTTGGCTATATTTTAATTTCATGATCGCAAAGCTCGCAGTCAAATGAGATTTAAGCTTCCCCTTCAATTCTCGAACATTTCTAAGAATCAGTCCGTACAATTCCAGTGACTCATCAGTAGCAGATTCAATCAGAAAACTCTGGGTCAGTGAGACGATAAGGTATAAGGACGATGATAGATGTAGAAAAAATGTATGGAATAAATTTTGTCTTCAGGTGTTGCTTTCAAATGTATCGATTTCTTGTTTGCTACTAATGAATAATTATTTAGTTTCATGACTGAATTTTGATTTCACATTTCATTCGAGTTCAAAGTTTTTTTTATATTTCAACTACTCAATTTTTCATTGGTAGTTTCTGTTGCACTGATTTTTAAAGAGGCTTCACACCTTTATCATTTCTTCTATTCACAAAAATTGTTTGATAAAAGTTGAGAGTTAGGATGGCATCAAGTATTGAAGTGGTCAATGTTGAAAATATTGAGATAAGTTGTCCTGATATCACTTTTTACTTACTTGTACTGAGTACAAGAAAGTATTGTGAAACCGACAAAATTCACTTATCGAGATTTGGATGAAAATATCCGTTTTGAGCATTCCTGAATCCATTTTGACTATTTTCGGCTTAATGTCAGTACGTATGTGCATTCGTTCGTTCGTGCGTTCGTTCGTTCGTAACTCGCAAATCTCAAAACTGGTTGAACGAATAATGTCGAAATTTTATATTTAAGACTGGTATAGGGTCTAGTTGTGCACCTCGCATTATGATTTCAATCGTCTGTACCGGAAGTGCACTCTACTTGAGACTTTTTTCGAATTTTTCCAATAAATCCAGAATGATCAACCGTAGGACGTTGAAATTCAGTATTTGAACTTGATGTTATACCAGAATGAGTATCTGCTATTCTTGTATAAATCGGTCAAGCCAGAAGTTCACTTTACTTGGAACTTTTTTAAATTTTTTTGCATAAATCTAAAATGATTAGTCATAGTATATTGAAATTTAGTGTTTGAACTTGTTGTAGCATCAAAATAATTATCTACTATTTTTGTATCAATCGGCTGGGCCGAAAGTGCAGTTTATATGTATAACAGACATTCAGAATTTGCCGTATGAAACAATTAGCTTAATTTAAATGATAAGGTGGGCAATGATAATCTGTTGTCAATTTTTTTTTGTTTTGTTTGATACCTATTTTACATGTCAAAATATTATTAAAATTATATTAATTATAATCTGGAGTGACAGAAAACTTTATTGAATAAAGTGTATATATCAAATGATGTACAAGTAAGTGACGTAATGTTCACGTCAGATTTTTACATTGTAAAATATGGAATGTATGAAATCGTTGTTGAGAAAGTAAAATCTTGTGACCATGGAGATCGTAAGTATTAACAGGAGAAAGATATGTTACAGTGTCTCAAATTTTGATAGGTATTCAAAGACACATTGAAATTCTTCAGATATTTAATGTAAGAAAAAAAATCTTCTGTTATTGCAGGAAGCGTAGACATGTTACATTGGAGAGTATAAGAATGACAAGTAAATGAACTAGTTCAAAAATACTAATTGAAACCTTAGAAGAAGTAGTATAATTAGAATATGATAACTTTCAGTTTATATTCATATACTATTAATAATTACTATGTTCCACATTATACACTTATATTTATACAAAAAAACAGTTTCATGAGGCTGATATTACTCGCTTCTTTATTTCTTCTCATTATCATTATGCTTTTCTGACTTGTTGGAAAATTTTTCGTTCATGTTTCTTCAATCTCCAAGTGATTCATAAAAAAATATGCTTGACGATTACGGAAGTACGCCAAAGCCCTCTTAAAAGGTTTATACAAAAGGTGACCTATTTGAGTTTGTGTGCGATGCTAGATGTTTTGACCACAGTCTTGGTGCTGATCTATAGGTACGTGATATTGAAGGAAATCATTATGAATAAACTATGAATAAAAATAATATGTCCAACAATACAAATATAAAAGCCTTCATTTCTTGAATTACTCACAAGAATACACTGGCAAACGATTGGCCTAGATCACTTCCAAATGATGGAGCAAATGAGATTTGGATATGGATGATGATTTAATATTCGATAAAAGTTTGGTAGTCCAGATTTATTTGGGCTATGTTCTGAAGGATTGAACAAAATATGATCGACAAAAATTTTGAGCCAAGTAAAACTTATTGATGATAAGGTATATTCTCTTAAAATAAGTGTCAACAGAAAATATTCATCGCAGCATGCATAATACATTGAAGAAACATTGATCTTCTCCCACTACTATAAAAAATTGAATTGCGGTTTCCAAAAGAACCTTCTCCAGTGATGAGTACGCTGAATATGCGTTTGTGTCGACCTCAGAGAATACTGATGCCATATTTGGAATGATTTTGAAAGATTCACGGATAACTCAGAGATTCTGGTTATTCTAATTTATGTATGAATTTTTTTTTGTGCTGAATGGATACGTGTTTAAACAATAATTGGAGAACGACTAAAAGTTCAACATCCATTTGCAGTTGATTTATAGACTTTAATTCAACTTCTTGGATCAAGATAGTGACTATGGATGAAATCTAAGTTTAATATTAGAGTTAAAAGTGTGTGAACATACTGGTTACTTCAGTTTAAGAAAGCTTGGTGTACAAAAATCAGCAGGAGAATTTGTTACTTCCATTCTATACGATTGAGATAAAGGAAGTTATAGATTTTTCACAACAGAGAAAAATAGTGACATGGGAATATTTTCTTTATTGTGAACCTAGGTATTTGGAAGAACGTCGAATAAAAATATCTAAAAAGACGTTGTGCCTCCTAACAAAAAACTAACTTTGGACTGATTAATCTTTCCTTATATTCTTCTGATTTAGTACTATCGGATTAGAAACTATTCCTTAATTTGCAAATTCATTTCTAGAGGATACATATCTTGTTATTGATGTATGCAGAAGTTTGAATAGGGAATTTATTTTTTATTTTTTGGAAAATATAAATAGTCCACATTCATGACGTTCGCATACTATTAACTATATTTGTATGAAGTCACATGTTGCGGATTCAAATATATATCTTATTCTAAAAATAGAGATGTCTATTTATATAGAGTAATAATTCATACCAATAGATGCATAGGTAAATGAGCATCTGAATAAATATGTATGCATAAATGCATACAATTCAACTAGGTACAAATAGAAGAGACATGAAAAATATGATAAATATGATATCAAAGACCCGTACATTGAATGGGTGTATAATGGAAAAGAGCGTTCATCGTTAAAATTCAAGGTCGATGAAAAATTTAATAATATTTCATAGTCTTTCTTTTTATGTTGAATATTGTATTTCAAATACCAGATTCATATAATTTCCTGACATAATACTCAAAATAACGTATAAAACATTGAAAAAATATCCTATATTTCAAAAACTGCACCACATATCTTATTCAAACTAGTTCTTATTAAGACAGTTATTCAACCGCGTCAGTATTTCTCAGAGTTTTACACGGTATTGGGATCTGACATCATGACGCCACGATTAAACATGACCACCCTTTTTCAAAAAACATTAATATTATTTTAAAATCAAAGTTTCATATATTTTAAAGCCAGTATACTGTGATAATCACTTCAAATTTCATTCAAAATTTAAGTTTAACTGTGATATATTTATTATTGGTGAAGATCAAACATGTGCTCATCAAAATGTTTGTCTTTTCGAATATTTTTTTATGAATGTATATATATATATATATATATATATATATATATATATATATATATATATATATATATATATATATATATATATATATATATATTATAAGTCGTGACGGACACAATCAAATGCGTTATAGAGAGTAATAAAATAAGTCTTATATTACCAACATCTTCACTATCTCATTCCTTAAATATAGGTACAATTTTCGCCACCTTTAGCAAATTGGGAAAGACAGCATTACTAAAACATAAGTTTACTATGTGATAAAGGAGCTCACAAATTATATGCCTTCCCAAACGAGTTGTAGACTATACTTTCTCTAACAAGATTTTGGAAATTCCTGCCGAATTCATCAATAATTCAGAAAGAACTTGTAAAACATTGATACATTAAATGCAAAATAAAAATTGAATACCTGAATTGTCAGGACATAATCATAGTAACCTAACAAACAGATTCTGATTCGTCGAAAATGATGATGTAATAATTATAAATGACGTATGGAAATATTCTTAACCACGTGTTGGAATGACACTTGTTCCAACGTTGTGGAATGTGTGCTGGAGAAAGAATATTTTTTTGGATACTTGATGGAAAACATCAGGTTTAATATGTAGAGATCAGTAAAAAAATGTCATTTTACCAATTAGCAACAAAAAATAACAAGCAATAAACGCACTATAACACGCACCCAAATGACAGTTTTGCCCTAATTAAGAAAAAATTATAGCTTGAACAAAAATTCTCTAGATTTCGCCGGAAACAAATTTAAAGTCGCTTCTTTAGCTGCATCCAGAATTTTGCGAGAATCTTTAGCTTCTGACGTATCTGACAAATTAATTTTTAATATTGTTTATTTGTTACTATGCTTTTGCCTGGCAGTTGTCAAATCCGTTACTACGTTTTTGCAAGAACACAACCTTGATTAGTATATCTGTAGAAAATTATTTCCATTCTTGGCGTCTTCCACTCAAGTTTTTTCATCAAGTATATAAGAAAAATATTATCAACGGTTGTCGAAAAATCTCCAGAAATAATTATCTTGATCTTCATTTCAATTTTTATAACAATAATTAGTAGCATTCAGGAATGGAAAAGAGATAAATAATGATATTTGATTGTAGAAAATTTGAATAGTGAACAAAAATCATTGCACATTATTGTCAGTACTCCTAGAAAAGTTTATAGAAGTTAGTAAGGCATGAGAGCATATTGATCTTTCTCATATCGTGAGTAGGAGTACCGGAAGTAATTTGAGAATCATCTTGTCATAAATGTGGTATTGGCGCGTCTATCTAAATGAAATTTCTGACATTTTCTATTTGGAACGCTCATAGCATACATTTCTTGTTAACATTATTTCCAGCAACACTTTTACTTCAAGACAGAAAAACAAAAAGAACTCTCTAGTTTCATGACATGAAAAAAAAGTCGCTATTGAAATTTCCCTCCTTTGTTACATAACAAAGTGGAAGATGCGAGACTGAAATCTTTGTTGATGCTTAAGGGAAGAATAAATTCTAGGTTGTTAGAAATGTCGCTTATGATCATATTTCTTAGAGTAGAAAATATTTGACGTGCAACATGTTTAATGAAAAATAGTTTTCCTTTTATAAATCCTTATTGAATTACTGATATTCATTCGGATCTATTTGTAAAGTGTCGCACATATTTTGTCCAGAGTATTCATTAAAATATAAATTCCAGATGGAAAAGAGTGGAATGTATTATACGAAATTATCCAAACGTAATAATTAACGTTGCAAATAATGATGAAATATGAAATTCAAAATGCATATATTTTTCATACCCAGGAGTAGTTGATTCCTAGGAATTTTTTGCTAACAGAAATATATATTAATCTCTGAAAGAATATTAGCCGGATTTTTCTTGGAATAATTTGATTCATAGTCATTTCCAGTGGCAGCTCTTGGCAAAAATCAGTGGGGGTTTTGCTTCAGAAAATTTTTAGTCTTTGTTTCAATTTCAAAACTACAAGGAATGCAACAAACATGTATATAAATGTCCTAGCATGAGCACACAATTCTGCGGGGAATGTCCGTCAACTGCATTTTAGAACCTAGTAGGGAAGACCTAGGAGAGTTGTGACAGAGGAGTGCTGTGACATAATCGATTTTTTGGAAACTATGACCGTTAGTTTGCTGTTTTTGAGACGCGCTATTTAACGCAGCACGCGTTGACAGTGCATATCAAGCGGTTGTGAGTGTATAGCATCTGCATACAAAAACTGCAAAAAGGGAGTCCTTCATCAAAATTTTGATTACTCACATATCTTTACGTATTATGTTTGCAATGTTATGATATTTTTCGTCAGATGCTTCAGTTCTTCGAGTTTCATAGCGTGATATTATTTTTTTGTGTCGGCGTCTTGTTTCAAAATTACAAATTATTATTCTGACCGGTTCACATTTTTTTGCACCTAGTTAAGTTGTGGTAGCTTATCACAGCTCTCCTAGTTTTGTTTTTTTTTTCTGGCAAGGCTCTTTTCCTGTCTTGTAGTGCTATTTATTTATTTCAGAATGTCAAATAAATATAAACAAAAGACTTATAGGGGCTTGGCAAGGGTCGACTGCATGGCCTTTGAAGAAGTTACTATTTCATGCCCAGTTAAATCACTGATCATATTCTGCCCAATTCAGATATTGAACAAAACTCAGAAGAAAGAACTCTCACTCCAAATCCAACTATCGGTAATGTTGGAAACAATGACATTTCTGTCAGAGAGTTTGATATAGAAGCAAGAAACCCCACTCCAAGTATGTCTACAGATCAGAACATGACATTTTCCAACAGTCCATCTACTCTGAGCTTCAACACCAAAGAGCCTGTTGCCTCCACGTCTCGTCTACAGCACTTAATCCTCTTGCCAGTGATGTAATTGGATTCAGTGGCCACTTCGCAAAGCAAAATATAGGCTTCGATAAACTTCTGGAAATTCAATGATGAATATCAAATCATATGAATCTTAAGGTGAAGTTATATACAAAATGAAAATAGACCCCTAACCTTAAATAAAATTTGTGAAATGTAAATACGTATTTCGAGAACTAAGTTCTCATCATCAGTAGAATTAGGCGAAACACATCAACAGCAGGCTGCAGTTTTCCTCTAGGGTGATTAGATACAAGAGAAGAAGTCATAAATCCAATGTTTTTTAAAGGTTGATAAAATTACAAAAATAAATAATGATTCACATACTTAATATGAAATTAAATTATATATCAATTCTTCGGGCTATTAATTAGCAAAATCAGTTACAAAAAAATCAAATTTAATTTTCTACTCCATGATATTCTTTCCGAATAGTTTCGTGCTAAATTGTGCTGTGCCCTCTTAACTCTGCGGTCTCTCCGAATTGCGGAGTTTGGCGGACCATATTTACGCCACTGCCTCTTGTCACTACTTCTAATGTGTTTTTACCAGAATCCCTTAGGCCGGTACTTAAGCTCTGCAAAAAAAAAGAACCGAATAGACGCAAGATCAAATCTGCTGTGCTTACTGACATACCTACCAAGGATGAAATTGCTGTCATAGAAGCCAGTAGAATGATAAAAAATGTGAAAAAGTGTGTTTTAAGTGAAGAAAAGAAGAAGTTTCAAAAAACTAAGAAGAAGAATAATAAGAGTAGTAAAGTTGATGATGAAGCGAATGAATACCAAGAAGATGCAGAATATTACTGTTTCTGCTGTGTTGTATTGAGCCCTTTACCAATAGCAAATTAAAAGAGAAGTAGGTTTAGTGCCGTTGAATGCCAAAGCTGGTCTCACGAAGCTTGCACTGGGCTTTGATACGTGTGTCAAAATTGTTTGTCCGCATAGATTCCAATTTTAAGACTGATTTTGATGTAATTGAACTCACGAAGTAGTCATATTTGATTATCTAAGATTACAAGACTTTGTTATGTTATTCTAGTTCGTACAGACATGCCAAATAATGATTAGAGTACTTTACCATAAAACTAATCTGTAATTTGTTAATCATTGATTATTTTTTATTCTCCACAAATAGTCTAAATACATATAGGTGTAACAAATTATCTTGGTATCTGTCACAATTTACCTCGGTATGAGGAGAGTTGTGACACAGAGAGTGATTTCTGTTTTCGTAGATTTCCTCAGACATTCCAACACTCTCATCTAATTTTGATAATTGTTTTTTGAACATCATGGATTAAGCTACATTGACCCATACAGCTCATAGATGTAGAATGTTCTTTAATGAAATATTTTGGTTTAAGTAAGAATTGTCACAGCCCTCCTCGGTCTCCTCTACTAGCTTCAAACTATGTGTTCATCAATATATTGGATCATTTTGTGTGAAATAGCTATTACAATTTGAACTGAAGTTCAGAGAAGTCTTTGGAGTGTTTTAAAAAACGATTCCTAGATTTGAATATTTGTGGGACACAAGTCTTCAAGCTTTGACTTTAATTAAAATATTCTACAGATTTCTCACAAATGGATACAGACTCAATAGATGGTGCTGTATGTGAATTTTATCTCTGCTCATCATATGACTATATAGTTCAGGAACCCAAACTCTCACTATTTGAGTTTGGCTATACTGTATTGACGAGTTTTAATAAGGACGAAACACATGTTTACAGGTGCTCTATGGTCTAAGATAATGGTTTTAGAAGCTGATTCTCAGATTTTGATTTCTCCAGTCTCTGAATTTAAATTTTTAGTATTCGAAGAAAAACTGACGTGGGCATCACGTGACTGACTTGTACATTATTTGATATATACACAAATTTATTCAATAAAGTTATCTGTCACAATTCTGAATGTCTGTTATACATATAAACTGCACGTTCGGCTCAGCCGATTGATACAAAAATAGTAGATAACTATTTTGATGCTACAACAAGTTTAAACACTAAATTTCAATATGCTATGGCTGATCATTCTAGATATAAGCAAAGAATTACGATCAACGTACACACCTCGGGCCAGAGGCCCTCGGAAAGTATACTGTTGACCCCATGCATTATTGTCCTTTTAACACCTTTGATACCTGCATTACTATTATTTACTTGTACAAAGTACAAGGAAGTATTGTGAAACCGACAAAATACACCTATCAAGATTTTGATGGAAACATCCGTTTTGAGTATCCCTGAATCCATTTTGACTATTTTCGGCTTGATGTCGGTACATATGTGCGTGCGTTCGTTCGTAAATCGCGAATCTCAAAACTGGGTGAACGTATAATGTTGAAATTTTGTATTAAAGATTGGTATAGAGTCTAATTGTGCTCCTCGCATTATGGCTTTAATCGTTTGTACCGGAAGTGCACTTTACTTGAAACTTTTTTCGAATTTTTCCAATAAATCCAGAATAATCAACCATAGGATGTTGAAATTCAGTATTCGGAACTTGATGTTGCATTAAAATAGTTTTCTGCTATTTTTGTATGAATCGGCCTAGCCAAAAATGCACTTTACTCGAAATTTTTTTTTAATTTTTTGCATAAATCTAGAATGATCAGCCACAGCATATTAAAATTCAGTGTTTGAACTTGTTGTAGTATCAAAATAGTTATCTACTATTTTTGTGTCAATTGGCTGAGCCGGAAGTGCAGTTTATATGTATGAAATTCATGCAGAATTTGATGTGTAAAACTCAGTTTAATTGAAATGATAAGGTAGGCAATGTTGTCAATTTTTTGATTTTGTTTGACATTATACATGTCAAAATATTCTTTGAATCAAGTATATCAATTTTAATCTGGAGTGGCAGAGAATTTCATCGAATAAATTTGTGTATATATCAAAAGTAAGTCACGTGATGTTCACGTCAGATTCATTTTTACTAAAAAACTGCCTTGTGACTTTTGGTTTCACTGACGTTTCAAAATTTGATGCAAATATGACACAACATTATCATTGAATAAATTTATAGAGCGCATAACTGCCGCTTTGTAAGGTGATGTTTCTCAATGTACAATGCAACAATTTCCCATGCTTTTAGCATTTCTCTTGCTGCGCCAGAGAATTGTTGCTTTGTTACCTCTTCCTCTTCCACAAATAAATTACAAACAGTGAGATTAGGAAGGTCCCGGAACAAATCCCTCTAGCGATAATAATCTCTCCCATATTCTGTCCGAGAATCCCTTCCAGATAGAAAATACGAATATTTATTAAGGTCAATTGAATATTATGATAATGATGCACAATTAAAAATATATCAGTTGATAGATGTAAATATTCAATGAAAATGTCACAAAATCGATAGCTGCTATGATTTTATACCATGTCATTCATTTGACAATAAATTAAAGGATTTCTTGAAATATCCAAGTGTTCTTCTAGATGACTCTAATACTTCTCTATTTTTTGCAGCATCTGCTGCTCATCAAATTCAAAGAAAATGTTCATCAGATTTTACCAGTGCTGCAACCAGAGCGTCATCGGAAGGTCTAAGCATGATCTTTGTCCGGATGGAAATAGAGACAAGAGCTAGCTCTATATTTATGACGTCAGGCAACAGTGACCATCTCTATGTACAGAATATTATTGAGAATTGGTTGGTTTAAACGATCGGAATAAATCATAGTCATTGTAGACACAGTTTATTTGGACGTTTCGGTTGTCACAGCAACCATCTTCAGCAAATGGATAGTATTTTTTTCATAAATAGATTCCCAAGGAAAACATTGGTATCGTTTCCTTTTAATACATTTTTAAAAATAGCGAAAAGCACAGTTTTCAAACCAGAATTGTGAAACAAAAATTTGTAGTCACATGGTAACGAAAAAAGTTATTCAGTGAAATAAACAATCACCTCGGGTGACTGGTTAAGATTCCTCCCATGTTTCGTTTTATAGCCGTCATATAGCAAATCGTGGCGCATCGCGCATGGAGCACTCCTCTATAACATTGACGATAATTAGATGGATGTGCTATACTGCCGATTGCCCAGCCCTAACGATAGATTACGATTATATTCTGCATATGTACGGCTACCTCCAACTCTAAATTGTCTCTTATTAATCAAACATATTTCAGCTTCATTTGGAATTTAAGGACTTTTTGAGATTTGTAGATCTCTTAGACCATTGGTTCTGGTCGGGCCGTTTTTCCCATCTCTCAGTCGGCTTCTGATGAGAATTCATTTTCAAATTAAAAAGATTGCTCTAAAACACATTTTAAGTCATTTGTTAGATCTTTATGATACAGTTTTTGATGTACTAACTTCTGCTTTAGCGTAGTAAAAAAAATTCAACGGCTCCTGTAGTATTTTTTTTTTTGATTGATTAAATTGATTGAATTATTAGAGCACATCTGCTTTCATAGACTACTATATCAACTTACTTCATTGAAAATAGAACAGAATTAAATCATTACTCCAATTCTAATTAAGGATGATTGGAAATGTAATAGCATACATACTTCGGTGTGAGTTTCATCACAGCATTGGGCTCTAGCTGACCATCAATTTCATAATACTATATACATACCTTCTAATTCTATACTACATGTCTGACTGTCGAAATTTGGACTCTCGGTCATATAGTAATAGTCGGAGAGCTGATGACGAATGTGGAGAACGTATTTTAGGCAAGTTAGAAAATAATATTTAATTAATTGGTAAATCTAGAATCTTGCGTCAGGCAGAGGGTTGCCGGTTATTTCGCTACTGTGCAACCTATGACATTTGCAAGAAAATCAATCAAAGAGATATGTTTTAGGCAACTTGAAATGTATCTAATCTTCAGCTTTAGCATCTATTTAACCCAGAGATTGGAGTCCCAGACTATTTTTTGGGTTTTAAAGTACAACCTGACTCTCCCGAATATATTTAATAATCCTATCTCAAAAATATACTTTAGGCATTCTGAAATTTCTGTAGCATGTTAATTACATGATTATATATATTATATATATGTATTATCATTTATTTCTTGCATATAATAATACGATAATCAAATTCAAAATTCCATCGTTCAACGGCTAATTGTATTGGATTTATCCAAAAAATTCTAAAAATCTGTCAAGTAAAGTGCGCTTTAAGCCCAGTCGGTTGCTTTGGAAACAGAAGATCATCATTCTTATGCTACAATATTCCTGAATACTGATTTCCAAAACTCTACGGCTGACAATTTATGCGCAAAATAAGAAAAAAAATTCAGCTGAAGTGCGCTTCCGGTAGAGTCGATTGTTATGAGGATAGTAGGCAATCATTCAGATGCTACAGCAGACTGAAATACTAAATTTCATTTCTCTACGGCTGATCATTTCGAATTTATGCGAGGATTTAATCTAAAAGGCTGTCAGGTGAAGTGCACTTCTGGCTTAGTCGATCTCAATGAAAATACTGAACATCAACATTCTATGTTCAGGATTTATGCGGAAAATTAAAAAAAAAAATTGAGCAAAGTGCTGCATTTCCGGTACAGACTATTGCAATCATAATACGAGGTGCATAACTAAATGTTATAGAAGTGCCTATAACGGAATTTCAATATGCTACGACTGATTGTTTTGAATTTATGTGGAAAATTTGAAAAGTGCATTCCCGGCTTAGCCGATTGGTACAAAAATAGAAGATGAATATTGAAATGCTACGGCAATTTCAAATACTTAATTTCAGTATACTACGACCAACCATTCTTGATTTATGCAGAAAACTCAAAAAAAGTTCCAAGTAATGTTAAGATACAAAATATTTTACTTGAAAAGTCTTCTTTTCCAAAAGATTCTCATGATACATTTTCATTGACAAAATTATTCTCAATTCATTCTATATTTGTTGATTTTTCTGAAAAATTTCACCTCTCCAAAATACTTTATTGTATAGGTAGAGTCCGATCTATACGATAAACTCGAGTCACATGGTCTCTTAGCAACCAATCGCAGCCCGAAGAGCCAGGCCCTTGTCAGCTTTCGGTAGCTCTTGATAAACTATATCTCTCGCACGTATGGCTACGCATGAGACTTTTTCATCGCACTAATTTTAAATCTTTATTCGCGTCAGGCAATCATTAAAAACCGTTTAATTGGTCTGGCGATTTACACAAAACATAAACATGCTATAAAAATTTCATAATGCCTAAAGTGTATTTTTGAGATATGACTATTGTATATATTCGGAGGAATCAGGTTGTACTTTAGAACCCTCAAAATAGTCTGAGGTTTTTATTTCTGGGTTAATTAGATGCTAAAATTAAGGATGAGAAAAATTTCAAGTTGCCTAAAACATATTTTCTTGATGATTTCTTTTTGCAAATGTCATGAGTTGCACAGTAGCGAAATAACCGCCAAACCTCTGCCTGACGCAAGATCCTAGATTCACCAATTAATAAAATATTATTTTCTTGTTGTTTCAACTTGCCTAAAATACGTTCTCTGAATTCGTCGTCAGCTCTTGGACTATAAGCCTTTGGCTATAATAGAATATTTCGCACTCCAGATGTAACTTACTATTGATAAGGAACTGTGCAGTAACATTTTTATTACACATTTTTTCTTCAATATCTGACTCTATTTTATTCTGAAATCAATAAGAATTTCTGTAGTTTTGAACATCTGGAGGACAATATGAAAATCAATTTCAAATATCACTTAGTAACTTCATCCAGACTTAGAAGAATATTACTAGCGACTTCAACCATGAAAGAGTATTTTGATAACTATTAAATTATATCTCTTAGAGCCAGTTTCACCAACTTCAGTTAAATTTATCTGGAACTTATTTTGAATTAGTAACTAAGTATAGCAATAATTGTATCAATAATAATAATAATATTCATTGCTCAGAGCAAATACAGAAAAGAGTTAATTAGACAACTGTCACGAAACAATATATCAAATACGAATTATAGAAATTATATACACTTCTATGGCATTATAATAAGGTCCTTTCTCATACATACTTGTTCTACGAATCGAAATATGGTACAGATTCTGATTTCAATTCTAATAGTCATATTGTTGTGAATATCTTTATTCAGAGTGAACAAAGACTCATTTTTTTTTTTGCAAAAACAGCTAATCTGATAATATTAAGTAAATAAATGGTCATTATTTTTACATCAATGAAAACTGGTTTACAGTGCTATTTCGACGTTACTCCTGCAATGCACCTTGAAATTCTTTTTGATAATACATTATCAAAGATCTAGTAGATGCATAGTCACGGTGCTTATAGAAAAAATAATAAATCTTGGATAATATAAAATGTAGCTTATCAATTTCGGGTAGCCACTTAGCTCGTTATTCATGAATGCTTCTGGAAACTAAGTCTGTGGTGAGATAGGAGTACACAAGTTTTATGAGGATTTAATACAAACCTCTCTGTTCAGATAAGTCAAGTCAGATTTGAAACACTGATTATCACCCTTGCCATCAGCCATCACAGTAGTTTGTATCAACAATTCAACATATTGTTGCCTATTTGATAAATAAGAAACAAATCAGTTGTGAACAACTCCTCGTATTTCCATGTAATCCATTTTTTCTGATAATATCTGATGATCCAACGAATCAGACGCTTCACTTAAATCAAAATATACCATACCCACAATTTTTCATAATGGTTCTTGGATAAAATTACCCCAGAAAAATAGCTTCATCCGTGTATATAATACGATACTTTTTGTAACAAGTGCACCGATGTACCTCATTACTGAGCTTTTTAAATAAATATAGATGTATTGAAATTATCTTATCAATTTTATGAATAAATTGTTGCAATTTCGATCAAATTTACAATAAACGAAGCATGACCTGCATGATTTATTTTATTGATTGATATTTTCTACATTTTCTGTGCTATCACATTTACAGCAAATGCAAACACTATAACAATCACATCACATGATACAATTTTTTTCCCTATTGTCAATTTGTTATATAACAATGGAATCAACGGATACCAACAGCATCCATGATCCACAATTATAATTTTTACCCTTTCCGTGGGGAGTTAATATTCACCAGTTCTCTGTCAACAATGAATTAATGATTATTGTTTCCATGGTTTAAAATTGTAAGCTTCTGATGCAGAATTCAGTTCAGTAATAGGGTAGATACTTTTGGTGCACGTCTTACAAAAAGTGTATATTAGAAATATGAATTCAAAATAAAATCAATTTCTCTCAATATTGATAATTTTTTGATGTCTGAAGCTCGATTGCAGTTCAATTACATTAGTAACAGTTGCTTCTACAATCGTTACCTAGATAATTGAGAGATTAGGGATAAATCAAAGACTGCACGATAGAACCTCAATATAATTCTTGGTTACTTCTTATACAGAGTGATCAATTATGACTGACTGTCACGTGACCTGCAAACGTTCGCATTGTGATCAAAACTATCCTCATGGAATAAAGTATTAGTATGAGTTTATTGATTTTGATAATTACGTTACCGACATTTCAAGAAAACAGTGGCGTATATTTTGCATATTTTATGACGCATCTATCTATAATCTGATGCAAGAGACAAAAAAGTAAGTAAATAGCTGTATTATTGAATGATTATTGAAAATTCATGATTAATCTACCAAATTTTTAGGTTAGAATAGTGTTTTTATGAAAACTGACATCTGTCACTTGTATCTCACTATCTCAAGCAGGCGGCAAAGAGAAAATCAGAACAAGACGTGTATTCAATGACTGAATGTGCCATTCAGTCATTTTTGATCACTCTGTATTTTTGACAGCTCTGAAGTCCTAAATTTATCCTGGAATTATTACTATGAAGCTAGACAATCAGCATAGACATTCCTCACCTATGAGATAGACTTGTTAATTTCTCATCCGTAGGATTGCCGTTGAAGATGAAAGCTACTTATTTTTCAACTCTACAAGGTTTAGGAATTGCCATATTGTTATGATGATTGTGAATAAAACTGAATTTTCTACACTGGAAACGATGTGATAGAACTATTACCTTTTTATACGATCGTAGATGAAAAATTTGTGCAGAATATATAATTTCTAAGCAAAAACGGTCATATTTTCTTGAAACTGCAACAAAAAAAAATATTTTTGTCAACTGTCATCATTCATATTTCCTGGATTCCTTAAGCGGAGTATTTCTACTACAAATTTTCATCCATATAATTATTTTTATTATTACATGACGCCTCTCATTGTTAAAAATCCCTTTTGAGTTTGAGCGAATCTCATTTAATTTAGACTTATCGATTTTTTTTCAAATTAGGTATCATACAATCCTTGAAAAAGTCTTAGGTCCGTATTCTCACCTCTTAAAATCGCACCATTTCAGCCAAAAATTTTAATAAAAGGAAATAGTGCTATATGATGCAACAAGAGATGGTAAGAGAAAGTGCATCAATTGTCAGGAAGTAATGCTATTTTAAGAGGTGAGAATATGGACCTTAGATTCCATGATGAGAAATCATTTTTTCCACCAGCCATCTGTGGACATGGCTGTTTACATATCACAAGCTATGCTTGAACTATGTGCTTTTCGCATTCTAGTAGCATCTGTAACATCATACTCGAATAGCAATTTTCATGATTCGGCAAACCTCGTCTCTATATAAGTTACTGTTTCAAGTGGAATTTTCCTGTTTGGTGTCTTTTTGAGTATTTATGAGCTATCTTATCTTCTTTGACAATCGACTACTCCATTTTGTCACTAGAATTCAAATCAAACAATTATTATGAAATTAAATTTGCAATATATGATAACTCATGATCATAACACTATTATCTCGACATTTTTCGATGGAAATATTTTAAACCTCTGAGAAGAACTGTGGGACATTCGCAGCAATATTGCTGCGTTTTCGGTCAAATTTTCATACAACTAACTCGTCTGTTGATCCATTGTACATTTTATTGAATGCAGCTCATAAATTTTATCTTGATAATTTTGAATATTGGAGTACTGCAGCGTCCTAAATTCATGTGCTTGTGATCAGTTTTTATCTTCATGTTATCATATTTGAGTTTTGTGTGCTTTATTGATTTATTCTTTTGTTACTTTTCATATGATCTACGTTAATATAATCCCTCATACATGAATAAAATATGTATGAAGAAGCTGTTAAATATTCTGAACAGACTCGAATGGCTAATAAAGTTCGAACACCATGACCATAGGATCAGTACAAATCCTTTTGGGATGAGATACCAGTGCGCGCGATCGATCATTTAACGATGGATCAGATATGAAACATCGTAAGTTCTGTCAGATTAGCAGATTATATCTACATGAAAATTAGAAAGTTCAAAACTTACTATCAAATGCCATTACATGAATCGCAAATATCGGCGAGAAACCGCATTAACCAAAATTAATTTTCAACAATTTTCTTGAATGAATGATTGCAATTGCAGAGTCATAAGTTGAAGTTGAATATTGGTGTCATGAAAATAGTTCAATTTGTTCGTTCAATTATAGTTGTTGCTCAACTAGGACATTTTGGCAGTAGGTGTGCTTGTAGGTAGTTATTTTGTTTTAATTGGAGGCTATGATTATTCAACCTAAAAACAATAATAAATCATTTGTACACTAGAAATAAATGGTAATAAAGTCGACGGCATGTTAGAGATATACATGCGACAGCGATGTGATTAAAAAAGACAAGTACGCTTTGTAACAGAATTGTACTTGTATGTGTGTGTCTAAAATATGAAAGTATAACAATCTTTCTAGGACTTAGTGTATTCGAAATTTCTACACTAGAACATTATAGATTGAGAAATAGATTGCAGAATAAATTGTTGTCAAGTTTATCTCATGAACTTCGAATTTGATAATTGCGCATAAGGAAACAGGTAATTGAAACAAAAATGTTAGCATCATAATACCCATAATCTAAAATCTGAACATAGTTATTCACTAGAACAAGATGTTGAAATAAAAACTCTTCAAAAACAACGGTTCTATGAATTTACTACTTGGAAGAATGTTGTCATTTGATATATTCTTGTACTTGATAATGAATAATGATCGTTTGATACAACGAACTCTGTTTTTAGATGTTATAGAAGCGTTGTTCTAAAGAATGCTCTAAATTACTCAAATGGAAAAAACCCAAAGGTTATAGACAATTGTATTCTCTATAAATTGAACCTGAAGATATTTCTTCAAAGTTATTCTGGAGCACTTTTTTGTTCCAGAATATTTCTCAAAACAATGTAATATAATCAATAATCATGAATTGACTGTAATGTTTATATTTCATTGAGATTGAGAATAATGGAATAAATTCTTCTCCAGTCTACAAAAAATGTTGAGAGGTAAATATAAGAACTACTATTCTTGGCATTAGTATTTCAAATGAAAGTTGACCTCGTGATAGAGATTGACATTAATGATCTTTGTCATTGATATTTATATCAAAGTTAACTATTTCATAATTTTTGCATCAATTCGCGAACAGCATTTTCATTTGTATTTCTGAAATTATTGTTCAGACTATGAAAAAAGTAGTATGATCCCATACATTTCAGAATAATATATTTTCTTCTTTCGGCACTTTTTAGACTTCGAAATCTTGCCATAAGGTGCTTGAGATTGCAATGCGCATACGAATTTATCTTAGACATGGAGGGACCCCTTAAATTTTAATATCTAGTTCTTAATCTCAAGCTGATATGAAAATTAAATTGGGTTGAGTTTAAAGTTGGTTGTAACTGTGGCTTCAGAGTAACTATTACTGAATTAAAACCTAATGCCTTTCTTATATTTTATAAATTTTTCAGTATTTTGTACAATTCGAAACTTTGCTCCTTGATTGCAATCCAAGGAATATTTGAATACATAATATTATCTCCAATCTTCTATCCCATGAGTCTTGTGTTTCACCAAAGTTATTTATTTCCGTTGTGATACTCTCAGGAGACTATTTTACTTCCCAGAAATTATATATTAGCATCTTTAGATTCCTGTATTGGTTTTCCTGGCGCCGGAAACCGGAAACTACAACCAACAATAAACGCACAAGTGTACTACTCTTGATGAGAGGCTTTGAGTTTTATGCATGAATGCGTAAAAGATTGATGAAGAAAGATTCAAGGAGAAGTAATTATTCTCGTAAGTGGAGCAAAGCAAGCGATGAAAATGATGAGTAGATAATATAAGATAAATTGATTCTTTATTAAAACAAGATATTGAGGGCATTTTTGTATATATTTTAGTATGTATAAGAATCAGGGAATTCAGTTAAATAACAATTTTTTCATTTCTAGCTTGACAGTTTTGGCTACACCTTAGCTATCTTCAAGAGAGCGCTACAATTTGATATACAATCTGATTCTATGTATCTATGGCCGTTAAAATCTCATCACAATGGTAATATAAACAAAAGTGTAGTTTGTATGTTACACATACATGAATTTTAAAGAACATCTGATATATTAAAAGTGAAAAAATAGTATATGTCAAAATAAAAAAATTGGCAACAGATTATCATTGCCTACCTCATCAATTCAATGAAACTGATTGTTCTATACAGCAAATTCTAAATGTCTGTTATACATATAAGCTGCACTTCCAGCTCAGCCGATTGATACAAAAATAGTAGATAACTATTTTGATGCTACAAGTTCAAACATTAAATTTCAATATGCTATGGCTGATCATTCTAGATTTATGCAAAAAAATTAAAAAAGGTTTCGAGTAAAGTGCACTTTTAGCTTGGTCGATTCATACAAAAATAGCAGATACCCATTCTGATATATTATCGAGTTCAAATACTGAATTTCAACATCCTACGGTTAATCATTCTGGATTTGTTAGAGAAATTCGAGAGAAGTTTGAAGTACAGACGATTGGAATCATAATGCGAGATGCATAACAAGACCCTATACCAGTCTTAAATACAAAATTTTAACATTACTCGTTCAACCAATTTTGAAATTCCCGAGTTACAAACGCACGAACGCACATACGTACCGACACCAAGCCAAAAATAGTCAAAATGGATTCAGGGATGCTCAAAACGGATATTTTCATCAAAATCTCGATAGGTGAATTTTGTCGGTTTCCCAATACTTTCTTGTGCTCAGTACAAGTAAGTGAAAATAGAACCAGAAGTATATAAACCAATATCTAAAACAAACTTTCGACAGAAGTTGAAGAAACCCAATTATCAGGAAGCTTTTGGGACTCTTAATGTGAACAATTAGCATTTCAGAATACTGTTTCTGTTAAAGCTTCCGTTTCAGTCATTTTTCTTTGAGAAGATTATGGTAAAATAGGCTTGTGTACATTGTACCTTTTTTCCGACCGATCGAATAATGGAATGTTCAATTCTTCATCTTTTCAATTTTTTGAGTCGTCCAAGGATGTTCAAAAACATTTGAAAATGTCCAAATGATTGGTATGTACATGAATATTTTAATTAATCTCATGAATTTTGGAGAGAGATCCAGACGTGGTTCTTGAGTCAAAGTTTCATTATTTTGTGACGTGATATTTTTCAAGCACGATTGCGCGTTTTCATGAATTAACAGGCCCTGAATTCAAGACAGTATGTTGTTTCTAACATGCAAGCAGTAGTTACTATGGCTATGTCAAATTGGGAAACAATTTTGATTGAAATGCACTTCTGGTTCATTCGATTGCTATGAGAATAGTAGGCTGTCATACAAATGCTGCGGCAGACTGAAATACCGAATTTCAATACTTTACGGTCGATTGTTTCGAGTTTATGCAAAAAATTCGTGAAGACTGTCAAATTAAGTGCACTTCCGGCCCAGTTGATCCTAATAAAAATAGGACATGAACTTTTAAATGGTACAATCGTCTTAAATACTGAGCTTCAACATGCTACGTTCAATTGAAAATGTAAAGTGCGCTTCCGGTACAGAAACTGCAATCATAATGTGAGCTGTACAACAAGATAATATATAAGTGCTTAATACAGAATTTCAACATTCTACGACTGCTTGCTATGTGGGAAATTCGAAAAGTCTGTTATATAAAGTGCACTTACGGCTCAGCCGATTGATACAAATATAGAAGATAAGCCTTGGAATGTTACAGCAACCTTAAATACAGAATTTCAGTATCTTACTGCTAATCATTCCGGATTTATGCGGAAAATTCAAAAAAAGTTCTAAGTAAAGCGCATTTCCGGTATAGATAGTCGCAACTATAATGCAATGTACACAACTAGACCCTAGACCAGTCTTAAATACAAAATTTCAACATAATACGTTCGACGATTTTTGAGATTTGCGAGTTACGGACGCACATACGTACCGATATCAAGTCGAAAATAGTCAAAATGGATTGGGGGATGCTCATAGCGGATATTTTCATCAAAATCTCGGAGTGTGCATTTTTTTGGTTTTACGATACTTGTACTTTATACAAGTAAGAAAAAATATTATATTTCCACACAGAACACCCATTTATTGATGAAAGAATCTGACGTGGACATCACGTGACTTACTTGTACATCATTGGATATATATAATCAAACTCAACATCTCATCATTCCTCGGCTAGTCGGTTGCTATGGAAACAGTAGGTCATTATTCTTATGCTACAACATTCCTAAATACTGATTTCCAGGTTTCTACGGCTAACAGCTCAGAATTTATGCGCAAAATTCCAAGATCGTCAAGTATAGTGCACTTTCGACTTAGTCAATCTCAATGTAAATAGGATATAAGCATCTGGACAGTACTATCATCTTGAATACTGTATTCTAATATTCTTCGTTTAATCGTTTTGGATTTATGCCGAAAATTAAAAAATGTTTCGAGTAAACTGCACTCCCGGCTTAGCCGTTTACAATCATAATGCAAGGTGTACAACTAGATGCTATGAAAGGACTTAATACGAAGTCTCAATATTCTGCGACTGATTATTTTAAATTTATGAGAAAAATTCGGAAAGTCTGTATTATGAAGTGCACTTCCGGCTCAGTCGATTGTAGCGAAAATAGGAGATGATCATTCGAATGCTACAGCAATTTCAAATACTCACTCTCAGTATCCTACGGCTAATCATTCTAGATTCATGCGAAGAATTCAAAAAGAGTATCAGGTAAAGTGCACTTTCAGTACAGACGATTGCAACCATAATGCGAAGTGCACATCAAAATTCTAGATCCTATACCAGTCTTTATACAAAATTTCAGCATTATACGATTGACGAATTCTGAGACGCACATACACACATACATATGTACCGATATCAAGCCAAAAATAGTCGAAATAGACTCAGGGATGCTCAAAACGGATATATCCATCAAAATCTCGATCTGTGAACTTTGTCGGTTTCACAATATCTCCTTGTACTTTTAGACCGTCAGATAGTCGTAGATTTCAGAGCCTCATTTTGTTTCTCATGCCTTCAAGAGGTTTGATAAGTATGTATATTTGGAGTTCAATAATGCTAAAATTAAAGCTGGACCGTGTGACCAACATAATGAAAATTAATTTTAGATTTGTATGAAAAAGCATATTCTGATCCAATTTTGTCGCTTTTGTCATGCTTACGAAATAAAATTTAGGGAAAAATATTTTTACATGTAAAATGTCAAACAAAATCAAAAAACTGACAACAGATTATCATTGCCTACCTCATCATTTCAATTAAACTGATTGTTTTATACGGCAAATTCTGAATGTCTATTATACATACGAACTGCACTTCCAGCTTGACCGATTGATACAAAAATAGTAGATAACTATTTTGATGCTACAACAAGTTCAAACACTAAATTTCAATATGCTATGGCTGATCATTCTAGATTTATGCAAAAAAATTGAAAAAAATTTCAAGTAAAGTGCACTTTTAGCTTGGTCGATTCATACAAAAATAGTAGATACCCATTCTGATACATTATCAAGTTCAAATACTGAACTTCAACATTTTACGGTTGATCATTCTGGATTTATTAGAAAAATATGAAAGAAGTTTCAAGCAAAGTGCACTTCTGGTACAGACGATTTGAACCATAATGCGAAATGCACAACTAGATTTTATACCAGTCATAAATACAAAATTTCAACATTATACGTTCAACCAGTTTTGAGATTTGCGAGTTACGCACGAACTCACGGACAAATGAACATACGTACCGACATCAAGCCAAAAATAGTAAAAATGGATTCAGGGATGCTCAAAACGGATATTTCCATCAAAATCTCGATAGGTGAATTTTGTCGGTTTCACAATACTTTCTTGTACTTAGTACAAGTAAGTAAAAGGTATTGCAAAAATTACGCACTACAACAGTATGAATAATGCAAAAGTATCACTGAGCTGACGTGACGTTTGGTAACTCAAAATCCATAGTAAGTTGATTTTATAATAGCCCGCGAAGCAGGTGAGTAGCAGCAAGTTTTAAAATAAATATTTCTTGCCTGTTGGAATATCCAAAATATCTGATCGTCATTATGAAAAGTGTTTTAAATTTAATTTGTTCCAATAATTTGCACTCTATCAATATTCAATTGAAATTTATAAACTAACTCAGATATTGAAAAAATGTTGCAATGCTAAAAATATTGATGGCTGGTATCCGCATTCACGATTATCTAAAATATTCAATTGGATCTTGAAATTTCGAGAAAAGTTTTAAATAATGTGCACTTCCTGCTCGGCCGATTCATATCAAAATAGCAAATAACTATTCTGATACAACATCAAGTTCAAATACTGAATTTCAACATCTTACGGTTGATCATTCTGGACTTATCAGAAAATTTCGAAAAAAGTTTAAGTAAAGTGCACTTCCGGTACAGACGATTGAAACTATAATGCGAGGTGCACAACTAGACTCTATTCCAGTCCTAAATACAAAATTTCAACATTATACGTTCCAACCAGTTTTGGGATTTGCGAGTTACGAACGCACGAACGCACGAATGCACATACGTACCGACATCAAGCCAAAAATAGTCAAAATGGATTCAGGGATGCTCCAAACGAATCTCGATATGTAAATTTTGTGTTTCACAATATTTAGTACAAGTAAGTAAAAATTTGAAAAACAATTATCATAATCTTTCATCGAAATGAGATTGGAGCTTCTCATTTGAAAAATTGCTGTTTTGTTTTAGATATTTGAATACATCAAATTTGATACTACAGAGTATAATTCTCCAATCATGCGAAAGAATTGTGAGCATCACGGTCAATAATTACATTTGTACCAATTTCGCATAATATTTGGGAATCTCGCTAAGATTCGGCCTCCAAACTTTCATTTTCAACCGGTAAAATGTACATACTAACCTCAATACTTGAATAACTATTTTGTGCAAAAAATTGAGTGATTACTGCGCTTGCTTTTGGTTCTTGTTCATTCCACTGAAAAAAATCTCTATTATTCACTTATAAGATGATATATCAATTCTTGCAAGAAGGGAATAATTATAAATATCTCGCTTGATTTCCCTATTGCTTATTATAAACACATGTAATTGTAGGGTACCATGCACACAATAAATAATTCCGTCGTAAGCCATGTTGCAATACATTCTACTCCATATACTTATAAATAGTTGAGCATCACTCTCTGTTCACCACGATTGAGAACGAATGTTGCGGTCCGATAACATGTACAAACTGTCCTGAGGGAACTGATACCCTGGTTCACTTTATCAGAGGACAACTGAAGCTGCTTCTTCAAGAAATCTCTTAACCTTCTGGGATCGTATCTTGTTGTGAGACCTTTCAATGATCTATCAGTCAACTGGAAGGTATTCGGATGTGGTATCAGGAATGATGAAAAGCTAGATTTTTCTTTATCAACCTGTTAAACGTACTTGATTCAGTGACAAGTTATTCTCTATGTAATGTAATAAAATTCTACTCGAAAAAATTGTGTGTTAGCAAGTAAATTATTTTCAAGTATGAAATATCTTGAGCTTCTTACTTCTGCACACTATTATTAATCATGCAAGTTTGTTATTTGCTTGCTCATTCATTATAATATTCGTCTAAGCTGGAATTGGAAGCATTCTAGAAAATGTTTGTTTGATCTGGGACATTTACATTGTCCGACAATCTGTTAAGTTGAAATTGTACTGCAATCTGTATACACGTTATGTGATAACAATAGATTTGTGACAGTATCATTACATTTATATGATGAGCTTGAATTAAAGCAATTTGTGCAAACCTACGAAACAGCAGCTATTATTTAGTACCAGTTTCAAGTCTGTAAATAGTATAGTTGTTGAGAACTCAGCGTCACGTCAGGCAGCCAGCCAGCCAGCCAGCCAGCCAACCAGCCAGCCAGCCAGACAGCCAAAGTGAATATAATAGCGCTTTTTTACAAAAAATGCGCTAAAAATAAAAATATCTGCAAAACAAAGTGCATTTTCATTTTTTTTCTGAGCGCATAAAAAGGGTCGCAGGTACAGGTATATCGCGAATAGCTCGCGGGGTATATACAAGTAGCGCCAATTTTACCTGCATTAATCCGTACAGCCGTAAAGGGTTACTAATCCGATGGTCCAGTTACGCCAGCGCTGGATTACAGCTGCCCGAAAAATCATAGCAACTTCTCTGAACAAGTGATTATGAAAATTTCTCCAATTCTCGTAAGAAAAACTAGTATTTTGTAAGAACTTATGTGGGACGCTAATTCATAAAAACTAATCAGTCGAAGTTCATCATGGAATCTATGTTGAGCAGTAAGAGAAAAAACTTGATTATATTCGAAAATTTTAAATTTCGTGCAAGTGGTTCATTCAAGCGGGGTTTAAAGTGGCGATGCAATAAAAAAAATTGTCCAGCAAAAATCTTCACTGACGAAGGTGCGAAGACCATTTTAGGTATAGTACAGGTCAATTTATTTTAGCATGACTTTACTTGCAAATAGCATGGTAAACCGCGGCATAGCACGAGGTCTGTTTACCTGCGAAAAAAGGGTGATATTAGGAGTATTCTTCTTTTGAGTAAATTTCTGAATTTTTCCTAGAACATGATATTTAGAAGTAAGAAAAAAGTATCTGGTAATTATTTTATATATATTTCAATTTTAAAATCTGAATTAATACTTAAACTGTAACTTTATTTTAAATTCAAGCTAATATTGAAATTAAAGTCAAAATAATTTTAGTACAACTCAGAAAAAAGAAAATTTATTAGTTGTTTATAGCCCCCTTACTGTGAAGATTTCCCAAAGCCGTGCTAAAATAATTTGTCCTGTACTATAAGCATTCTTTTTCTTGAATACTTACTTAAAGATTTATACATTCCACAACTTTAATTTATTCCAAATTTTACTGATGCGTGAAAAAATAGTTATTTGAATCGGACAACAAGTGATGAGAGCAATACTTTTTCCATGGATTTGAATTTGTTTCGGGACGGCGCAGCCGGAGTGAATTAATCAAACGAGAGAAAAAAAGATGCTCTATTACGAGCTGTTCAAATTTTTTTTCTTTTTGAATTTTGATATGAAACTCGAAGTTATTTATTCTTTCTATTATAAAAAAGCCTACGAACCACAACCACAGGAGCTCTACAATGTTAGCTCGAAAAAACATTTCCAACAGCGTTGAAGGAAAGGCTACGGACGACCTTTGTGAAAAACCTTCAAAACTTTTACATCGTGAAATTGTTGAGTTTTCTGTGGCTTTGAATGAACTGACAGACATTCATAACATTCGTCGATGTATTTATGGGGCTCGATGTAGCATGCTGCCGTTGTTGCCCAAAAATGCCGGTGAGACGCACACCACATTGAATAATATGACAATTGAAACCCACAAAAAAATGAACGTTTTTTGTTAGCGAATGAAACGAATTTGAGTATTTTAATTTTTTCATGTGTCACCATTTTGAAGTTTTTATCTGAGTGTAAGACAATATATGTAGATGGTAGGTTTAAATATGCTCCAAAATTTTTTACCCAGTTATTTTCAATCCATAGAATTAAAAATGGACATTACATTCCACTTGTATTTTGCTTGTTACCCAACAAATATCACACTTAAAATTTGAAATGTTTTGAAACTATTAGTCAAGAATGCGAACTCGCCAGATGACTTCTGATTCTGAAGAGTCAATTCATTTATCAATTAATATGATGTGGCCAGGCGCCCAAATTATAGGATGTAGGTTCTATTTAACTCAGGCCTGGATTAGGAAAATTCAAAATTTAGATTAAATGTCAGAATGTAGGAATCCGGATTCATTAACTGGAGACGTTTTGAGATGGATAATGAGGTTAACATTTCTAAAACCGGAAGTTGTGGGAGACTGTCTTGCATATAATTTTGATAGCGTTTTAATCGACGATTGAGGATTAAGGCAATTTCTAGATAATCTTGTAGATTATTTCACTCATGTCAATTATACTGACAAATTTTGCATAGTTACAATGACAATTATAATAATAAATTCCTTGCGAACGGGAATTTACCGCGGTAAATTTCCGTTACCTCGGTAAATTCCCGTTACCTCGGTAAATTCCCGTTGGCAAGCGATTTATTGCGATAAACTGCCTTTGTCATGGAGAAACAATACACAGTTCTAATATAAACAAACAATCAGTTTCCGGATATGTCAAAATTTAATCGTTTTGGAAATGCATTTTTCGCCGAAAGTAATGAAATTAGAAACAAGAAGTCTGAAAATACAAGAGTATATGAAGACAATTTAGTGCATCTTTCAATAAAAAAGGTTAGAAGTTGCAACTAACATTATTTAATAGGTACTTATAGTAGCAATTTCATTCCAGAAATTTTCTCCACAAATACCACTCGCGACTTTAATTTTATCATAAATTCTTCTTTCAAACATTGACTACCTTTAAGCAACATCCTTCGAGTCATCTGCTCACATGAAATCCCTCGAGATACGCTCTCGTGATTTATTCGGACAGATGACTCTCACGATGTTGCTAGGTAATCAATGTTTTCAAGAAAAATTTATTGATAAAATCACAATCTCTTGTGATATTATATACGATAATTATGTAGATTCTAGTTCAAAATTTCCTTCAAAAATATGGGCTTGTGCTGAAGCAACTAGCACAAGAACAACAAATTGTTGCGAATCATTTCATTCTGATTTCAGTAAAAGTTTTTATACCTCTCATCCAGATATTTTCAAGTTTATCGAAGTGTTAAAAGAATTTCAAACCAAAATTTATATAAAAATAAACAGTGTGAGTGCCCCAGCAAAAATAACAAATCAAAAATATAGGCAACGATTAGAATTTTTATCTGAAAAATTGAAGTCTCATAAAGCAGGGCGGATTGAAATGTTCGATTTTGTAAAATACGCATAATACCAATATAATAAAGTAATGTAAATTTTGTAAATAAAATATTGTATAATAAATACTGTAAATATAATTTGATTTTTAGTACTTATTAAAACCTTTCTACTCGATGACATATTTTGTGAATTTGTCACCTACCCGCTACTGAACATGTGTGTCTAAATTTAGAAACAAGGTGCCTCCCGCTGAGCTTTCATGCGAAGGCAATTGGCGCAAGTCGATCATAGCATTTTGCATACCTGCGATGGTTCCGGCACAAGTGGACTACGGGATTATTGAAATAAATTTTCAACTGTCGCAACTCGCAACTTATCTATGTCCAGCTCGCGGGCAACTAGGCTTTAAGCGGCTTTGCGCGCTAGTCGACCAACGCCAATTTAAAGGTCTCAGGCAGATAAGCTTAGTAGAAATCTAAAAGAAATATTTTTTTCGATTGTTAATTGTTCTTTTATAACTTTACTAGATTGTGTCAAATTTGGGATCAACTTAAGCAACTAGACATGAAACTTATAGCCCTTGTACAGAGTGTTCAATAATGATTGTCTGTCACGTGAGTAGCAAATGTTCGCATTATAATAAAAACTATCTCCATGAATAAAGTTTGTATGAATTTATTTATTTTGATAATTCCACTCCAATATAAAGTAAGCCATAAGAAAAAAACAATTTTATCGTTTTGACAGCGGATAAAAAGGAAGGTAACTTTTTGCAAGTGATAAAACGTTATTTACCTTTCTCCTAGCAATCAAATTAAAACATTCACTGTATTAATGTCATTTGCATTATTTGTCCATGCTTAGACTGCAAAATAAACAGAATTTGGAATACTTTCAAAGAAAATATTAAAGAAAATATCAAGAGAAGTGTGTCTATAAATACAAAAAACAATAAATCATGTATCTGTAGACAATTTATCGTATTTTATGGAAACCAGAATTATGTATTAGGAAGAGGTACGATATGTCAAATTTCAAATATTTTACTAGATTGGACTTAGAGTATGAGGAGAATTGATGGAGAAAATCTCAGAGAATACTTGGTGGAATGTGTCAAATAAAACGTGAAACGATGTATAATAATTGTACTCTCAATAATTGCACATTTAAATAAACTTTTTCATACATAAAATGTCGTTAAATTATCTCGCCGAATTACACTCTAGCATTTTATTTTTCTTGGGATAAATTTCAGTTTGACAACTCAACCTTGTAACCTGACAGCAATTTGACTCGAAAACTGTTCAAAAAATAAAATCACTCCACCTACGGTGTCGTGATTTTATTAGAACAGTTTTCTTGTCAAATTGCTAGGTAACAAGTTTTCGCGAAAACAGAAATTTATCCAGCAAAATAAAAAGCTCTTGTGTAATTACTGTTGATAACTACGTTACCGACATTTCAAGAACACAATGGCGTATATTTTGCATATTTGATGACGGATTTATCCATAATATGATTCAAAATACAAGGAAGTAAGTGAATAGCTGTATAATGGAATGATTATTGAAAATTTATAATTATTCTATCAAATTTTTATGTTAGAATAGTGTTTTCAGACAAACTATCTTCTGTCACTTGAAGCTCACTATCTCAAGCAGGCGGCAAAGAAAAAATCAGAACAAGGCGGCACGGACAATCATTCTTGACCACTCTGTAGGATAAAATAGTAATTTTATATAATCACCCTCTGTCACTTTGACAATGACAGCTGTCACTTTAATTGACATGATACTTTAAGTTGCGAACTCACCGTGCTGTGAGCTTGTTTTTGACAGGAGGTCCTATTTGTTTGTATCTTTGGATGTTTTGATCAAATCTTTTGGATGATTGATATGTATATTGAGACATTGCATTATTTGTTGGAATCTTTTTTTTTTGCCAACTTCACTATGCCTATTGTACAAATTATAAGATTTTTGAGAAGAGCTAACGATGGGATCGGTCTTGCATCCCAAAATATCCTATCAAATTTAATTAATTATAGAAGATTGAATATTTTTCTCACAAAATTCTGAATCACTTGAGGCCACCTCTCTTATTCCAGTTATATATTATATGATTACAATTACATCAATATGATAATTGAGGTATCAAGGGTGTTATAAGGACAATAATGTCTGATGTTAACAGTGTACTTTCCGAAGGCCTCTGGCCTGAGATGTGTACGTTAACCGTAAGAAATATCGTCCGTTCAACTCCCGTGGTGCCTTCAATGTTTAATGTCCGACTTTTGTACTATTTCAATCAAAATCTTTAGCATTGCAATTGTGATTTCTGTCATAGAATTTACTCTAGTTATTGCTGTAACTAAATAACACAGAAAACTTGTTTGTTATTTTTCAAAATGATGCCCTTGGGCATTATTTTGAATAATGATACCCCCGGGTATTATTTGTTACGGAATCAGTATTATTATAACAACAATAATAGAGTAGTCGAACATTAAAGTCATCAATACGTGGTCTGAGCATAGTTCATTCATCTTTCTTACAGCATTCTAGATCATTTGAGGCCTTCTCCCTTATTCCAGTTGGCAGTTATATATTATATGATCACACTTACATTCAATCAAGTCATTAATATGTGGTCTAAACATAGTTCATTTAACATTATGAGCTTTTTTTTTCTAAATTTCCCGTTTTCTCTCCTACATATAATCTTGAGTACTGATCCTAGCGAATAAGTATATGCACTATATTTTTTACAGAATTTTATTCAAATTAATTAAGTTTATTAAGATTTTCTCATTAGAGACAGCATTTTTTGATTTATCAACGAAAAACAGAAGAAATTCACTTTTGAAGACTCCTCACCACCTTAGCTTCACTCTCACCCATTAGGACTTTTAGTGCATCGTAAAGGACACCTAGTCCTAAAACTGTGCCAAAATTGGCTTCTACATGAATTATTGCCTCTATTTGGTTCATTTCGGTCTTTGTTGCCTGAACTATTAAGGCAGGTAATTGAAGGGATTGAATGGTTGAACTTTTAAACATGAATGCTTTGGGGACTTCTAGAATATTTCTTTGAATCAAATAACAAATAAAAAGATATTTTTATGATTTTCTGATACTGGCCAAGTATTTTTATCAGAGTAGGTACAGTCTTATATTGTTGTGGAACATCCTGCAAATACTCAAGTACGCTCTCTAGTTCTGCATGTTTTCATGATGTCAAAAATACATCTCCTTCGTATTTGGTATTTTCATGCATACAAGCATACTTACATATATCGAAAGGGGCTTTCTATCCTTGTAACAGTGCGGAGCAAGTATGCATGAATCCATTTATTCGATTATTACCTATTTGCTTTCACTACAAGCTCATATTTATTATATAATTTCAAAATAATTTGATATTTGAGGCCATTCTATTGAACAATCTATGTGCGTACCGATCATCAACTACATATACTTTCGAATTAAAATAAGTAGAATCAATCAAAACTCAATATTAATGATACTTTATGCAGTAAGAGTATGAAATTGAGCATTATGACATGGTGCCAAATATTTGAGAACGAGGCTTTCCGGGTTACTAAATTTTTTGGCCTGATGTCATAATGTTTGTTTACACTTGTATTGCATACAAGATTTTTCTCTACGACTTACTTTGGCGCTTTAGACCACCGGAGTATTGAAATTCAGTGTCTAAAAATCGCTTTTCTAAGTTTTCCAATCAAATTTAAACTTGATCGATATGTAAACTGGCCTGTTTTGATGTCTGTTTCGGCGAGCCTAATCTGTTGATGGAATTCGTTTCCAGCTAGATGCTCCCGGTAGTATTTGTAAGCCCAAAAACTAGTGTCAGGTGTGCGTGTGCGGATGCGGGCGCTAAAAAGCATCTAACGACTTCGGACTTCTTGCATATGATTTCTGACAAATATAAGAGCTGATGAATCTTTGAGGTGAGACCCACCAATAGGTCCAGATATACAGGCCCAAATGATGTTTTTTGAAAGTTTATTGGGGCAAGTGCCTTATTAATCACTTTTAGCACTATATAATATACATTATAGTGTTGTTCATATCTTGATTCATGATCGAATGACATGCCACACATGAAATATGGAACATCTCAAGTTATTAGTTCACACTGATGTTTATTTAAGTTATTTATCCATCTAATAATATATTGTAATTATGATTCAAGTCAGCATTCGCAAGTAATTTTGGATGCATAATGATTGATTTGAATATTTGAGAGTGTTGGAAAATGATATATAAGTCCACGTGGACTTGTAGACTAATCAATAATCAAATAATGAGGTGACGAGGAAAGTAACAGTTAACGATTTTTGGCTGTTTTACTTTTTTAACATGAACGCATTGTGCTGACCCGCAATTTATGTAAATACACCGGAGTAGAGTACAAACTATTTATTCTTTATTCTGTTTGATACACAGTCCCATAAACATCTACAATCACCTCACACAATACACTTGACCACTCTCCTTCACTCAATCACGTTGACTGCTAACTATTTATTATATTCTACATTACAAAACTTCAAACTATTACATGATTAAATTACAGATTGTATATTATATTTATATATATATATATGTTATCTAAACATTATAAGTTCGCATGGGTCTCCACATTCCCTCCATCTTTTTCAATCTCAATGGTGTAACACTAGGTGTTTCATCATCCCTATTTAGTTGGGGTGCTATTTCGTTTTTCTCTTCTTTTCCATCCGTGAGTCTGTTTTTCCCTCCAGAAGTAGCCACGGTAGTTTGGCTTGTGGTTTTTAATTGTTCCTCAGCAGGTTCTGGAATTTTCTTCACATGGGTGACATGACGCCTGATGACCTTATCCTTACCAGTTAATACTACTTTATTCCCGTTCTTTCCAATCACTTCGTAAATTTCGTTGTTGAATCTAGGAGTCAACTTATGTGGGATAAGCATATTTTGAGTTACCACTTGATCTCCTACCTTGATAGTACTGGCCGTGGCGCCTCTTATTTTATCTTCTCTCTTTTTCCCTTAATGCTTGTTAAGTAAATCATTGTCAGCAGCTTCTTGATCAATTACTTCACCAGTTAGGTCGATCAATGACGGTATTTTATCGCGAATATTTCTATTAAACAGTAGCTCTGTAGGAGTCTTCCCTGTTGTTCCATGAGGTGTCACGTTGTGCATTAACGTAAATTTACATAATTCTGTCTGATAATCTGCGCCATTGGAGTGGCTTATCTTCAAGCGTTTCAAAATTGATCTATTCATATTTTCTACCTCTCCATTTGCTTGGGGCCAGTATGGTGGTGGTTGAATTAAATCAATATTGTTATCGTTGCAATACTCCCTAAATTCCTTGCTTACGAACTGTGGGCCATTATCAGCTCTAATTGATTTGGGAATTCCAAGTCTTGAGAATACTTCCGTTAGGTGGCTGATTATGTCGGTTGATGTGGTGGATCTTAGGAACTTGATTTCTTGATATCTTGAGTAGTAGTCAACTATTACCAGGATCATATCCTTGTTTGGTAGAGGTCCCATAAGATCCATTACCAGGCATTGCCATGGTCCTTCTGGAAATCTATGTCTGATCATCGGGGGTGGCTTATGAGATTGTGAGACCAGCAAACAGTCTCGACATTGCTTCACAAATTGTTCCACATGTCTGTCTATTGAGGGCCACCATACTTTTGCTCTCAAGCGTCTTTTCATTACCGTCTCACCAGGGTGTCCTTCATGAGCCAATTCCAAGGTTTGCTTTCTCAATTGCTGTGGAATAACTATTCTATTTCCACGTAGCATGATTGGATCTAGTGTTGTCAATTCAAACCGAAAGGGGAAGTATATATTTTTGTCTATTGTTTCCCATGCATCGCTTTTAATTTTGATAATGGCCTCAGCTATTTCGTTATCTAATTTACTCTTTGATGCAATCTGAGAGGTCCGCATGGCTTTCTGTGTATTTCGCTCCACAATGGTAAAAATATGTTGTTCACTTTCTATATCAAATGATTTCTCGTTAGATAGCTGGCATAGTCTTGATAATGAGTCTGCTATATTAGATTTTCCTGATTGGTAGATAACTTTAAATTTGAAGGACTGCAGTCGAAGAACCCACCTCTCTATGCGTGCCGGTGGTTTAGATGATGGTTTGAATATTGCTTCCAATGGTTTATGGTCTGTGACAAGTCTGAAAGGCTTTTACTTGCGAACGAGATGACTTTAGGGCATTGGTTATCGTCAAACTGTAGAAGGACGGCTCCTAATGCTACGGGACTTGCGTCTGCCACTAGTCGTGTTCTTCGTTGCGTATCAAAAAATGCTAGTGTTGGTAATTTTGCTAGAGATGCTTTGAGCATGTCGAAATGTTCTTGATGTTTGGATGTCCACGAAAATTTTACGTCCTTTTTTGTAAGTTGGCGCAACGGATCGGTTGTATCTGCTAAATCGGGAATAAATTTTCCCAGATATGTGACTAAACCCAAAAAGCTTCGCACTTCTTCTTTGTTTGCTGGAGGGCGGAAATCTAAAACAGTTCTAATCTTTCACTCGTCTGCATCTATACCGTTACATGACAACTTATGTCCGAGAAAATCTAGTTCTTTAACTTTAAACAGGCCTTTTGCTCTATTTAGAAGTACGTTATTGTCTTTCAATACCTGTAATACTATCTTTAAACTCTCATCGTGATCTCTTTCCGAACTACCAAATACAATTATATCATCCAGATAATTCAAGCAATTTTTACACGGTGTCAGTAATCCTTCGAAGACTCGTTGAAAGATTTCGGGCGCTGAATTAACGCCAAACATTAACCGTTTATACCTAAACATTCCTTTGTGAGTTATGAAAGTCGTTACCGGGCGACTTTCCTCATCTAATGCTAGCTGGTGATAGGCACTGGTTAGATCTAATCGTGAGAAATATTTCGCGCTTTGCAATTTGGTCATGAAATAATCGAATGTCGGGAGCGGGTAGTTCTCTCTGAGAATTGCTTCGTTTGCTCTGCGCATATCTACGCATATCCTTATGTCGCCGTTTGCTTTGAATATCACCACTATGGGCGAGATCCACGGGCTCGGTTCAGTTACTTTTTCTATTATATCCCCTTGTAGTGCTTCCAATAATTTTGTCTCTACCTGTTTTTCTACGGATATCGGCACTCTTCTTACCGGTTGTTGCACTGGTCTGATTTTTGGATTAATCGAGAGTTTTACGACCACATTTTTGACTTTTGGGAAGGTGCCTATTTCACTAACTTGATTTATATTCAACCCTAACTTCAGGATTCCTAGATCTTTAGCTGTTTCTTTTCCTAGTAATGATATATCACCATTATCTACTACGTAAAAAGAAGAAATGATTTCTGGTCCATTCGGAATATTGATAGTTGTTTGAAATCGATTTCTTATTTTAAGTGCCTGGTTAGAAGCGTATGATTTCAAAACATTAGGGGCATGTGTGTCCATATTCCAAATTACTGCTTTCTTTTCAGTCAAGAAGTTCCAATCATCGCCTTTGATGATGTTGACTTTTGATCCAGAATCAATCAGCAATATGATCGGTACTCCGCCCACTGAACATTCCACTAAGTCGTCGTTATTTGTTACGATATTTGATTGACTCGTTTCATTTATCTGAAAACATTCGAAGTTTCTTAAGTTGTTCATTGTGTCGGAAGCCATCTCTCCACTTTCATTTGCTTCTATCCAATTAACCGATGACTTAAATCGTTTGTAGCGGTTATCATTGGTCATATAAGTGCTTCGCTTTTTCCCAGACTTTGTTCTGCAGTAAGCCGCAAAATGTCCTTGTAAGCCGCACTTTCTACATTTTGCATTTCTTGCCGGGCAGTTTCTTACTTTTCCAGGATGATCTGGTTTCCCGCATCTCGTACACTCCTCGTTGGGATTTTTGTTGTGGAAGGAGATCTTGTTGATATATGAGGCTGATGTGCTTGGCTCATTATTAGGAATGTTCATGGCTACTGATTGATTTCCAATTTGTTCATGAATCAAACATAATTCTATTGTTTCATTTAATGATCGTTCTTTCTCTAACAACTTCTTTTTCAGTTCGATGGGGGCCCAGGTATCAATCAGGTTATCTTTCATATTTATTTCTGTCGTTTCTTGAGCATTTTATCCAAACGTACATCTTGATGCCTGTTGTCGCATTTTGAGTAAAAATTTGTTGAAATTTTCCCCTTCTTCTCTCTTGAGATTTCGAAAAACATGTCTCTCAAAAGTGGAATTTTGTTTCGGTGAAAAATATTCTGTCAATTTATTCACAAAAATCTTGAATATGTCGTTATTTTCAGAGGGGTTGAACGTTTCTACGGCACCCGGAAGGTTATACGCAACTTCTTGCAGCTGTGTGCCTCCCAAATGTAAGAGTTTATTCCTCTTCTTCACCACATCAGTAATATCCTCTGCGGCCAAGTACAATTCAAGAGATCGTAGCCATTTTTCCCATTCTCCTCTAATTAGCGCTTTATCTATGTTACTACACAGGAACGTTTTAATTCCAGTATCTGTCATTCTATCTCAGATATCTCAATATGTATATATGTTTCTCTATGTTTGTGGCTTACAGTCTAATTTCTTTTATGGCTCTCAGCCTCAGCCTTCTTTTTTTTTCTATATGGCTCACAGCTTTCTGTTCTCGTTTATGGCTCGCAGCCTTCTCTTTTCTTATGTGGCTCGCAGCCTTCTGTTTTAATTTATGGGGCTCACAGCCTTCTATTTTCGTTAATGGCTCACAGCCTTCTCTTTTCTCATGTGGCTCACAGCCTTCTCTTTTCTTATGTGGCTCACAGCCTTCTCTTTTCTTACCGCCTGGTTCCGAAACAATCCTCGTCGCCAGTTTGTGCTGACCCGCAATTTATGTAAATACACCGGTGTAGAGTACAAACTATTTATTCTTTATTCTGTTTGATACACAGTCCCATAAACATCTACAATCACCTCACACAATACACTCGACCACTCTCCTTCACTCAATCACGTTGACTGCTAACTATTTATTATATTCTACATTACAAAACTTCAAACTATTACATGATTAAATTACAGATTGTATATTATATTTATATATATATATATATATATATATATATATATATATATATATATATATATATATATATATATATATATATATATATATATATATATATATATATGTTATCTAAACATTATAAGTTCGCATGGGTCTCCACACGCATGCTACTACGTGATAACAGTCTTCTAAATTCTGGAGATAGTCTAGGAGTGACAGAAACATTCGAGTGGAATGACAGTGAACTGTTCAAAATTCGATTACAAGATTTAACGCATACAACGACACGGAAAGCTAAAATAAGCATGGCGAATAAAAAATCATTGATATGAACAAACTTTTTATTTTTATAAGTTGTTATATATAGCTGAAAAGAGAAGAGAACTCTATTCGACAATGTAAAAATCCAATATTGCGCTACTATTCATATCACGAAAACCGCTATCTTGAATTTAATTTTGACAATATTTTTAAGTTTGCCTCGTCAGAATACGTAACTCTGAAATTGAAACATTTTTTTATTTCTGTATGAGTTTTCAAAAATCAACAATTTTAAGTTTTTTGGAATGTCTTGTTAACCATTTTAATTTTAGATTATTTCTCGACGGCATCTAAATCGGCCTACAAAATTGCACAACATGCCATTTAACCTAATCTTTATCTCTAATGATAAGAAAGATTCTCATGCTATATGCTACTCTATTCGAGACAACTGTATATGGACATTTTTTCTCTTGTAAAAATTACTTTTACGCATATTATTTATAGAAGTGTAAACAATAATGTGAATTGGATCGTTGAAGATGAAATGTATTTGATTTGAATTAAAATATCTTGTTTAAAATGACCATAAGTGGTAGGTTAATTTCGAAATATCTGCCAGATGTTTGAAATACTGTAAAATGAAACAGACGGACATTTCCACTAAAATTGTACATTAAAAGTGAGTTGATATATTGTCATTGACAGTGTGTCTATTACTAAGCAGCGTCTCAATTAGTGGCATCAGGCTTAGATGTGTCCTAAGCATGGTAAAGAAATTAATTCATAATGCAATCTACTAGTTTCAGCTCCTCTTAAAAGTTGAAAAATTATTTGTATATAGGAAATTTAAACAAAATTATTGCTTTTGAACAATATAAAACTGCAGGCAGTTTGTTTTCCAATCAAGAGGACAGAAATGAGGAAAATATGAGATTGAATATTGTATACAAAATTCGCTGCAATGATTGCCCTGCACAATACACAGAGCAATAGAAAAAAAAATGAGTGATCAAAAAAAAAAATTGTTAGAACTAAAAATGGACTGCGAGAAATATTGCATCAGTGGAATACAGTTCGTTACTGGAACCTAATTTTAGCTTCGATAACGCAAAAATCATTGAAAATGAAATTAAATTACACAATAGATTGGTATCGGAAATTTCCAAATGGAATCAGACAGTAATAATGTGAATCTGTAAATTGTCACTATTGATGCATTGAGTACCATGACAATTAAAATTATTTATCATTCATACAATTTCCTTATTTTTAATAGAATTTTGTAGGTATATTTCTATGAATTTGTAGGTTTCTTACTATTTATTGGATATAAACGTCGCATCACCTGCGATTCAATTTTTGCTACTTTTAAATATCGACTCAACTACTAGAAGTTCATTTTAGTTTGTTGTATATTCTTCCAAAGTATTGAATATCCACTAAACTATGTATCTTTCCATGTCTCTAGTCTGAATAGTATTGATCTGTAAGTGCATCAAATATTCCGTCTATAATTTTTACTTGTAGAAAATACAAGTATTGTGGAACTGATAAAACTCACATTTGGAAATTCTGATGGAAATGTCCATTTTGAGCATCCCTGAATCTATTTTGACTATTTACGGCTTGAGGTCGATATGTTAAGTATACATAGACTCAAAATAATCAGCCGTAGGATATTAAAATTTCGTATTAAGCATTAGTTGTACATCTCGCATTATGATTGCGATCGGCTGAACCAAAAGTGTAGTTTACTAAGCACTTTTTCGAATTTTTAGCATAAATCCAGAACGATCAGCTGTAGAATCATGAAATTCAGTATTTGAAGCAATTGTAGCATTCAAAATCATAGCTATTGGTCGTAGAATGATAAAATTTCATATTTGAGACTGCTACAGTGTTTCACTGAATTGTAGCATCTAAATGATCACCTCTTTTGCCTGTAATCGATTTTTTCTTATGTCAATGTCAGTGTCAACTGTCAATTATTCTGACAAAAGGTGAACAAGCTGGTCATTTTACGACTACATCAGATTTTTTTGCTTCACATGTGAATTTATTACGTAGAACTCCTGATGGAGTACTCAAGTGGGACCGAAACTGGTAGAGTGGATTATTAATTAAATTATATATAACTAAAACAAAGTATTTTTTTACCTTCGTTACATTTCTACAGTAGAGACAGAAAAATATATATCTCAACAACTATGAGTGTCGAATAGTGTAGGAAGTAGTTTCGCTCTTTCTCTCAAATAGGAAGATAAAATATGTGAAATTAACAAAGTATCAACGAATTTTTTCGAGAATAAATACTTGTAGTAATATTGGTGGATCCCGAAGTTGTGGTAGAAGATTATTGTTGAAAAATGGCCTTGAGTGATCCCATATAATCATGAAGAATATATGATATTTTTTTTTTCATTCACAGACATTTTGAGGGCACAACTGCCCTCATCCTCAGCTAATTACTTTAACTAAGTACAAGAAAGTATTGTGAAACCGACAGAATTCACCTATCGAGATTTTGATGGAAATATCCGTTTTCAGCATCCCTGAATCTATTCTGACTATTTTTGGCCTGATGTCGGTACGTATGTTCGTGCGTGCGTTCGTGCGTGCATGCGTAACTAGCAAATCTCAAAACTGGATGTACGTATAATGTTGAAATTTTGTATTTGAAACTGGTATAGGGTCTAGTTGTGCACCTCGCATTATGGTTCCAAGTGTCTGTACCGAAAGTGCACTTTACTTGAGACTTTTTTCGAATTTTTCCAATAAATCCAAAATGGTCAACCGTAGGATGTTGAAATTCAGTATTTGAACTTGATGTTGGGTCAGAATGGTTATCTGCTATTTTTGTAAGAATCGGTCAGGCCAGAAATGCACTTTACTTGGAACTAGTTTTGATTTTTTTGCATAAATATAAAATGATCCGCCATAACATATTGAAATTTCATATAAAGAACTTCTATAACATCTTATTGTACATCTTGCATTATGATTGCGATCGATTAAACCCGAAGTGCACTTTGCTAGAAACTTTTCTTAATTTTCCGCATAAATTCAGAATGATCAGTCATAGGATACTGGAATTTAGCATTTGAAATTGCTGTAGCATCTTAATGGTCATATTTTATCTCTGTAACCATCGGCTGAGCTAGAAGTGCACTTTATATGACAGACTTTTTGAATTTCCCGCATAAATTCTAAACAATCAGTCGTTGAATATCCAAATTTTGTATTAGGCTCTTTTATGATATTTAGTTGTACACCTTGCATTATGATTGCTATCGACTAAGCTAGAAGAGCACTTTATTCGAAATATTTTTTGAATTTTCCGCATAAATCCAAAAAGATTGAACGTAGGTTGTTAGAATTCAGTATTTAGGATTATTATACCGTCTAGATGCTCATATTCTATTCATATTGAGATCCACCAAGCCAGAAGTGCACTTCACTTGACAGTCCCTTGGAATTTTTCGCATAAATTCGAAACTATCAGGTGTAGAATATTTAAATTTGGTATTTTCATAACAATAGACTGAACCGGAAGTGCAGAATTTTGGAAATCAGTATTCAGGAATGTTGTAGTGTAAGAATAGTGGCCTACTGTTTCCATAGCAACCGACTTGACTGAAAGGGCATTTTACTTGACAGATTCTTAGAGTCTCTTGGGTAAGTCCAAAACGATTAACTGTGGAACGATGAGATTTTGTGTTTGTTTATATATATTCAATGATATATATGATCAAACACAAAATCACATCGTATTATATATATATCCAATGATGTACAAGTGAGTCACGTGATGTTCATGTCAGATTTTTTTTTGATATGGAATACAGAGTCTTTTCTAAAATAGAGTATTTGTACGTACATTGTAATACAACAATAATAACATACTCGAAACAAATGTTATTCCAAACATCATCCACAAAGAGAGGCCTGAAAAGGACGATGACCATTCCATGGTTGGTCGCCAGCCACCATGGAGTGATCATCTTTCTTTTGGAACCTGTCTTTGTGGATGTTGTTTGGAATGACATTTATTTCGAGTATGTTATTATTACCGTATTACAATCTACCTACAAATACTTTATTGTAAGAACATACTGAATTTTTTTTTTTTTTTGTATTTCATGTCGAAAAATTAGCTGAGGATGAGGGCAGCTGTACCCTCGAAACATCTGTAAATGTGAATAAGAAAATAGAAAATTTTATATTTTCTTCATAATTATATGGGATTACTCAAATCTTTTTTTCAACAATAACTTATTTCTCAAAAATAAATAATAAATCTGTAGGTTGAGGCCTAGTACCAGAAATGCTAAGGTTTTTTAAATATCTATATTCACCTTCAAACTCAAATTCCCATGTTATGTTACGTCACAATAAACGAAACCTATCGAGATCTTTAACTTGTGACGGTTTAGAGATAGTCAAAGTCATATTCATTGAGCATCTTCACTTACATCAGCATAAATATTCATCAATCAAAGTTCATCTTGAAAATTATAGATAATTCCAAATATTTCAACATAATTCTAAGAGATTATTTACGATATTTTTTCTTCTACAAATTTATAATTATGTACAAAGCTCCAGAATGAGATTCTCCTCTAATGACATTCATTCAATTACCGGTAAAAATTGTGAATTGATCGGTAAATAGATTAGAGGAAGATTCAGCATTTACCTGAGTGACAGAGTCGCATAGATAAGGTCTTCATATTCATTCTCGAAGTGTACTACATTTCGCAATTCACAAGGCTTATCAAGTTGCTTGAGATACTTATTAGAATGAATGAGATTACTCGAGAATCGAGTAGATTATATTCTAGTCGCAATCACAATCACATATCTACCTACTTAATATTCCTTTTGCATAACAAGTCAAGAATTAATACATGTGCACTCTAACAAGAATAATATGACATTATACAACTTAGTACAGTCTCCTGCAATTGTAATTTATCAAAAACATTATGCATGATGTTCATGTTTACATCTAAAAGAACTTTGTGAACTCTTAGTTGGAGAAATATTTTGCATGTCTGAGAGATTGTTGGTTGTAGACATATGTTTATCTTATTCGAAAGTTGATAAATTGAGATTTACAGTATCAACTTTTCCACAGTTGTCGTGTGGTGTTTTGCTGTAGATATTATTCATCATTCGCAATGTGAATAGCATATCCACTGACTCACTATTAATATATGTATACAATTTTTTTCATAAATACATCGTACACAAAAAAAAAGGAAAGAAATAAGAAAAACAATGTTTCTGATGAAAGTAATACGCTGCATCGAGTTAAATTAAATTAAATAATTATAATAAATTTTGTTCAAGTTATTAGCGTCAATTTGGATATAGTTTGGAGATTAAGATATTCAGAAATTAGATTTGTGAACAATTAACACTGGATGAACAGGTACAGTACGTTTAATGGTAGATTGCACAAAGAATCATCTACTTATCACGTATTTTGGTGGAATTATCTTGTTGGAATATTGTAGTAATTTATAATACTATTATGTTGCCCCACTTTATATATTGCGTGACCATACTATTTCAGTTATCAAATTGTGGTAAGAAAATAGTTGTTTTAAATAGGAATGACAATTATTTTTGAGAATATGTACTCATAAGATTAACGTTTTCATAAAAACCATACGTAGAAACTTCAATATCTTGTGTATCTTTTACCGAAAAAATATCAAATAGTCACCATCTGGTTATCAATCAGAAAGTAAAACAAATTTTCAATTAAAAAAAAAAGTTATTGCCAACTTTTGTTCTGAAAAATATAACGAATTTTACAATAATTGAAATTTCGATAATAACAAATGAATCAGTGCAGTAATAGGATACAAACGTATTAATCTTAAATTCCTTTTGTCTTACTAATTGCTATAACTGTAAGCGGGAATAATAATTTGTGAGCGGCGATTCCCAACTCGGCACATTTACAGGTAGTCTCTGCTAATGACTCCCCAACTCGGCACATACGAATATCTCAGGTACCTGCAATGATACCCAACTCGGCACACTTGCAGGTAGTCTGGGCATTCTAATGTTTTTAAATTAAATAAAATCAATTTTATAGTTTCTTTTTTATAATCATACAAAATTTGACATACAATAATACAAAATCAAAAAATAAAAAGGTTGCATCGTACAATAATAATAATAATTTCAGCGTGATCGTGGATTAACCTTTTTGTCGTTATTACTCGATCTCTGGACTCGCTCATAATATGGAAAAATGCTTTGCACTTTCGATTAACACACCGCTACTTCACTTCACCAGATAAAAATTTTCGATTCGATTTACTGAGTTTAAGTTGTTCGATAGTGTTTTTTCACGTTGACTAGCTATAGTTGGCGAATTGATTTCTTTGATGTTGTTGATTGAATAGTTAGATTGATATTAGATAGCTACTAAACAAAACATTTTAATTTATATTTTTCTTAGGTGTTAAGCCGATAATAGAGATGGGTTTTTCTGCAAACACTTGTTTTAAGATGTGCCGAGTTGGTCATAAGGATTACCACAAACCCTTGACTGATGTCCCATCGGGAGATTAAATGTGCCGAGTTGGGGTGTGCCCTTTGTGAGATTTCAAAAGGCCAAATAGTACCATAATTCCACCTCAATTCAAATATTTCTCCCTTGAATAAATAAAAATTTCTGATAGCACAGTGCTATGACTGAATTTCTTGTTCAATATTGAATTTTTAGTTTTGAAGCTAAGAATTTCGTGAATCTGAATTGCTTGCTGAAATCCAGTTTCTAGCAGGTAGTGTCATAAACCCAAAGGCGAAGTTCTATTTAACTTTTAAGAGGGGTCTCTTGCAATCATTGACCATCTAAGGTCTTGGAGGTGTAAAGGGGACGGTAACAGAAAGCAGCATTGTGGGTGCGGTTAAAAATGAGTATTGACTGATAAGGAGGGAAGATCGTCAGTATAGTACAGGACAAATTATTTTAGCATGGCTTTAGGAAATCCTCACAGTAAGGGGGCTATAAGCAGCTAATAAATTTTCTTTTTTCTGGGCTGTATTAAAATTATTTTGACTTTTATTTTAATATTAGCTTGAATTTAAAAAAAAAGTTACAGTTTAAGTATTAATTCAAATTTTAAAATTGAAATATATATAAAATAATTATCAAATACTTTTTTCTTACATCTAAATATCATGTTTTAGGAAAAATACAGGAATTTACTTAAAAGAAAAATATTCTTAATACCACCCTTTTCCACAGGTAAACAGACTTCATGCTGTGCCGCGGTTTACCATGCTATTAGCGAAGTAAACTCATGCTAAAATAAATTGACCTGTACTATACCTCATCAACCAGGGTGGACGCACGTCAGTTTATGGAACGCCGTATTCCACTTAAATTTAAACTATACATTTTTTTCAACTTGCAAGATAATTTAATTCATTGCATCATTATGATTGAATTAAAATTATGTACGTAATGAAAATTCAGAATTATTATTATCTTGCAAGATGATTTTAATGCGTTGAATTTTTCGGCGATTCCCAACATATACAGGTAGTATCTGCTAATGACTCCCCAACTCGGCACATACGAATTTCTCAGGTACCTGCAGCAATACCCAACTCGGCACACTTGCAGATAGTTTTTTATAATAATGAAATGACTTAGGTACCTGAACAAAAGGAGAACTAAGCATTCTAGTGTTTTAAAATGGAATAGAATCAATTTTATAGTTGATTTTTTATTATAAATGATATTTTCGGCAATTTCGGTGCGATCGTGGATCAACTTTTTTGTCGTAATACTCGATCACTGGACTCGCCTATGGTATGGAAAAATGCTTTGCATTTTCGATTAACACAGCGCCACTTCACTTCACCAGAAATAATTTTCGATTTAATTTATTGAATTTATGTTGCTCTACAATCAGTAGTGTTTTACCACGTTGGTTAGTTATCTCGCGCATTGACATCTTTGATATTATTGATTGAACTGTTAGATTGATAATAGATAGCTACTAAACAAAACATTTCAATTTATATTTTCTTAGATGTTAAGCTGAAAATAGTGGTGAATTTTTCTGCTAACACTTGTTTAAGATGTGCCGAGTTGGTCATAAGGATTACCAACAACCCTTGATTGATGTCCCATTGGGATAATAAATGTGCCGAGTTGGGATGTGCCCGAATTTTTATGATTGAATTAAAATTATGTACATAATGGTAGTTCAGAATTATTATTATCTTGCAAGATAATTTCAATTCATTGAATTTTTATGATCCAATTAAAATTATGTACATAATGGTAATTCATAATTCCTATTATCTTGCAGGACAATTTCAATTTATTGAATTTTTTTGATTGAATTAAAATTATGTACATAATGGAAATTCAGAATTATTATTATTTTGCAAGATAATTTTAATCCATTGAATTTTTATGATTGAATATAAATTGAAATCAAATTATGTACATAATTTTAATTCAATCGTAGAAACTAAATTGATTAAAATTACCTTGCAAGATAATAATAATTCTGAATTTCTATTATGTACATAATTTTAATTCAATCATAAAAATTCAATGTATTAAAAATATCTTGCAAGAGAATAATTATTCTGAATCTCCATTATGTACATAATTTTAATTCAATAAAAAAATTCAATGAATTAGAATTATTCGGCAAGATAATAAGAATACTGAATTTCTATTATGTACATAATTCTAGTTCAATCATAAGAATTCAATGCATTAAAATTATCTTGCAAGATAATAATAATTCTAAATTTTCATTATGTACATAATTTTAATCCAATCGATAAAAATTCAACGGTTCCGTATAATTTTGCTAGATAGTCTCTATGCTGAATTATAATTTTGTACATAATTTCAATTCAATCATAAAAATTCAATGTATTAAAATTATTCTCCAAGATGATAAGAATTCCTAATTCCTATTATGTACATAATTTTAATTCAATCATAAAAATTCAATTCATTAAAATTATCTTGGAAAATAATAATAATTCTGAATTTTCATTATGTACATAATTTTAATTCAATCGAAAAAAGTTCAACGGTTCCGTATAATTTTGCTAGATAGTCTCTATGCTGAATTATCATTATGTACATAATTTCAATTCAATCATAAAAATTCAATGTATTAAAATTATTCTGCAAGATGATAAGAATTTCTAATTCCTATTATGTACAAAATTTTAATTCAATCATAAAAATTCAATGAATTGAAATTATCTTGCAAGGTAATAAAAACGTATAATTTTAATTTAAGTGGAATAAATTGTTGCTATTAAATAGCAAAACGGCGTGCCATAACTTAGAAAAATCAAAAACCAACAAAACCACAGATCAACCACTTTCACTTTCAATCGGCAATCGAGTGACGAAAAGTAAAAATCCTGGTAAATCCCTCAAAAACCAACAAAATTCACATTCATACCGCTTTTACTTTCGAGTACCTAACAATTCATTCAAAAATTCGTTGCTATGGAAACAAATTGGGAGGTGGAGTTATGCCAAAGGCTAGTCTTCCAGAAGATATATCACTTCACAAACGCCATCTATGAGCCAACGAAATAAATTATATTTATAATTTTATTCTGCTAAATACATGGTTTTCTTGATAAATATATGGCTAAAAAATGAGAGATAAAGGTTGAAAGTAAATCAACATATAGGTATTTGAACTGATTATCCTGATTTTCATACAAGAAAAATAGGTTTGAAAAGTACCTATTTTAGTGAATTTCACAATTTTTTTACTGAAGACTGCGATAATTTTTTGAAAATTGTATACGCTTACTTAAAACTGACAGTAATATCTTTCATATAGTTGATTTTCATAAGTGTAAGTCAAATCATATTTGAAAAGCCTTAAAATCAATATTTGTACTATGCTTAGGGACTTTTTACTCTGGATCTAGAAAAGATCATCAAATTTCGATACGTACAATTGTTTATTAGCCTCTAATCTTTAAAATGATATATAACATTTGCCATTCCAATAATAAATGAAAGCTGTATAACGATTTGAAAAGTGACAATTATCGCCTTTTACGCAGAGACCCGCCTTAATTCTCTCACTTAGTGTCGTCACTTGCTATGGGCAAATTTTAACAAAATACTCGAGTTTTCACTAAAATTATTATGTAATTTACTCAAACTCTACACTACAATTTTTTTTCAGAAAAATAGTGTTTGAAGTCCACGAAATTCTGTACACGGGCTCAGAAGTAGAAATTTGAAATTGATTCTCAGTATCACGTAAAACTGGATTTAAAATACAGCAGTTACAACAATTATTCAACAAATGGATAATTATATCAAGACAGTAAGACGAGATTCCTGTGTAAACACTCTATTTCTTTCAAAATGTTTTTTGAATTAGGTTTCTAAGTGGTATGATAGGGAAGTAAATAACATAATGAAATGAGAGTTTTTATCAAGCCACGCTATACCAAGACACTCGCCTTGAATCCGGCTCACCTTGAAAACACTGTATGTCAGGAACGAGTTCAAATTGTCATAATATGTAAATACATCATAATTTTTTGAAATAGAGTCCCTCTTTTTTAATCACGTGAGATAATTCTGGATTTTGATTATTTCATGTAATACCTATAAGTAAATAACTAAAGATCACCATTACTTCATACTTAATCCCTATATAGATTTATAACGTCATTGGTGTAGTATTTCAAATTTTATCACGGCAAATTCTGCAAACGTTCTTAAATTGATTTATTGTACCGAGTTTTGGATAATCAATAGATTTATTCCTGAATTCATGAATTATGCAGAATCATTCAGAGTTGTCAAGTGAAAGTAAATAATAAATAATCCAATGGTAATTTATAGGTACACATAAATACATTTATTTCAAATGTTTTGCGGTTTGTTACTATGAATTCAAGATATCATCCAAGAATCCTAGAGTACCGCCGTTGCTACTGACCAGATAAAGAAGTTTTTTTTTTTTATCCATGAAAATGAAGAAAATATAGAAGAATGCGTCAAGACCAAATATATCATTATTGACTAGTTTCAGTTTCCAGTACTATATCCTCCGGTTACTTCTCATCTTGGAATATAAGGTGCTATTGGTCATAAATGATCCTCTCATCTCTGTTTCATACTGCGATTAGTATAACAATGACTCGCACGAATATCCGGTTGAGTGAGCTAGATTGACTCCATAGTACCTTCGATCACAGTACATTCTCGATTCAGTCGAATATTTTCAACAAGAAACTATGTATGCATATTCACTATCGGAGTATGGGTGGAAATGAAAGTGTGTACAGTTTTGGGTCTCCATCGCAGCCCATTACCGATTTGCAGCAAATTGGAATCGATCTGTGGATATATCGTGACCGACACAGCAGTATGGATCAATAATCAAACCATATTGTCTGATAATTTTATAAAAATAAGTGGCTTGATTCAAAGCTTCTATTTATCACTCACCAAAAATCTCCCTCACTAGAACCATTGTACACTTTTTCCTTCTGGACAGTGAAAAAGACTCACGTAAGGATGGACCATGAAATTGTGGAGCCCTGATCTGATACTACTTGGGGGTACTCCTAATTAGTTAATCTGATCGCCATTTTGTTCAAAAAACTGTTTTTTATAATGATATATACTGTAAAAGAAGAAATTAGGACAATCAACACGGGTTTTATCTTCCCATATGATTGGGATTTGAAAATTCTTAGATTATTATTTCCTAATCCGCAATATTGTCCATTGCTTTCAATAGGGGCTGGAGGCCTCTTATATCCACGAAGCCCTGGACTGCAGCCCATATATAGATCCACTCCTGGACTTACGGCACGGATGGCCTAAATCCGAGCAAGACCAGTGGCTCTATTCTCAACAACGTTCGTAATCGTACGAACGCGAAGACGAAACGAACGGTACAATGCGAAGAGTAAGCGTAAGGCGTACTCTCAACAGCCCTTCGCTTCGACAGTGGTGCGTCACGAATGGTTACAGCTGACAACGTTGGAGTGGACTGTTTACTAGCTTCACATATATTTTGACATTTGTGAAAGATGGAGAGAAACAGCTCAAAAATATCAGAAAGACAAAGAATTGCACTTGTAGAATTAATTTAAAAAAAATGAACTATTACATTCCAAATTCACAGCAAGCTATACCTACAAGGATGCTCAAAATGATTGGGAGGAGATTACAAACATTTTAAACAGTATTTCAGGAGCTAAAAAAATTCGAAAAGTTGGAAATAAGTCTGTATCACATATCTATTATATAACAAATTAGAAAAATAAATGTAAAACATAGTTCATAATTTATTTCTTATATACCAATTGTACATTTATTGAATGGTAATTTTCACGATTAACATACACATATTCCGGATATTCATTTTTCGGAGGAAATATAGTCACGTGAGTACAATCTATGCATCCAATTATACCAGGAAACTGATATTTCTCGAAAAATCTATACACATGAATAATAATAATTGGGAATAATACAGGAATATTCATATGAGAATTACAACAACCTTCGTCTTACTGCATTCAGTTTTAATAAATTTCCTGGAAATTTCACCCACTGATTAGGTATTTGTGGCCTGTTAAATGCATCTACTATTCTGTTATGCATCTGCTTACAGATGACTGACACAATCAAATTAATATTCGAACCAATATCCAATTGATAACTACCTACAGCAAAAAATTCTCAACGCAGTTAATATTTAAAATGACATTTAAATATGAATTATAATAAGATGTAATAATAAGGGTATTTTTTGAGACACCTTAAAAGAAATAACAATGTCGGTATTTCTCTGTTGCGATTTGATAAGAGAAGTCGACACGTTACAAATTTGTTGAAAAAGAATCTTGTTAACTCGAAACAGTTTTTGAAACTGTATATCCGTTAATATGTTCAGAGGATTTTCAATAAATCTAATTTCCATTTCTTCAGCATTTTCACCTTTTTCCAATTCTTCAATAAACAACAAATTTGCAATATCATCCATGGAAATACACTATTGAATACTCTCGCAATTGTTAAGCGAATGGTTCCAGCCTTTCGCTTTGAACACGAACTATGTCGTGCGCTTTCGTCACGAAGCGAAGGGCCGAGAATACAGTTTAACCCGGATCAGTTCGTAACACGGAAAATTCACGAACTCGAATTAGCACAACGCCGAAACGATGATGTACGAAACAAGGCTCGGGCAGACTCGGACCGCCAGAGTGAGAAGACGGGTTTACACTGAAAAATCTTAATAAATATTTTTATTTTTGTTATTTCAATGAGAAGAAAATAAAAAACTGAGAGAGGAAATGAATTCTTTACAAATACCTGTCAATCAATATTATATAACAATGAATAAAATGCACTGAAATAAGTTTATTGTGTGTGAAATTAATTTATGTTGGTACAATTGTCGCAGCTTCAAATAAAGTAACAATTAATTCGATAATATTAACTTATTGTTCAAATGTAGAGAACATAAAAAAAAGTATCACACAGAAATGACATATGAGGTAATCACAAAGATATATTTATATAACACTAGCAGCCCGTGCCGGCTTCGCACGGGTGGACATTTAATAATATTCAACATTTTTATACGAATCTTTGAAGCATAGTTTCATAGTATCAAGCGCCAGCAGCAACTATAGAAAGTTTCAATTTAAACGATTGAACGATGCTCGATCGGACAAATACCGTTAGTGTTACTATGTCAGAACCTTCATTCAACAACCACTATATAAAATTATAACTCAATTGGATGAACGATGTGTGAACGGACAAATACGGCTCGTGTGCCACTTGAGGTATGCTGGTGGTACAACACTGAGAACTTTCTCGAAAGAGCCAACAACAACTGTAGTTAGTTTCAAATCAATCGGATAAACGATGCTTGAACAAACTAATACGGCTCGTGCGCCACGTTGATAATACTAAAATAAGAACCCTCGCGAATGTATTGTGAGAAATCTCGTAGGGTTCAGCCTGCGTTTGCAATGTGAGCGGAAAAAATGTAATTATTTACGACATCACATTAGAAACCTCAAAAATAACAGTATTTCTCCACTATTCAATGGATGTTATTATACATATAAACCTTTCTCTTCAATCACTCTAACTATTAAAAAAACCGCATCAAAATCCGTTGCGTTGTTTTAAAGATTTAAGCATACATAGGGATATAGGGACCGAGGAACCGACTTTGTTTTTTACTATGTAGTGATAGTGATACATCAAATAAGTTTCTTCTACAATATAACTATATAATTTTAACTTACAGAAAATTTCTATAAAAAAATTGAATTAAATTATTTCTTATTCATTGCAACAATTAAACTATGAAAATAAAAGGTAGGTGAAAACAGTATACAAATTTTAGATTTTATTTTAATTTCAGTAAAATTCAGATCATAGAATGCAGTACAATCCCTGATTCTATCTGGAGAAATAAATACTACATCTTGTGAATAAAAAATGTAAAACCTACAAATGATACCTTAAAAAAGTTTGGTTCTTGTTGGAATTGGAGTAATGACAATTTTCAAGTTACATAAACATTCAAGGATGATATATTTTTGGTATTAGAAGAGAAAATTTCACAGTAGTGGCCAAATGTCGTGTGAAGATCTGCAGAAGTCAATTCATTTTAGGAATTTTCTTTATATGATTCGTTACTGGATTAACGAGAGCTTAAAAAGGAAAAGCTGTCATAGCAATATGTACGTTATGAGGGTTGTATAAGAAATGGATATTTGATAAAAATAGAATCTTTGTAGACATTTTGATAAATTTTTCTTATATTTATGGAAATAAAATGCATAAGTACTTATTTCATTTGAAAGTGCAATTGCTTACCTTCTACATAAATATAGCTATCATCATGTAGTTATCATAACACGAAATTTTCACCAACATCGTCAATAAACCAAATTGTTAGATTTCAAAGAATTATTAAATCGCTTTGGACGCTTTAGAATCAATATATTTCTTGTATAGAATTCATATAATAGATACTTGAATAATTTAGATCCGGTCTTTCCGATTACGAATAACTTTATTCGATGAATAATATCCACAGCAACAACTGTTGCAGTAATTGTTACCATAGTAATTATCTAGGCCTAGGGAATAAAGTTATTCGGAGATGAAAAGACCGGGCCTTATTAAAATTAACTTTTTTTCCAATTCATATAGATATTCACCAACTTTTCGTATATTTAGCTACATTTTAGAACACAAAAAGAGGAACATTATGAATATTCCCTAATATTATCGGAATACAGAAAGGCAACATGAATTAATTTGGGAATTATTTCTACGTTACATTGCTTTTTATCAACTATTCATCACCTTGAAATTTGTTAATATAGTGAAGATTGCTGTTTAGCGATCATCTGGAGTAGAACTACTTCAAATTTTTCAAAGATGAGCATATAAATCTTGAACTTTTCTTGCACACTGTGAACTGAGTAAATTCTATAAAAAATATAGACTTCGTTGATTGTACCTGACTTGTACTACTTTGTAAATGTGGATTCATTTTTCTTGAATAATTGAAAAACATGCAATTATAAGTGAACAATTTTACATGTTAAAACTATTCTTAAGATATTGCCACCATTCTTTAAATGTAAATTATTTTAACTTTACCTTTGTTTTACATGGAAAAAATACTTTAAACAATAAAAAACAGTCACTCTGACCGAATTAAAAAGTACCAAGCTTATTATTTCAACAAGAATTCATTCGATTAAGGTATTATTGATATTCTTCATGTCTCATACATAGCTTGCCGCTCCAAATTGGATTACTCTTTCTAAAAATAATCATAAAAAGGAATCATAAAATATATGCTGTTATCGTAATTACATAAATACCTGATAAAGTAATTAATTCTTTCATTCTGTGTTGATAAGTTCAGAATTCGAAAGTGATTTCTAGTAATACTCATACGTGACAAGAACTCCTCCTATTTCATTCACTGTAAAATCCAAAAATATAATAAAATCTACAATTCTCATATTGTTTACAAAATTGAATTTTATTATTGACATATTTTGACAACTGTTAAGTAATAGGTTATAACGATATAAGATAATATGGTAGAGATATGAGCGCTAAAAATTTATTTCCAAATGCGACGCGTAGCCTCCTTGTGTCGTTAATCTGAACTAAGCTCGGGACCGCGCTTTTCTTGAGTTTTTAAATTTATTGTTCATGTTCCAATGGTATCCAGTTTTATTTGAACGTAATTTGAAGTATTTATTCACAAGTATATGATGCCGACACCGCTATTTCAACGAAAACCACACACTGGCTATTCAAAGTATAATGTTTCTATTAATACATTTGTATGTCACTGTTTTGAATCTATGCAAATTTTAATGTTATTGAGCGCATTGTTTCGAAATTAATTTTAATCAACAGTCGTGTCAATAATTCTGACATGTGATTACTGACCATAAATGTCAATTTGTTCCAGAAAAAAGTGTTTCAAAGGATTATAAGTGAGCGAAAAATTTAAAATTGACAAAAATAAAAATATTTCCTGTGTAATTAAAAGGTATCACAAATCATTTGCTTATATTTTTATTATTATGGGTATCATTCTATAGTAACTGTAGAAAATAGTATATTCTGCAACAAGTTTGGAATGAAGTTTATTCAGCATGAGTTAATAAGTTTGTAGCACGAGCCATAGGCGAGTGTGACGAATTCACCAGTGCTAAATAGCTATTCCAAACATGTTTCAGACTATACTTTCTCTACGACCATAGATTTGTCGCTAGTTGTGCTCATTCCATTACTTGTGTTGGAATGAATATTCTCACACAGTGTGATAGGGATTTCTAGCTAAGCGCTACGCAGTCTGGTGGCACATTTTAGAGGCTCAATAAGAGATAATCGTAACACGTCAGTTACATTCTTTTATTTCTTCCAACTGAATTTATTAGGAGTTTAAACTTTATTTTTTGAGTATTTGATTTGAATAATTATGTCAACCACATATTATTGTGTATCTGACTGTAGTTCTCCGAAAAAGCGGGATTCAAGCTTAAGATTTTTCCTATTTCCTAAACAGAAGAGTAAGGTTAAAGTGAAGCATGAATTCAATGAAATTGAATTTGTAAGTGGAAAAAAGATATGAATTGATTCTTTCAAAATTGGAAAAAGAGTGATTCCTTTTATGAAAGTATTTCTTCAATTTTGTGTAGCGGTGACTGCAACGCAGAAGTTTGCAAACATAAACCATACAATTTTGTATTTAAATCTGGGTTGTCACGTGAAGTGCCACAAATAATTATGTGTCCAGCCTCAGAAACTTCTTTTCCTTTGTAAACTACTCTGGAATTTTAATTTTGATATTTCGGAAATATTCTATCAAGGAAAATCTCAGATCCTTCGTCATTCCGCTATTAAAGTGAGGAATCAAATTCAGAATAATAATAATCTGTAACATTATAATTTCTATTGATGTACAACTTTTAAATATGTATAGATACAGCAAACTCTTCGTAAATCACTTTATTTCCACTTGTACACAATGCAATAGCCTCGCGCAACATCTCTTCTCGAGCTTCGAAGTTTATTCACAGATAGTTAACTTTGAATCCCTAATCTGGAAATTACCACTACATACTTTGTAAGCAAGGATTGTACTATTCATGTAATCTTGCGACAGAGAAAAAAAAAATTTCGTCAATCATTACCTTGTATTTACACCAAGTTAATAAGAATGTAAGAATAAAAATTTCCCGAGCTGAGGATGACTAATACTTCATATTCCTAAAGCAAGAAGTCACAAACTCGTCGCAGACAGCAAATAATAAAACTCATTGAACTTTCATCTTCATCGGTGGATCACTATACTAATTGGAGAGAAGAATATTGGTATTTTGTGTAACATTCATCTAAATACTTGATATAGCACAAATACTTTTCAAGTAGAGGTCTACCTGAAATCTAGTTCTCATGGAAGAGTTCATTATATCATTCATATTTCTTATAATTCAAGAATATAATAGCACGATTTTATACATTTAATTCGTAAAAAAAAATCTTTTTCCGCCATTTCGAATGTATTATTTTTATTAAACATCTTTTCCCTTTCTACATTTTTTTCTTCTTTATTTCAGTATATAACAATTTATATCGAATTTTATTGAAGCTTTAAAATAAAAAATATTCATGTCAGCTCAATATGTCTTTCGATTATTACACCATCATCAAGACTACAAATTGAATTTCTTAAGGAACTTAATATTTGGTATTTTTATCTGAATTTTTACTTATTTTATTCTCCTTTTTTCATAACACTTGTGTCTCTTATCAAAGATAAAATAATCAGCTGAATCTGCAAAATTACACTTTGAGATAATAATATATTCATTTTCAATGATCTATGCATATCTTTCAGAATTATAACATTATAAATAGATTTTTTGGACTAAATTCTGTATATTCCTTTTTATTTCTTGACGTTTCGACTTTCTATCCGGAAATCTTCATAAAAAAAAATTGATACAAAAATAAAACAAGACAAGTATCTAGTGTTAGAAACAAAAGTAAAAATGTGTGACGTGATTGTAATTATCTAATATGATTCGACAATTGTGAATATTTTTGAAATGTTATTCAATATTTCAGTGTTTGGTAATCATTGTTTATTATAATTTAGAAGCCGCCAGCAGTCGTTAAGTGATTACAGTAGTATTCTCTTGAACGCTTGTGGTGAATGGCCAGCCACTTTTGAAAAACGGGTCACTATATTTTGTATACTTGTGGTATAGAATTAAAGGTTTGTGTTCAAAAGTAACGTGTTTTCTTTCACTATAACCAAATCTAAATTCAGTGGTTATTGTTGATCATTCAATAATTTTCTTTACAAGTAATTTAAATTTCTAACACTAGATACTTGTCTTGTTTTATTTTTGTAATAATTTTTTCTGATGATTTTCGGATAGAGTCGAAACGTCAAAATAAAAAAAAAATATACAGAATTTACTCCAAAAAATATTTTTATTATATTAATTTTAATTTTTTAATTTCTGTACCTTGAATAAATTGTTATGCTCTATAAAAAAAACTATCTCTTAGCCTAATAATTGTTGAAGTATATCATACAAATATTAATTATGGGGCCACATTAACTTCTAATGCCTTTAGTCAAGGCATTAGGTGACAATAAAGAAATTGTCATTGACAATGAGTTTATTTTTAAATAGCTCCTTAATTAATGACATCAAGCGAAGGTGTGGTTCCAGCATAAGCCTTTGATTGATACTAACATAAGTATTATTTTTCTGATTAGAGTTAGTTGAATACAGTAAATTCATCCAACATAGATTCATAATCAGCTTGTTAGTATGGTCCTTTCTGATGAATCACGGTGTTGTATCTATGATATAGTAGAGGGCGATGAAAATAATAACAATAGTAAGAACATTATGTCAGAATAACAAGTTATGTGAATAGTATATTATTATACGAGCATATAATGAAGGCTATTATTCACGAAGGTTAAGTTTATGTCACGAGCGTAGCGAGTGGCATAATTAACCTGAGTGAATCATAGCTTATTATATGTGAGTAGAATACTATACTTTGTCCACGATTACTATTGACTTTAATTCCATAATTTTTTTTTCAAACAAGTTCTTAAATGCTTCTAATTTCTTGCCTTCATTGCAAGATATTTTTCATCACATGCTTGAATAAGAAATTTGTAAATTTTTTTGGAAGGAAATGTATTATCTTTTTCCGGATGAAAGCCTTGAGATCTCCGTTTTAAAAGTGATCGCAGTTTTGCATAGTCTTCTATATCGATTCCTTGATTTATATTAAGCGTACTTCTATGGAGCAATGTATCCATAATGTGAATGATTTATATTTTGCAGCTAATTCCTTGAATATACTAGTAAAACTGACCCTGAGAATGAATTAATTTTCTTGATCGCCCTTCAGTCCATAAAGGTGTTGTACACAAGAATGTAAAGATTTCGGGATTTCTCAGGCAAAAAATTCAGGGAGGTGACTTTTGCAGCTTCTGTTATCTCCGGTGGAGTACAAGTACACAATATATCTTTCTCACTATTAATTTTCATTTTTTACGTACTCTGGATCGAAATTATGACGTTTTCAAATTGACAACAATTTATGTTTCGCTTGTCATGTCATATCAATGGCTTACTTGATACGGTTTATTTAATGTCAAATTTTTTCTTCAAGAGCATTAAAAAATAGACTAAAGTAATATTTTAACAATATTTTTGTGATTTGTATGAAGTTAGCTAATCAAAGTGCATGGTTATTGCCTAGACGTACTGAAAAATGCTTGCCAGACTCATAATATATACCGCGTGGCCTAGGAATTCTATACCCGTGAATAATGATTATTCACTGCTATTATTCACTCTGTGAAAAATGACTATCGTTTTGCTTCAGAAAACTCATTTATAACGTATATATTATAAGGTAGTCGTGGACAAATAAAGTATTAAAACTAGATTGCGTGATTTTTCAATCATTATCGAACATAAAAAAACACAGCACACTGCTAACTGAAACTGAGAGATTTAAATAACATTTAAATGATATATTGATATTTGATGCTATTTTGCATGAACAAAATAAACGATTAATTCATTCACATTTCTGCTGAGCTTAGATATTACAAATAGTGTCTTAACAGCACTTTTCATATAGTTCTTCTACTGTCACAATTGCACCAAAATTCACAGTTTTTTCCAAAACCAAGATTTTTCAACTCATGGTAGAGTGGTAGCTATCTCATTCAGTATACAGATATAAATATGAGTAGAAACAGCTCGGAATCAAATGCTGTTTTAATAAATTTTGTTTTTATTGCTCCTCTGGCATAATGAAATATACTGGTTATTTCTTCTTGTTTTTCTACATAATGGACTACAAACAATTTAGTCTTTCGAATTGCATTGGAATCTAAAAGTTGAAATTATATAGTTATATTGTAGAGCAAACTCATTTGATGAATGTTATATAAAATTATCTTTGTAATTACCTTATTTGTCATTTCTGTGGGATACTTCTTCTTATATTCTCTACATTTCAACAAGATAAGTTAATTATCGCAATATGCTGGGAATATGTGACATTTATTTAAAACTGTGACAGTTCGACAGTTATACCAACTTTAATGAATTTCACACGCAGAAAACTTATTTAGGCTAATTTTATTTACATTCATATAGTATTCATTGACGGACATTCGTCAAAAAATGTACTTTCCATTTAAGTTTGACATTTTCCACTCAATTAAATGACAAAAATAAAAATATTTATTAAGATTTTTCAGTGTGATTCGGTCTTAATACTCTGGCTGTCCGAGTCCACCCGAGCTTACTTCGGTCCGCCTTCGTATTCCACGTTACGCCAATTCGTGGTAAACGAGATTCGACTTTACGAAACTTCGATGTTCCGAAGCGTACCCGTTTAACCGTATTTCGTACGAAAGCGAACGACCTTGGCGATTACGAAGGGTCAAGAATAGAACCCCAGGCGTACTCCGCTTTTCTGCTGTGCAATGAAAATAAACTGCGAGAAAATGCCGCGAAGCAATTTTGTAACATCTGTACAAGTCATATCTTCCGTGTGGAGCACTGATAGCATATTTTGTTTCCGATCGCGAGCATGTACCCGAAATTATTTATTATATCTATCTTTTTTCTGTCTAGAGTACAAGTTACCTTTGCGAAATCCATCACGGAACTAATAAAAACTGCGCTACAAAGATGTACATAGTACGCTTGCTTGCTATTTGTTGCAGTAGTAGTGCGCGCTGGCGTTAGTTGTTTTCAGATTATATATTTTAAGTACAAAAAACTGTTTAGAATTACCTATTCACATACGAATTCCATTGTTTTACACTTTCAAATACGATATTCAAATGCAAATTCGAACAGAGAAATGAATGTAGATCCGTATCTATGTGATAAATTCAAAAGTTACTTGATAAGTTTTGAGTTCTTCAAATTGATTTCTAGTTATAAGCATATCTTTTTTTGAATCTAAATTCCGAAGAAAAAAAAAGTGCGCACAGAATTTTATGTACAAAAAAATATTCAAATAAGTCCTTTTCTTTCTGCGTCGCGTTAGAGAGCAGATTTTGTCTCACGAGAGCCAGACAAGAAAAAAAACAGTCAGCTGCGTCATTCTTGCTTCTGACTGTGTTTAGCTTTGTGTGGAAAAATGTTTGTTTAACTTTTTCAATGATTCTTGATCCTTCTGAGCTATATCATATAGGTAATAATACCAATTTTATCCTATTATGATTGTCATCAATTTTTTCGCTTTGCCTGTGTGGCCTTAAGCACATTAGCATTATTAATTTGAATTTTCATCCAATACAATTCAACTTTTGACTTTGAATGATTAAGTATTGCATTTACTGCATGATGGTAGAGCGATAAGAGAATTTTACCTTGAAAAAAATAGAAAGCTCTCACCATGTTAATTAAATATCTACCTATATACTTTTTTCTATATACTAATGCAATAGATTTCATGTAGCCAAGGAGATGGAAGATTCAAATGAAGATAATATGATTATTGTGGAAAATTCCATAAATTAGACGGCGTTGAAATTGTTTTGATAATGATAATGTATGTCACAATTTTGATAAAATGTATATATGAAAAATAATAACGTTCATTATGTAAAATGTTAAATAAACTGGTGTTGTAAGAAGAGTAACGTTTCAATTATCGAGTGAAATTATCATATTTTGGTGCCGAAACCCGGGAAAGGGAAATTTAAAAAAAACTTAGTGTCAGTGATAACGGAGAAGTAACGTATTTGAAATGGATCTGATGCTTAGAAGAACGTATCGCAAACAACTTACAACGCTAGTAAGTGAAGCACAAATCTTAATTAACAACGAAAACGCTAACGTTAACGATATTTCGGTGATAATTACGCGAATAAAAGCATTACAAGTGAATTTGAACGAACTCAATGATAAACTTGCACCCACATTTCAAGAAAATCAGTTTGAACGGGAGTGCGAAAAAATAGTAGAATATAATGATAAAGCAGTGAGAACCGTGGCGGAGCTTGAACAACGGAGCAAACGAGAAAACGAAACCAGATTACAATTCCAGCAACCGATTGTGCAGAATGAAGATATACAAACAGCAAGGCAAGCACCGATTATGGTAAAATTACCTAAGTTAAACATTAACAAATTTGATGGTGATATAACAAAATGGCCTGCATTTTGGGAGCAGTATTCTACAGCCATACATAATAATCATATTTTGGATGATGCTGCAAAATTCGCGTATCTAAAATCATATTTGACCGATAATGCAGCTTTAACTATAGCTAATTTAACATCTAGTCAATTTTCTTATAATGATGCTATTGAATTGTTAAAGTCGGAGTACGCAAACGTTGAAAGAATCGTGGATACCTACATTCAGAAATTGCTAACAATATCTCATGTCAAATATGATAAAGATATTCAAGGCTTAAGAAAACTGTATAACATGGCAGCGTCAATAGTTAAATCATTGAGATCACTTGGGATTTCACCGGACCAGTATGGGCTTCTGGTGAAATCCATGATTTTTAAAGCTTTGCCGTACAATTTGAGAATTTCATTCAATAAACAAAAATTGCATAGTACTACGACAAACGATATTGCTTCAAACGTTGACGGAAGTACTTCAGTTGATAGATCTGTGGATTACAATAAGCAAATAACAGATTTACTTTTATTCATTAAAGTTGAATTAGATTCAATGGAACAAGCACAATGTTCAAACGGAAACAATAGCAGACAAAATTATTTTAATCGTGATCATCATAACACAGATAAACCTAAGCATAAACAATACACAGCAGCAGGATTAATGATAAAAGTCAAAGACTGCTGTTTATTTTGCAAGTCGAAAAGCCATGTAGTAAATGAATGTAACAGTTCTTTGAGCATAGAAGAAAAGAAAGAAATTTTAAAACAAAATCGTCTGTGTTTTCGTTGCGGTAAACCGAATCATAGTTCCAAATTTTGTAGAACCAAGGACGTAAATTGTTCAAAATGTAAAAGAAAACACATGACAAGCATGTGTGATCCGACATATCGAGAGCGACAAAATAACATAAAGACTGAAGTGCAGAATAAAAAGGACAATACTAACTCAACAAATTTATTGGCGAATGGATCCATAGGTCATGTTTATTTGCAAACTGCTTGTGTAAATGTTTTAACACCACAAAAAAGGATGACAATACGAATGATAATAGATGGAGGTAGTCAATTAACTTTTGTAAAGGAGAATTTGTCGAGATTATTAAGACTACCTGTAATTGGTACGCACAAAATCACAATTCAAGCTTTTGGGCAAAAGGAAGGTGCACCTGCTAGATTATGCAATCGAGTTGAAGTTCTATTAAAGTCCCAACATAACGATGAGCAAATAATAATTGAAGCTATTGAGGTACCCGAAATATGTTTTGATTCATTGGAATATCCAACATTGAATGATCCGGTTGTCAGAGAGTTTGCGAAAAATCACAAGTTAGCAGATATTAATGTAGAACAAAAAACAGTAAACGGAATTTCTATGTTAATAGGTGCTGATAATTATTGGAAAATAATTGAGGAAGAAACCTACAAATTAACTGAAAATCTGACAGCTGTTAATTCTAAATTTGGATGGACATTACTCGGCAATAGTAACTTTGACTCTATCTATGAATTTAACGTAAATATGGTGACTGTATTAAATGTTCACAGTAATATAGAAGAAATTAACTTTAGGAGTTTTTGGGATTTAGAATCTATTGGAATAGATGTAAACGAAGAGCAAAAGGATGTTTTCACACAAGATTACATAGATAAAATGATAGTGTTCAAAAATAACCGTTACGAAGTTGCATTGCCGTGGAAAACTGATCAAAAATTAGATTCAAATTATATGGGTGCGTTAATGCGTGTGAAAAATTTAACGAGAAAACTATTGAGAGATAGAAAAATATGCGAGTATGATAGCGCAGTGCGGAATTATATAAACAATGATTGTGCGGAACTTGTTTCGGACAATAATTTGGGGAACAATAAGACTTATTATATGCCACATAGACCGGTTTATCGAGACGATAAAGATACTACAAAGCTGAGAGTAGTATTTGATGCTTCTGCACATTCACCATTTTGTGAATCACTCAATGATCAATTACATGCCGGATCAAATTTATTACCGGATTTAATAAAAGTGTTCCTAAATCTTAGAATAGGAAAAATCGGTTTGATTGCGGATATCGAGAAGGCATTTTTGCAAATATCCCTGAATGGAAAAGATCGTGATTCACATCGCTTTCTGTGGTACGAACAACCTTTGAGTGAAAATACATCATCAGCAGAACTGCCAAATCTAGCTACATTCCGAATGAAACGAGTAACATTTGGAGTGACAACCAGTCCATTTCTTCTAGCAGTTTGTTTAAAGAAGCATTTTGCTATACAGCCGCAACAATTAAGAGAAACTGCGAATATTTTAGATAAATCATTTTATGTAGATGATTTAGTTATCGCAGTGAATACAGAAGAAGAAGCTATAAAAATATACCATCAATCTAAAGCAATATTAAACTCTGCAAAAATGAACTTACGGAAATGGAGATCAAATAACAGCGAAGTTAGTGAACATTTGCGGCAACATGAAGACGAAGAAAAAAGAAAGGAGTTACAAAAGGTATTAGGACTTTTGTGGCATACCATAACGGATGAAATAAGTGTGGATATTGGTCCAATTTTAAACGAAAAGGAAAACACTTACCCGTCTAAACGTAGTGTTTTGAAAACGATTGCAAAAATTTTTGATCCGATGGGAATCCTTGTACCATTTACTGTAGGAGCAAAAATTCTTTTGCAACGCATATGGAAAGAAAACCTTCAATGGGATGAAATTTTACCAGAAAAACTGAAGGCTGATTGGCTAAAATGGTATTGTCAACTTCCAGAGCTCTTCAATTTTCACTTACCAAGAGCTGTAATAGATGATCGACGAGATAAAATTGAGTTGCATGTGTTTGCAGATGCAAGTCTACAAGCATATGGAGTTGTTGCATATTTGAAGTATTTACGTACAAAAAGCTGTAAATTTTTTATAGCAAAAAGTCGAGTAGCTCCTATTGGTAACAAGGGTAGTCGACAATTAACATTACCTAAATTGGAATTGACTGCAGCTCTTTGTGCAACTAGACTTCAAAATTATATCTTGAAAAATGTTTCACTGAATATAGAATCAATCATTATGTGGTCAGATTCTAAGATAACGTTATATTGGATCAAAGGAGCTACGAATAAAAAGGAAGTCTATATCCATAATAGAGCAACTGAAATCAAGAATTTGAATAAAGGAGAATGGAGATATTGTCCTAGCAGGGAGAATCCAGCCGATATGCTCACAAGAGGTATAACAGCGAGGAATTTAAATGAATCACAAATGTGGAAAGAAGGACCTTTGTGGCTCAAAGATGAACCAAATAATTGGCCTGACAACGAAACTGTAGAGAAAGCAAATGTGTTCATCAATGCGAACCCTACAGAAGACAAATTGAAAATAATAAACAAGCCAATTTTTGAATTAGAAAGATTTGATAAATTGGATAAAATATTGCGAGTCACTGCGTATATTTTGAGGTTTGTAAACAACTGCAGGTCGGAAGAAAGAAAATTTGGAAGATTACAAATTGAAGAAATTAGAGAAGCAGAAATTTATTGGATTAAATTTATACAAAACGAAGAATTTTCAAGCGAGATACATACTCTGAAGAATAGAACAGAAATAAATAGAAGTTCAACAATTATAACATTAAATCCATTCTTAGATAAAGATGGTATACTGAGATTAGGAGGTAGACTACAAGATGCTTACTTACCTTTTGAAACGAAACATCCAATAATTCTACCGGTGAAATCATCATTTACCAAAAAAGTAATCGTGAGATGCCATGAAAACGTGGTGCATTCGGGGGTTAATGCGACACTGAACGAGACTAGAAGAAAATATTGGATCATACGCGGAAGACAACAGATAAAATCGATTTGTGGGAAATGTCTCAAGTGCATCCGATTTAAAGGTAGGCCAGGAGATGAAATAATTGCACCTTTGCCAAGAGAAAGACTAACGGTGGCAAATCCATTCAAAATAACAGGAGTAGATTTTGCTGGTCCATTGTATGTCACAGAAAACGACAGTAAGAAGCAAAACAAGGTGTATATAATGTTGTTAACGTGTGCAGTGGTAAGAGCAGTTCATCTTGAATTGGTCCCAAATTTATCTGCAGAAAGCTGCATAAGAGCATTGAGAAAATTTTTTGCTAGAAGAGGCGTCCCAAGCATTATATATTCGGATGATGCGAAAACTTTCAAACGGGCGTCCAAAGAAATACAAGAATTGTCCAATATTTTAGTATCCGAAAAAGTTCAAGATCTACGATCAAAATACCGTATCAAGTGGCGATTCATTGTTGAAAAAGCTGCCTGGTGGGGTGGTTTCTGGGAAAGGATGGTTAAGACGGTAAAAGATGCAATTAAATTGACATTAGGAAGAGCCTGTGTCAATTATGATGAAATGCAGGCAGTGCTTACTGAAATTGAAGCAACTATAAATACAAGACCACTGACTTTTATAGATGATGACCCATCAAATCTAAGCATTTTGACTCCATCGCATTTTTTAATTGGAACTAAAGAATGTGGATTTAGCATGGATTTGAATAATCAAAATATAAAAGGAAACGAACTTCTTCAAAATTGGAAAGGTAGAGAGAAGTTGATGACAAGATTTTGGAAACGGTGGTGCACTGATTATATACAGCAGCTTCGTTCCGTGCATCATACTCCGAATCAAAAAGCAAGGGCTTTGAAGAGGGGTGACATCGCTTTACTACATGACCAGTATCTGCCAAGGTTGCAATGGAAAATGGTAAGGGTGTTAGAATTGTTTCAGGGACGAGACGGCAAAGTACGAGCCTGCGAGGTCCAGACAAGTAACGGGCAAAAACTACGAAGACCCATCCAGTTGTTGTTTCCTCTAGAAGTCGAATATCTTCGGCCGGGGGAGAATGTGGAAAATTCCATAAATTAGACGGCGTTGAAATTGTTTTGATAATGATAATGTATGTCAAATTTTGATAAAATGTATATATGAAAAATAATAACGTTCATTATGTAAAATGTTAAATAAACTGGTGCTGTAAGAAGAGTAACGTTTCAATTATCGAGTGAAATTATCATAATTATTGATCGTAGCTATTGTCACGGAAGTAATGTAGAAATCTGAGATAAGACCAAATGAAAATATTGGGTCTAAATTAATCCTCTGACAAATGAATTACTTGTGAAATTTCTCCATGGTATTTAAATCCGAAATCCTTGATTTATTTTACAGATTATTTGGCTTCTCTTCTAACCGCAGCGGCACTGCGCTTTAGCAAAGTTGTGTTTGTTTTGAACTTTGTTATTTGTCCTTTAGTCTTGATAGAATGTCAACATTCGACACCAATGATTAATATGAAATCAGAGGAGTTTTAAAAATGAGCCAATATACAGAGCACACATGTTTTGTTTTGTGAGGAAGAAAAATATATGGGCTATCTTCTTAGAGCTCTGAACATAGAGCAATTATCAGGCGGAAATTTTCTTGTCCCGGTATGTTTCTGCAGCTGTATTGTTTGTGGTATGACGAGTTATTCTCAAAGTATCTCTTCGGGAGAGATCAATTCAATGAATTGCAAAAATAGATCAACAAACTAATGCTTCCAAACATAATTATGATTAGCTACGAGTCAAGAGGCTACAGGATCTTAACTTTCAAGAATATTGCTTGATAAGACCAGCAAAACTGTCTTTGTCTATTAAATTTCAAGTAAATGTATGCAATGTCAGGGTAGTTTTGCAAAAAATCATATAATCAGTGTTATCTGGGGGCCTATTGGTATGAACCGATTTCAATTACAGTCCGATATGATTGAATGACGACGAAATTATGCTTGTATCCAAAATTTCAACTTTAAACTTAATAGCCTTGTTCAAATCTATAAAAAATAATTTTGATCACTGGGCATTTGAGAAAAAATGTGTGTGGTAGTATACGGCATCCGTCCGTTTAGAGGAAATATCCCCAATAAACTGGAATCATGATTGGAAGCTCTGTTTCTATAATAAATATAAACATGAATAATGTGAAGTTCAGAAAACAATTCGCCAAATTTACTTTGCGTCAACGCTTAACACGTCGTTGCACCATTTAAATGAATTAATTCCTTTTTTTTATAATCGGTTCTCAAAATGTGGGACTCAATTATGTATTAACTCAATCTACATAAATGATTACATAAGGAATGTAGAGAAAAAAACGAATTATTTTATTCACAAGCAAATGAGAAAATTGTTAGTATTGATATGGTTTTAAAAATTATCGTTATTACAACTCCTGGCTATTTCCTTATTAAATAATTGGAATAAATACTTTTTCATATGATGAGAAAATGGATAGATAAGTACGAAGCTCATATTTTCTGTAGAAAAAATTCATATGCAGCAGTGAACATTCGTATCCAGAACGACAAGTACTGGCTTATAATATTCTTGGAAGATAAAAAACATGTTTACTTTTTAATAGATCTGTATTTACAACCAAGAAAAAAACGAGAAATAATAAAATAAATATGCTGGCATATTCTAAGGTGAGTCCTAGAGCTTCCATCAGAAGGGTAGCTGCAGAATGTGGTCTACATAAGTATAGGGATATTACATAGTATTTTGAAGAAAAATCAATACAAACCTCACAAGTTTCAATAAATACATTTGCATCCTTGTGACTATTATCAGCGACTGGATTTTTATTATCTACTTATAAATTAATGAAGGTGGGAATTTCCCCCAGAAAATTCATGTGGCCTAATGAAGCTAATATCTCCAATAATGGCATGTTCAATGTAGAGAATAATCATTATTGGATCTCTAAAAATCAAATACTGATCAGTGGAATAAATTTTCAACAAAAATTCAGTGCTTATTTGGGTACAGATTTTGAGCAATGTTTGGAGGAGATATTAGACAATTTAAATTAAACCTTGTAAGAGGCTTTCATCACCATCATTACTTGAACTTAATTTTTGCCAGATTACACAATATCTTAACGAAACATTTGGTGACAAATGGATGGGTACAAATAGTCCTATTTGATATCCCGTAAGGTCACCTGATTAATTATGTTCGAACAAGTAACATTTCAACACATGCTTCAGAATAATTCAGTATGCTGTTCAGAATCATTAATGGCCAGTTGCACCGCTCTAGCTTGAATTTTAAGTTTCACCTAAACAAAAAATATGAAATTAAAATAATGGCAGCAATATTCATGCCACATTTGAGTTTTAAATTTTGATACGATTTTATTAAATTAGGCGACACCTGAAATTTGAGGGACAGCGGTGCAACTGGCCATCAATCATCATTTTTGACGAATCAGAAGTTGTTAGTTTGGCTACCATGGTTATTTCTTAACAATTCATGTATTCATTTCTGGCTTTGCGTTTGAGGTCTAATAATTTTTAAAGTTTTTTCTGAAATATTGGTGAAACATCAAAATCTTGTTAGAGAAAATATAGTCTATGTTATGTTTGGAGTGAAGTATGCCACACTTGTAAACCGTAGTCGTCGTTGTTGGCTCGGATTACAAACTTTTCGCTCGTTTGGAATGAGGACCATTCCAATATTTGTTGTAGAATATAATATTCTGTGATAAATGTATGATAAATTTGCTTGATAAACAGTCAATAAACTGGTGAAATAGGATAATAAACTATTTTTACCTAAATGCTGGATAGATTTTTTTCGTAGATAATAATTTTCTTCTTGTCGCGAACATCAGTGGAGAGCCGCCGGCTTCCAATCTCAACTCCTAGTCAAATGTGACTCATACATTGCTGTCATTATTCTAATTCAACGTTTCTGTTAGGCGACTCGCAATTTTGTATGACAATGGTGTTACTGACCATTGAATATTTTTCTTACAGCTGTAGTCAATATAACATTCAATGAACTGGATTCTTGGGCGCTAAATAACAATATGAACACATTTATCACGACTTGAAGATGCTATTGAGCACGGGTTGAAGTAAGCTTCAATAATTTTTGACATTGATATTTGACATTTTCTCCAAAATAGATTTTTCCAATCGATTTGTGCAGTCTCAATCTGCATTTGTAGAAAATAGTTATTTTTATATTAAGTGTGCGAAGTGATTGTTTTTTTTTGTTGCGCGTGAGAATGTCAATTTTAACCGATACCGTAAGGTCGAGGTAACAAATTCATTCGAAAGCGAAGTATGCGCAATTGTTGTTTGATAAATAAAGAACTGTCAACAATTAATTTTTATATTCAAAAATAAATAGTTCTGTGTACAAGTTCATATTTCTTATTTGTTAAAGACCTGTTTGTTTCTATCCTTGTAGCATTACCAAATTGATTTATATTAGATTAGGTATGCAGAAATAGAATTTATTTTTTCACTAGTGAAAAAATATGTTCATTTTTTCACTAGTGAAAAAATGTTTTATTTTTTTACCAATGAAAAAGTCACGAACTTTGCGTATCCATAACAATACAAAAATATCATGTTTTTTTGACAGTTGGCGAAAAAGTATATTATATCTTATGTTTTATGAACTATTACAGTGGTACGCACAGTCGTTCGTCGGCGATCCGCCATTGAATACTCCGTAAGCGATACGTAGAGAAACATGGCGAGTCGCCGGTGAACAATTGTGTATACCGCTGTTAGACACGTCTTACTTTAAACACTCCTTTCGCCAATGATCAAAAATATCGTGACTAAAGGGACATTTATAAACATATTACATAATTCACTATTACATGGATACTTGGATTGATTCGGTGAATAATAACAAGTGTAAGACGCAGCTCGTATTTTTTGTCATTATTGCATGTACACACCATTAACTTTTTCTTGACTCAGATCCAATTGAAGATGAAAAATATTGTTGATAAAATTGTCTCTGAATGTTTTCAATTGAATTTGTTGTGTCATAAATCACATTTTTATTCGGATTATTTCTTTCTTCGTTATATATTTTTTCCTTCGCAGTGCTTTGAGAATAAAAATTTGTATTCAATTGCCTTTTTTTATCCTTCTCTGATTACCCCAGAATTAAGGACAGTTTTGGTTTGTCCTGCTGCATTGTTTGTTTCATGTAAATAAATTTCCAAATATTTAATTTACTAATTGCTCACTTCAGAACCTGTGAAGTTGAATACTTGAAAGCTTACTATAATTTGCTTTTACAGTCATACTTTTGCTGGCCGAGAAAATAGAGATACATTTAAGTGATTTCAATTGAAGTGAATAAATTTGTAGCACTTATCCAAGCATCTATTTTTAATTGATATAAATTTTCCATTAAATCGCTCAAATGACGATATCTATTCGTATTTAACAATTAGAGCGTCGATGAATTGTGAATAGAATTTGTCACTGTTTTCTAAATGTTAATTGAAATGAATATTTGGTTTTTTGACACGAATTGAATTAAAAAGTCCAATCAAGCACAAATTGAATTTGTGCATCGACATTCCCGTACTGATCACAAAATAAACTGGAAACATTGATATGTATTTTCTCGTTAGTATTTCGGTGATTGAAAATTTGACTAACAGTAATTAGTTTTAACTTACTTTTGAGGCACTTTTGACCTCTGCAGAAAATATTGCCTGTAAAAGAATGTGAAAACTGAAACATAGTACATTCATAAGTTATATCATAAAAGCTGTGATTTCCATTCCACTTGTTCAAACGGTTCAAACCATGTATCAAGTTCAGTTCTGAAAATGTTCAAATGTACAATAGTTGATAGAATTCTCAGGCGGCAATTCAGAAAGATTATTCTATGAATTATTGAGTACAGAAATAATCTCCTTGAAGGGAGTTCCGAGAGATAATTGAGAAATCTTAAATCTTATACATATTACATACTAGTTGCATTGTGAGAGTTAATTGAAGGAGCTTCACTAGTTTCAATAGATCAAAATACAAAATTTTCATGGAAAAACTGTTATAACTCCCTGAAAGAAATAGCCTAAATCAATAATAATGTTCAAATTAATAGAGGATCAGAACGTCCAGAATCGAAATCCCTGCTTTATACGATTTACAAATTAATTTCCAGCTTTCATGTCTTACATTGAATATTATAAAATGATAATATATTACGTATTGATGTTTGATGTTGAATAATTCTATTTACATAACAAACAATATATAATTTCATGAGAATATATTACACTTAATTGTAATAATGGTATATGTGCGCTGTGTTTCCTCCGGATCGAAGAGTTTCCTGAAATTCTAATTTTTACCCGCGCTTAATAGTAGATTGTTTGATAAGTAGAGAAAAGTGAGAGTTTATTAGCGACTGTAGATGTTTCAATTCACGAGTGAATCAAATTTACACGAGCAAAGTAATATCGCTTTTCTCACGTGTTGAACATGCTATTTTGTTGTATACTTGATGGAAAAACTTGAGTGGAAGACGCCAAGAATAGAAATAATTTTCTACAGAAATACTAATCGAGGTTGTGTTCTTGCAAAAACGTACTAACGGTTTGGACAACTGTCAAGCAAAAGCATAGTAAAAAATAAACAATATTGGAAATTAATTTGCTAGAAGTTAAAGATTTTCGCAAAATTCTGGATGCATCTAAAGGAGCAACTTTACATTTGTTTCCGACGGAATCGAGAGAATTTTTGTTTTCTTATATGTTTAGCCTGTAATTTTTTCTTGATTAGATCAAAGCTGTCATTTAGGCGCGTGTCATAGTGCGTTTTTTGTTTGTTTTTTTTGTTGCTAAATAGAAAAGTGTTGCTAATTGAAAAACTAGCACTTTTCTTTTCTGATTTCTTCATATTAAACCTAATGTTTTCCATCAAGTATACAAAAAACATATTTACCTACCCCTGTTCCAAGTGATTTATTTGGTGATTCGAATAACAAATGGAAGATAGAAAAAATGAGAGATAAAGCTAATTGTTTATCATATAACAACTGAAAAATTATTTCAATAGTCAGCAAATTATCAGTTCCCACTAGAATTATTACAAACAATGAACGTTGAATATTGCTGAAACGGAACAATATCTTTCTATTGATTACATTTCATTGATTGGTTTGTCTTATATATTTTTGTATCATATTATATTACTATTGTCTGGTTGCATGAATCTTTACCACCTGAAGAGTTCATTAGAAATTAACAATTTCAAATCGTGTATATTGGTTGAATGAGCTACTGAGCATTGTTGTCAAAGTTTCGATTTAATATTGCTAATTTTTTATGAACTGCCTAGTTGATCAATATTTATTCAACCGAGCATATGTTTATTATATAATTCCTCTGCAATTTGGTAAAATATCCTAGCAAAAAAACTTATGTGAAATAGTACCAATAAAATTGAGCATATTCTTCTCAAAAATTTCTTTTCATTTTCAAACATACGCAGATTATGGATTGAAACTGAAATAATCATTTTCAATTCGTTTCTTGCGAATGATGCTTGATGGATTCACAATAAGATTGTACTGCCGATGTAACTATCATCGCCGATAAGTTAATGAAAGATTCATATTAAAAATTAGTGTGGATTTTCATTAGTTGATAGAAATGACACAGAAAGAAATATTTATACTCTATGATGAATAGTAGGAATTAGTGATACTGAAATTGGAAGCGGTAGTTTTGACATCAATTTGTAGTTGCATCGGTGATACGACCACATTGTGAAAATATCTAAAAGAATAGTATGCTGATATGCAAAATTACAACTTCAGCATACAGACAGATGGAAGCTGTTACAGAAATACTTAATTTGATTCTGTTTTGGAACTGTTCGTCCGAAGCAAGGAGAAAATTAAATTGTATTCTTATTAATATGTATTACGCCAGTTTCAAATCCTTTCCACTGTAGAAGTAATTTCGTGAAGCTTAATTCTTTTTAGCATGTTCTACATTCTATTTTTCAGATTCAGAAGAGAAAATTGGATTATACGGAGAATAATTACTAGCCAGGACGGGACTGTTGAATCAAGTGTTCTCTCTCGTTGAAAAAACGGAATAAATAAGTGTTCATCTAGTATTTGGTGTATTTGATTTCCATTGAATTTTTATGACATACTTCAAGAGCACAATAATTGTTTTAGCTATGTACTACCTACCTACTAAATTTATCATACCAGAATAAGCTCCTAGATTATTATTGAAAAACATAGTTCACAGTTTTATGGGAACGTTAATCTTAAGATGCCCATACATTGTCAAACAAATTGCGCAACATATGCTGTTGCGCAATAATTTGCCAATGTATAGCAGTGTTTGATGTGTTGCACAAATGTTTGTTTCAAACATGTTTAAAATCCGTTGTACAACGGGAAAGTTTGCGCAACGCGTTGTGTTGTGTATGTGCATGTTGTACTCCGTTGTGTAATATTTTGAGTTATCGGCTGGTTTTCTTAGAAGAAAGTTCACTTGCAACTATGATGACTATTTAGAATAGAGAAATTTGGAGAGAATTCATTGCAATATACAGGAGTTCATCTGAAGTGTGGAAAATTAAAAGCGACATCTATAAACATAGAGACTTGAAAGACGCTGCTTACGATAAGTTGTCAGAAAAATTAGAAGAAATTGAGCCATAAGTTGATCGTTAAATGATCATTAGTAATTCTATCACTCAAATTCTTTGTTTGCTTTTCCGTTTTCTGGTTACATCGTCATCATTTTAGGTACATGTGATACTTGAGGACATGCTTGTCGTATAATTCCCAATTTGTAACTTTGGTTTGAGCAAAATTTAGCCAAGTGTATGGATGACGCAATTGTGCAACGCAATGTTGCGCATTGTTTTGTTGCACAATTTGTTTGACAATGTATGAGCCCCTTTAAGGGGCTCATGCATTATCGAACAAATTGCGCAACACATGCTGTTGCGCAATAATTCGCCAATGTATGGCAGTGTTTGATGCGTTGCACAAATATTTGACCAGTTTCAAACAGGTTTGAAATCCGTTGTGCAACTCGAACGTTTGTGCAACGCGCTGTGTAGTGTAGGTATATGCATGTTGCGCTCCGCTGTGCAATACTTTTCAGTTATCGGTCGGTTTTCTTGATAAAAGGTTCACTTGCGACCATGACGACTATCCAGAATAGAGAATTTTGGAGAGAGTTTATTGAAATATAGAGGGATTTACCTGAAGTATGGAAAATTAAGAGCGACATCCATGAAAATAGGAACCTGAAAGATGGTACTCACGATAAGCTATCAGAAAAATTAGAAGAAATTGAGCCAGGAGCTGATCGTGAAATAGTCATCAGCCATCCAATCATCAAATTCTTTGTTTTCTTCTTCGTCTTCTGGTAATATCGTAATCGTCCAAGGCACATTTTATATTTGAGGATATGCTTGTCGCGTAATTATCAACTTGTAAGTGAAGGGGCTTATACATTGTCAAACAGATTGCGCAACAGAACGATGCGCAACGTTGCGTTGCACAATAATTCATACACTTGGCAAAATTTTGTTCAAACTTTAGTTGCAAGTTAGAAATTGTACGATATGTATGTCCTCAAGTATCACATGTACCTAAGATGATGACGATGTTACCAGAAAACGGAAAAGTAAACAAAAAATTTATAGGAAAACAAAAAGAGTAGATATGAGAAATAAAAATCCGAATTAAAAACATACTGCAAGATTGAGAAGTAAACAATAGTCCTGCTATAATTGGAAAGAAATCAATATTTTCCTACAAGATCATTATAAACGTGTAAGAGAACGAGCATTCTTGACAAATTATGGTTTATACATAAGGCTAATACGGCAATAGCGCTTATATATCCACCACAAATATATAATTGAATGATATTAAACTATATTATCTATAGTGATCATATCGACCGAGCTGCTTGCACCATCACAAAAATTTTTTATGCTTTCATAGATATTCTTCTTAAGAATTATTTATATTTCTTCAAATGATAATTTCATTATTTTTCATGATACGAGCGAAGAATAATTTAACTTAACCTAATTCCATAAGTATTGATATTTGAATGTTTTTAAATCAATAGTATTATGTTTTCCTGCTGTATTCTAGCATTGCTAATTTCCTATATTTATTACCCCGGAGAAGGCAGTAAACATCCTTTTCAAAGTCCTAGACTGTTGAATAATACTAACCATAGAGATAGAAACTGGTGAAAGTGTATTATTTCCACAGAATTTTTATGAAAACATCTCGATTCGATGCAATCATCTCAAATAATATCAAAAAATGAGTGGAAATTGATACTTCGAGAAATTCAAGAGGATGAACTGTATAGGTTCGGATCTAATTTCCAGTTTTGTAGAAAAATAATAGAATTTATTTTGCGAAACACCACTACCTACAAATAAAGTAAGTAAAAGTTAGTATTTCATCTGCCTAATCAGATAAAGTGACACTTTTACCTTGGCAATAGGGAGTCATAACATATCACTTTTGTAACGTCTGAAAAAAAAAAAAAAACTTCAGAAATAAATTCAATATGTACTTGATAACATTGAGCATTACCAAATTCATATTAAAATATTCTCGAAAATACTATTGTAAATCTTTTAATGATTACAAACTCAAAGATCCTCAGGTGTGTGAGAGCAAAATGATATTATAGTCAAATATGTTTCTATCTTACTGTCTTATGGCGCAATATACAGGCATCTCAGAATCGTAAGATTTTCCAATCAACTTGGAATGTAATAAGACTATTCAGAAAGTTTTTTAAGGAAGAATTAACTATTACTTAGTGAACAAGATGCTTGTCTCAAATTTCACGATTTGTATATTCAATTTATACTTCCATGATAACTCCGGATACACCTTCGAGTTAGAGCATAAAAAATAATTTCTAGCCGAATATATCTGGATCAATGATACAATTAAATTTAATCAAATCACTTTGAAGGCTCTCACAGTTGACTTACCTAGGATTTAGACACAAACTGTGTTTCCTTGTGGTACAGTCAACATTCATGATACACTGAATGATCCATGTACAGCGTCGATTGAACTGCTCGGAGTCGCAGCGTTGTATAGCGATTTGCACGCACGATCGGAGAGTGAGATCCGGGTGTTCGATTTCCGGAGCTATACGATACATGACTTTTCGAAAGAATCCACATCACGTATGTTCGCGAGTGGGTACAATGGACATTTCATTTAATCAAATCTTGTACATTTTTTTAGATAAAAATATCAAATTTTCACTGTGTATTTTGTGTATTCTGTCCTATGGGTTGGTAATACTGTTGCAATAAGTAAACACGTTGAAATTTTTGCTCTACACTTTTTTTCAAGCTTTCATGTGAAAACTTCAAAATCCTAGCTGTAATCTATTTTTAAAAATATTGTGAGGATTTGTGCCACGTGTTAATATATTATCTAGCGTTCAAATGAAGAAACAATAGCCACAATTACAAAAACAGTTAAATACAACTTGGAGGTCAAATTAATTTAGCCATACTGACAGCTTGGCAAAACTTCTGAACCTGAAAGAGCGGGAATCTCGGCGGTGAAGGTTATAAATTTAAATCTCTACTAAACTCGAAATAAGGAAGGGACAAATATGGAGGAAAAACTGAACACAATATTATCAAAACTTGAGAAACTGGATGCTATTAGTAATGAAATTACACAGTTAAAATCCCGGCAATCTGATTTCAAATCACGTTATAATTTGCTGCAAAATGCGGTTGTCATACTAAATGAAGCCGTATCTTCGCAACAACAAATTATAAACAAACTGGAAAAACAAATGAAAAAACCGAATCTAATCTTTAATGGTATCGAAGAGAGTACAGTCGACGCTGAGGATCTGCGATTAATAATTACAAAGTTAATAAATGTCCAATATAAACCTAACATTCTCAGTTCAGAAATCAAAGATGCGTACAGATTAGGAAAAAAGAATTGTGATCACATACGTCCAATTTTGGTCAGTTTTGCTTCTCTGGAAACAAGAAACTACATCCTTTTCAATAGAAAAAACATGAAAAGCACTAATATTTATATTAACAAGGATCTATGCACTGAAGAACAGAATGAAATGCGTGAATAAATTGCATTGAAGAAAAACCTTAAATCCCAGGGTAAAAAAGTAAGCCTTAATGGCAAAAAACTTATTGTGGATGGAAAACCAATCTCTGTAAAAAGACCAAGGGATAGTCAGTCATCAGAAGATACTCCCACAAAAAAACCTATCAAAATTACAACAAGTAAATAAAGAAGTAGGCGGAGGGACAAATTTTTCCATTCGATAACTTACAAAAAATCAGTAGCAGCAAGCAATTAACAATGGGCTCTGAGATAACGGTGATCCATAATTTAAGTATCAGTTTTTGGAACATTGAAGGCTAGAATAATATTTATGTTTTAGACTCGACTACTAAGGAAAAACTTCTTATGAGCAATATCATTTGCTTTTGTGAAACATGGGTGGAAACTGCGCTAACTATATATCCAGAATTTTTGACATCATACTCATATAAAACCTTATATAGTTTTGCTACTAAAGAAAAAGAAAAAGGAAGAGCAAGTGGAAGTATTCTAGTAATGTTTAAAGAGCACATATTTGAAGATATTGAGGTAATTGAAAATACAAATTTGTGGTTACTCTTAAAGATATCTTGCAATAATGAATTAATAATTCTAGGAGTTTTTTATATAAAACCTGGATATGACAATGATTCTTGCATTAATCTTATTTCTTCAAGTATTGAATCAACCCTATTAAATTTCAGTGATGAAAAAATTATATTATTAGGTGACTTTAACTCAAAAATTGGTGGATTAAATCAAATTACCCAAGAAAATATTTCTGTTAACCCTAATATTTTTGCAGAAAGGATAACTTCAAATAAAATTGCTGACTGTAGGGGTAAAAAACTAGTTATAACCATGGAAGAATTTGGATTTTTTGTCTTAAATGGTAGGTCAAGTGGTGATATTCCAGGTAATTATACGTTTATTAATCAAAGAGGAAAAAGTATTAGAGACCTAGCATGGGCTAATATAAACTTCGCTGAGACGGTAGCAAAATTTGAAATTTACGACACACGGTATTTTGCTTCTGAATTGTAACAACAACTTGCATGCAAAATCAGATAGGGAGCAGTCCAATGTTAAAACCCAATATAATATTAAATTTAATTATAACAATGCTAACGCGCAACAATTTGTAAACCTCCTAAAAAACCACGTTAGTTTATACTTTCGTTCTGAGAATTCAGCACAATTAAGCAACAACTTAATCAATGCAATTAAAGAAATTGCAACTAAAACAAATATGATGCAAATATCTAAGTCTCGAAAAAGCAAATATACTTGTAATAATAAAATATGGTTCAACCAAGAATGCCAATTCTACAGAAAACTAACACTTAAACACTTGAGGAAATTCAGAAGAAACCCAAATAATAATAATTTAAAAGATTATCTCTGTAACAAAAAAATTTACAGAAATACAATAAAAAAGTCAAAAAAGGATTATGAGTTGACTGTCATTAATTCACTAGCAAATACCAATAACAATATAGAGTTTTGGAAGACGGTTCGAAACCTACAAGATTTTAAAGTTACAATTAATGAAATCTCGATTGAAAGTTGGGTTGAATTTTACAGATCGCTTCATCAAGGTATATGTAATGACACTCTTCACTCTTACTTTGATTGCCTTCATCCCTTTTTCGACATACACTTTAGCTTAGAAGAGTTGAATACTAGTATTGCTAATTGTGGTAACAATAAAGCACCTGGGCTAGACGGGATCAACTACGACTTTTCAAGAATTTGCCTGAAAATTGGACCCATTATTTGCTTAACTTATTCAACAACATTCTAGACAATGAAGACGTATCTGTAAGCTGGTCAAAAATAGAAATCTTTCTTATACATAAAAAAGGGGCTAAGGATAACCCAGATAATTATAGAGGCATTGCTCTGATAAATAACATAACAAAAATCTTTACGAATTTGCTATATCTTCGTCTCCAAAGCTGGACCGAAGAAAACAAAATTATAGCTGAAAATCAAAATGGTTTCCGAAAAAAAAGGGGTACGATTGATAACATATTTTGTCTGTCTTCATTAATCAATTTACAGTTGAAGTTAAAAAGGGGTGAGGTTTATATAGCATTTATAGATTTCAAGCGAGCCTTCGACACTATCTGTCACTCAAAAATGTGGGGAAAATTATACACCTCTGGGGTGAGTTCAAAAATTATCAGAATTTTAAAGTCACTCTATTCCAATATAAATGTTTTCATCAAAAATAATAATACTATATCAGAGAGATCTATTCATTTAACTCAGGGTGTGCTCCAGGGTGACGTCTTATCACCGTTATCATTTGCATTGTTTATTAATGATTTGGAGAATTTCTTTAGATGTAATAATCAGAGGGGTGTTAGCATTGACGGATATAATGATGAAATATTGTGAGCTTACGCAGACGATCTTGCAATTCTCGGCGATTCCGCAGTAAGTTTACAGAATAAACTAGATTTACTAGAAACATACTGCAAAAATAACTTTCTTACCGTAAACACAAGTGAAACTAAAATCTTACATTGTCACAGAGGACGTTCAAAAAGCAAAATGTATTCCTTTAAATACAATAACAACAGAATAGAAGTAGTAAAAAACTTTAATTATTTGGGTATCTTATTTTCAAGCTCGGGCAAATTTCTGGAGAAGTCCATTGATGCTGGCAAAAAATCAGTGATGGCTACAAGCAAAGTTAATAACATATTATCCCAAGGCAAATCCCAGGGATGGCATGAGAAAAAAACAATATTTAAATCAATTATAAATGCAACTATGCTCTATGGTGCACAAAATTTGGGCACTAAAATATTACGAAAAATTAGAATCTTATCAACTTAAGTTTATTAAACAAATCCTTAGGTGCCCAAATCCACCCCTAATTATATGATTCGTCTAGAAACGGAGACTCCTCACATTCTGCTTCAGTTATCAAAAAAAATATTAAACTGACTCTATAAAATAGATTTAATGGCAGAAGACAGGTACCCAGAATTAATACTAACTAGATTAAAAAATTTAGATAATATCAGCAATAAACCAGAATTTAATTGGTTTACTTCACTAAAAGAATTACTGTCAAATATAGGTAGTACTTTACTCCTGAATAATGATACAACACTAAGCAAATCAGAAATAAAAATTGCTCTAGACTCAATCAAAAATAATCTATTACAAAAAGACATAGAGTCACTTAATAATGGTAGGTACAATCTTCACTACAAAACTATTAAAACTTCGCACAGCATTGAACCATATTTGATTAATAAGATGAACATTTACAAAGTGAGAATCATTGCTAGTCTCAGGTTATCTTCTAAACGTTTTGTTTCTATTCATTATAACAGTACTAGATATTACTGGGATACCTCACTACTTTGCACCATTTGTAACCTTCAAAGAGCTGAAAACTTACAGCATTTTCTCATAGAATGCCCATTATATAAGCCCTACAGAAATTATTACATAGCATCATACTCTTCTCGCGATGATGCTCCCTTTCATGACCTATTACAAAACCTATCAAGCGAAAAAATTGATAATATCGTATTTTATGTCACTCGATGTTTGTTATTAACAAGTTTTGCCTTAAGCAAATGAATAGCTTTTTCATCATGAGTAAACTTGCTTTTTGTATTTTTTTTCCTTTTTACATATTATACATTATATATAAAATAATACGCATGATTATCGATAAGAACGGCTCAATTATGTTCGTATAATGTTTGTTTGTATATTCCAACCTTTGTATATGGCATCAGCCATTGGATCAATTAAATTAAATAAATAATAGATAATAATATTCTGTCCTATGTATGAGAATAGAAGCTTTCAGAACTGTAGCAATATTTTGATGAAACTCACTCAATTCATTATTTTAGGATTAAATTAAATTCAGTATCTCGTTAAATCGATAAATGATTTTTTCTTGATGTTTGAGTATGACAGGAAATAAATTTCAGAATGTATTCAATGCAAACAGATGGCAGCACAGATTCCAAATGCTGTCTCAGTGTCAGCTGTTATGTGAAAGTGCAATGAATTTTCATTTTGAGAGAACTGTACTACCTGATAAAAATACTTGACAACTCTGGAAATAAATCAATTCACTTGACAGCGAAATGTAGACAGGACTAATGAATCGAATGATTGATTTGAGAGGCGTTAGTCGGCAAATTCAATCTTTTTACTTACTTGTACAAAGTACAAGGGAGTATTGTGAAACCGAACAAATTCACATATCGAGACTTTGATGGAAATAACCGTTTTGAGCATCCCTAAATCAGATTTGACTATTTTTGGCTTGATGTCGGTACGTATGTTCGTGCGTGCGTTCGTGCGTACGTTACTCGCAAATCTCAAAACTGGTTGAACGTATAATGTTGAAGTCTTGTATTTAAGACTGGTATAGGATCTAGTTGTGCACCTAGCATCATGGTTCCAATCGTCTGAACCGGAAGTGCACTTTACTTGAAACTTTTTTAGAATGTTTTCAAATAAATTCAGAATGATTAACCGTAGGATGTTCAAATTCAGTATTTGAAATTGATGTTGTATCAGAATAGTTATCTGCTATTTTTGTAAGAATCGGCCAGGCCAGAAGTGCACTTTACTTCAAACTTTTTTTGAATTTTTTGCAAAAATATAGAATGATCTGCCATAGCATATTGAAATTTCGTATAAAAAACTTCTATGACATCTTATTGTACATATTGCATTATGATTGCAATCGGCTGAACCGAAAGTGCACTTTACTTGAAACTTCTTTTCAATTTTCCGCATAAATTCAGAATAATCATCCATAGGATACTGGAATTTAGCATTTAAAATTGCTGTAACATCTTAATGATCATCTTCTATTTTTGTAACAATCGGCTGAGTCGGAAGTGCATTCAATATGACAGAGTTTCTGAATTTTCCGCATAAATTTTGAACAATCAGTCGTAGAATATTTAAATTTTGTATTAGACACTTTAATAATGTCTAGTTGTACATCTTGCATTATGATTGCTATCGAATTTTCTGCATAAATCCAAAACGATTGAACGTAGATTGTTAGAATTTAGTATTTAGGACGATGTTACCGTCTAGATGCTCATATCCTATTTTTATTGGGGACCACCGAGCCGGAAGTGCACTTTACTTGACAGTCTTTTGGAATTTTTCGCATAAATTCGAAACGATCAGATGTAGAATATTGAGATTTGGTATTTCGGTCTGTCGTAGCATCTGGATGGTTGCGTACTATTTTCATAACAATAGACTGAACTGGAAGTGCACTTCAGAAGAAATTTATTTTTTAATTTTGCGCATAAATTCAGATCTGTTGGTAGTCGTAGAATTTTCGAAATCAGTATTTAGGAATGTTGTAGTATAAGAATAATGGCCTACTGTTTTCATAGCAACCGACTTGGCTGAAAGCGCATTTTACTGGACAGATTCTTAGAATCTCTTGGGTAAATCCGGAACGATTAACTGTGGAACGATGAGATTTTGTGTTTCATTATATATATCTAATGATATATATGTAATCAAACACAGAATCACATCGTATTATGTATATCCAATGATGTACAAGTAAGGCACGTGATGTTCACGTCAGGTTTCTTAAGGTAGTTCCATCACGAGATGGTTTAATTAGGAAATTGTTCAAATTTGCCATACATATTGTTTAACACGTGAACAACACATCTAGAAAATTTAAATGAATTTCACCATCCCGAACCCGAGAAATATATAATTGAATTTGACTCAATTAACACATAGCATATGGACCATGCATAGGCAAACAGCACATTATTAATTTTACCGTTAGAACTAAAATTAAGAAGTTTATGAAAAACTAGGAGGAGCAAGAACAGGATATCACGGATATTGTAAAAAAAAATAAAGTTGACTGACCATCTAGTTTGACAGATATAATCTCGAGAAGTACTGAGGTTACGATATATTTTGCAAACGAACGAGCGGATGGTGGGGAACGGAACGCGGAGACGGCAACAGTGTACGCACGGCCAGGCGCGTTTGAACAGCTCACATATCGGCCGAGTAGGAAATGAAATAGTATTTGCAAGAATTGGCGAAATACTTCGAAGCATACTTTATCTTTTAATATTAACAATGTTTTTTATTCAAGCATATATCTATTCGAAGTTAGTTTTTTTAAAATGATCTTTTTTTCTTTCGTATAAACATAATGTAACAATGTTATATCTATTAATGATAAAACATTTTTTTAAACATTTTTCTTTTCTTAGAGGTTAGCTTCAAAATAACAACATACATTTAAAAAATCCATAAAACATAACGTAATAATGTAATTTATGTTAATAATACTGTTTTTTTTTTGACAACATATTTTTTTACTAGACGATTGCTAAGCTTTGGTTGGTTTCTAAAAATACAAGAATCTTACCCAAGATTTTCTTATCTTTTGTGACACGAGGTTTTTTGTCTGATTGGTTGGTTGACAATAATTCTATTATACCGTCTCTTCCACTTTCGGCATATACTTTTTGTATTTTAGTATTATCAATCCCCGCACTTGCTATTTTTCTAATCATTCCTGCAGAAATAACACCCTTGAAAACATTCAAAGATCGTTCAAGTACCGCTGCCTTTTGTAAACGAGCTTCGTGAACGAAACATTCCGTGAAAAATTTGCTATTCGCAATTAATTTGTCTTTCGGAATAGTGGAAGCGATTTTTTCAAGAATATCGACGTCGTATGATGCTTCGTGAAATTTTGTAGTTGGTTCAATGTGAAGTAGATCTTCAGCGAGCCGGGAAAGTTTGAACATGCCGGGACCTTTCCTTTGAGGATGAAGCTTCCTTAGAATGACGAGAGTATCGGCGAATGCAACGATGACATTTTTTAGGTCTTCTATCATTGAATTTTTTTTGAGAGCCTGCAGTAACCGCGGAGTATCAAATTTGGCATTATGCGCCACAAGAATGCACGGTTTGAAAGGAAGTAACCATTCTTTGAATTTGCGTAGCACTTCGTAAATGGGAATCGACTTTATTCTTGTATCATACAGGAGTAGCTCTCCAGCGACATTTCTCAAGCCCGTAATTCCCGTTGCGCTAGGTGTAATTGGTTGAGAAGGATTGGCATATTCGGAAAAAGTGGACTCGCCGCACTTAGCAGCAATTTGGAGTATGTCCGCTGATTTATGAAGGCCCGAAGTTTCCAGATCGAAGAATATGAAGCTTGAATCAACTGGTAATGGGTTCTCCATATTGTTGTTATTCATGTCTTCAGCAAAATTATTTCCCAAATCGTCGATTTCCATGTCAAAGCCACAGTTTGATTGATACTGAATTCCTTCTGCCTGTTCTGCTTTCTTCCGCAAAGCCTGTCTTTTATCAGCCAATATATTTCTGCGGCTTTTTGTGCTGGGCAACTTTGCTTTTAACGCTCTTTCTGAACGTTTCAATTGTTTTTTCGCTATAAATGTTGCAGTATTCTTTCCGGGTGAAATTCTTATCTTTTCCGAAACAGCCAGTAGATAACTTTCACCCTCATTTTTAGTGCACACAGCGCTTGAAAAACGGAAATCAGCCGATTCGCTAAGGCTATAGCAACGATTTTTCGGAGCTTTATGAGACATTATATTGTTCAGGCTTTCGTTGCCTTGGCTTGACGCTGCAACCGAGAATTTCGCAGCGTTATTGGCGTATTTTGTGAAAATTTCATTGAGTTTCTCATACAGCCCTGGATCTTCAAATACAATTTTCTGAACACCTGATCTATCACAGCGACGGAGACACCAATGTCCACAGTTTTCGTGTCGATCAAAGAAATGGTCGGGTATGCTACGAAGGCAGTTAGCTAGTTCCACAGATTTGCCTTTATTTTGGGCTACTGCGTATCCGAAGCACTTTTTGAGATGAGGGATAGCTTCTTTTTTTTTCATCTCTTTGTAAATTTTTTGTAGTTCATACAACTCACTGACGAAATGTTTTCGGAGGTGATTCGTGTCGGCTAACTTAAAAATTTGTTTCGGATTTCCTCGACGTACTGCCGCAATAGTAGAACTGTCTTCGTCTCCGATTAAAACTCGAACATTGAGTCCTGCCACTTTCAGAACAGTGCTTCGATTCACCAACTCAGCCCCAACAGCAGGCTCCATGCCTTTAGCGCTTCCTTGGAAGTTCATCCGACAATCGTGATCTTCTTTAGATCTGCCCGCATCACAGCATCTACATTTCCTATTTCGAGTCGCAAAATCGAGAACCTTACTACTGAAAAATCCTATTATCGCGCCGTAACCATTGAGGCTGTCGTAACTCCTTCCGTTGCCTCGCTTACTCCATCCCATATCGTAAGAAACGATAATATTAACGATGTTACCCAATGCTGCATCGAATTTTTCCGTCGCTTTCAGCATAGTAGGGTCTTCGTTGAGAATTTCATGGTTGTCGGAGCTCGTTGCAGGCTCAAGATCATGTAGATGGGGATAGATCGCCTCGACTATTTCAGACGGCCTAATACAAACATATAGTCATAGAAAATAAAATAATCAAACACATAGGATATTTGAAGAAATTGACAGTTTTATTAATATTTTATGTTAAAAAAATTATCGATTCTCTCAATATAATACAATTATGAAAAAAACCCTGACCAATCAGGCCGTAAACTCACATTTCCTCACATAACTTCTCGACATTTTCAATTACTAGTTTGCGCTCTTCCTCGGCAGCTCTCTGACAACTTTCCTTCGCACATTCCTCAATCGCTGGTCCCAGTTCTCGCTCGTAACGCTTGAACAAACTATCTGTTATGGGAGGTATGTTCAAGCAAGCTAAAAGGTTGGTCAAAGCGGTGGAACCAATGCCTGCGTGAACAGCTCCTGTTTATGACAATAAAAAAGTTTTCATTGTAAATTAAAAATCTGAAGAAATGTATATAGCATTCAATTATGAAATAAGAACACTTACCAAGGACAATTTTCGTGTTCACGTCTGACAATTTGGTATCATTTTTTGATGTGTGCATTTTTCCGGTTAAAACGGATGTATTCAAACTACAACTTTCGCAAGAGACCATCAAACAAGAGTTGAGCCCGAAACGTGTTTCTTTCACTATATTTTCCAATGAAAGAACTTTAAAACAATTGCAGCACCGAAGATTCTTGCCGAGTTCTGTCAGTTCGACAATACGTCTCCCATGACACGGAATAATCTCTAAATTTTTCCGATCGGTTTGTGCTTGTGGTGTTCGCGCTTGTAACGAAGCCGCTAGGGCTTTCATTTTTTTCGCCAGCACTTTTTTTTTAATAAACCTCCCCTTTTTTCGCGTCCGATCTGACATTTTCCTGACAAATTCCTTGTTTCTCACAAATAATTCTCTCGATAAATTCAACTTCGGCACGTGAATATCCGTAGGTGTATACAACAGCTGACGCGCAACGTTGCCACGATCTTCGTTCTAGCACGCACACATACGAATGCTTCGTCTGTATAGGCAACCTTTTCTGTGTGTTGAGGCATAGCCGGGATAGTTCCGTCAAAAAGTTTACTCGCAATGTTAGATCGAAAGGATGTTTAGAATAAATTTTATGAGAGCAAATGATATCTATCGTATATCTTACTGGCACCGAGGAAGTATATATGGGATTTACGAAATTATTGATTATCATTTGAACGAGTTATCAACCATTTTAAAATGCAGACGGTATGAAACTTTTGGATGGGGCTGCCGCAGGGGAACTACCTTAAACTGTACGACAATAGAGTCACAGAGGTAAGTTGAGATGTCTTAGTCTATTGTCAGAGTACAAATATTGTTCCAGTTCTTAATGAATTAATGACATGACTACGATCGGTCAGTCATAGAATACTCATTTTATTCGACTGCTTTCATTTCTCTCCCAAAAATGTTGAACATTTATATGGAACTTCAGAACAACAATAAAAAATTTTACAAAAATTTGATGAATTTGATATTCACTGGTTAAAATTCAAATATTTATTTCTGTTACACCCGTACATCAACTCAACCGAATATTTCAAGATTAGTGTAGAAATAACAGGGGAAATTCCCATCACCAAAATATTAGGTACAATCATCAACAATCATTGACGGGGAGTTTTCTTGTCTGACTTTGCGGTAAGGACCTATGAATAAGGTGTTAACCTCTACTTCAATAAAATTATATGACTTGAAAAGCTCACTAAGGACTAACTGATAGCTGTTCAGTTGTATAAGTCTAGTCGAAATTTACGAACAGCGGAATCAGTGGAATTTGTTATTTGGTGTATGCAGTGGTCAATTATTTTTAATTGTATGACCCACCGCAGCTCTCTTGAAACGTTAACCGCGAGCAGTATAATTTATGTGCTTTTGGGATTTGTCAGAATTGTTTCCTAATTATCAACGTCCTGGGTAAGTTGAGGCTGATAATTTCTCTAACACTGTTCCAAAATCTGCAGATTTCACAATCAAAAATCATGTAGTAACATGCATCATTGTAACACGTCTTTCAGGCCGTTTGGAATTATTTAATCGTAATTTTAGATCATTCCGAAGATGTTTGTCTACTTACTATGGTCCCGTCTTAACAATTCAGGCTATTATTTCTAGCTTTGCGTAAGAAGTTTTAAAGTTCTGAGAATTTATTTTGAATTCCTAGGTAAATCTTGTTTGAGGAAGTATAGTTTACAACATGTTTGGAATGATGTATTCTATACTCGTGAACCGTGGTTGTCGCTATCTTATCTGGCGTCGGGAATACTTGTAGAATATACTATATGTACTAGGTGTAGAGACATATGAAGCTGACGTCGGCAGTGGCGGAGATATTTATTCTCAAGATTTTATAATTCATTGAAGAGTACTCTATTAATTGAATATATATATATATATATATATATATATATATATATATATATATATATATATATATATATATATATATATATATATATATATATATATATATATATAATAGGGTGTAACAGAAATAAGTACATTAATTTTAGCCAGTGATAGTTCTCGTCAAGCATAACAATTCTTCTTAGTTACTTTTTCTCGAATTCACATCTTTTTTTAGCATTTTTTATCTCCTATGATTTAACGGTGTATAATTATTGGATGCAGTAGCGGTTGCAATAGAACAATAATTGATTTTGACATATGTGAGTTATCAATTCCTTCAAATAAATTCTCGAATAAAACTGATTATTAATTATTAGTTCTGTCTACGATTTCACAAGCAGTTTAGGATTAGCTCAGCGAATTTATTTGGACCGATTTCCACATAGTCATTTTTCACTAAAAATTGAATCATTGTAGTTATGCTAATGGACTTAATGTCAGAATATTATGCACTCATACATTATGATGAGAGTACCATGGGATATTTGAAACTTATCGTTTATCTGGAACATAAAACAGCAGATGAGATGAATGAAATACTTAAATTTATAAATGGAGCACCTGTGTATCAGTTTTTCTTATATTATTACAAACTTCACACTCAGGTCGTTCCAATAAAGTATGTCTCGTGAATTGATCTGCTGAATAAGGCCCAATTGTACAGTCTAAGCTTATCCAAAGTTTAGTAAAACCAAGTTTAATTTCTATGATTACAATTATTTCAGCAATTGTAACCATAGAAATTAAACTTGGTTTTACTAAACTTTGGATAAGCTTAGACTGTACAACTGGGCCTAAATGGAATATTGTACCATATATTTCAGAAAATATTTAAAATCAATTACCAAATTCAGTTTAATACATTTATAGGTTATATTTTCTGTTCTTCAAGAATAGAATCGTCAAAATTTCATGTGGCAATATTTCTACTGAATTATTCAGTGAATTAATCAATTTAGAATTGCATCCCATTCAATATTTCACTGTTTTCTTTAAATAAATCGTTGAATGATTTTCTCTTCATGTTTCTGATAAAGTAAGTTGAGAACAGCAACTACTTTTTGAACTGCTCGTAGATGGCAGCACAGTCTGACACTCTTGACACAGTTTCAGACAATTAAAATCAGCTGATTCAAGTGCAATGAACTTATGCAGACAATCTTATGTTTAAGAAATGAACTATCCGAAAATATACGTGAAATCCCTAAATAAAAATCAAATTTCTTAACAATAACATATAAATACGACTAGGAGACCAAATTGTTGATTACAGAGACAAATTTAGTCTTCCTTCCAACATATGCAAGAATAGAGTTATTGAGGTGAGGGAATATCAATGTATGGCCAAAATACTACTATTCTTCCAGTTTCAAATGAATGATTGACAAACCTACGATGGCTCAAAGTTGCAAAATACTCCTTTCAATCGACAGCTGTCATTCTTCCAACAAATGAGGAACATTCAGTTTAGGCGCACTATGAAATTTTTGACAAAACTTTGATGAATTTTTACTCTATATCCAGAGGGTTTACGGAAAAAAATTATGAAGAAAAATTGTTATACTCGACGAGTTCCATTACAAGTTAAAATTGATGTACTCATTTCTGTTACATCTTGTATATATAATTAATGATGGATAGAATAATTGAATAGAATATGAATCAGAAAGATAACAATAAGAATTGCCATGAAAGATATTTGTTATCGTAATCAATAATTTACAATACTGTTGACAACATATCATTACCGTTAAGAACTGGAAACTCTTGAAGTCCTGATTTGTCGTTGTTAAATTAATCAAATTGAAAATTAATAATCACGACAAATCAGGCATTTATTCTATAAAATAGTTATTTAAGTATTAAGGTCAGTGAGTACAGTTTACCGATTGAAAATACTATACGAAATCGGTACTGTACTTATTGACCGTGATGCTTACAAAACTTTTTGCACGATTGAAAGATCTAAAATATGGGTCCGATTTTTTTTTTTCAAATGAAATTACTACTGATGATTGTTCATTCGCTGCCAGCTGTCAAGTTTGACATTTCATTCTGAATATTCAATTACAAATATAAATAAATAAATGAATATTTTCTTGTGAAAATTCACAATTTTCTTACTGACCCAAGTCAGTATAACCATAGTAGCCACATATTGCTGGTAAAATCAACATACCACCTCAAATAGAAGGCCGGTAAACACATGAAGATATCCAACTGTGCAAAATCTAAATTTCAAACGAAAAGCTAGAAATAAATACCTGAATTGTTAGGATGCAATCATGGTAAACAAACTTTCAGCATCTGATTTATCAAAAATGATGAAATGAATGATTCTAAGCGACATATGAAAATATTCTGAACGATGGGTTGGAATGTCATCTGTTCCAACATAATTTTTGGCTATGGATATGCAAATTCCAAAACAGTGTTAGAGAAAAACTATCATGAAATAGTATATCGTGTGGCTAGGGAGAAAACTAAACAATAAGATGTTGTGGTGTATTTGCAATTGTTGTATTTATTCTTTTCGTCTAGGAAATCATCGTTTTTCAAATTTAATTCAATGTTACAAATACAACAACTGTCAAATTAACTGAGGTTATGATGATATTTATCTAGAGATGGACAATGAACAATGCGATTATGTCAGGGTCCAAACGATGTAGGAGACAAATTCAGTGGGAAGAAACAAGCAACAGTCGAATTTGTCTAAAATTGAATTGTCTTGACTGACAAAACAGGCGATGGAACACGTTGTTTCAATACAGGTATTATGAAAAAACACTTTTTCCTATCTGATTAATGATATATTTTCTCTCCATTTGTTGACAATTGCAGTCGATACTTTGTATATTGTCTTGTTATGATGAAAACTCTCGTAACCAATCAAAAAATCGAATTCCTGATGCTACATAATTGATTATATCGCAATGATTATAAGTTATACAATTTTTAGAACCTACATTTATAAAATATTTGAAAAAGCTATATTATTTTTAATGGAAAACAAATTTTGTAAATCAATTCTTTTTGATCTATTACAAAAGTTCCCTCACAGATTCCTCGTTCTCTTGGTCAAAATCAATTTAGACTCTCATAGATATCTCCAGTAGTGAAATCGAATTAATACTTCTGAACATAACAAAGAAAAATCATGTTTTGGATCTATCTGAAATAGATTGATAAAGAAGCAATAAACTATGAATATGAACGACAACGAATATAAATATAGACCCATACTTAACTTATATGTGAAACTACTCAAATTCATACAAATCTTATATTTAATTTATAATTTCTTCAAGAAGACTACTGTTTTAAATTGAGTCATAAATATTCTGCCTATTCATACTAGGAGTAAATGAGATAATAGGAAATATAAATTCAAGGCTTATACGCTTCCTGTATTTCATCCTCCAGAAAGGAATTTCTGGAGATAGAAATCATATTTTTCTCTGAAAATAATCATCACGCATGTGATCTGTGTGAATCCAATTTTGGTGGATCTGTTTATTTACTCTACTCACGAGTTTGTCGGGATTTGTTCGCTTTTCACGTAATATTATTATCTCAGTCAAATATTCTTCAAGCTTTCACACATATCTCGTGATAAATGCGAAATATTGGTGCTTATAACAGATTGGAATCTCATTCAGCTGAAATTTCTGAAGAAATGTCACTCAAGAACAGTATCATCTCATTTGTACATCGCCAGAAGGACCGCTTTCTTTAGTAAGATAAATTCTTAATACGAATTGCTTGATTATAATAAGACACGTTATATTTATGCTTCATAATATCGCTCTTTTAGTCGAACAATTTGCTTCCCTATATAAACTGTGTTTCATAAACAACTTATGGTATTACTTGAATAAATTTTCTGATACAATTTTTCTTAATTCATTTCCCTTTGCAAATTTTGTAGATTATTCAGATAATTCTGGATAGAAAATAGTAACACAAAAGAACTTGAGTTTCTGTATAATTTTTCATCTATATATCTCAATTTTAAATTTGGTACTGATTATAAGTGACAGTAATACGCTTCGCGGACCAATATTACTTGATTGAATCGCGGCCACATAGTGGATTGGCATAAAACAATCAGTGCCTGATTGGGACGCAATTGTTACAGCACTGCGTGATGCATACTTGCGTAAGTAACCATCACATTAATTTGGTGTATCAAGAAATATTTGCGCGTAGCCAACGCGATGATGTAAGTACGGAGATGATTGTTTGCCATTTTCGTGCAATAATATCGCAGCTACTATATATTTTAGAAGAACGTACTCAATTGGATATGAACATTCGAATATGGATTACTTCATCTGGGCGGAAGACGTATAAACAGTTACCTAAGCGGGCAAGTTGTCAACTGTATCGCCTATTGATGTTACAAGGACACTCATCAATTTAAAATGAATTATTGATAGAATTAACTGATGAAAAAACTTATCGAGTATCTGGAAAAGCCCTTGCGGTTGACATAGAACTGAACCACCGCGTTGCACGGATTAGATCAATTCCAGCTCCTGAACATTCAGAAAATCGCACCCTCCTGGTTGTAGAAATTATTCACGATGCAGAAATGTTGTTGGGCTTAATACAGGACCAATAGTATTTTTCAGATGAACCAGTTGATCGTTTCATATTCCTGAAAGAGAAATCAACACTCAATGTTCCAGTTAAGTAAGTCTGAAGAGATTTGACATTGCGAGAGAAAGAAGAACGAGATTTCGATGATGACCAGAACGACGAATGAATGTCTTGCTCTCGGAGTAGGTATTCTGATATATTTTTAGAGAAACAAACATCCACTACATTTGCGGAACATGCCATTAGGCTAATAGATGACAATCATATAGCGGTGCTACCATATGGATTGTCACCACCCAAGAAGAAATATTTGGAAAAGGAGATAAAGAGCATGCTTGCCAACGACATTATCAAGAAATGGGATTCAGCATATGCTGCGTCTGCAATATTAGAGCCCAAAAGGAACGGGAACTACCGAATTTGTATTGATCAGTACCAGACCGTTATCTATTGCATGGAGTGGATGATTTGTTGCATGCTGCCAAGAATACCACCTACATGTCTACTTTGAAGCTTCGTTCAGGATACTGAAAAATACCGGTAAGGATCGAAGATAGAGATTATCCATTACTTCTGCGGATACATTTCGCAACTACCAGATGCCATTTGGCCTTTCAACGGCTGATAGATCGCATTAAGCAAGGATTACGTGATGTCAGATACTCGATAAGTGATTTCTTGCCTACTTATATGATTTGATCGTCCTTTTTTCATTTTTCACGTGAATTCATCGAAATCTAGATTAATGAACCTAATCATCAAGTATCTGGGACATTCGTAGAGAGCCCTAAACAAGTACTTTTGTTTCCACAAACCGGTTCCAGGTTTAGACGATTCATACCCGGATACGTAGGAATAACGAAACTTCTGAGTGACCTGACCAAAAAGAAGACCTCTTAAGAATGGGGAACAGGAGAGACAGAAGCTTTCAAAAAGTAAAGACATTGCTTACTTTAGCAGATGAGCGGATCCTGAACTACCATTCGTCCTCAGAGCAGATGCGAGTGCGTATGCACTGGGAGCCGCATTCCTCCAGGAGGAGGGCGAAGATAAACGATCAGAAGAGTACGCATTTTGACTATTAAAGCCCGCTGGAAGAAATTATAGCACCACAGAGCGTAAGGCACTGATTTGAGCCATGGATTAATATCGTGGTTATTCAGAACGAGCACAAGTTAAGATTCTAAGTGAGTATCAACTGTTGCAGTGACTGATGTCATTACAATCATCTAGTGAAAGCTTGTCTCGATGGGCACTAGCTCTTCAACTATATGACATTGTCATTGAATACATACCGGGACGTTGTAAATTCCTATCCGAAATACTTTTTCGTCCATCCCTTGGAGATTATACCGTCAAAGCTAGTCTTATAACGGTAGATATACCTACAGTCATCTTTAGTTAGCTGACTCAAACATGTCAGAAATAATAACTGTTTTGGAATCGAAGCAAGATGTCATTGATGCACAAGGATAGTCAGAACGTTGATTTCTGATGTTAAATGGTGTTATATATCGATTTTCCTCAAGAAAAGAAGAGAGAGAAGAGGAAGCTTGACAAGTTATTCCTAAGACGAAAGCTCTGGAGATACCGCACGAATATCATGACTCTTTGCTTGCTGGTCATTAGGTTGTGGACAGACCACTTAAGATCATGTCTCTGGCCGGGAATGCGACATACAATAACTGAAACACGTGAAATAATGTGTTAAATGTCGACGTTTCAAACTCCACAATTTAAAACCTGTACAACCCCAGTAAAAAACAGACGTTTTGAGGTTCTGGCAATCAATCTTCTCGGACCTTTTCCAGGAACAGACGAAGGATATTAATGGATATTTGTCGTACACGTTGGACTGAACTGCTCCTATTGAAAGCTGCTTCAGCAGGAGCATGTTCCATTGTTTGGTGGACGAGATAATTCTTCGCTATGGGACTTCTTGTCGAGTCATCAATGACAATGGAATCCAGTCTGTAAGCGACATGATGCAAAAATGCGCTTACTGCATTGAATGCAAGCAAAATCTCATCTCAGCCTATCATCCGGAAGCGAATCCGGTTGAACGAAAAAAGCATGATATAAAGAGGCAGTTAGCTATTTTGACGTCTCACTGTCATACGCAATGGGTGCTTCATTTCTCCAGTATCCGCTTTGCCATGAACACCACTAATAGTCTTGCTACTGGTCATAAACCGTCTGTCCTCTGTTTTGGACGTGAATTTTGAATATCTGATGATGTACACCACGATTTACGAGCTTTATAAAAAAAGTACCATTTGTCTCTCAGATCAAACCATTTTTGCGAACTTTTGCTACCGCGCTAGAACAAGCTCGTGAAGTATGTGAACGCCAAAAGGATTGGTCAAAGATGAACGCTGATACACGAAGACGTCCAGCGCCAATCTAGTAAGTTGAAGATAAAGTTCTTTTTGAATTGTTCGCCCTAAAGTATAGCATCATCTGTTAAATATTTTTCTCTTAACCCGTACTGTTGCTTAGAGAAAAGTTGACATTTATCAATAAATTTGATCAATCTTTCTCTGATAGTTTCCTCTATAATCTTACCAATAATTAAAATTATTGAGATAGGTCCATAATTCTCCATTGCTTCCTTATCCCCTCCTTTGTATAGAGGTTTTATGAGAGCTACTTAAAACAAATTGGAAAAAGAACCAGTTCCAAATATTTTATTTATTCATAGTCAGAGACTTGGCTATTTTTTCTTCAATTTCTTTTATTAAGTTGGCGTCTATACCATCGTTACCAGGTGTTTTATTTTGTTGCAATTTGATCTTAATATTTATAACTTCATGCTTATTTGTAGAATTGAAGAGTGAAGTTCTAGCGTTTCTAGAGCCCATGGTGGTATTTTGTAGGTGTCCCAGGTTGTTTGAGATTTTGTCTGCCATTTTCGATCCAATATTTACAAAAAAGTTATTGAAGATGTCACAGATATCAGATCCATTCTTATGACTGCCACGTTTATTATCAACTATTCCCTCAATATTTATTTTTTCCTGTTGCTCAAGCATCAACCTATTCACTGAGTTTTACATGTTTTTTGAAGTTTTTGCATTTTTGTGAATTTGCTCTTCAAAATAATTTCTTTTCAACTTTTTGATATGAAGATTCAATTTATTACTGTACCTTCTATATTTTTGTCATTTCGATTTCTCATCATTTCCTGATATAAATTGTCTCGAATTTTCATGAAAGAAATAATTCCGTTTGTGATCTAGGGTCTTCTTCTAATTGATTTTGCACCTTTCTTATACGATTTATTGCATTCGGCAGCATATAGTTATATTTTAGATATTAGTTGCTCAGTTATAATAATGACATCATTATATTTATTTAAAGTGGTCAATTTCTCCTGTTTCAACATAGTTCTTATATTATTGTAATTCGTGTAGATAGAAAAATACTTATTTGCTTTAGTATCACCAGGTTTTAATGGTAGTAGTATTCCAACCATGTAATGATTGGTAAAATTCAATTTGATCAAGAACGGAAATATTTTATTGTTGATATTTCTTCTTTTCAACATCATATGATGAATACAGAATTTTGAATTTTTCAACACCTGGGTATACTTGTTTATCATGGAGTTAAATCCATACTCATATGAGTTGTTTAAATATTCTTCAGCTTTATAAAAAAATTTCTTTATATCGATATTTATACCGCCTACTATAATTTCATTCTCATTTGTTGTGTTATTTGTGATTAAGTTACGAAAATGATCATTAAAGGTGTCGACATTAACTTCTGGTGGTCGGTAGAGTGCATTGATGTGAAGTTTTTCTTTTGTATTATTCATTTCTGCTCTTAGTATATTGATATCATTACATGAAATAATATGCACGTTTGCTTTATATGTATTTTTTCGCAATGTATAATACTGTTCAATCATTTTGGTTTATATCTTTATCATTGTAATACATATCATATATTTTTAAGTTATGAAACTGATTCTATTTGTTATTTCATGTTTTTGTTAAGACAATAAAGTCTTCTCTCCACTTTGATTCCTTGAGTATAATTTCTAATTCTTCAAAATGTTTTCCTATACTTCTAATACTAAAATTTGATATGAAAAATGTTTCTGTGTCATGAAAAAGGTTCTATTTCTTTTTTACAACTATCAATGTCTACAAATTCGTGTGTTTCTTCACCGTTGTTAAGATTAACTCAGATAAACGGATCCATTTTGCGTTTAATAATGTCGTCTATATCTTTACCGATTTTGATCTGAGAGTTAGTTGTCTATTACTACAAGAAGTACTTTCTGTCCTATCTTTTCTGTTCTGTAGGCTTTATATCATTGTATTTTGGTGTGCTTGTATTTTTATTTGTTCCTTCCAACTTGAATATATTTTTTTGTGTATCAGTCCTTGTCTCTTTCAGATCACTTTTCCCTTTGTCCTCTTCAGTACTTTCTTTTGAATTTATCAGATCACTGTACGAAAAGTTTGATTCATCTACTAACTAATGCATCAGCAGTATAAACAACACCATTGACAATAAGAGAACCATTATTTATTGTTGTATCCAATTTCTTCTCCCTTGCATCACTCAGATGAGTTCTTAGTATTCTTCTTTCTTTTCACTCTTCGATGGTAAGATCATCACTTATAAACACTCCTGTATTTTTTAACAAACGTACTTTAAAGAGAATTTCTTTCTTCTCTAAATAACAAGTTAGTTAGTATAATACTGGTCTCGGTTTTTTTTCACTTTCCCTTTTCTTACCCAAATGTTGTTAATATCGTTTTTCTTCAATCTAATAGTTAGTGATTCCTGAATTTTTCCTGTTACATGACTAAGTAAGTTTCCGCCACTATTTTCTATTATTATTATTTTTTCTTAGATTTTATTCAATCCATCTACTGATTTCCTTGATAATTCATTTTCAGTTTCTATAACATCAATTTTTTTGTCAGTTTCTTCAATTTTTGCTGCAAGAGTCTCTTTCAAAAATTTTATTTCATTTCGTGAATCCTGTGATCTCTTGTTCATACTATCTCCTAGCTCACTTACGCCTTTCTTCATTGTACCATATATATTCATATATATATATATATATAGAGAAATTGAAAATTTATTAGGTATTTCGGTTAAGTTTTTTCGGGCAATGTAATAATTAGACTCTTTGAAGTTGTCTAGCTTTCGGTATATTTTATACCTTCATCAGGACACTACAATATTAATGATAATGTAAGATACAAAAAGATTTCTAACATTATTTACTTACATTTCGTGAGGCTTCAAAAATCAGCCAGATTAATAATAATAATTATAACTATCAACAACATGAATACAATCAATTAATTCAAAAGAAGAAGAACCAGATTAAAAATCATAAAAATTAAAGTAGAAGCTGTGAAAAAATAGTATAAATATGAACAGTCAAAAAATGATATAAATAAAAATAAAAACAATTTTTTGAAAGAAAATTTTACACATAAAACTTGATTTCCAAAATTTTAAGAATAAAAATTTAAATTTAAAAAAAAAATTTCTGAAACAAATTTAAAATCCCAAGAAATGACACAAATAGAGAGAAACTCAAAAAATAAATGTAAAAAGAAAAATTATTAATTAAACTTCTTAGATATTTCAAATAAATTGGCATATATTGAACTCAAGCCATCTATGTCACTTTTTTTATTCATTGTATTATCTGTTGTTTTAATGTGAAGCATTTCCAAAAAGGATCGTTTTTTCAAATTCTTTTCAACATCTAAAACTGTAGCATTACTGTAATCTATTTCATGTTTTTTTGAATTTTTATGCATCGCCAATGCAGTAGCATTGGGTTTTAAGCGTGTGTCACTTTTATGAGATGTTATTCTACTAATTAACTGTTGACAAGTTTGCCCAATATAGCATTCATCGCAATTTTTACAAGGAATTTTATAAATTAAATTTGACATGAGCGGGGCTGGTACTTTATCTTTTAATCTAGTGAAAATTGACCTAATAGTTTTAAAATTTCTTGTGATAATTTTAGTTTTATCATTTCTCAAAATTTTCATGAGCTCAGGTGTAAGATTAGATATATATGGAATTGAAGCAAACAAAACTCCCTGACGAGTTTCATCAGCCTGTACAACTTGACACTGGGGAGGTTCCTTTGGTATATGAACATTAAAAAGTAGACTATTAACAAGTTTTTTTGGATGAGAATTTTGGATAAGTACGTCTCTTAACTTGATGAGATTCGTTTGGTGGAAATCAGGATGCGATAATCTTAAAATTCTCATCTTCAACCCTAAAATAACATTTACTTTCAGACGACGAGGCTGTTCTGAAAAATAATGAATATAGCGTTGTGATGATATGGATTTGACATACCAATCAAGTTTCAGAGAACCATCTGGTTGTCGTATAATCAATGTATCTAGAAAAGGAATTCTCATATTTTCTTCAATTTCAATAGTAAATTGTAAATTAGGATCAAATTTATTGAAAACATCAAGCATCACATTCGTTTTGTCAGCTGGTACACTACTGCATTGGCGATGCATAAAAATTCAAAAAAACATGAAATAGATTACAGTAATGCTACAGTTTTAGATGTTGAAAAGAATTTGAAAAAACGATCCTTTTTGGAAATGCTTTACATTAAAACAACAGATAATACAATGAATAAAAAAAGTGACATAGATGGCTTGAGTTCAATATATGCCAATTTATTTGAAATATCTAAGAAGTTTAATTAATAATTTTTCTTTTTACATTCATTTTTTGAGTTTCTCTCTATTTGTGTCATTTCTTGGGATTTTAAATTTGTTTCAGAAAATTTTTTTTTTAATTTAAATTTTTATTTTTAAAATTTTGGAAATCAAGTTTTATGTGTAAAATTTTCTTTCAAAAAATTGTTTTTATTTTTATTTATATCATTATTATTATTTATTTATATTTTGACTGTTCATATTTATACTATTTTTTCACAGTTTCTACTTTAATTTTTATGATTTTTAATCTGGTTCTTCTTCTTTTGAATTAATTGATTGTATTCATGTTGTTGATAGTTATAATTATTATTATTAATTTGGCTGATTTTTGAAGCCTCACGAAATGTAAGTAAATAATGTTAGAAATCTTTTTGTATCTTACATTATCATTAATATTGTAGTGTCCTGATGAAAGTATAAAATATACCGAAAGCTAGACAACTTCAAAGAGTCTAATTATTACATTGCCCGAAAAAACTTAACCGAAATACCCAATAAATTTTCAATTCCTACTTATTTGCGGCTACGATAACTTTTTCTATATATATATATATATATATATATATATATATATATATATATATATATATATATATATATATATATATATATATATATATATATATATATATATATATATATATATATATATATATATTTACCCAGTTGGGTGTCGAGGTTTCTTCTCATATTCTATTCTTTTATGAATTTTCTCCATTTCTGCCTGTCTACTGCTATTTTCTTCGCTTCGCTTTGGGTAATGTGCTTCTTCCTCAATATCTCATTCATGCATTTGTTCCATGTTTTTTGTGGTCTCCCTCTACTCCTCTTCCCGGTCACTCTTGTTTCCCAAATTTTCTTACAGGGTACTTGTTTTTCCATTCTGATGAGGTGTCCATACCATTGTAATTGTTTTTCTTCTATTTTAGCTGTAATCGGTTTTATTTCTAGGTCTTGTCTTATTTGATCGTTTCATATTTTATCCTTTTTTGTTATTCCCTTGACTCTTCTAAGATATTTCATTTCTGTGGCCTATATTTTACTAATTTGCCTTTTGTTTAGCACCCATGTTTCGCAACCGTGTAATAGTATAGGTTGAAAGATAGTCTTGTATATTGTCATTTTTGTGTGCCTTGCAATATTTTTATTGCAATATTTTTATTGCTCGAACTAAGTTTTCTTCGATCCCTCTTTCCCGTAGTATTTCCCATATTTGTCTTCTTTCTATTCTGTCAAATGCTTTTACAAGGTCTATGAAGCATATATATATTTCTTTGTTTCTTTCGGTAAATTTTTCTATTACTTGTCGTATAGTGAATATGTGATCTTGAGTACTGTGTCCTTTCCTGCCCTTTGTGTCCTTTCAAGTTTGTTTTCCACCAATGGTCGTAATTTTTTTTTCTAGTATATTCTCGTAGAGCTTTTCCGTCGTACAGAGGAGTGATATTCCACGATAGTTACCGCACTCTCATTGGTCTCCCTTTTTATATAATGGTAATATTATTGTAACTTCCCAGTCACTAGGTATGCTTTCAGTTCTCCATATTTTATTTAATAGTTGATGCAAAATATCTATTGCTGTTTCATCCATATATTTCAGCTATTCTGGATATATATTGTCGTATCCTGGCGCTTTGCCCAACTTTATTCTTTTAAGTGCTTCTGCTATTTCTTTTATTGTGATTCCTTCAGTTGTTTCAGTTGTTTTAACTGTTTCTGTGTCTTCTGCGAGATTAAAACTCCCGTTTGTGCCTTCTTCTGCTTCAAGTAGTAACTTGGAGTGTTCCTTCCATCGGTTAATAATATCATCATCATTTGTGAGTATCTTTCCGTTCTTATCCTTTACTTGTTTTATATTTGGTAGTTTCTGTTTTCTGTGTTTCTTAGTAACCTTGTAAAATAATTTTTTGTTCTCTTTATAGCTTTTCTGCATTTGTATTCCAAATTGGTTCCAATCTTCTTGTTTAGCTTCTTGTACTACTTTTTTACTCGCTTTCTTTGTGCTTTATATTCAATGTACTCATCGTTTGATTTTTTCATCAAGTAGTTTTTCCATAACTGTTTCTTGATCTCTATTACCTTTCTTATATCCTCATTCCACCAGTGAGTTTGTTTTTTGGATTTTGATGTATATATCATACCAGAAGCTTCTCCAGCAGCTTTATTTAATAATTCCTTGAATGTTTTCCACAATGTCTCTATATCATCCTGTCCTATATCTTTATTGAAACTACCAATTTCCTTTAGCTTTTCCTGGTATGCCTGTTTTATATCGTCTTCTCTTAGCTTGTAGATTCTTATAGATCCTTTATGTTTTTGCGTTGAGCTATGTGTTTTATTTTCTTTTAACATTCTCCTTCTCAATTTCAACTTTAAAAAGAAATGATCACTGCCAATTTCATAACCTCTTTTCACCCGTACATCCTTGACATTTTTTCTTCCATGTTGTCTAGTGAGTATGTGAGTATGTATATTGTACCATAAACATCTTTAATTGTAATATTTCTAAGCTTATCTTTATCACTCATAGTTTAATTTTTACTTGAAAGGGAGAAAATATACATTAAAAATAGAAATAAACAAGATATTTGAATTTTTCTATACTTGGCAATACTGATTCAAAATTAAAATAAATAATAAATTGTTTTGCTTGCCTTTAGAAACACTAATTTAACTTGCTTAGTAATGTCGTTAATTGATGACCTTCATTTCAGCACAAACGTTAGATTTTTGTACTTTAAAACTATCTATTTATTGTTATTCTATAATTACAAGGTTGAGAAACATTCACCTCTCAGAATAAGTCGCTTTTTGACATTTATTTCAAATTTTTCACCATACATTACTACACTTTTATTTAAGTCACTTTACAGAGCACTGCACTGCACTGGCTTGATGGAACGATACATCGATAGATTTACCTTTTACCTCCAATGTAGTGGAAATATTACTCTAGGTCTTATACTTGTACTCTGAATTCTTATATTTATCACTCTTTTGCTCGTAAAGGACCGGAAATTTTCAAACTTTTCCATTTCCACTATCGTATTTTGACATAATGGTTAGTATTATGAGCTCTGTTTCTGGTGGTACTAGGAATGTTGTATCAAAATGTGTCTTAACGCAATTAGAATTTACCCAAGTACTTTAGAAAACAATCTTCAGATACAAATCACAAAAAACACATAATGTCTACAGAATTCATTTGAATATTTTGCATTAAAATAGCTTGGAACTCTTCTTAGCAATTCAATAACACTGCTAGTATATCCTAAAATAAAGCTTGTGGTACCAGCCAATGCTTTTAAATGTCAAACAAAACCGGAGATATTCTGCTGACACCGCACCGTCAATCGGACTCGGCCGAGTATTGGTGAATCAAGTGCGCTCGGGCGTGATATAGTAATGTGTGAACAATCGTATTTGTGTAAATGATGCAATTTTTCGACCGAGTGATGGCCAACATTCGGTCAACTGATGAATCGTAAACAGTGCGGTATTGTGTGGCTCGACCTTAAATCAGATGTTCCAGTATCATTCGTTTGTAATCTATTGCTTGAGACGATTGCTAAAATTATAGCCGAGGAGAAAAATTGAAAAACTTCATGATTCGACTAGAATGAGTCTAGTATTTGTGGTAACTCGAACGTATATAATTTTGGTGTTATACAAATGCATAGAAAAACTTGCCCATCATCAAAATCTAGAGTTTTGTTCGATGTTTTCACGATTTTAGGGGTCATACTTTGTGATCACGCTTTTAAAAACTCAGTCTTAGCTTTAACTGATAATTAATGATTGATAAAATTGACATGAAAATGTTTCTTTTAATGGAGAAATTTGCCATCATCCATCATGAAATTATTAGGTTAATTCTCGATATATTTCTATATCTGAGATTTCGCACTGTCCAGTGGGTATCAGGTACTTCAATTCAGCCAATTCAATTTATCACAATGCTTCAATCATAAAAGCCAGTTCCCAGTATGCTACAAAATATAGAACGATAAAAAATATTCAGCTGTTGAAGTTTTTGCAAGAATCGTCACTTTATAAAATTTTGTGTTGATGCAGGCAATCTGAAAAAAGGATCATATGATCATTAGGCTGAATCTAATTTTGGATGTGTATACTTGGCTACATACAACGATGAAAAATATTCAAATGCGTTGGACAATCTCATACTGGAATGTAATTATGCTTTCCCAGATTTCACAAGGAATTCTTATTATGAGAAAGACAGATACATATTCCTTGACTCAAGATAAAACTATGAATTCAATAATTATTCTTATGACATTTGAAGAGATTTCAGTAAGCTGAAGTTGAATGCAAATTTGGTTCTAGACTTGCTTTGTCGGAAGAAAATTAGTTTTATATAGATCTTCGATTCAAATATGGAATGAATTTGTATATCAACCAATGATGCGGTAAATATGGGAAAATTTGTATAACTTCTCAATATGTTATTAGAAATAAATGCAGGATAGTTGTATTATAGTCATAGTGTTTCGATTTTTTGCTTAGTTGATCATTTTGGGAGAAAATTCGAAGTACTAATTACAAAGCACGCCTCAATTTTTATTGTTAATTTCGTGAAAAAATTTATGATTAGGAAACGTGCAAATACCATAGTTTTCCAAGAAAAGTTTAGCTATTTAGATACTAATTGGTCTTTATGTATAATCAAACGGTAATGAAAAAATCGGCCTTCAAGCTTCTGTACAGTTAAATATTAATAATAATTGACATTTTATCTTACATGACCAGAGTAATTATACTTTTTTTTTGTGGAACGGCGCAATATAAGAATGCAAAGATGCCATTAATCTCTTGTTCACTGGAATAGAATAAATCGTCTCAAAATTTGGAAGCCAAACTATTCAGTGGCGCAGTTGTTAGCAAGCAGTGCATTAATAAATGTCAAGATAAAATGAAAACAGTCTAGAACCAGTACGATGGATTCTATTAAGCTTTTCTGTACTCAGGTGGAAACAGTGTATTATACATGGGAGAGTACTTTTTTTTATTGTCAAAACTAATCATAGTTTGGAAGCGTGGAAACGATCTCACATTCTATGTTCGTAATACTATTCAGTGTAAAATATTATGTACCAGTTTTTTGTAAGAGATAATAGTATTAAACATCTCTGAATTCAGTTCACTGCTTAAAATAGAAAATTCATTTTTGGTGTAGTACCTATATAATCCCTATTGATGAACTGAAAATTGAACTTGAAATTTTATGAGTACGCCGTTATTTCGAGTTCTCATCTTAGAAGGATTTCTCAATTAGTAGTGTTAATATCAATGTTGAAAGCTGGGAATCTGGTGGCAATACGGATATATGATTTTATTGTAGTCTACAATAATATAGAATTAAAGTACTAATATAAATGACTGGATACCGCTGAGTTTTCGAATAAATGAGTTTTTAATTTTAAATGAGTTTTTAATTTTAAATGGCGCAACAGCCCTTGTAAGGGCCTGGGCCTTTCTAATCGGTATCACCGAGCCGCGGTATAACACCGTCGTACTGCCGATCAGAATTTCGTGCTATTGCTACATATTTTAAGGTGTATAGGTTGGCAACCTGTAGCACCCGAGTGTGATGATGCAAGTAGCTGCATTTTTTATTTTTACGACAAATCATACATTGTCGGTGAGTAGATTCGAACCTGCGACCTCTCGGACCAGTGACGTCACAGCATGTATAGGTGAACAAACATGCTTGACCATCCGCACTCACATGCACATATATATATATATATATATATATATATATATATATATATATATATATATATATATATATATATATATATATATATATATATATATATATATATATATGTTACCTGTCAATAACCTGCTGACCTAAACACTTCTGGCCAGTTCACACGGACTTTGAACTATATCTTATTTCATCTTATCAGTACATGTGTAGTTGATGTAAAATAGTTAAGTTTAAGTAATATTCAGTCTGTACATGAATGCAAAGCAATAAACATCCATTGTAATAACTAAATAAAGTTTTTAAAAACTTATTTACGAAGATCAACAAATTAATTGGCGCAGTCGGTAGGATTCTGAGAGGAGATTCATCGAGAATAATCCGTCAGTATCCACTGTTCATTCAGAAGAAGAATCTTCCGATTCCGAGAGGTTATCATCGTGTATCAATCTATCGGCATCAAGCAGTCATCCAGAAGGGCATCCATCGAGGACAATCCATTTGTGATGAAGATTGCTACATTGGTATTGTAAGTTGCTTTCTTTTGTTTCATTTTTATGTCAGACTCCTCGCGTTCATCAATTTCCATCGAGGATAATAGTGAAAACGAGCAAAATTTAGAATATAGAAATTCAATACCAGAAACAGATTTAAGTTCAATATTTTCTATTTTAAATATTAACGAAGAAATAGTTGCTGTAGAAAACAATAGCTGTTCAGATATGGCACCTCCTAAATTCGAAGCTAAATTATTAGAAATAGTTCCTAGATTTGATGGTAATGCAACAGAATTATCAGCATTTTTAGATATTGCAAATGCTTTAATAACTACTTATTGGGATCCAAGCCCAGAAAATATTCATTGTGTTCAAAATATCACAGTAATATATGGCATTTATGCAAAATTAAATGGTCCCGCACGCGAAGTTTATACTACGTGCATTTCAAAAGACTGGAAAACAGTAAAAGATGCGTTGGTTGCTCACTTTGGAGACCAACGAGACGAAAATGGCTTATTGTTCGATTTAGATCAATTACGTCAAAAAGATAACGAGAGTTCTTTACAATTTTATACTAGAGTAATGTCAAATTTAAGTGCTTTGCACAATTTTATTGAAATTCACGAAGCAAGCGAAGGAATCAAGACGGTCAAAAAGAATTTTTATAATATACATGCTTTGAAAATGTTTTTAGCTGGTTTAAAAGAACCCCTAGGTTCAACTATTCGCGCTATGAAACCAAGTAGTCTTGCAGAAGCTAGACAATACATAATATCAGAAAATAATATTAGACATTTACAAAAACCTAATTTTGATAAAAACAGAATTCATGTTCCAAAACCAAATGTAAATTCACATTTTCAAAGACAACAATATTTTAGACCTCCACCACCACAATATTATAATAATTATTCCCGATTCCCAAGCAACCCCATTAACTTGCAACCCCGACCAATGCAACAGCCTCAAAGATTTTTAACTAACCAACAAGTGTTTGGAAATCATTCCAAACCTAACGCAACAAACGTTTGGAGACCTCAAGGCTCCGCCAATCGTCCTATTCAATCAAAACCTGTCCCTATGAGCGGAGTATCGCATGGAACATTTTCGAAACCTAATTCCGGAATGAATAAATTTCAAAACCGCCAAACACAGAATCACGCTGTAGAAGAAATGTATAACGTAGAACACCCCACGCAATTTTATGAAAATAGCGAATATTCTTACGAAAATCAAGAAATTGACGAAACCGATTATAATCCACAAAATGGCGACTCAGAAGATAATTTTGAAACTCAGTCACTCGAAGACGAGCAAAATTTTCGCGAGACCAGTCAAACAACGAACCAGACATAGAGTTACATTCAATATACGATAAAAAAGATTTGCCGTTCATTAAAATTTCAAATCCACCCTTAAAATTATTAATCGACACAGGAGCGACAAAATCATTCTTAAATCCAGATATAGCCGAGAAATATTTCAAAAATTCCATCAGAAAAGAAAATTTTACTATCTCTTCAATATTTCAAACAACAAAAAGAAATACTTGTATCGAGATACCCGCATTTCCTGAATTTAACGTTAATAAAAATATGAAGTTTTATTTATTCAAATTTCATCATTTTTTCGACGGTTTAATTGGCTATGACACTCTTAAAGATTTCAATGTTCATTTAGATTTGGAAAATTCAGTATTAAAAACACCAAATACAAATTTAAATCTATCCCATTATGAAACTAAAAATAAATTATTATTTTTTGCACGAATAGAACCATGTACTTTGGAGACAGTTAAAATTCCTGTCAATGTTAGTAACGGAGACATAATTATTCCACAAACAAAAATTTCCAATCGCTTTATCAGAGAATGTGTTACAAATTGTTGTAATGGTTATGCACCTGTTGACGTTTACAACAGTACGAACAAATTTCAAGAAATATATTTGTATGAACCCATTAGAGTAAATTCGTTCCAAAACGAAGAATTTGAATTATTCAATGCTATGGTTTATTATGATAATAATGAAAACACCGAGATTGTTGATAAATCTGATATTACTAAATTAATTCGGACCGAACATATGAATTTCGAAGAGAAAAATCAAATTGAAAAATTAGTAAAATCATTTTCAGATATTTTTTATCGTGAAAATTCTCCACTTACATTCACGAATAAAATTAAACACCGAATAATAACTAGCGACGAGATTCCTGTATACACAAAATCATACAGATACCCTTTTATACACAAACCGGAAGTAGAAAGACAAATTAATAATATGCTAGAACAAGGAATAATACGACCAAGCGATTCAGCATGGGCAAGTCCTATTTGGATCGTACCGAAGAAGGCAGACGCCTCGGGAAGACAAAAATGGCGTATAGTTGTCGATTATCGCAAGATAAACGAAAAAACTGTTGACGATCGCTATCCAATACCTAATATTCCTGATATCCTAGACAGACTCGGACGTTCACAATATTTTTCGACATTAGATTTAGCTAGTGGCTTTCATCAAATTGAAATGCATCAAGACGATATACAGAAGACCGCATTTAATGTTGAAAACGGACATTATGAATTTTTAAGACTTCCTTTTGGCCTGAAAAATGCTCCGGCAACCTTTCAGCGAATAATGGATAACATTTTAAGAGAACATCTAAACAAAACCTGTTTTGTATATATGGATGACATAATTGTATTCTCTGCTTCTCTTCAAGAGCATATAGTAAATTTAAAACAGATATTTCAGAAATTACGCGACAATAATCTTAAAATACAACTCGATAAATCTGAGTTTCTAAAACAAGAAGTAATTTTTCTTGGACACATCATAACACCAGATGGAATCAAACCTAATCCAGAAAAAATTAAATCTATTCAAAATTACCCCCTACCAAAGACAACTAAAGAGATAAAAGCATTTTTAGGATTATTAGGGTACTATAGAAAATTTATTAAAAATTTTGCAAAATTAACTAAACCTCTAACATCATGTTTAAAGAAAAATGCAATTATTGACACACAAAATACCGATTATGTAAACTGCTTTAATACTTGTAAAAATCTATTATCTAATGAACCCATATTACAATTCCCTGATTTCGAGAAACCATTCATTTTAACGACCGATGCGAGTAATTTCGCGATTGGCGCAGTTTTATCACAAGGAAAAGTTGGATCCGATCTTCCAATAGCATACGCAAGCCGCACGCTTAATGAATCAGAAACAAAATACTCTACTATCGAAAAGGAGTTATTAGCAATAGTATGGACAGTAAAACACTTCAGACCATATTTGTTTGGACGTAAATTTTATATTTACACAGATCATCGCACATTACAATGGTTATTTTCCATCAAAGAACCAAATTCCAAACTTGTCAGATGGCGCCTCAAGCTAGAGGAATATGACTACCAAATTATTTACAAAAAAGGTTCACAGAACAAAAACGCGGACGCTTTATCTAGAATTCAAATAAACGCGAACGAAACAATTGAAGATTCAGGCGGAATATTTGATTATATGAAAGAGTTTAACAAAAAATTAAGTAACGTTGACGGAGGTAATTGTAGCAAAAATTTAGATAATGTCTCATTAATAGTTGAAACTGATAACGAAAATCTGAACGAAGATATATCTGATAATAACACTATTCATACGAACAGAGAAAATCCGATTATAGGCATACCTATTTCTGACAAACCTGTTAATTATGGAAAAAATCAAGTAATAATATCACAAGTAAATTTTGATCCAAAGAAACCAAAAATTGTAAAATTATTCCAAAACACCCAGCGTTTTATAGTAGAAATTTCGAAGAATAACTTTACGCATGACGTTATTAAATTTATAAAAGAATATATAGTCCCGAGAGTAAATTATTATTTGTACTTTGCAGACCCAATATATGAAAGATTCAGTTCTGTAGTTCAGAAGTATTTTAAAAATTCGGAAATAAATTTTGTCAGATATACACAAAAATTACTAGACGTAGAAGATCAAAACGAAATAAAAGAATTAATTCAAAACTACCATGAGAGCAAGACTAACCATCGAGGTCTTGACGAAACAGAAAATCAAATAAAAAAGCGTTATTACTGGCCAAATTTGCGTAAATCAATTCAAACATATATTAACGAATGCGAAATATGTTTAAAGACCAAATATGACAGAGTACCGTTAAAACCAAAATTTAATATATCCCCTACTCCAACTAAACCCTTTGAAATTTTACATGTTGACACTATCACATTAGATAAACAAAAATTTCTCACAATCATCGACGCGTTTTCAAGATATGCGCAAGCCTATAAATTAAATTCTGGACAAAGTATAGAAATCGTGAACAATCTTATCAAATATTTTACACATCACGGCATACCGGATCAAATAACATCGGATAACGGTCTTGAGTTTAAAAACTCTTTAATCAAAGATTTACTAGACGTTCACAAAGTAAATTTGCATTTTATAAGTTCCCAACATCCCGAATCCAATGGTTTAATCGAAAGATTCCATTCGACTCTAATTGAACATGTAAGATTGCTAAACAATCAAGAAGTATATTCTAGAGAACCGATAGAAATTAAAATCAATTATGCACTTTTAGCATACAACAATTCCATTCACTCAGCTACCAAACTGAAACCCAGTGAAATCATTTCAGGACATTTAGAAGTAAATTCACCTTTAGATATTGAATTACAAAAGCAATTAGTTAACAATTATATTACAAATCATAGAGAAAAAATCAAACTACTATATAACAAAATTAAAGACAGTAACGAATCATACAAGCAGAAAACTATAGAATATGCTAATAAAAAACGTGAAGAATTACCGGACATTCCTAAGACAATTTATATTAAGAATAAACAAAAGCAGAGTAAAACAAAGAATAAATTTAAACCTGAGCAAATTGAAAAAATCAACCCTGAGTTGAAAACAGCAGAAATAAAGCCAGAACATGGCAACACATCAAAAGACATCCATCTTTCTAATATCAAAAGACCCAGACTTAAAACATATAGTTTTAAAAATAAAATAGAACGCAAGAAAAACAAATTCAAAATTCTTGAAAATAAATTAGTGAAACGTTCTCCATTGTTACAGACTTGTGACCCTTCACATGACAAGGACGCAAAAAGTACAAGTACAAAATCTAGCAAGTAATCCTGGAATCCTTCCTTTTAAATTAGGACATGCAAAAATCCAAACAGCCTCACATACCTTCTTACATTATTATGATTTGCTTCCCATTAGAGACCAAATTAATCAATTAAATAATGATTATTTAAATTTGAGAGATGTTATAAATTCAGTCCCTTCAGAATTCTTTCAATCACTCAAGAATTATTATAAACATTTAGAATATGAATTAAAAATTGTTAATTACAAAATAGAATCATTTTATCATGAGAAACGACAAAAACGAGGTTTAATTAACCCTTTAGGTTCACTTGTAAAATTTATTACTGGTAATATGGATCATGAAGACGCTAAAGAAATTCATAACAATATTCTAGAATTAGAAACAAATCAGAATAAAATTGTTGCTAAACTTAATAAACAAATTTCTCTTTTTTTTCAATTCCCAATGAAAATCAATCAATTATCATTCCACCCTCAACCTACCTATCAATTAGCAACAATGCTTACCAATATAGTAATGAAGAATGTATCGACTTACAAACCGAATTTCTTTGTAAAAGAACAAATTTGCTGCCTCTTCACAAAAACCAAGAATGTTTAACATCTATTCTATCAACCGAAACTACGGCCATCAATTGTCAAAAAGTACAAGTCAAAATTACTCAACAAATCATCTTAGAAATCAATAAAGCACATTATATCGGAATATTTCCAAAATTACAACGAGTACAAACAATGTGCAAAGAAAATACAATCGCTTCACTGGAAGGAACATACCTATTTGTTGTTCCACCAGATTGTTCATTTAAAACATTCTCTCTTGTTTATCAAAATAAAATGAAGACAATACCTGGACATCCACTGAGCCTAGAGAAAATAAACATGCAAAATTCATCGACAGCACAAATCGAAGAATTGAAGCTAGACAAGTTATCACTGGATAAACTACATCAAATTCAACTACAAGAAGCTCAAGAGCTACCAATCGACCCAATCAACCTCCATATGAATTATTCAAGAGGATCAATTATTTGCGTCACCATTTTCGCAGCAATAATTATTTTATATTTTATTGTTAAAATTGTAAACAAAATGTTACAGAAAAAGCAAGTCAATCGAAATCCGAGGGACGTCGACGAAACACAGGTTGTTCCACCCTAGAGTTTCTTCTTAAGGATGGAGGTGTTACCTGTCAATAACCTGCTGACCTAAACACTTCTGGCCAGTTCACACGGACTTTGAACTATATCTTATTTCATCTTATCAGTACATGTGTAGTTGATGTAAAATAGTTAAGTTTAAGTAATATTCAGTCTGTACATGAATGCAAAGCAATAAACATCCATTGTAATAACTAAATAAAGTTTTTAAAAACTTATTTACGAAGATCAACAAATTAATTGGCGCAGTCGGTAGGATTCTGAGAGGAGATTCATCGAGAATAATCCGTCAGTATCCACTGTTCATTCAGAAGAAGAATCTTCCGATTCCGAGAGGTTATCATCGTGTATCAATCTATCGGCATCAAGCAGTCATCCAGAAGGGCATCCATCGAGGACAATCCATTTGTGATGAAGATTGCTACATTGGTATTGTAAGTTGCTTTCTTTTGTTTCATTTTTATGTCAGACTCCTCGCGTTCATCAATTTCCATCGAGGATAATAGTGAAAACGAGCAAAATTTAGAATATAGAAATTCAATACCAGAAACAGATTTAAGTTCAATATTTTCTATTTTAAATATTAACGAAGAAATAGTTGCTGTAGAAAACAATAGCTGTTCAGATATGGCACCTCCTAAATTCGAAGCTAAATTATTAGAAATAGTTCCTAGATTTGATGGTAATGCAACAGAATTATCAGCATTTTTAGATATTGCAAATGCTTTAATAACTACTTATTGGGATCCAAGCCCAGAAAATATTCATTGTGTTCAAAATATCACAGTAATATATGGCATTTATGCAAAATTAAATGGTCCCGCACGCGAAGTTTATACTACGTGCATTTCAAAAGACTGGAAAACAGTAAAAGATGCGTTGGTTGCTCACTTTGGAGACCAACGAGACGAAAATGGCTTATTGTTCGATTTAGATCAATTACGTCAAAAAGATAACGAGAGTTCTTTACAATTTTATACTAGAGTAATGTCAAATTTAAGTGCTTTGCACAATTTTATTGAAATTCACGAAGCAAGCGAAGGAATCAAGACGGTCAAAAAGAATTTTTATAATATACATGCTTTGAAAATGTTTTTAGCTGGTTTAAAAGAACCCCTAGGTTCAACTATTCGCGCTATGAAACCAAGTAGTCTTGCAGAAGCTAGACAATACATAATATCAGAAAATAATATTAGACATTTACAAAAACCTAATTTTGATAAAAACAGAATTCATGTTCCAAAACCAAATGTAAATTCACATTTTCAAAGACAACAATATTTTAGACCTCCACCACCACAATATTATAATAATTATTCCCGATTCCCAAGCAACCCCATTAACTTGCAACCCCGACCAATGCAACAGCCTCAAAGATTTTTAACTAACCAACAAGTGTTTGGAAATCATTCCAAACCTAACGCAACAAACGTTTGGAGACCTCAAGGCTCCGCCAATCGTCCTATTCAATCAAAACCTGTCCCTATGAGCGGAGTATCGCATGGAACATTTTCGAAACCTAATTCCGGAATGAATAAATTTCAAAACCGCCAAACACAGAATCACGCTGTAGAAGAAATGTATAACGTAGAACACCCCACGCAATTTTATGAAAATAGCGAATATTCTTACGAAAATCAAGAAATTGACGAAACCGATTATAATCCACAAAATGGCGACTCAGAAGATAATTTTGAAACTCAGTCACTCGAAGACGAGCAAAATTTTCGCGAGACCAGTCAAACAACGAACCAGACATAGAGTTACATTCAATATACGATAAAAAAGATTTGCCGTTCATTAAAATTTCAAATCCACCCTTAAAATTATTAATCGACACAGGAGCGACAAAATCATTCTTAAATCCAGATATAGCCGAGAAATATTTCAAAAATTCCATCAGAAAAGAAAATTTTACTATCTCTTCAATATTTCAAACAACAAAAAGAAATACTTGTATCGAGATACCCGCATTTCCTGAATTTAACGTTAATAAAAATATGAAGTTTTATTTATTCAAATTTCATCATTTTTTCGACGGTTTAATTGGCTATGACACTCTTAAAGATTTCAATGTTCATTTAGATTTGGAAAATTCAGTATTAAAAACACCAAATACAAATTTAAATCTATCCCATTATGAAACTAAAAATAAATTATTATTTTTTGCACGAATAGAACCATGTACTTTGGAGACAGTTAAAATTCCTGTCAATGTTAGTAACGGAGACATAATTATTCCACAAACAAAAATTTCCAATCGCTTTATCAGAGAATGTGTTACAAATTGTTGTAATGGTTATGCACCTGTTGACGTTTACAACAGTACGAACAAATTTCAAGAAATATATTTGTATGAACCCATTAGAGTAAATTCGTTCCAAAACGAAGAATTTGAATTATTCAATGCTATGGTTTATTATGATAATAATGAAAACACCGAGATTGTTGATAAATCTGATATTACTAAATTAATTCGGACCGAACATATGAATTTCGAAGAGAAAAATCAAATTGAAAAATTAGTAAAATCATTTTCAGATATTTTTTATCGTGAAAATTCTCCACTTACATTCACGAATAAAATTAAACACCGAATAATAACTAGCGACGAGATTCCTGTATACACAAAATCATACAGATACCCTTTTATACACAAACCGGAAGTAGAAAGACAAATTAATAATATGCTAGAACAAGGAATAATACGACCAAGCGATTCAGCATGGGCAAGTCCTATTTGGATCGTACCGAAGAAGGCAGACGCCTCGGGAAGACAAAAATGGCGTATAGTTGTCGATTATCGCAAGATAAACGAAAAAACTGTTGACGATCGCTATCCAATACCTAATATTCCTGATATCCTAGACAGACTCGGACGTTCACAATATTTTTCGACATTAGATTTAGCTAGTGGCTTTCATCAAATTGAAATGCATCAAGACGATATACAGAAGACCGCATTTAATGTTGAAAACGGACATTATGAATTTTTAAGACTTCCTTTTGGCCTGAAAAATGCTCCGGCAACCTTTCAGCGAATAATGGATAACATTTTAAGAGAACATCTAAACAAAACCTGTTTTGTATATATGGATGACATAATTGTATTCTCTGCTTCTCTTCAAGAGCATATAGTAAATTTAAAACAGATATTTCAGAAATTACGCGACAATAATCTTAAAATACAACTCGATAAATCTGAGTTTCTAAAACAAGAAGTAATTTTTCTTGGACACATCATAACACCAGATGGAATCAAACCTAATCCAGAAAAAATTAAATCTATTCAAAATTACCCCCTACCAAAGACAACTAAAGAGATAAAAGCATTTTTAGGATTATTAGGGTACTATAGAAAATTTATTAAAAATTTTGCAAAATTAACTAAACCTCTAACATCATGTTTAAAGAAAAATGCAATTATTGACACACAAAATACCGATTATGTAAACTGCTTTAATACTTGTAAAAATCTATTATCTAATGAACCCATATTACAATTCCCTGATTTCGAGAAACCATTCATTTTAACGACCGATGCGAGTAATTTCGCGATTGGCGCAGTTTTATCACAAGGAAAAGTTGGATCCGATCTTCCAATAGCATACGCAAGCCGCACGCTTAATGAATCAGAAACAAAATACTCTACTATCGAAAAGGAGTTATTAGCAATAGTATGGACAGTAAAACACTTCAGACCATATTTGTTTGGACGTAAATTTTATATTTACACAGATCATCGCACATTACAATGGTTATTTTCCATCAAAGAACCAAATTCCAAACTTGTCAGATGGCGCCTCAAGCTAGAGGAATATGACTACCAAATTATTTACAAAAAAGGTTCACAGAACAAAAACGCGGACGCTTTATCTAGAATTCAAATAAACGCGAACGAAACAATTGAAGATTCAGGCGGAATATTTGATTATATGAAAGAGTTTAACAAAAAATTAAGTAACGTTGACGGAGGTAATTGTAGCAAAAATTTAGATAATGTCTCATTAATAGTTGAAACTGATAACGAAAATCTGAACGAAGATATATCTGATAATAACACTATTCATACGAACAGAGAAAATCCGATTATAGGCATACCTATTTCTGACAAACCTGTTAATTATGGAAAAAATCAAGTAATAATATCACAAGTAAATTTTGATCCAAAGAAACCAAAAATTGTAAAATTATTCCAAAACACCCAGCGTTTTATAGTAGAAATTTCGAAGAATAACTTTACGCATGACGTTATTAAATTTATAAAAGAATATATAGTCCCGAGAGTAAATTATTATTTGTACTTTGCAGACCCAATATATGAAAGATTCAGTTCTGTAGTTCAGAAGTATTTTAAAAATTCGGAAATAAATTTTGTCAGATATACACAAAAATTACTAGACGTAGAAGATCAAAACGAAATAAAAGAATTAATTCAAAACTACCATGAGAGCAAGACTAACCATCGAGGTCTTGACGAAACAGAAAATCAAATAAAAAAGCGTTATTACTGGCCAAATTTGCGTAAATCAATTCAAACATATATTAACGAATGCGAAATATGTTTAAAGACCAAATATGACAGAGTACCGTTAAAACCAAAATTTAATATATCCCCTACTCCAACTAAACCCTTTGAAATTTTACATGTTGACACTATCACATTAGATAAACAAAAATTTCTCACAATCATCGACGCGTTTTCAAGATATGCGCAAGCCTATAAATTAAATTCTGGACAAAGTATAGAAATCGTGAACAATCTTATCAAATATTTTACACATCACGGCATACCGGATCAAATAACATCGGATAACGGTCTTGAGTTTAAAAACTCTTTAATCAAAGATTTACTAGACGTTCACAAAGTAAATTTGCATTTTATAAGTTCCCAACATCCCGAATCCAATGGTTTAATCGAAAGATTCCATTCGACTCTAATTGAACATGTAAGATTGCTAAACAATCAAGAAGTATATTCTAGAGAACCGATAGAAATTAAAATCAATTATGCACTTTTAGCATACAACAATTCCATTCACTCAGCTACCAAACTGAAACCCAGTGAAATCATTTCAGGACATTTAGAAGTAAATTCACCTTTAGATATTGAATTACAAAAGCAATTAGTTAACAATTATATTACAAATCATAGAGAAAAAATCAAACTACTATATAACAAAATTAAAGACAGTAACGAATCATACAAGCAGAAAACTATAGAATATGCTAATAAAAAACGTGAAGAATTACCGGACATTCCTAAGACAATTTATATTAAGAATAAACAAAAGCAGAGTAAAACAAAGAATAAATTTAAACCTGAGCAAATTGAAAAAATCAACCCTGAGTTGAAAACAGCAGAAATAAAGCCAGAACATGGCAACACATCAAAAGACATCCATCTTTCTAATATCAAAAGACCCAGACTTAAAACATATAGTTTTAAAAATAAAATAGAACGCAAGAAAAACAAATTCAAAATTCTTGAAAATAAATTAGTGAAACGTTCTCCATTGTTACAGACTTGTGACCCTTCACATGACAAGGACGCAAAAAGTACAAGTACAAAATCTAGCAAGTAATCCTGGAATCCTTCCTTTTAAATTAGGACATGCAAAAATCCAAACAGCCTCACATACCTTCTTACATTATTATGATTTGCTTCCCATTAGAGACCAAATTAATCAATTAAATAATGATTATTTAAATTTGAGAGATGTTATAAATTCAGTCCCTTCAGAATTCTTTCAATCACTCAAGAATTATTATAAACATTTAGAATATGAATTAAAAATTGTTAATTACAAAATAGAATCATTTTATCATGAGAAACGACAAAAACGAGGTTTAATTAACCCTTTAGGTTCACTTGTAAAATTTATTACTGGTAATATGGATCATGAAGACGCTAAAGAAATTCATAACAATATTCTAGAATTAGAAACAAATCAGAATAAAATTGTTGCTAAACTTAATAAACAAATTTCTCTTTTTTTTCAATTCCCAATGAAAATCAATCAATTATCATTCCACCCTCAACCTACCTATCAATTAGCAACAATGCTTACCAATATAGTAATGAAGAATGTATCGACTTACAAACCGAATTTCTTTGTAAAAGAACAAATTTGCTGCCTCTTCACAAAAACCAAGAATGTTTAACATCTATTCTATCAACCGAAACTACGGCCATCAATTGTCAAAAAGTACAAGTCAAAATTACTCAACAAATCATCTTAGAAATCAATAAAGCACATTATATCGGAATATTTCCAAAATTACAACGAGTACAAACAATGTGCAAAGAAAATACAATCGCTTCACTGGAAGGAACATACCTATTTGTTGTTCCACCAGATTGTTCATTTAAAACATTCTCTCTTGTTTATCAAAATAAAATGAAGACAATACCTGGACATCCACTGAGCCTAGAGAAAATAAACATGCAAAATTCATCGACAGCACAAATCGAAGAATTGAAGCTAGACAAGTTATCACTGGATAAACTACATCAAATTCAACTACAAGAAGCTCAAGAGCTACCAATCGACCCAATCAACCTCCATATGAATTATTCAAGAGGATCAATTATTTGCGTCACCATTTTCGCAGCAATAATTATTTTATATTTTATTGTTAAAATTGTAAACAAAATGTTACAGAAAAAGCAAGTCAATCGAAATCCGAGGGACGTCGACGAAACACAGGTTGTTCCACCCTAGAGTTTCTTCTTAAGGATGGAGGTGTTACCTGTCAATAACCTGCTGACCTAAACACTTCTGGCCAGTTCACACGGACTTTGAACTATATCTTATTTCATCTTATCAGTACATGTGTAGTTGATGTAAAATAGTTAAGTTTAAGTAATATTCAGTCTGTACATGAATGCAAAGCAATAAACATCCATTGTAATAACTAAATAAAGTTTTTAAAAACTTATTTACGAAGATCAACAAATTAATTTATATGTATATATATATATATATATATACTGAATGTAAATCTAGTTGGCGAATCCGTAATAAGCCAGACGGTTGAATGAAAGTAAATTAATTTTTGAAAAAGTCTTGTACAGCGCCGGGATTCGAACCCGAGATCTCATGATTTCCGGTCATGCGTGATAACCGCTACACCACGCTGAGACAACTGAGTAAGTCTCCCAACACTGTACAAGATTCTTTGCATTTTTGTCAAGTTTGCTGTACGCTCCAAAGACGACACATTTTTGTGTCTTTGACAATGGAGGACAACGGCTGACATTCATATTTCTGTTACACCCTGTATATATATATATATATGTATGTATATATATATATATATATATATATATATATATATATATATATATATATATATATATATATATATATATATATATATATATATATATATATATATATGTATGTATATATATATATATATATATATATATATATATATATATATATCCCGCTATCAACCGTGCGTCCATGTATTGGCGTTTTACATTACATCGAACGTCCGGGTGTTATTGTGCGTCCCGTATATGGACGTCGGATGACAAACCCTTTAAACTCTAATAACTCCTGGTACAATTATCGAAACTCAATGGTTTTCAGATAAAATGTTAGATAAGTTAGCATGAAAACATTTCTACGTGTGCCTATATGAAGGAAAGTGATAGTTCAAGAGTAAGAGTCCAAAATAAAAAATTTGGATGGACGTTCGAAGACTTCATTATAAAAGTTATCCAGAGAGCTCAGTTCGACATAATTCCGCTAGGTTCGCTATTAAAATTAAGTGTATATTAAAACTGTATATTCAACTCTCATTGCTTCAACAATCCGAACTCCGAAGAAGTGGCAACAATGTTTTCGAATTGCATTACCAGATTATAATTTTGTGCAGCGAAACTCCTATAATTGAAACATTATAAGTAATCAAATTTATGAATTCAATTCAGGTGTAAATGATAAACGAATGAATTAAGTTTCAAGATAGAAAAAACATAATTTTTTCAAGCCCAAAATCAATCTATTATGCTTATTATTATGAATACATAATTTGTTTTCAGTGTATTTGTTTTCGTAGTTGTATGAGTCACTTATGAAAAAGTAAATATTTGAAACGTATATTATAGAATCATGTTCGTTGGAAGTTTGAAAATATGATCAGGTGAATAAATATAATATTGATAGTAAAAAATCATATTTAGAAAAAAGAGATTTCGAATATTAATGGTTTAAAATGAATAGATCACGTTTGTCAAGATTATTATTCCGTAAAACTTTACAATGTAAATCCATGAAAAATCTGCTGTGGCCACACAGTACTTCCTCGACCATAAATTAGATGGCTAGTTTCTTAGCTATATCATGAATTCAGAGTATCGTATCAATTTAATGCATATTTCAAAGTGACAGCTGTCGTTGTTAAAGTGACAGCTGTCGTTGTCAAAGTGACAGCTGTCGTCAAATTGACAGCTGTCGTCAAATTGACAGCTGTCGTCAAAGTGACAGATGACGGTTACATGAGACATGAAATTACTATTTCATTTTACTCTAGCCATATGTTCTATGTCCAGTTGCTTTAGTTGATCCCAAAATTGATATTATCTGGTTAAAATGTAAAAAAACGATCAACAATCGAGAAATTTATTTACTTTGGATTTCTTTCAGGCTTATCTTTTTGTCTTGTTCATGGAACTGGACATATGGTAATTTCTATTGCTCAGTTTGTATTTGATTCATTCCTTCATACATTTTATTTCAGATATAATTTCGGAGATGATCCACATATAGTTTACTTTTTATTTCTCCGGCTTATATATAATATGGAAAGTATTGTGATCGTGTTTCTTTTGACAGTTCGAGATTTTGATGAATCCTCACGTTTTGGACCCTACTGAACCAAAAAAATCTAATTTAAAGAATAGTTGGTTGATCTGTCTGTCGGTCTGTCTGAAAACACGATAACTTTAGAATGCGTAAGAATTTTTGACTGTAAGATCAAAACTGATACCAAACTAGACATCATTTGAATAACTTTTGGAAAATAATTGACAATCATTTAAATATTATTTTGACACTCTTAGGGCCAGTTTCACCAACGCCATTCAAATTGATCCAGAGGTTATTTTATACAAAAACTTTTGTTGATACAATTGTAACTATAGTTACTGTCTCAAAATAACCTCTAGATAAATTTAACTGACTTTGGTGAAACCGGGCCTTACTGGGATTATATCCGCAGGAGCTACAATTCGATACCAAGCACGATAAAACCAAATGACTTATTTTGGAACAACAATTGACGAACGTTTGTATGGGATGACCAAATATATATGAAAATAATTTCAATTTCACATTTTGATTCTAATTATTTCTTTGCTTCAGAAAAATATAACGAATTTCATAATGAAGTAAATTTTAATATTAACAAATGAGCCACTATTATTTTGAAGAATGCTCTGGGTAAGTGCTACACCAAATTATTTAGGGATCAATTTGATTTTTTTCCACATTTCATGATAAATACCACTGTCCATAAAATAAACGCATCAATAAAGTTATGGTACCACTGGTTTAAAGAAGCTCATTCACGAACTCAAACCTGACTTTTTATTAAAAAGATTGAATATAAAATTTTAGTCAGAAATTCTTACGCATTCTAAAGTTATCGTGTTTTCAGACAGATCGACCGACTATTCTTTAAATTATGTTTTTTTGGTTCAGTAAGGGTCCAAAACGTAAGGATTTATCAAAATCTCGAACTGTCAAAAAAAACACAATTACAATACTTTCCATATTATATATAGGCCGGGGAAATTAAAGTACTATAAGTGGATCATCTTCGAAATAATATCTGAAATAAAATGTTTGAAGGAATAAATCAATTACAAACTGAGTAGTGAAAATTACCCTATGTCTAGTTCCATGAACAAGACAAAAACATAAATATACTATACTTTTCGTTGGAATATATTGGTAGTATTCATATAAATACTTAGTATATAATAATAATATATTCTGCAACAAGTTTGTAATGTGAGACGAAGGCGATGACTACGGTTCGCGAGTGTGGAATATGCTATTCCAAATTCTTTGTAAACTATACTTTCTCTAACAAGATTTTTGAGACTCAGCAATACCTCAGAAGATACTTTCAAAATTATAAAAAGTCAAACGCAGAGCTAGAGATGAAAACCTGAATTGTCAGGAAGTAATCATGGTAACCAAATTGACAGCTTATGATTCGTCGAAAATGATGATTAAATGATTCAAAACGGCAAACGGAATTATTCTAAACGACATATTGAAATTTCATCTGTCCCAACATAATTTTTGCTCAACTGTACAAAGTACAAGGAAGTATTGTGAGACCGACAAAATTCAAATATCCAGATTCTGATGGATATATCCGTTTTGAGCATTTCTGACTCAATTTTGACTATTTTTGGCTTGATGTCGGTACGAATGTATGTGTGTAACTCGCAAATTTCAAAACGCTGCTAAAATTCCGTATTCAAGACTGGTATAGGGTCTTGCGCATTATGGTTGCAATCATCTGTACCGGAAGTGCCCTTTACTTGAAACTTTTCTTGGATTTCCCGCATAAATCCGGAATGATTAGCCATAGGATACTGAAATTCAGTATTTGAAATTGCTGTACGATCAGAATAGATATCTTCTAGCTTAGCCGGAAGTGCACTTTATATAACAGAATTTTCGAATTTTCCTCATGAATTCAAAACAATTAATTGTAGAATACTGAAATTTTGTATTAAGCACTTCTGTAACACTTAGTTATGCATCTCGCATCATGATTGCAATCATTTGTATCGGAAATGCACTTTACTCCATATTTTTTTTTGATTTTCCGCATAAATATGGAGCAATGAACATAAAATGTTAAAATTCAGTATTTAATACGATAGTACCGTTTAAGTACTCATATCCTATTTTCATTGAGATCGACTGAGCCGTAATTGCACTTTACTTGAGAGTCTGATAGGCTGTAGGGTATAGAGTATTGAAATCTGGTATTTCAGTCTGATGTAGCACCTGAATGATTGCCTACTATTTTCATAACAATAGATTGAACCGGAAGTGCACTTCAGTGGAAATTTATTGTATCAAATAGTTATATTTGTATGAATTAATATCCAGAGTTTGTAAATGAATAAGTTAGCCTAATAATTCATCATAATTTACACAATTTTTCAGAATTTCATAATGAATAAATGGTAGTACCTAATTTGCGGACCATAAAAAAGGTTGCGGACTGACTATTAAAATTAATCCCACAGAGAAGAAACTTGGAATTTGTACTACCTGAGTGGTCCTTAATAACATATTAGTCAGCAGTAATGAACATCATCTCCGTAGCGCTACTTTACTCTTGGTGAATTTTGCGGACTATTGCGGACTGGCTATTCAATTTAGCCCCATCGAATAGAAATTTGAAATCTGTAATGCCTAAATGGTCCTTGATAACATATTAGCCAGCAGTAACAAACATCATCTCCATAGGGTTACTTTATTTCTGCTTAATTTCGCGGACTAGCTATTCGATTTAGCCTCACAGAACGGAAACTTGTAATCTGTAATGCATGAGTAGTCCTTATTGATGACATATTAGCCAGCAGTAGCAAACATCATCTCCATAAGGTTACTCTCCTCCTGATGAATTTTGCGGACTGGCTATTCAATTTAGCCCCACAGAACATAAATTTGAAATCTGTTATGCCTGAATGGCTGTTGATAATATTGTAACAAATATGGGTGTGAAACATAAGATATTTCAAAAACAACCTACCTGCTACACACATGTGCCTGGCTAGCTAAAAATCAGACGGCGGCTGGGTCGGAGTAAGCAGAAGCTTTCAGAACTACTGTGCTTAACTGAGAAACAAATTTAACGCCTCATCAAGCAAGTGATAATTTTTAGCAAGTATTGTTCTGAGAACTTGCTTAGGCGCCACCCCTAAGAAAGGGAATTGCTAGGAATTAGGGGATTCCTAGGCTACAAATGATAAGTGACAAATGAAGTTCAAAAACAATTATTTAATGAAAAATATTAGAAAAATTTAATACACCCAAAACTTTGTAAACTAATTTTGAAATATAACTTACAACAATATCGAAGGGACTTGGTAGGCGTTCCACTCTCTCGTAAGTAACCCCTGGAGTCCGCTGACCTTCTGTTTGTGTCAAGGAGAACCAGAGCTCACGGTCGGCGAGTGTCCAAGACGTTACTCCTGATTAGCGATGGTGGTAGTAGGCGAAGGTACTCCAAATAGCTCTCAGCTAGGCTGGATGTAAGCTGAGCTTAGTTCGATGGTGATTTATCCCAACTTTTAGAGGGCCTCAAGACCGGAGCCTCGATCGCTGTCGAAGAGGTGATAAAAGCAGTTTGTTTGTCGGAGCAGCAGTTGTTAGCGCCTTCTGGTCAGGTTTAGTGCTCGATCCTGCGACCGGTACCTCAATGGTTCTCCTCAACACAACCAGAAAGACGGCCTGACTCCAACCCTAAAAAAAAACCCAGAACAGCAATAGTGTCCTTTACAAACAAGCCAGAAGGGCTGAATACTACAAAGTTGTGACAATAACGTTGAAGAGAGATGGACGCAATTGTACAAGAAATTGAGAATTAATATAACTTAAATATGAATGAGGCGTAGTGATACAATGACAGTGATTGATGACAAGAAAAAATGATAATGATGATGAAAAGACTTGAATACAACCCGCAATGGTGAAAACGCACAATAAGCGACTCGACTGATACTAATCAAAGTTTCTGTGAACCGTAATAAAATTGTAGCAACACACCTGCTCGCGCAAACAATCCAAAAGACGCGCGAAATGCAGAAAAATTGAGAAAACTCTCGGCTAACAATTTAATGACTTCAAAAAGCGGCATAAACGTCCAAAGTCAAGGCTCACAGTTAGTCAAAGTCCACTCAACACACTCTCACACCATCCAGGAGTAAATAGGACAAAGGAGGGATTAAATCGCCCTGGAGTACAGTCTGCAACACCCCGATCGGGGGAGCAACCTGTCAAACCCGGGTTACGGTTTAAACGGAATCTAAACAATAGCAAAAAAAGTTTGATGGTGACGCCGTGTCACAATTGAAGTTACAACTGGCAATAACTAGGTTGAGGTTATGCCTCTTCCGCGGCTTAATAGATGAATCAACAGATTCTCATAATTAATAAGAATAAGCGAAACAATAATTGACTTAGACTGCAAGGCAGCCAAGCTGTCAAAAAGGGTCCCCGGGGCGCCGGAGCTCAAAACTTTGTGACAAAAGTTACTCACAAAGATGGAGAATCAGGTCGACCCAACCTGTGAACAGGACAGGACAGGTAGGAGGGAAGAAATGGATTCTAAATTCAGATCCTACTTGACACAAAAATCTAGCTCAATATAATCTTTGCTTAGACTCTAAAATCTCCAAAATGTCCCTCAAAATACACCCGCAACCCTCGTTAGGGAAGTTAACAACAACTTAAAGCCCATAAAAATAACAAAGATGCTACCGAAAAATACCGATGACTACGAATGCCGCCGGGCCGACATCTTTAAACACACGTGGACACAACGACGTAGTTTTGGAGATTTTACAGGAGAGAAACAAAATCGTCAGAAGACTTACCCTTGCCACATAGCACTACACTAGTACTTTAAGTACTCAAATATTCAAAAAAACAAGGCTCAGAAAACAAACAGCAAAGATTAGACTGAGCGCGGATTTAGTGTGTCTATCACCGCAGAGCTCTAAACCAAGAATGTCAAATTTTATCTCGTATCCGCTGCTCGTCAACATCACATCACTTCCGGCAGGTCCAACAACCAAATTTTTAATTCGTCTCGCGGCCAGCGAGGGCTTCACAGAACACAAAAAATGTGAATACATGGGCGTAGGTGAAAATAATTCTAAACGTAACAATTAATTTGTTACACCACCCCCCTTCATGTCATCCTCTGAAAGCATGTCGTCGCTAGAATCGCTATCAGGAGACGGTTTCAGATCTTTAATGTGCCAGACGCCTAAATCATTTTCCAGTGTGTCTTTCAAACGATAAGAGGTGGGAGAACGTTTCTGAGAGACTATGCATTTTATGAAACGCGGTGCAAGCTTGGAGGAAAAATATTTAGAACCGGCTGACAAAACGTAATTTCGTTTCCAAACCGAATCACCGACAGAGAATTGCAGAGGTCGCCGACGCAAATTATAATAATGGGCATTTCGGTTATAAGCCGATTGAATGCGAGCTTGAGCTACCGAGAAATATTCAGAAAAAGAATTTAATTTGTGAGCGTAATCAGGGCGAGAATCGGAGCAGATGTTATCTGGGAGAGGATGATAATAGTTTCCGGACAACGGTACCTGCCTACCAAAGTTAAGAAAAGCAGGGCTATACCCCGTAACTTCATGAACAGCCGTTCGAATCGCTTGAGTAATAGCGGGCAAATTAGTGTCCCATTTACGGTGATTATCCTTGACATAAGAACGAATCGCGGTTTTAACAGTGCGATTAGTACGCTCTACAAAATTCACTTGGGGATGAAACTTAGCATTGTACCAAATTTTGGGTACAGAGTACTTTGTCATCAGTTGTTTAAAACAATCACTAGTGAACTGCGTTCCGTTGTCAACAAAGACGATTTGAGGCACGCCGAACAGCAGAAAAACATGGTCTTCTATCAGCTGACAAATTTTTGGGGCCACAGCCTGACGAAGCGGAAATAAGACCGGGTATTTGGAAAACCAATCGGAAATAGCGAGAATATACTGATTTCCGTGAGTAGACTTGGGTAAAGGGCCCATTAAATCGATGGAGATGGCTTGCCATGGGAAACTAATTTTCTTGGCTTGTCCCATAAGACCAGGGGGAGGTAATTGTGGTACTTTTTGAGCCAAACAAACTGAACATTTTTTGACATACCGGTAAATACTAGCACGCATTTTCGGCCAATGATACAAGTCGGAAACGCGATGAAAAGTCTTAAAAACGCCTAAATGAGACGCGGTAGGAGGGTCATGACAATCGTGAATAACATGCCGACGAAAATCTCTGGGCACATAGATTTTCCAGGGTGATAAGTTAGCTGGTAAATTAAATGGGGTTGAAACTAATTTGTACAAGATATTACCGTCCAAACGAAAATCAGGGTATTGAGCTGGATTAGCACGAACCGAGTTACATAATTCCTGGAAATGTAAATCTTTAGAATCCCGAAAAGAAAGTGGATCTATAGCTGCAACTTCTAAAGGAGCACGAGATAACGCATCGGGCAAATCCTGAAGTTTCCCGGGGCGATGTTCTAAGTTAAAATCAAATTGCTGCAACTTTACAGCCCAACGAGCAAGTTTGCCCGTAGGATCGGTCATGCGCATCAGCCACAAAAGAGAATAATGGTCAGTAATGACTGTAAAAGTTAAACCTTCCACATATTGTCGGAATTTATCGATCGCAAAAATGACAGCAAGGCATTCGCGTTCCGTTACGGAGTAATTTCGTTCAGCTTTATTAAGGGTGCGACTAATGTAAGCGATAGGGTGCTCAGCACCGTCAGAATCGGGTTGAGTTAACACAGCGCCAACTCCATAATTAGAGGCGTCTGTGTAGATTCGAAAAGGCTTTAAGGGAAGACTATAGTCAGGACTAGCTAACACTGGGGCAGAAGTGAGGGCAGTTTTAAGTTTACAAAAAGCAACCTCCGCTTCCGGAGTCCATGAAATAGAATTTTTTTCACGTTTACCCTTAGTGAGATCATTAATAGGGGCTGATAAAGTGGCAAAATGGGGTACAAAACGACGGTACCAGCCTAAAACTCCCATAAATCTTTTAACTTCAGTAACAGTCGTAGGACGAGGATATTCTTCAATCGCTCTAATTTTATCAGGATCGGTGCGAAGACCCTGAGCATCGACTACATAACCCAAATATTTAAGGAAAGGGCGGCAAAATTCACACTTGTCAACATTCACTGACAGACCAGCAGCACGGAGACGCTCAAAGACTTCAAGTAGAACACAAATATGTTGCTCAAAAGAGGAAGTAACAATGATACAATCATCCAAATAGACAAAAGCATTAGGCTCCAATTCGGGACCTATAATGCTGTCCATCAGACGCTGAAGGGCCTGGGGCGCATTACATAAACCGAATGGCATACGAGTGAATTCAAAGTGTCCACGACCAGCAACGGAAAAAGCCGTTTTTTCGCAGGAAGATTTTTCCAAGGGAATTTGCCAAAAAGCGCTCTTTAAATCGATCGATGATATAAACTTCGCATCTCGTAGTTTAGACAGGATGCTATCTACGCGAGGAAGAGGGTACGCATCTTTTTTAGTGACGTCATTAAGTTTACGTCCGTCAAAACACAATCGGAAGGCTCCAGAAGATTTTTTGACAAGTAAGAGTGGAGACGACCATGGACTATTAGATTTTTGAACGACGCCTAACTTCAACATCTCGTCTAACTCTTCGTTGAGATGCGACATCATAGGGGGCGAAAGAGGGTACTGACGTTGTTTAATGGGACGAGCATCGCCCGTATCAATGAAATGTTCTGTTAAAGGAGTACGACCTAAACCGTTAGAGCCGAGAATTTTAAATTTCGCAACCACGGTATCAATAGCGGCGCGCTGAGAAGACGAGAGATCAGTTCGAGGGACAAAATCAGTAACAGTGGCGACTTCGTGCGAAGAAAACCACGAATTAGTGTCAAAATTAAGTGAAATTTTGAAAAGTCGGCAAAAATCAACCCCTAAAATAAGAGGGTGATTGACTGCAGGGACAACAACAACCGGCAGTGTATGACGTAGACCGTTCAATTTAATTGGGAGGAAAACGCGACCTAGTGAACAGTGAACCGCTCCATCAGCAGTAGAAATGGGGCTAATGGACTCAGATGCGGGTAAAAGATTCAAAAATTTTAACAGAAACAAACCGCGATTTCCAAGTACAGAAACACTAGCTCCAGAATCCAACAAGCAGGAAATAGACTTCCCGGCAATAGTAACATTTATAAAAGGGCGATCATCCGCACCGTGAGTATTAAAGATAGGGGCGACTTCAGAATTTTTCATAAAACGAGCAACCGCATTTAACCAAGCTGTCCAGCGAGTCAAATCAGAGGAAGGGCGCGTTATTTTCCGGCGGCGGTTGTACCAGACGCGCGGCGGCCGTTTTTTGAACAGACGGGACAATTTCTGATAGTGAAAGACATTTTTCCACAACCAAAGCAAAAACGTTTTCTCGGTTGAGAACAATTAGGAAACGAATGACCTTTTTGTAAACAGTTCCAACAATCTAAGGGAGGCTGAGAACTAGTTTCGACAGCGGCAAGCTGTGGTTTCGAACCATGAGCTTTAGAGGGTCGCGTGTAAGCTAGTTCCGGCTCTAATAAAGTGTTAGAAGCGCTTGGAGGAGATTGATAAGAAGCAACATTCGCTTCGGTATCTTCGATTAGTTTACAAACTGCAATTAAGTCGCTCAAGGAATTGATGGTGTGGGCCATGGCGAAACGTTGAAAATGAGGCAATAAATTTCTAATAATAGTAGAAACACGAGTTTTCTCATCAGGGGGATTTGACAGGCGAGAAAATAAATTTTCCATTTTCGCGACAAAAATTTCAGCCTTTTCCAGGGCTCCTTGCGTGCGATTGCGAATTTCCGCTTGCAACGAGAGCTCATAATTACTTGGCAAAAAGGAGGACCGCAAACGAGAAACAAGATCTGTCCACGAATGCACCGAAGGGCTAACCATTCTAAACCAATAAAGGGCGTTACCGCTAAACAAATCAGTGGCTTGTCGAAATAATGTGTCATCAGAAACTCCGCGAGCATACGCGCATTCTTGAAGTCGTTGAATAAAGTCATTCACACCGGTGGTACCATCATACTGGATGTTCCATTTATTAATTTGGACGTGAGATTCGGGGGCGCGAGAATACGGCATAAAAGTACTATGAGGTAACATAGGAGTTGCAGGAGAGGAACTAACAGTTTGCGAGGCCATAGGGGCTCCCAAAGTAGTGACATTGCTAAACTGAACTCTATTTATACGCTCTTGAAAGGAGGGCCAAGGGTCAGTAATTGACTGTGCAAAAACGGGAGGATTAGCAATCGTGCGGGAGGATGAAGCTATAATATCGCGCAAACGTTCAGAGTCTACGTCGATTAGACTCTCAACGCGGCTAGCCTCAACCGACTTCAACTTTCCAGTCAGCGAGCTTTTGGCAAAAGCCATCATTGTGAGTAGAGGGCTTTGCATGGACTGTGGAAGACGTAAAACACGCTGATGCAAGTGCATCAAGCGAGCATTGCACCTCGACACAAAATTCAGGTCTCGCTGAGGGCTAAATAAATGGATCTTACTCAGTAAATCCTGTAGTTTACGCTGGCAGGTCTGGTTCTCACTTAAGGGCTCAGGGAAACAAGTAGGAGTCACATTACTCGCATTCATTCGTTCCATTTGCAGGAATCCGTCCAGTAGAAGTGTCATGTCATTTCTATTTCCAGTGTCCGTACAATTCCGTATCTGCAGCTCATACGATAACTCGTCATCCGTCAGGTATTGTAGATCCATCGTGGAGAATGTGTACCGAAAAATTTAAACCGGTTAAATACAAAATTAGAAAAAAAAAGGAAATGAAAATGAGAGGACAATGAAATGAAAATGATAATTAGGGGAGAGGTAACAAAGAAAAGAATATTTGATGAGGGAAAAGGTTCCTCAGATTTTTAGCAAGCTAAAAAATTTTTGAATAATTGAAAACTTAAGCACAAGCTTAACAAAAACGTCCCAAAGGCTCCACGTCTTGGGCACCAAATATGTGTAACAAATATGGGTGTGAAACATAAGATATTTCAAAAACAACCTACCTGCTACACACATGTGCCTGGCTAGCTAAAAATCAGACGGCGGCTGGGTCGGAGTAAGCAGAAGCTTTCAGAACTACTGTGCTTAACTGAGAAACAAATTTAACGCCTCATCAAGCAAGTGATAATTTTTAGCAAGTATTGTTCTGAGAACTTGCTTAGGCGCCACCCCTAAGAAAGGGAATTGCTAGGAATTAGGGGATTCCTAGGCTACAAATGATAAGTGACAAATGAAGTTCAAAAACAATTATTTAATGAAAAATATTAGAAAAATTTAATACACCCAAAACTTTGTAAACTAATTTTGAAATATAACTTACAACAATATCGAAGGGACTTGGTAGGCGTTCCACTCTCTCGTAAGTAACCCCTGGAGTCCGCTGACCTTCTGTTTGTGTCAAGGAGAACCAGAGCTCACGGTCGGCGAGTGTCCAAGACGTTACTCCTGATTAGCGATGGTGGTAGTAGGCGAAGGTACTCCAAATAGCTCTCAGCTAGGCTGGATGTAAGCTGAGCTTAGTTCGATGGTGATTTATCCCAACTTTTAGAGGGCCTCAAGACCGGAGCCTCGATCGCTGTCGAAGAGGTGATAAAAGCAGTTTGTTTGTCGGAGCAGCAGTTGTTAGCGCCTTCTGGTCAGGTTTAGTGCTCGATCCTGCGACCGGTACCTCAATGGTTCTCCTCAACACAACCAGAAAGACGGCCTGACTCCAACCCTAAAAAAAAACCCAGAACAGCAATAGTGTCCTTTACAAACAAGCCAGAAGGGCTGAATACTACAAAGTTGTGACAATAACGTTGAAGAGAGATGGACGCAATTGTACAAGAAATTGAGAATTAATATAACTTAAATATGAATGAGGCGTAGTGATACAATGACAGTGATTGATGACAAGAAAAAATGATAATGATGATGAAAAGACTTGAATACAACCCGCAATGGTGAAAACGCACAATAAGCGACTCGACTGATACTAATCAAAGTTTCTGTGAACCGTAATAAAATTGTAGCAACACACCTGCTCGCGCAAACAATCCAAAAGACGCGCGAAATGCAGAAAAATTGAGAAAACTCTCGGCTAACAATTTAATGACTTCAAAAAGCGGCATAAACGTCCAAAGTCAAGGCTCACAGTTAGTCAAAGTCCACTCAACACACTCTCACACCATCCAGGAGTAAATAGGACAAAGGAGGGATTAAATCGCCCTGGAGTACAGTCTGCAACACCCCGATCGGGGGAGCAACCTGTCAAACCCGGGTTACGGTTTAAACGGAATCTAAACAATAGCAAAAAAAGTTTGATGGTGACGCCGTGTCACAATTGAAGTTACAACTGGCAATAACTAGGTTGAGGTTATGCCTCTTCCGCGGCTTAATAGATGAATCAACAGATTCTCATAATTAATAAGAATAAGCGAAACAATAATTGACTTAGACTGCAAGGCAGCCAAGCTGTCAAAAAGGGTCCCCGGGGCGCCGGAGCTCAAAACTTTGTGACAAAAGTTACTCACAAAGATGGAGAATCAGGTCGACCCAACCTGTGAACAGGACAGGACAGGTAGGAGGGAAGAAATGGATTCTAAATTCAGATCCTACTTGACACAAAAATCTAGCTCAATATAATCTTTGCTTAGACTCTAAAATCTCCAAAATGTCCCTCAAAATACACCCGCAACCCTCGTTAGGGAAGTTAACAACAACTTAAAGCCCATAAAAATAACAAAGATGCTACCGAAAAATACCGATGACTACGAATGCCGCCGGGCCGACATCTTTAAACACACGTGGACACAACGACGTAGTTTTGGAGATTTTACAGGAGAGAAACAAAATCGTCAGAAGACTTACCCTTGCCACATAGCACTACACTAGTACTTTAAGTACTCAAATATTCAAAAAAACAAGGCTCAGAAAACAAACAGCAAAGATTAGACTGAGCGCGGATTTAGTGTGTCTATCACCGCAGAGCTCTAAACCAAGAATGTCAAATTTTATCTCGTATCCGCTGCTCGTCAACATCACATCACTTCCGGCAGGTCCAACAACCAAATTTTTAATTCGTCTCGCGGCCAGCGAGGGCTTCACAGAACACAAAAAATGTGAATACATGGGCGTAGGTGAAAATAATTCTAAACGTAACAATTAATTTATAGCCAGCAGTAAGAAACGTCATCCCTATATGGTTACTTTACTGTATGTTAATTTCGCGGACTGGCTATTCAAATTAGCCTCACAGAACGGAAACTTGTAATCTTTAATGCGTGAGTGATAACATATTAGCCAGCAGTAGCAAACAACATCTCCATAAGGTTATTCTACTCCTTGTGAATATTTCAGATTGGTTATTTCATTTAACCCCACAGAACGGAAACCTGTAATATGTTATGCATGAGTATTTAGGGTTACTTTACTCTTGGTGAATTTTGCGGACTGGCTATTTAATTTAACCTTATAGAACGGAAACTTGTAATCTGTAATATCTGAGTAGTCCTTGATCACTTATTAGCCAGCCGTAACAAATATCATCTCCATGGGGACCCTTAACTCCTGGTGAATTTTGCTAATTAGCCCCAACAAACGGAAACTTGGAATCTGGATTGTCTGAATAGTCCTTGATAACACATTAACCAGCAGTAACAAATATCATCTCCATAGGGTTACATTACTCCAAGTGAATTGTGCGGACTGACTATTTTATTTAGCCCCACAGAACGGAAGCTTGTAATCTGAGTAGTCCCTGATCACATATTAGCCAGCCGTGATAAATATCATCTCCATAGGGTTACTTGAATCTTGGAGAATTTTGCGGACTGGCTATTCAATTTAGCCCCATAAAACGGAAATTTGTAATCTGTAATGTCTGAGAGGTCCTTGATAACACATTTATCAGCAGTAACAAATATCATCTCCATAGATTTATTTCACTCCTGGTGAATTTTGCGGACTGGCTATTTAATTCAGCCCTAAAAAATGGAAACTTGTAATCTGTGATGCCTGAATGGTCCTTGTTAACATATCAGCCAACAGTAATAAACATCATCCCCATAAGGGTACTTTACTCTTGGTGAATTTTGCGGACTGGCTATCCAATTTAGCCTCACAGAACAAAAACTTGGAGTCTATAATGTCTGAATGGTCCTTGATAACATATTAGCCAGCTGTAAGATATATCATCTCCATAGAGATACTTCACTCTTGGTGAATTTCGCGGACTATTGCGGGCTGGCTATTCAATTGGGCCCACAGAGCGGAAATTTGGAATCTGTAATGCCTTAGTGATCCTCAATAACATATTATCCAGCACTAATGAACATCATCCCCGTAAGATTACTTTACTCCCAGTGAATATTGCGGACTAGCTATTTAATTTGATTTCATCTTTAAACAAGAAGCAGCTTTATGCCAACGGGAATTTCTCCGCACGAACAGAACAGGAAATATACTGACTAAATGGATCACAAGTCTGGACCTTGTTTTAAACACCAGGAATAGACCAACCTTCCGAAGAGTAGAGTCTGAATCATTTATTAATGTAACGCTGGCCACGCCAGGGGTAGTATCTTCGTAAAATTAATCACCAGTCAGCAAAATTCACTAAGAGTAAAGTAAGCCTATGGTGATGATATTTGTTACTGCTGGCTAATGTGTTATCAATGACCACTCAGGCATTACAGATTACAAGTTTCTGTTCTGTGGGGTTAAATTGGATAACCAGTCCACAAAATTCGTCAAGAGTAAAGTACTTCTATGGAAATGATGTTTGTTAATGCTGGCTTATATGTTATCAAGAACCATTCAAACATTACAGATTCCAAGTTTCCGATCTGTGGGGCTACATTGAATAGCCAGTCCGCAAAATTCACCAGGAGTAGAGTAACCTTATGGAGATGATGTTTGCTACCGCTGGCTAATATGTTATAAAGAACCATTCAGATATTACAGATTCCTAGTTTATGTTCTGTGGGCTTAAATTGAATAGCCAGTCCGCAAAATTCACCAAAAGTAAAATAAGCATATGGAGATGATATTTGTTACTGCTGGATAATGTGTTAACAAGGACCATTCAGGCATTACATATTACAAGTTCTTGTTCTGGCACAACAGACTCCATGTTTCCGCTCTGTGGTACTAAATTAAATAGTTACTTTGCAATAGTCCGCAAAATTCACCAGGTGTAAAGTAACCCTATGGAGATGATGTTTGTTTCTGCTGGCTAATGTGTTATCAAGGACCATGCAGGCATCTCAGATTCAAGGTTTCCGCTCTGTGAGGCTAAATTAAATAATCAGTCCGCAAGATTCACCAGGAGTAAAGTAACCCTACGGAGATGATGTTTGTTATTGCTGGCTCATATGTTGTCAAGGATCATTCAAGCATTACAGATTTCAAGTTTCCGCTTTTTAAGGCTGAATTAAATAGCCAGTTCGCAAAATTCACCAAGAGTAAAGTACCCCCACGGAGATGATGTTTATTACTGCTAGCTAATATGTTATTAGAGGCCACTGAGACAGTACAGATCCTAAGTTTCTGCTCTGTGGGGCTTATTTCAATAACCTGTCCGCAACATTTTTTTATGGTCCGCAAATTAGACTTCTCCTGAATAAATGGTTTTCGGATTCAAATTTTGTATATTTATTCATTTCTTATTCATGAACTTGTAGATTATTCATCAGATCGTGTACCAACGGTTAACTTAAACGATAGGAATCAATTAAGAAATCGTCAGGTACTTCGAAAGGATTTTCTCTATCCCTTAATAATCTCCTTTCTATAAGCAAGTAATTTCTGTTCATAAAAATTAAAAAGTAGGTTATGTTATATATGTAAACTATCATTATTATATAAAACCTATGAAACAAACCTTCGATCATCTTTTTCCATCAATAAATATATAAACATTGGCAATGGATCATTTGCATTCATATTATTTTTATGTGAAATCAAATTTGAATAAATTGACAGCGCACTATAAGGAGTAACGGCAAAAAAAAATTTGCTGTAAGAATTATAGAGATTCTATAACTCTATAGCGTTTATAGAAGCATACAGAATCGCAGTTTGCTTACATTGAATGATTTATCGAAGCTATAGAGCTAACAGTGCTTATAGAGACGTACAGAATAGCACCATTAGTCTGTCCCCCTTTTTATAGATTGAGGATATTAGTGCTTCCTTCCATCTCACAGGCATACGTTCAGTCCGCCATATATCCTCTATTATTTTCATAATATACTGGATTACTTCGTCTCCTGCATTTTTGTATATCTCTGATGTTATTCCGTTCATTCCCGGGCTTCTATTATTCTTCAACTGGTTCAGTATTTCTCGAATTTCATTTATGTCTGGTGGGTTTCGCTCTATACTATTCCTTTCTTGTTGAATTTCATGCAAACGGCTGTCAAATTGATCAAATATATAAATTCGAGAGTTTTCACATCATTATTTAATTTTTTGAAAAAAGAATGGCATGACATAATTTCCTCATGCAAATCATCGGCATTAATATCCAATTAATTATTCGCTGGAAGTTTTCCTGCAACTGATTGCAGATGGTTCTTAATCGACTTTGATCTTGGTCATTGCTCAGTTTGATTGAAAAATTAAATACGTCGTTGTGATTATTTAACAAATTAAATCCTTCTTCTACGGAAAATGAAGCTTGATTCAATATATAAAAATAGTATATTATACTACAAGGACCTAAGGATCGTTATTATTGTCCACGATGAAGTAAGCTGCACTTGCACGAGGCGGAGGCGAGGTCGAAGCCCAAATTCATTCGTGACAATAATGACGGTCGTTCAGTGTCCGAGTTGCATATGATACATTTTGTAACAAGTGTACCAAAGTACCCCATTACCGAGGTATTTGAATAAGTTCAGATGTATTGAGCCTATCTCATCAATTTTACAAACAAATTTTTGCGATTGCGATCATATTCACACTAAGCCCGAGACATGACTTATTTCATGAATTGATATTTTCCACATTTCCTGTGCTATCATATTTACAGCAAATGCAAACATTACAGCGAATACATCATTATCATGATACAAATTCATTATAATGTCAATTTGACGAACAAAAATGCAATTAGAAAGTACCAATGGCATCCATGATCCAAAATAATAATTTTTCCCCTGTCCGCAGGGCATTATTGATTATTTTTTCCATGGTTTGTAGTTAAGAACTTTTGAAAAAAAAATCAGTTTAATCATAGGGTAGTTCTTTCGGTGTACATGCTAGAGGAATTAAATGTTATATTCAATGCAGATGTGAATATTGTCTTGCTGTCTTGGAGACTTGTACTATCGACACACGACTATGATGAATATTATAAAGTGAAAAAAATTTCATTCCAATAATTAACGCTGGTATTTTATTAGGTCTTAGAGGTCATTGATGATCCTAGGATAGTACTTGGGTGAGAGATTAATCTCTATTCATATTCAGATTTTTTTGTAAAAATGGCTACCGACACTATTGGCAACTAAAATTGGCGGCAGCACTGTGCTTACAAAATGGTGGTTCAAAAGTGGTTTACGGTTTGTAATCTGTTTACAATGTAGATACATTGGTATCCAACAAATAAATATTCATAATGAAGGAAAAAACTTTTCAGAACTCATTTTTAAATAAATATGTTTTATTGGGTATAAGTTCTGTAATTTATTAGAAACACAACGTTTCAACAGCAAAGTGCTGCCTTTTTCAAGTGAAAAGAAATATAAATATAAATAAACAAAATTGTCAAGACAACAAAAATAAAAATAAAAGTACAAATCATAACTAGATTAGATTAAAATATATTAACTCCTAGGATCGTAGAGCTCTGCCTGTAATTGATGATTCAATATCCACAGGTCTTCAGGAGATAATAATGAAGGTCTAAATAGGGAAATTGTCAACTCCTTGTGGTTCTAGGTCAATCTGGCTCTACTCTTTTTGGTTTGGCGCATAACTGAACCATCCACAGATCTTCAGGAGGTGGTGATGAAGTAACTCTTGCAAGTAGATTCGTAGATACAAATAACTTGAAATTATGAACAAATGATTGGTAGCCATGATCGATTAAGTTCATAACCAGTATTCAAATTCAAATTATTCGGTGATTTTTTAATTTCAATTGCTTCTCTTATAAGCCTCTTGAACCAATTGTTCTCTTTAGCCAGAAGCTTCGTATTATTGAAGTCAATGCCATGTAATTCTTGAATAGCATGCTCAGCCACAGCAGATTTTTCTGGATGGTTCAATCTTATATGACGAGAATGCTCTTTCAATCTTGTTTCTACAGTCCTCTTGGTTTGTCCAATATATACTTTGGCTAGACCTCATAGGTTCACTTAGCACCGCACAAGTCACTGCCTCTCCTAGGGTTAAGGGTCATGGTTGACCCCACAATGGTGTTTACGTTAGAAGAAATCACGATAGTAGTTGGAGGTTAAAATTATTTAAGTTGTGCTTTCTTCTCATCTTGAGTATTCATATGGGACAGACATTTTTTAACTTTCTTATGTTTGTTGTTTCAGCTTCCTCACAGCAGGATTGACAGAAGTTTTAAGTTCTTGCCTTTTTTTCAGTGCATATTGTTTGCAAGGAGTAAAGTACACCACATTTTATTATTTTATCTTCAGTATTACTTATTGATAGCACTTCTAACTCAACCTCTGTATTGGCAGCCATTTTAGTTTTATTTTGGTTTCTTTCATACTGTTTGAAACCAGATTCAGATACATCATGTTAACATTGCAGCACGTGACGTTTCAAATTTGATGACATTATTCAACGAAGTTTCAAAATTTCTCAGTATTGCACAGAATTAAGAAATACTTTCTAATTTGAAGTAAGTTATTACTGAAGACAAATTCATTTTCAGTCATGATATTGAATAAATCGTCCTTAATCAATATCACTTCCAAAGCACAACTAACAATTGTTGGTATATTTGCACTATATTTGATACTCTATTCTATCAGTGTTTCAAGCAAATATATAATGAACTAATTTATCAGAAGAGAAAACTCTTTTTTTAATTTTCTTCTGATTTATCGTGAATCTATTGGCAATCAGGATAATTAATCTTGCAACTCTCATTTTTTTCTAGTAACTTGACCCTTATTTTCGTAACGGATCCGATATACTCAAGGGTATTTTTTATGAGACTAATTATTTTTAATGTGCACAATTCTATACACATACGAGCAGAATTACTAATTCAAAAAGATCTTGGAATACCCAATAAATATTATGTTGTTTTCTCATCAAATAAACCAGAAAAATACTATTTGATACATAACTAGTCATTATGCTAGTCAATTATGAATAAATTTGTCTAACAAGTCGGATGTTACTGACACTTAAATGCAAATATTCAAACAAAACAATATTGATCATTTTGGGCGTAGTTTAACATAAAATTTACTTAGTTATACCTAATCTCATGCTACTGCTATTGTTATACATGTTATGGATTTTTCTTGAAGTATTAAATAACAATAATTTAATTGCAGATAATGACGTTAGCATAACATGCATATCAGTAATCTTATTCAATAACTGTTTCGTTCAGTCTTGTTCATCGTTATAAGTGAATAGTTGTGTTTCATTGCGGTGTTTGTGCCGAATATTATCATGATATTCACGGTGAGTTATCCATGGTTGACTATTCTAGATATTATGTTATTTGAGTGTTGCTATTGTTGTTATTGAGTATGATGTTGAGTATTAAAGCTCGCCGCACACGATGCAATTTTTCAAGCAATTTTGTTCACTTGGCGCCACACTGGGTGCCATGCTTGCTCCGATGCAAGAAATTTGGTGCGATGCGGGGTACTAGACTTACCACGAGACTTGTTTTTCAAGAGAGGTTCGGTGCTATTTTTCGCACTTGCTGCGCCACTGACTGCTGTCCACAGCCAATCAAAGCAGACGACAAAATCACGTGATTACATCACTGAGTCATAGAATATCCTACCAGAAGCGCCACTGAGGCGCGGCATCTTTGATGTTCTGGTTTCAGGCCTGGTGACCTTGGACGTCGTGGACCTTTAAATTGGCTACCGGCTTGGGAGGGAAATTTGAAATAATAGTCAAGTAAAATTCAGCATATGTAACGTTCAAATGTTATTTTAATATGAAAATTTGTTTTTTTAAACATATTTTTATGGAAAATGGTGTACATTTCGAGTGATAAGGATATAAATAAACAAAAATTGATAAATAACAAAACATATATGAATAAAACTTCTAACATTAGATTTTTTTGACACTTTCGTAATTTAAATATGTCAAAATGAAAAATTTCAATTCCGCTTATCATTATTTGGAAAAAGTGCGATGTATCTAGCCTCATGGCTATTCATGTGGAAAATAAAAAAATTCTGAAGTTCTGAAAATGAAAAAAGGTATTCATGGATATAATTACTTGATTTTTACACTCTTAGTGTAATCAATTTTGTTAAACATGTACATAACATATGTTATTATTATATTATTATTTCCAACACCGTTCTCAGTACCTAATTAATTTTTCGATATTTTGATAAAAAATATTTTCTTAATAATAGACATAGTTATTTCATGATTTGTTTCCAGATTGCCAAATATAGATTTTTCCAAATTATATGATTTAAAGCGAATAAAACTTTTCGAGTCATCTGATACAGAGTTAAAGTAAACAACATGCGCTTGCGTCTAGGCAGGCATCTAGCACGTGTCTTCGGCGAACCTTCACGGAATCTTCCGACGGTAGCCGATAGCCGATAGGGTATTTAAATTGGCTTCACCTACCTATCTCTCTCCTCAACTGCGCTTCTTTGTCTGACTGTCGCTTCTGGTAGGATATTCTGTGACTGAGTTGTATGTCGCATCCGTTGCATCAGAATGCTGTGCCTCGTTAGTACATTATGTTTTGTGATGTTTTAAGATACAAATAAGTAAAAATTATGGCTAGTGGAAATTAGGTAATGTTTACGTACCCTAGCTCAGGGTGTATACCAAAAAATTAAATGAAAATTCCCTGACTTCCAGGTTTTCCAGGTTATTTTCAATAAAATTCCAGACAGTAAAAAACAAAAGTTTGATACAAGTTTCCATATAATCACAGATTAATGTTGCAATTCTGTGTGAACCCTATAAATCTGTGAATTAAAAACAAAATCGCAACGAACTTGATATCATGAACGAATTTACATTAATCGACAAAAGTAAATGTACTTTAATGAATTTTTTTTTCTTGAATTTATAGATCTGGAAGACTTATAGATTTGCACAGATGGCCCTAGTATCTTAAAGAATGAAAATATACTTTTATGAGTAATAATGCATAAATATCCTATGATGTATTTTTTCCAGACAAATATCAGAAATTCCCTGACGATTCCATGACATTTCCAGTTTATCTAAATTCCCTGACATTTCCAGGTTTTTTACGTTTGGTATACACCCTACTAGCTCGTCAAACAAAATGTTGAAAAATCTGCGGTCTTGATTCCTTCTCAAAAGTCACTCTCTTGACCAAAGTTTTTTCTTCTTTTTTTTCTGTCTCGTAATTCGCAAGCTATAACTGCAGCAAATGCTCCTGCTCTTCTCCGACGATTAGTTTCGGCAACATCCATACTTGTAATGATAAAAACCTACCAAGTCTACGTTCTAGTGTTAGAATGAGTGGCGCAGCTTGCATCGTGTGATGCGAGAATAAGTGTCACACTAAGTGTACCTCAAAGTGGCCCAGTGCGCAAGAAAACTTGCTGCAAATTAAGTGAACAAAATTGCATGAAAAATTGCCTCGTGTGCGGCGGGCTTAAGCGATTGAGTTGATGTGTTGCTATCCCTTTATTCTTTGTTATGGAGCGTTCCTAGAACTCACTACGGTGAGGGAACGATCAGCTAAGTTGCTCCCAACGATGCACTGGTATAATTCCAGGGCCAGCGGTGCCCTCCTGCCATATTTAGTGTTTTATCAGGAGGTGCCCAGCGATGGAGTGTTCCTAGAGCTCACTACGGTGAGGGAACGATCAGCTAACTCCCAACAATGCACTGGTGTAATTCCAGGGCCAGCGGTGCCCTCCTGCCATCTTTAGTGTTTTATCAGAAGATGCCCAGCGATGGAGTGCTCTAGAACTCACTGCGGTGAGGGAACGATCAGCTAACTCCCAACGATACACTGGTGTAATTCCAGGGCCAGCGGTGCCCTCCTGCCATCTTTAGTGTTTTATCAGGAGGTGCCCAGCGATGGAGTGTTCCTAGAACTCACTGCGGTAAGGGAACGATTAGCTAACTCCCAACGATGCACTGGTGTAATTCCAGGGCCAGCGGTGCCCTCCTGCCATCTTTAGTGTTTAATCAGGAGGTGCCCAGCGTTTTGGTTGCATATCTTTGAGTGAGCAGGCGAAGATTGAGTTTCAACTTGGCTTCAACTCTTTCCCCTATGGCCTCGCAGATCACTTCACGAAAGTTTGCAAGTGTCGCAGATTCACATCCTCTGGATGTGAAGCGAGGTTTTCCGCAGATTCGCGCTTAGCGTGGAACGGAGCTCAGTTTCACATAGACGCCTACGGGCAGCGTGGAGTGAGGTGTTTTTCCTCTTTCAAAGTTGTACTTCATACCAACTTCTGTTTTCTCAGGGTCGCTTGCGAGAATGATTATATTAGTGTTCTTTATTTCAGTCATGGATCCTTACTGAGTATGATTTACTCATATCTCTGTTATCTTCCTGAACTTCGGACATCTTGATTTGGAGACTCTATGATCTACATATTATTCAATGTAATAGTTAACAGAATTATTATTATGCAACAATATGTATGTATTTCATTCATTTTGTGAATAAAGCTTATTTGATTCAACTAAACTGAAATTCTTAACATACAGGTACTTCAATTATTTTACTGTAATATAGACTACTTGAAGACGAGGAAGTGTAAAAAAAAAGTGCCTTTTTCTGAGAGTTGCTGAAATTTTAGTGGTGAAGTGATTTTAAAACCTAAAAATCCGTTAAGGATCTACATGTATATAATAATGATAACATGTAAATTTTATATTTGGAGTTCGCCAATTTCACCGTAATCCCATAATTATGTTAGGTATATGCTGGCTGATAAAACCAAGTGAAAGATCATTATTTTACCTGAAATTAAGAGATTTTCATTGGAAGAAATATTTTATCTGGGATTCATTGGGCTCCATGATGCTACGTAACAGCTTTATAATACTGTAAAGGATTGAAGTGGGGTGTCTGTGAGAGAAATTAGCTTCTTGATTTTAATTCCAACAATGAGTAGTTGACTCTACGATCTTGATTATGATTTCACATATTTCTACTTTGAAGCGTGATAAGAAAGATGGATTAAGCTTTACCGAGAAAATCATTGCTTTAAATGTATTCCTATCAATCAGATATGGAAATTCTACGGATAGCATGAAAAATGCGGGAAAGTGTTCAAGTATGACCGGTGTTGAGGAATCTACTGTTTACCGGCTACTAATTGAACATAAAACTGGAGTAATAGCAAAACCAGAAACTGGAACAAGAGGAGTAGAAATGAACGAAGATGTGAAAGCCACCACTGGGAGAAAAGTACGTTCTTTTTATTTTGTAAGATGAATATCAGCTCTTGACAAAATTCTTCAAGCTATCTGAGATGATGATGACTTGCCTGATACAAACCGTGATAAACTTTGGAAAATTCCTGAGTAATTATTGAAATATTCGTGAAAAAAATAGTGGAAATCCGTGCTAATTGATAGAGAAGAAATTATTCAAGGATTATAAAAAAATTATTGCCAAAAAGGTGAAAAAATCTTTTATTTAGATGAAATTTGGGTAAATAAGAACTACATTGTAGAGCAAATGTGGCAAGATAGAAACGTGAGAAACAGCAGGCAAGCATTCATAGAAGGTTGGTCAAGTGGATTTAAATTTCCGTCCGGTAAGAGATGTGAGTTAATAATAACATGCATAAGAAACGTCGATGATTTTGCGGATGGTGGTGAACAACTATTTGAATCAAAGAATAGCAGCGAATATCATGAAGATATGAATGAAGATTTTATTGATAGATATCTTGTATAGATGTTGGACTTCATACCAAAAAGATCAATGGGGTCAATGAACAACGCAAGCTTCCATTCCCATGAAGTCGAAAAACTGCCTGTCCCTAACTGAAGGAAGGCTGAAATTGAAGTGTGGCTACAAAAACATGACATTTATTTTGTAAAACCATGCCGAAGGCTGAACTTTTGGGCATTGTAAGGGTTCACAAGAACAGGTTTCTTGAGTTTGACCATATTTATTCCTATCTCCATTTTGAAGGTTGCTACGTATTACTGTGAAGTGAATCCAATCGAAGTTATGTAAGCACAGATCAAGGATAAAGTGGGAATGAACATTACCACTTTCCGTTTGCTGGAAGTGAAAGTTCTTTTGCACTATTACAAATGTGATGAATTCAAATTGATCCAAATGTGTAGGATACATTATCAAACAAGAGAAGCGTATATGAGATTCAAACAATACCATAGAAATACTTGTTTAACCCTTAGTTATATCTGTAACAGGATATTCTGATAGTTCGGATGACTCTAATTCTAAAATTCTGAATTTAATGCATTGTTTAATATTTTTTTGTATTTTGTAACTAGTTTTCACATTTGCCGTCTGTAACTCTCGGAATGCAGTAGAATATTTTCACCGCAGGTAAACAAAGGGTCTACATAAGAAAACCGCCATCGTGCAGTGGAGGTCAGAATCGAGCGAATGGTCGGAGTGTACACAAGTCAAAGGTCAAAATAAATTTGGTGCAACATGAGCAGCTTATAAATGAGTAGCTGAATAGGTTAATGAAAAAGATAACAATAAAGAGCATTTATAGATTTGTATATGTATATGTAAAACATGTTATTTTTAGAGACAGGGAAAATTCAGTTCATTATAATATTGAAGGGAAAAACATATTTGTTATTCATTTATTCATGAGAAATCACTCAACAGTAGCGGAGAATTCGCTTACTAAAATTTGAGGAAGATAATATAAGTGTACATTGAAACACAAGTAATATGAAATTAATTTGTTCTTCCAAAGAGATATCTTGAGGATACATGTCTTATTCATGTCACACAAGAACGTTACACTATGCATCATTAAAATTTGTTATTGAAGGTATCCGAATTGTCTTAGACCTGACGAATTTAAAGAACCTATCGTGCCGACTTTCATGTTGCCAGAAGTTCTTGGCACCGTCGATCAAATTGGCGCTCGCGCGGCCAATTTTCAGTCTAGTTTAATGTTGCAATTTTGTGCAAATCCATAAGTCTTACAGATCGACTTTTGTTGATTAATGTCAATTCGTTCATAAAGATTACAAGTTTCTTGTTATATTTGATAATTTCACGATGTTGTACGTTGTTTGTTGAAACGCCGCAAAAGAAAAAAAAGAAAAATTATCTACAGAATGTTCAATTACAGGTTATAATCTTAACTTCAAGGTACAAAAAAATCATATCAATTTTTTTCAGGAAAACTATCAATACAATATACAAGGAGTCCACGGTTCTTAAGATAAGAGGCTGAGAATTGTACAAGTCTTCAAGAGAAATTGGAGTGTGACTCAAGCTTACTCATTAAAACTTTATAACTGATTTTGTCAAAAGCCTTAGCAAAATTAGTTGTAGATAAATGTCTTGAATGTTATCGTGGAGGGAGTTAAGTGTGAGGTCAGTAAAATTCCTCAAGTTAGAAGTAGTAAATCACCCAAAAATGAACCTAAGTTGGTAAATATACAAATTATTGCATATACTAGAGTAGATGAGGGTCTAAAAGATTTTTTCCAGAAACTTCAGCCAAATTAGATACAATGGCGATAGGACGATAATTAACTGTATCTGATCTGTGTCACCTGATTTGAGAATTGGGCATGTATGTGTCAATTTCAGTTTATTTGGACAATTCTTGTAGGAAATAAATAAATAAAATAAAATTGATATTAATATTCTCCTCCGTAGACTAGAACAAAAATATCACTTCTCTCGAATATCTTGAATATCTCCTTTCATCTTTATGATCGAAGATTGGGTGTTCATTAGAATAATTTGACATCCAATCTTTACCATTCTCTATTTGCATCATCTCAGTGATCTAATATTGGGCCAAAATACTCATTATTGACATTCTTCATCTTCTGAAGTACTATTTTTTTGCTGACTATATGAAAGTATTCAGAATTATCAATAGACAATAATGCTCACGATTCTAATTCCAAAATAATATAAATGATATTCGGGGTTGGTCGAATTCCTCTAGTCTATTTTTTAGTTGCAGTAGATGTATAATAATGAGATGTCTTGTAAGAAAATGGGTTCACACCTATGTGAATACAATTAACAGTACCGTTCCTGACAGAATTTGTCAATACGATGATTTCGGAGTATTATTTGATGAGAAACCCTATTTATTGTAAATAAGGAAATCCTAGAATTCTTGCAAAAGAGCTCTGAAATATTGTTTCTTTGAGCAAACAGACCATCAGCCCAGTTTCGATCAGACCTATGACAATCTTTAATGCTATTCCTCTAAATACGAGAAGAAAGCCCCAGCCTTGTATTTTTTTTTCAAGTTGATGTTTGGAGAAGTTGAAGTTAGTCTACTGTTATATGTGCATTCCAAATTGATTAGTCATTAGCACTACTATGTAGCTGAGTTCAGGTAATTGGATTAAAATATTATTGTAGCTCTGTGGTGAGAAGTACATATAATAATTCATACTTGTCATTGATTAGTTAAAAATTCTATTCGGCAGATCACGGGTGCATTGATACCTGAAGCGTCTTTCATCAGATAATAGCTATTTATGTAATTAGTATATAATATGGAACTTTATTGGATGAGCCGCTGGTTATGGAAGCGAGCGAGCAGTGCAAGCGAGTCTTATAAGGAAGGCGAGTCTATAAAGTTTGTTTTTGCACGAATTACATACAAAGCTTTATGTTTGACTGCTCTAAAGACGCAGGATATCTTCTAAAAATATTTCTCAATTTCCCTATACGAAAATTTGGTGAGTATAACTTGGTGTGCTTTGCTAGTGTTGCTATTGTCACAATTTATTATTATCCACTGTTTGTTTGCAGATGTCAAAAATATCAAATACAATTTAAAAGAAGAAATAGATACTTCAGAAAGTGTAGAAGAGATTAAATACGGGAGAAAAGCATAAATGGATACTTCAGAAAGTGTAGAAAAGAATAAATACGATAGAAAAGAATAAATGGATACTTCAGAAAGCGTAGAAGAGTTGGCAGCAAGTGCCAAAGAACAACAAATATTGAGGGAAATATGTTTTTGTAACAATAAGAATTTATCTTTGGGTCTGAATATTCGCGACAATACCAATTGTGCTATAAGAATTCATTACCATAATAAATTATATGTTGATTCAATTGTTTGGATTTATTTTATGTTAATAAAAAAATCTATTTGTGTGACTTTTTTTGACAATGACAGTTCCGTCCAATTATATAAAGTTAAAGTCCTAGTCCAACTAAGTGGCATATTATGGGCACTAAATGCTACCATAAACTACATGATTATGATGCAGTCGAACATAATAGTTTTTTATGAAACTAGTATATAATATTTAGTATATAAGATAGAACTTTATTGGGCGAGCCGCTGGTTATGGACGAGCGAGCAGTGCGAGCGAGTCTAATAAAGAAGGCGAGTCTATAAAGTTTGTTTATATACGAATTACTTACAAAGCTTTATGTTCGACTGCTCTAAAGATGCAGGATATCTTCTAAAAATATTTCTTAATTTCCCTATAGGCTACGTGCATGCCGTCTACTAGCGCCTCTAGTGGGCAATGGAGAACGATTGGACTCCATTTTATCATTGTTTCATACCTATAATTTTTTAAATGTACTAATATTATTCAATTCAGCTGTGTGCGTATAATATAACTTGCATAGCATGGAAGGTACGTTGAAATGATTTATTTTGAGCATTTTTTTCTTCAATTATAACGCACCTATCATAGAGAAAACATCTTAATTCGTCCAAATTGACAGGTTAACCTGAAATTATGACGTCGTTGATCTTGCAGATCGGGTTTGTATTTATCAAACACTGCATCCCTTCTACCGAGGAAGCATTGAAGAAAAGCGTGGAATTAGTTTTGCCATATTAAACATGTTAAAGAATATGTTGCTGACAATATTAACAACAAAATTATTGCGAAGTGCATCTTCTATCACTAAAACATCTTACAAATTAGAGATAGGGGTAAATTCATGAATCCCAAATCGATGATGAATAATTCTAATTTCACAATTGAATTCCAAACATATTTGTTATATAGATCAATAATGAAAGACAGAAAATACTCTATTTACCGCTTTGATTCACTCCACTAGTTTTTCTTATGTTATAACTGGGTACATGAAATCTATGAAACTATATATTTTACTTCAATCGTCCTTAACACAACAGCCTGAAACAAAACAAACGTTTTCCCACGTTTTATATGCAATTATTTTCACTTCTAGATTACAATGCTCAATGACAGGTCAATAACGTATTCTGAGAAATGGAGTTCGATGTTTACAATTGTGCTCACCACGAGCGCTCGCATCGATATTTGTTCTAACTCCGCCCCCTTGCACATAGCCTATACAAAAATTCGGTAAGTATAACTTGGGGTGCTCTGCTAGTGTGGCTATTGTTACAATTGTTTTTTATTGTCTGTTTGCAGATTTCAAAAATATCAAATACAATTTAAAAGAAGAAATAGATACTTCAGAAAGTGTAGAAGAGATTAAATATGATAGAAAAGAATAAATGGATACTTCAGAAAGTGTAGAAGAGAATAAATACGATAGAAAAGAATAGATAGATACTTCAGAAAGCGTGGAAGAGTTGGTAGCAAGTGTCAAAGAATTACAAATATTGAGAGAAAAATGTTTTTGTAACAATAAGAATTTATCTTTGGGTCTGAATATTCGTAACAATACCAATTCTGTTACAAGTATTCATTACCATAATAAATAATATATTGATTTTACTCAATTTTGACGTTTTAAAGCTACATTATTGAATCCATAGCAACAGTCATAAGTAAATCTTCATTCACTAGTGATTTGAAATTAATTATTAGTGATTTAAAAAAAATTAAATCACTGTTGGAGTTCCATTTCATGAAAAGATTTCGATTTCTGAAGAATCATTTTCCCAACTGCTGCGACTGCTTCATTCAAAATGGTATCGGAGACGAGAACATTGTTTTAATCACTTTCTCCCATCATTCCAGACGATACTTTTCACAATTATAACGCTTCAATTCAAAGTTCACAAAACTGACAGTTTACTGACAGTCACACTCCCGAATGTTTGAAAAACAAACACTCGTCGCGATATCAACGAAGCTCCCTTGCAACTGCAATTTAATTTTTTTGAATTTTGTTTCTCAGTTTCATGTTCCAGAAATTTACGCAAAATTAAATAAAATTATGTTTACAAACACGTGAATTAAACCTCTTAATTTGCTCGAAGAAGCAAACCACTCGCGCTGAACGCGCTCGTGATTTTGAACTTTCTTCTCGCAAATAAACAGTGGTTTGATTCACTTGTTGTATAAATAACTATAATTGCTTGGATTTATTTTATGTTAATGAAAAAATCTATTTGTGTGACTTTTTTTGACAATGACAGTTCCGTCCAATTATATAAAGTAAAAGTCCTAGTCCAATTAAGTGACACATTATGGGCACTAAATGCAACCATAAACTACATGATAATGATGCAGTCGAATATAAATATTATTATAATAAATTTGAATTTCTGATGGTCTCTATTTTATTCAATTTAGAAACTATCAAAATATATTGAAATAGCGTATAACCTCTAACTTCAAATAAATATCATAATCTCCAGTTTTGGTAACGACTACTAGACAGCGAATTACTCAGGAAAATTCAGTTATTGTTACTGAGGTGATAAAGCTATACTTATGATAATCCAAACATATATCCAGTTACAAAAATGCATCGCTTCTTGCTAAGAATTTTGTTTTGTAACTCCGATGAATTAATTGCTATTTTGTTCATAATGTCTAGCTTATATTTATTAGAGTTGAGAATTTGCTAACAATCCCAGCATAAAATCATACCCGGAAGAAATGTCAAAGATATCATGTCCCTGCCAAAATGGACTCATATAGATATGGCTTCGACTATGAGTTAAATAATTGAGTCTTTAGAATTAATACAGTATTTGTTGAAAAATAATGTATAAATCCATAATAAATGTACAAATGCAAATAAGAGAATATAAATTTATTACCTTTGGATATTTACCTATATAAAATTGGAAGAGATGAATGAATAGATGAATATATCGCACAATCATGTAAATGGAAGCAGAAATGCGAGAGCAGAGACTGTTGTTTATTCATGGAACATAAAGAAAGATGTTTATCTTAATAAATTGAATCAGAACCGATATGGAGGCAGGAATCTCTGCTATGCGAAATTTGGTGAAAGTTCATAGAATTATCTGCTACTGTACTTCACCATTTTGTGTTCGTTCATATTGTACAAAGCATAGAAGTGAGAGAATTCAGATCAAGCAAATCCAAAATATAATAATTTGTTGGCTATTGATTGAGAAATGTGTTCGCTTGGAGTATAATGTATGCATGATATATATATATATATATATATATATATATATATATATATATATATATATATATATATATATATATATATATATATATATATATATATATATATATATATATATATATTGCATTAGAAAATAGGTACATTAGGTTTAGATGTTTTTCAACGCCTATTTTGCGTTCATAATAATGTGATGAAAGTGAAAAAAATTCAGATTAGGAAAGTGCTCCTCTCCGACCTGTAAACTGTCATAATCTAATATTAAAGTTGACTAACGGATTTTTTTGTCACGATCAGGAGCCCATTTCTTAATAAAAGCTGTCACAGAAATCATATTTTGACTCTTAGAAAAATGAAATGTGAATTAATTGTCCTAGAAGCTTACTCCATAGTATAATATTCAGAGGAGAATTCAGTATTTCATTGAAAAAATTTTGATTCAGCCTTTTTAATATACTTCACTTAATTTCAATGACAATATACATTTTAGACTATTGCACTGGTACCATTGATATCATATACTTCGCGTTACTATCAAGAATAATTGCTCACTTGATTGGTATTCACATCGATATAATTTCTTGTTATTGATATTGTCACTAATATGCTATATCTCTAGCTATCAGTTCACACAAACGTCTATTTGCATCCGTTACTCATTTGATAATGTATTGTAATCACGATCTAAGTTAGCAAATATCCAATTGTCGAACATTTGAATGCTACTTCATTTTTGCAGGATGTTCGGTTGTCAGACATTCGAATGCTAGCTCATTGTTGCAAGATGTTCAATAGTCAGTTATTTAAATGCTAGCTCACTGTATGAAAAAGTATATAAAGCTCCGTGAATTAGTGAGAAGAAGAATAATCATTGGATAAAAGTAACGGTCAGCGATTTTGTTGTTGCTGTTCAAATTGAATAACTGAAATGAAAGTTTCACTTACTCTATCTATCATACCGTTAACCTTAGGATGCCTAGAGATATTATAATCTTCTATTGCTCTCCAATACGCTTGTAAACATTTCGGTTGAAGCTATGTACCTAGCTTCTCCATTATTTACTGTGTTTGTGGTATTCCATGATTCATAATAAAATCATTGAAACATCGGATCACGTCACTCTTTTTTGTACTTTTAGGAGCTGGTTGTACAATCTAAGCTTATCTACAATTTAGTTGAGCCCAGTTTATTTCCTATGGTTACAATTATTCCAGCAATTGTGACCATAGTAAATAAGCTCGTTTCAACTAAACTGTAGATATGCTTACATTGTACAACTGGACCTAAGTGGATATAAGTCCACAAATCTTATAAATGAGTGGATTATCGCAGATATGTATCCGTTTGCTCTAGGTTTTTAGCAAGAGTTCCTAAACTTATAGGCCTGGATTAAAAACTGCATAATATTTATCGACCAAGATAATTATTGATAAATTTCACTTTGTTACAGACTTTCAACGTAATCTCCCTTTCACAATTGTATTTTTTCCATTCAAAACGAGCATCATATGCAAATTTTCCTGATTTATTTCAAATGTTTCTGACATTTATCATCATATTAACAATTTGAAATACATTTGAACGATCTAGGTCGCTCCTTCATGTTTTACCAGATCCATGCAACGTCGTACAAGATCTTTGCGTCGTTTAACTATAATTAGAGATTGCCGTATCGTTAATTATGACTAATGAAATGTAGTACCCATTCCTTCAAGATACACGTACAAATTTTAGCGCTGCAATTAATTCAAATTAATTAATGTTCGGTAAAGCGAAAGCAGAAGTTGAGAGCTTCAGAGAAACTTTGTGGGCTATATAACGTCGCCCAGCACACAAATATTTTAAGAGGACTTCAATTATTTCAGTCAATAGAAGGGTTAGCCACTTGTTTTGTCTCTCAAGATATACTTGAAATTGAATGTTTGTTCACGAGGAATGTCTTTCTTGCAATGATCAAACTCTACTGTTATACTATCGCTGTGAATTGGAGGTTTTTCTTTCAGTAGGTATTCCATTGTCTCAGTGTTACAAATACATCGTTCTCAATGTGTAGAGTACCTATATCACACTCGGCCATCCTTACTAATATTATAAATGCGAAAGTCACTCTGGATGTCTGTTACGCTTTCACGTCTAAACCACTCAACCGTTTTTGATGAAATTTGGTACAGAGATAAACTAGAGTTTTAGAAAGGACATAGGCTACCTTTCATTGCGAGAGGGTTAAAATAGGGGATGATAGTATGTATGGAGCATCGTCATTTTCGAAGATAAAACCATGAAATTTTGTATTCGGGCATCAGGCACTTGATAATAAGTGAACAAATATTTCTTTCAGCGTTTTTGTGATTTCGACCTACATGGGGATGAAATAGAAGATGAAAGTTTGTTTTGAAATTCAAGCGCCTGCGCAGCGCGGCCCGGTGGGAGAAATGTCACGTAATGTGGATACCCGACAGCCAGTCACATTAGGGCTGACGAGAGCGAATATTAAAAATGAATGAGTTGTTTCGTAATCCATAGTTCTTTTAACTTTTTGCTTCAATTAAATTTATAAGTTGAATAAATTGTGAATAGTTATAGCGGTTACTAATATTATAAATGCGAAAGTCACTCTGTCTGTCTCTCTGTTACGCTTTCATGCCTAAGCCTCTAAACCGTTTTTGATGAAATTTGGCACAGAGATAAACTAGAGCTTGAGAAAGGACATAGTCTACCTTTTATTGCGAGATGGTTAAAATGGGAGATGATAGTATGTATGGAAGTTCGTCAAATTCGAAGATAAAACCATGAAATTTTGTATTCAGGCATCAGGCACTTCATAATAAGTGAACAAACATTTCTTTTAGCGTTTTTGTGATTTCGACCTACGTGGAGATGAAATAGGAGATAAAAGTTCGTGTTGAAATCCAAGCGCCTGCGCAGCAAACAGTATGTATGTTTATCATTTGCATAATGAGTATCCTAAAAAATTGAAAATGCTGCCAAAATAACTATTCCACGCGGACGAAGTCGCGGGAAAAAGCTAGTAGAAAATATATATTGTATTTTTGTTGTTATGTCAGCTGATCAGTCACCTCTATGTTCTATTCTAAGTAACCCAATGGTCAATGAACTTTTTGGGAAATTTACAAATTTTTGAAGTAACGAAGTTATTTAATAAGAAATTCATAAATGATGTCTCAGGATTGGAGAATTTGTTCACTCTCCTCATATGAAAAGGCATCGCCCTCTAATCTGCAGTAATGTAGGAAGTTTGATAATGCAGTTTAATTTATACTCTTCCTTTCCTTAGCTATGCCCACTTCAAATCTAGCTTTATCTCTTGTACCTACCGCATGATATACAAAAGATCATTTTTTCCAATAGTGTCCGTTCCTCTATTATGTAACTCCGTGTTTGGAGCCTTATGCTCTTTCAGGGATTAGGCATAAATATTTAGGCCAGGCTACAGCAAAGAGCTTCAATATCATCCTTCAAAATGTGATCATTTTTTCAAAACTATTCTATATTAATCTCTGTAACATAATAGTTCACGTATTTCTTTTGCTCAAATATGCAGATCCAGAAAAAATCATTGAATGATGTGTGACGTTAATTATATTGATTCTCATCCGCGAAATGAATTGAATTGGATATATTTGTCAGAGTAATAATTATTTGAGTGTTATCTTGAGACATTAGATACTATTTATAATATTTAGTTGAGCCTCTATTTGGTAATTCATTCTAGTGTACACAGGTAAGGTTTACTTTGTCTGTAATTTTCTTATTAATCCATGAATAATCGTATGCTATGAAATAAAGGCTGAAAGCTGTATATAGTATTTACTTTCTGATTGAAAACTTGACAATAATCACCTCATACCATCAGTGCTACTTAATTAATTATCATTGTGCGTATGTTGAATTGTTGAATTCTTAATTATGACTGATGAGAGTTACGAGATTGATGGTCTCTCCGACATCAGAGTTGGAATCGGATTCAAGCGTGCTCGAGGTTTCGCAAAATCAATAATTACTGCTTCTCTTGGAACCGCAAAATAGAATATGTTGCAATTGAGCAAAGCAAAGAGAAAGCCTTAATTTGTATTTAGTAATATTTCTTAGCCTGAACGGCGGCGGTTTATATTTCTTTCCTGGTATCGGAGACGCTACGGTTGTGTAGAGCAAATCGTCATGTGTACGTTTGACACACCTTCGTGTAATATACTATGGTCTGATCGGTAGTTTTTAATCTGTTTCGATTTCAACGCCCAGTATTCTCTCATAAAAGAAACAATAGCGGCAAAATTTTGAGGTGAAATAGATATTGATGGAATCGTTCCAAAAAGTATTGCTGATTCTCATGTTTTGTGACGGATAATGCCTCCATAAAATAAAGTTTGAAGCATAATACTGTTAATATTGATGCACAAACTCTTAGCACGAGAAAAATAAATTCATTCTTTTGCAGAGTAACTAAGGCCACGATGAGAAAACGCAAACGAGATGGCAGTTTGAAACTCTATAGGCTTTGTAATCCGAACCTGTGATAAGATGTTACGGGCTGACTCTTTTTTTCTGGGATTAAGCAAGAGAGTAAATAAAATAGATCCTTTGAACACCATATATGATTGAGTTATTACTGATTTATTTTGATGTAAACATGTCATTCGATATTCTCATCTGAGTAAATAACAATTAGCAAGAGAGACTCCGAATCAGGAAAAGAGTGTGACCTATGACGTACTAAAAAAAGATGTTAAAGTGGATCGGCGGAGCGGGATGGAGGGAAATGATAGATAGAAAAAAAAAAGATCTATTCCGTCACATGCCCATTCCATATAAACAGTCGGGAAAAATCCCTGAAGCTATCAAAAACATTAATGAAAATACAATGTAGACTAAAATGCTGTATACGATGTTAAATTCGCTCAGACAATGTATTTAAATTTATATTCATATATTCATATTGAACTGCATACTTGACTGGACGATGTTCCAATTACGGTCTTCAAAGAAGTTCATTCAGATCAACATTATGTGACAATGATTTGATAAAAAACCCACAATATCTCGCAAATTTTCTTTGGATAGATTCATTTGCGCTAATCGAGTTATTGTACAATGGATTCCACACTAGAAAACAATATTCAAGTTGAGCACATACAAAGCAGTTAGAAATTTGTGGGTACTAGGATTGTTGAAATTATGTAGGCTACGGATGAGAAAACCCAAGTTTCTATAAGATTATTTCACTCAAGTCAATTATACTAACAAAGTTTGCATAGTTACAGTGACAATTATAGTAACATACGCTAGCCAACAGGAATTTACCTCTGTAAATTAATAGGACCTTTTCATCGCGATAAAATGCCTTTGTCATACACAGTTTTAATATAAACAATCAGTTTTCGAAGATGTCAAGAATTAAACGTTTTGGAAATGCATTTTTGCAATAATTTGTAATGAAATTGAGAACAACCAACATCATTTAATAGGTACCTATAATTGCAATTACATTCGAGAAATACTCGTATATAATATCACAAGGAACTGTAATTTTATCAATAAATTTTTCTTGAAAACATTGATTACCTAGCAACATCGTGAGAGCCATCTGTCCGATTGAATCACGAGAGCGTAGCTCGAGGGATTTTATCTGAGCAGATGACTCGAAGGATGTTGCTTAAAGGTAATCAATGTTTGAAAGAAAAATTTATGATAAAATTGAAGTCGCGAGTGGTATTTGTGGGGAATATTTCTCGAATGTAATTGCTACTACAAGTATCTATTGAATAATGTTAGTTGCGACTACTAATCTTTTTTATTGAAAAATGCACTAAACTGTCTCTATATACTCTTGTATTTAGATTTTGACATTTCCGAGAACTGATTGTTTGTTTATATTAGAACTGTGTATTGTTTCTCCATGAAAAAGGCAATTTATTGCGAAAAATCGCTTGCCAACGGGAATTTACCGAGGTAACGGGAATTTACAGAGTTAAATTCTCGTTGGCAATGAATTTATTATTAAAATTGTCATTGTAACTATGCAAAATCTGTCAGTATAATTGACATGAGTGAAATAATCTCTACAATATCACTCACGACTTTAATTCTATCATACATTCTCTTCCAAACATTGCTAACCTTCAAGCAGCACCCTTCAAGCCATCTGCTCCGATCAAATCCCTTGAGCTACGCTCTTGTGATTTAATCGGACAGATGACTCACACAATGTTGCTAGGTAAAAAATGTTTTAAGAAAAATTTGATGATAAAATTGCAGTCTCTTACGATATAATATATGATAGTTTCACGATTTCAGCCATGTGATATGTAAATTGGAATTTAGGATCAAACAATACCCCCAAATCCCTATTTTGAGAAACTCGAGATAGTGTTATGGTCTTCATTTGATAATCAAATATAACAGGTGAGTGTTGCACAAAATATGACATGATTTTGCATTTATTAAAGTTGAAATATAATTTTGAAGTATACGACCAAACCAGAATAGCATTGATATTCAGCTACAGCTGAAGGCAATCACTAATTGTGTATATGATTTAGAAAATGTTGATGTTATCAGTATAAAGGAGGCGTTAAGAATTTATAATAACATTTGTAATGTCGTTTATGAATAGATTAAACAAAAGTGAGCCGAGATTAGATCCTTGCGAAGTACCAGAGATGATAACGAAAGAAAACGAAGAATGATTGCTGTAATGCGCAAGCAGATTACGATAAGTTGAATTAGAGCATAAAAATAGAGATATGCTATGAGAAAAGTGGAAGTCGGAAACAAGTTTTTCAACTTGAATTTGATGATCAACCTTATCAAAAACCTTAGCAAAATCTGTGTGAACAACATCAATAATAGTTCGTATGGAGTTTATCAAGGAATCCGTCAAATTGAATTATTATTTTGACCAGTTTTGCTGATGTTCAAAAATTTTCTAGTGTACGTTAGTTTTTATTATCATCATGGACTCTTCCATTTCCAAATTTTTCAAAACAATCAAAAGTTGCACCATATCAAAATATCCAAATCGCACAGCGTTTTAACCTAGTTTCTTTTATAGTCTTGTCATTTTGTATTTCTCACTGAGGCCTTTGATTTCTCGGGATCTAGTTTTGTATTTTAATTTTTATATATTTCGATTATTGACATATTTGCTTTCGTCCTGTTTCACTGTCAGATCATCCAAATTTTTTGTCGTTATCACTTCTGATTCAGATTGCTTCAGTTTCGTAGAGTCTTTCATATATTCGTTGGATAACAAATCTATCCTTCTTGGAAATTCTAACTCACCTCAACTAATTCATTTTATTGAATCAGGATACTGAAATAACTTGATTATTAGATCTAGTTACTTTTCCAATTTTTCGGGTGCACGACAACAAAATTTAATACTCATTAAGTTTGGTCAACTGTTGGATGTAGTAGTATCATCGAATCCCTGCTTCATATCACATTATTTGAATCCTCTTGTTCCTGAGGATCATTACCATCCTTTTTTCTCTATTTCTCACCTTCTATCCTCCTCAGTACCATTTCCTATCTACACCAGCAACAGTAATAATTCATAATATGAGTTCAACAAAGGCATGTTTGATCTTTTCTATGAAAAGCTATTAGAAGTAGACTGGGATTGCCTACTTCAAATAATTGATGTCGAAATCGCATTTAAGAAATTCTATTCATTCATATATAGTATTATGGACAGAGCTATAACTCCCAAAAAACATGAAAAATGTTATCACAAGAGGCTCTTTGCGCAAACGTTGAGAAGCGACACTAGCGCTCGGGGTGTTTAATTTTGAAAGTAGCTGCAGGAAAAAATTTAAATTGTCATTAGGTAGAATAAGTAAATAGAAGCTAAAAAGTTTGTATTGAAGCTTGAAATAAGTTCAAAAACACAAGTGCATGATGGCTAATGGAGTTATGATAGGAACAGGATTTCAATTTATATAACCTGGTTGTATCTGGAGTACAATATTAGAAAAAGGAAAATTAGTCCAAGAGAGTAAGCTTGTGTTTAATGTTGAAGAAAGACTGTTTTTGGATAAGAGTTTGATTTCCGCGCATGTTGTGGAGCAAAAGTGGAATAGTTCTGGTTCGTATGAAGTTTTTATCGAAGTAAGATATGTTATTTTTAAATAATTAATAATAGGCTGCTAAATGTCTGTCAAACGAATCAAAACATGTCATGTGAAAGTATATTTTTTCACATTGCCTTAGGTTGATGAAACGCGAGATGTTTTGCATGCATTTTAACTTATCCTATACATAAAAATAATATCTACAAAGTTGCTATAGCTTACAATGTTTTAACCTAACTTTTTACAAAAATTTTCTAGTTTCATCAAATAATTCCTACATTTAATACATACCTATTCTATAATTATTATTGACTACTTCTCACTTTCTTCACCCGTTTAATAGCCTAAATCCATTTTTTCCAATTCCTATTTCATGTTCTCTGGATGAAAACTTGTAGAAATATTTATGTTTTTTTTTGTGTTTCCGTAACTGTTGTATAGTTAGGAACGCAACAATTTGTATAAGCAACATGTGGTATTCCAATTTCCATGTTAAAATCACTTATAAATTGCTTCATAATTTAAATTTTGTACATATACTCTAAAATCATGTGCGATGATAACGTTTTGTTTATCTGCTAGTACTGTCAAATTTAACCACTACTGGCGCTGCAGTCTATTCGCAAAGAGCCTAGTATACGCTTTGTTTTTACGTTTGTACAAAATACACAAACAGGAACACCTTCATGATGAGTTCAAACTTCTGCGAACTATAGTGCTACAAGATATTAAGAAGTCATCTAGCTCATATATAATAAAAATAGAAAGTACTTTGTCTTACAGACCCGTCAAAGATATGGAAATTCATTGATATTAAAAAGCCAAGTTCTCGAATTCCAGGTGAGACGACATTTCAGAAAGAAATTTATTCCACAACTTCAGATAATTATTTTTCAAGTGTATGTACATCTTCTGATGAGCATGTGCCTCTATTTCCTGATGAAAATCATTCTGTTGCTCTCATCTCTATATCTGCGATATATGAGCAGGAAATTTCACTGGCTATTAATAAATTGGTATCTTCCACCAGTCCCGGTCCGAACAACATAGCTGCCTATATCATTAAAGGTTGTAATGATCTATTTGTCGAACCGTTTCACATCCTCTTGAATTTATTGCTTCTCCGTCTGCCTTGAAAACTTCGCACGTCACACCATTTCACAAGTCGAATAGTAAAATTATTACAGACCAGTTGCTATATTATCAAATATTTTCAGAATCTTCGAATCATCTAATTTAATGATCTTCACGGAATTTGCCTTGAGAGCTTTACGCGATAATAAACAAGTTGATGTTATTTATAATTTATATTGATTTTTCCAAAGTCTTTAATGAAATTGATCACTTTGTCCTTCTCTATTGACTAAAACTGAATTTTAATTTCTCCATTAAGCTTCTGTCACGCTGTTTGAATAATCGTACTCAGAATGTCCACTACAATGGTTCTTTTTTCTAATTCATACCATCCTACATCCGTTATATTACAAGGTTCTAACTAAGGACCATTGATATTCATATTATTTATGAATGATATGGTTGACGTGATAAAAATTTTGAAATCTTGTTATACGCAGACGCTGATGATCTTAAAATATACAAAATCAATAATTCTCAAGAATACTGCAATGAATTACAAATCTTCTGATTTGGTGTACGACTTCTAGCTTACAATTTGGTATAGAAAAATGTTAAATGATGAGTTATAGTATAAGGAGGGAAAAGCTTATATTCAACTACTATATGGGAGACAATGCTCTGGAAAGAGTTAGTTGCTTCAAGGATCTAGGAGCTCTGTTTAATGAGGAATTAACTTTCAATAATCACATAAAAATTTCGAAATCATTATATAAAAGTCTTGGATTTATAATTCGGAGCACAAAACCATTTTCTAATATATTGGCTATAAAAAATTATAATCCGCCTTTGTTCGCTCAAAACTAGAGTTTTGTGTACTAATATGGAGACTTTATATTATAGTCAATTCAGAAAAAAATTCAAAAATAGATAATATCATTGATGAGCCCTGTATTTTATCATGTATACTAATTTCTGTACTACGTACAACTACTTTTGCCCGGATCTGAACATTTGGACGCGGCCGTTAAGGCGCGGTCATTAGGGCGCGAAGACAAGTGGGCGCGAGTCCATTGGTGCGCAGGTCCATTTGGGCGCAGACATAAAGCGCGAGGACACTACTGTAAATATCTTCAAAAAAAATAATTGTCTCTCCTCAAGGGCAACTTAAAAGTGGAATCAATTGTTAGGTACATACATATATAATAAACAAGTAAATTTTTGTTTTGAGTGATGAACAGAGACAGGTACGGAATATAAAGATACACTTGCTTGTACAAAAACCAAAATTATAAGCTGAAATGATCACTACCTGGAAATCAGTGAATAAATTACAATCAGAATACATTTCAAAGTATAAACAGCAAAAAATAAACGTTCTTATACTTTTTATTGATATGAAGATTTCTTCGGAATGCAGAACCTATTCTGAGGCATATAGATCCTATATGTGAAGTGTGGAAGATGTAGAATTCTGAATACCTTCAAAAAAGTCAATTCTTTTCACTTCTATCGATTTTCGAGTTTGGAGAAAAATAAAGGGCTATACATTCGCTTTCTCCCAATTTTCTTTATAAGAAGAAACTGAATTAAATAAGTGATTAGAGAAGTTGGTTTTAATATGAAATTAATAGTTGTACCTTGTATTTTGAGAACCACGGATCTAAAAAGATTCTTTTATTGTTGAATCAACTGGTTTTGTAATGAGAAAATTATAATAATATGATATAAATGATTGTGTAGAAATTGTTTGTCAATAATGATAATAATAATGAGTATGCTAATTTCTTTGAGTATTTGAGTTCTTCAACGGTAATATACCGATAAAGAGGTGTATTATCGATATACCGAAGAATTTCACGAATACACTTTTTGTCTTTTGGGTAACGAGACAAATTTGGGGATTCCTAATCTGATAATACCCGAGACCTTTAGCTCGAGGGATATTATCGTTGATTATATCACACACCTTAGCAACAACCAATGAAATTAAGGGATTTTCCATGGTAACGAGGTATATCGCGATAATATTTTCTCCTAACTCGATATACCACAGTAGCTTTTTAAAAAATAATAAAAAATATAACAATTAATAAATTTCATGGTTTGTGAAATAATCCTTGCAAATACACCTCAAGATTCGGTGTATTATCGCATATACCTTGAATTTAACTCAAATACTTTTTGTCTTGAGTAATTTTTTACTCGGCAAATTTGGAGATTTATAATCAACGATAATATCCCTCGAGCTAAAGCTCTCGGGTATTATCAGATTATGAATCCCCAAATTTGTCTCGTAAAAAATTACCCAAAAGACAAAAAGTATTTTCGTGAAATTCTTCGGTATATCGATAATACACCTCTCTATCGGTATATTACCGTTGATTATAAATCTCCAAATTTGCCGAGTAAAAAATTACTCAAGACAAAAAGTATTTGAGTTAAATTCAAGGTATATGCGATAATATACCGAATCTTGAGGTGTATTTGCAAGGACTATTTCACAAACCATAAAATTTATTAATTGTTATATTTTTTATTATTTTTCAAAAAGCTACTGTGGTATATCGAGTTAGGAGAAAATATTATCGCGATATACCTCGTTACCATGGAAAATCCCTTAATTTCATTGGTTGTTGCTAAGGTGTGTGATATAATCAACGGTAATATACCGATAGAGAGGTGTATTATCGATATACCGAAGAATTTCACGAATATACTTTTTGTCTTTTGGGGAATTTTTTACGAGACAAATTTGGGGATTCATAATCTGATAATACCCGAGAGCTTTAGCTCGAGGGATATTATCGTTGATTATAAATCTCCAAATTTGCCGAGTAAAAAATTATCCAAGACAAAATGTATTTGAGTTAGATTCAAGGTATATGCGATAATATACCGAATCTTGAGGTGTATTTGCAAGGATTATTTCACAAACCATAAAATTTATTGATTGTTATATTTTTTATTATTTTTTAAAAAGCTACTGTGGTATATCGAGTTAGGACAAAATATTATCGCGATATACCACGTTACCATGCAAAATCACTTGATTTCATTGGTTGTTGCTAAGGTGTGTGATATAATCAACGGTAATATACCGATAGAGAGGTGTATTATCGATATACCGAAGAATTTCACGAATATACTTTTTGTCTTACGAGACAAATTTGGGGATTCATAATTTGATAATACCCGAGAGCTTTAACTCGAGGGATATTATCGTTGATTATAAATCCCCAAATTTGCCGAGTAAAAAATTATCCAAGACAAAAAGTATTTGGGTTAAATTCAAGGTATATGCGATAATATACCGAATCTTGAGGTGTATTCGCAAGGATTATTTCACAAACCATAAAATTCATTGATTGTTATATTTTTTATTATTTTTTAAAAAGCTACTGTGGTATATCGAGTTAGGAGAAAATATTATCGCGATATACCACGTTACCATGCAAAATCACTTGATTTCATTGGTTGTTGCTAAGGTGTGTGATATAATCTATAATATACTTATAAATATTCAAGAAATTCTGCGCCTAAGTGTCTCTGCGCCCAAGTGTCCCGTGCCTAAGTGTCTCTGCGCCATATCGGCCGCCCACAAATATCCTAGACTGACTTTTGCCTACTCTTTAGCAATAACTAATTATAAATTGGAATCTCCTGTACGACAAATATGTGAGATCTACAATGAATCAAACCCTGTTGTCGACATGTTTTTCGATTCGTTACTAAATTGAGGCCAAATGTACGTACCTTTTTTGATTGTTATAACTACGCTTAAATATGTATTTATTCTGTTTTTTTTTTTTTTATCCACAATTCTATTTGTATTTCTGTACTATCATTATATTTGGTTATAATTTATATTCTCACACACATCATTTGTTTTAATAAAATTGTATAGTTTTACTCATTCACGTCATTTGGAATTTATATCCTGTTAGGTGGATCATATAGAAATAAGTGAAAGAATAAATTGATACTGTATATATTTTGAAGTTGAACATATATTTGTTCACAATTCAAATTATACTTTTATGGTTTTATGTTCTCTCAATCATTAAAATAGAATGAACCCTTCAACAAGATAGTCCACTACTTCTCCCAATGATCTTGGGCATAAGTAATAATTTCAATCATTAATAAAATAATGCGAATTGTGCTTTTATCATTTCATAATTACTGTTCATGATAGAAAGAGATTTTGATAGAAAATTGACTATTTCTGTCACCGGCTACTAGATTGCTTCGCACAAATTCCTCATCCTCCTTTCACTCACATCTTAATTTGGTACAGTCGCCAATAAAACAACTTTTTCGCCTTCACGTAGTGTATTCTCAGGCGAATTTTGAGGATAGATATATACGTCATTTTTCGAAGGCACATTTGAGACATATTGAGCATTTGAAAAAAATCAAGAAAATAATTTCTTACAGGAAGACCTCTTCTTTTCAAAAAGCCATATTGAAATCTGATGACTTGTGATCGTCTAAGTTATAATCAGGGGGAAAGGATAACCCAAGTCAGACAAATTATAGAAATTGGTGAAGGTTTTTTGATATAAAAAAACATAAAATTCTCAATCACACTGTTGTCTGAATTTATTTAGATACCGGCTTCGATCACTGAGTGACCAACTTCAGACTTTGTTGAAAACTTACACCTGCTTGTATGTATATTCAATTCTGTCATTTTCCTTTTTTGTATTCCCTCCAGTAGTCTGAAGATAGCCACACAGTGATCGATACTAGTGACTAGATGAATTTAGAGGACAGTGGGATTGAAAATTTCATAGTTTTTTTCATGATAAAAACCTCTTATCAATTCCTAAGTTATAGTCACTTCTATTGTTGAAATTTGAGGTTGGAGCTCTAATCGAAAATAGAATATAGTATAATATCATGGTGCGGGGTATATAATAAAGAGCACTATAATATTTGTGTTCCCGAATTATAACATTCAAAACTAAAAATTGAAGCTGATAGTGAATTTAAGTCTAGAGTTATTCAATAGAAGCCTAAATGTTCTGGTGTCCCTGTCTCTTCCTACTTTCAGCACTTCTTCTATGCCTTCATAGAGAAATAATTTTACTCTCCTTTTTGTTGAAGCTTTGTATTACTTCTACTCCAGGACGAAGATTGTGAATAACGTGTCATCGAGAAGTCGATTTTCAAAATACTGTTGAAAAACTACTCGAAGTTATTAGTTATTTACATAATTAGTTATGATGTTATGAAAAGTGACATATTGTTTGACGGAACGCAACCAAAACGAGCGTAGCGAGTTTTGCAAATTACGTGAGTCAAACAATATGGATTTTTATAACGTATTCTGTACAAAATTTTATTCAATTCCGTCAAAATGATTTCATCTATATTTTTGAATGAGAACATTTCTCACGTCACATCACAAAATTCAGATGACAGTGATTCATGACCATCTATTGTTACTACGGAAACAAGAGTGCACTGAAAATAAACAAATATCGAATTTTCACAAAAAATCAAAATAATTTTTAAAAATGTACTCAAGCAGTGATATCCTGAGTGATATAGTTCCCTTTGTTATTAAAGACTCTGCCAATGCTGCATACTGTCAATAATAAATTATTCTTTCAATTGTACGCAGGTAAGTATAATTGATTAGCTCTGAAACATGGCCAGTTATGTAAAGTCATTACGTAACTACTTTACGCAACTTGCATCACGCGATTCAAGAATACCAGAATTCATAGTATGAATGTAAGAGTTTCTAGAAGATTGTAGATAACAGATAGCTTTAATTGATATGGTTTATATACTTAGGGAGATCAAATTCATTTCTTTGAACAGTTTGAAAGATTCTTCGTCAATTCATTTTTTCATAGCAAATTGCATAAGGAGCACGAATTATTTCAGTTTAAATCCAAGAACTCAATTTTTAAAATTAGTTGGGATCCCTGACCATTCAAAACTAAGTTTTATATTGCAAGTTGGATGAGACAATTTTCATAAAAAATACTGGAGTCCTCATACAAATGCGGTTGAAATAACAATTTCAATACCTTTTGGACCAGAATAGAATTGTTTGAACAGAGAGCTTTTCTGTTTCATGGAAATTCCGGGATATGCAATTTCATGAATAAAAGTTGGATAGCCCTCATTACTGTTTTGCTAGATTGTTAACAGGAGCATTCTGAGCATGGTTCTGTAATAGTTAATGTAATGTGGTGATTTTACATATTTAACCTAAACAAGATATTATGTAACATAAGAGAACAACATTGTTTTTTCTAACAATATAACGAATATAGGTAACTAGGATTGTGCAACTGAACAAACCGTCAAGCAATGCTTTTCGATCACATAGGCCAAATTCTAAAACTATATTGACAGGCTCTTCGGCTAATCAGGACTAGTCAGAGTGAGATGTATCGATAATGCGTTTTAATCAGACATGTGAATAATTAAACTTCAGAAAATATATATAGGCTTCAGTGCTATTTTCATGTACTTCTATTATCCATTAAATTATTACATAGTACTGCAATTCAGAAGAGCTCTTATAACTATCAAATTGGCATATTTTCCTATTTCTTAATTAATTAAATTTTATTAATCTGTCCATTGCTTGGGTCGAGACTTCTTGGAATTGCTGATCCCTTTGCAACTTTCGCTTGATTTCTTAAAATTCTATTTCTATGCGTGAGACTTTGGATAACCCCTGTATGATGCTTTGGAACCAACTCTTTAATACAAATGCTCACTTTAATTGCTACTACAGATCTGGAATTTTGCACGAATCAAACTAACTTCAACTAATATTTTCAGTTTGATAAAGCATCAAATGTTCTTTTTTCTTCTTCAATTTTCACAGTTACATTGGCAACAAAAACTAACCCGTAGTCATCTAGTGATCATGAACAGATCTATACGAAGTTTGTCTAGGAAGTATCCGATTTTAAGCTATAGAGCTAGTATTGGTCAATATTGACGTTGCTTCCTCAAAGATACGTCTCACTAGAACTCACAACCTTCCTCCAGTAATCCTACTTCCACAAACATTCTTTATAATCACGCAATTGCTGACAGCTGCAGTGTCGCATGTTTCCATCTCCTGTATATCTTTCAGTCTATTCATTTTCAAAGTATTTTTTAAATGTCAAAAAAAAATTGGAACGATTCAGCAGAAGCTTTTCGTCAATGACGAAAGATTATTATTGTGTCTTCACTAATTGAAAAAATATATCGGCAGAACTAGCATCTACGATCGAAAAGTCTAGGAAGTTGCTTGTGGTTTTTGCGCAGAAATAAAAAGCATTTATGAATAAAAGATGCATAAAATGTGGAATATAGCTTGTAAACAGAAGATCTTGCATATTTTTGGATATCTACATTTTATGATCATAATATTCATATTATAATTTTAGACTTTGTACACCTTCTGATTGATTAATTGACAGTTGACACTGACGTTGACATAGAGCAAAATCGATTGCAGTCAAAACTCGGAGTAATTATTTAGATGCTATAGTTTAATAAAACGCTGTGACAATCTCAAATATTGAATTTTACTATTCTACGGCCAACAGTTTCAAATTTATGCGAAAAAATCAGGCAAGATTGTCAGATAGAGCTCACTTCCAGCTCAGTAGATTGTTATGTGAATATAATGCTATCATTTCAATAAAAAAATTGCTTTTTGATACTAAATTTAATTATTCTACAGCTGATCATGCTGTATTAGTGGATTTATACGAGAAAATCGAAAAACTGCCATGTAAACTGCACTTACGATCTAGCCAATCACGATTATGATGCGAGGTGTACAACTAGATGTTACAAAAGTGCATAATACAAAGTTTCAATATTCTACGACTGATTGTTTCGAGTTTATGCGAAAAGCTCGAAAAGCGCACTTCTGATTCAACCGATAAGTACAAAAATAAAAAGTAACCATCTATATATATGCTACAGCTATTTCGAATACTGATTTTTAACATCCGGCTAACCATTTTGGATTCATGCAAAGAATTCCTAAAAAGTTCAAAGTAAAGCGCACTTTCGGTACAAATGTTAACAACCGTGATGCAGGGTGCACAACAAGATCTTAGACCAATTTTAAATATAAAATTCCAACATTGTATGTTTGACAGGCTTTGAAATTTGCGAGTTACATACATATGTGCACACGTACCGACGTCGAGCCGAGAACGGTCCAAATTGATTCAAGGATGCTCAAAACGGACATTTCCATCAAAATCTTGGAATGTGAACTCTAGCCACGGCCTAAACATTTTATCTCCGAATGTAGGATAAAAACCACAAAATAAGAAAATAAAGCTAGCTTGTATACTGCTGCACTAGATAATCTAAATTAAAATAAAATTTAGAGTAGTCTCAACTTAAATACTTAGTTGGGATGGCCAAAATTGTTATTTCTCAGTGACCATATCAATTATAGAAATTCTGCACTAGTTCAATCTTATTCCAATTTAACGGATTATCCAAGTAATTAGTAATGATTGAATGCAATTATTACTCTGGACATCAATTAACTGGAAACCTCACCGATATGACGTTGAACTACTTCAAAGTACAGATAGACAAATGGAAATCATACGGCAATACTGTCCTGTAGTACGCCTTACTATGAGTAACTACGGTCGTGTTCTTGAGGGTAATCCCCGTCTGTATTTGAATAATCTTCAGGCAATTTTCATTTTTACTACATATTTTTTGTAATATTTGAAGAGCATATATTTGCTTAAAACCAAGAATCTATACGGTAGCACTGATTAGTGTTTGTAGTGGGATTTTAAAATCTTTTTTCCAAATGAGAATGGACAAACTATACGACTGCAGCATCTGGAAAAATCGCAGACACTGTCCGAGGAAGTCCTGTGCTTTCGATTTTTACTGTTGTATTACTTCATGGTTAATAAATCCTATTAACTGCTTCTTGAAAATATAATAAATGACTACAGCATTCAGGCCAACCATGCGTTGCACCTGCGGTAACTTTTCAAAATCAATAAAAAAAATATTAATAATTAACTGCAGCGTCAGGACCAACCACAGTTCCGCCTTCAGTAACTTTCAGAGATCAATGAGAAACAATAATTGACTGTAGCACCCAAGGGAACCGCTGGCAAGGCTTGTGCTTATTTTTTGAAATCATTGAGAAAAATAATAGTTATCGACTGCAGCATCCAGGAAAACCTCGAGCTCCAGCCGGCATCAATTGAAAGCAAAATCATAGCCTTGTGCTATACATTTTTTTTTTGCTCTGCTCCAAGATTAACCATTCTAATTGATCTGCTTGGGTTATTATAGAAAATTTCAAATCAATAATTATTGAGTCATGAGATGTCATGAATGTGCAAACAGTCTGCAATGAGAAATTCCATCAACATGACTCAAGTATCAATCTTATTTGTGATTGATAGACTGTTAGTAATTACTCCGAGTTACGCATTAAATTAACAAGTTGACTTGGATGAGCTTCATTCTTGTACTCTTGTAGACAATCTAACAATAAGCATCTCAATGATTTTGCAAACTTGGCCCAAGTTCGAGAAGATGGTGGACTATAGAATGTTGTTTAAGAAAGCTATCTATTTTTGCTGATTAGAATCAATTACTTATTATGCATTAACATCCAACGGTGATTTTTGAATGCAAATATTTTGAGGTTACAGCTGTGAGCCTCTTCTCCATAAACAGTTGTCTGTAAAAAAGTGTTTTTTTTTTTCGTCTTGGGCGCTAAGTCTGAAACGTTACTCAATTACAATGATAAATATGTTAGAGAAACTTTCTCTCATTCTTTGAAAGCTGTCACTGTCAATCTTGACAACTAAAGACTGAGATTTTCCAGATACCCTAATTTTCTCGATCGATTATTCATAAGAATATCCAACGATATGATATTCATGCTAATATGATAAAAATGTACACAATGCTGGCAAAGAAACAGAAATATGTAACTCAAATTATCAATATTTGAAGCAGAATATTGAGAAATATAAGTGAGAGAAAATAATACTTGATATGAACAGAAAATCGTTCACTTCAACTTTCCAGAGTAATTCGAAATTTCAAAATAGAAGAGTGCGAGCTGAATAAGACTAGATTATATTTTTGAAAGTTTTAATCTATTCATTGAAATATATATTTGATGATGTATGGCGTTGACACTTACATCAGTAATGCAGACACGATGAAAATAAACAAAATATATTCTAGTTAGTTGGCTATAGCCGGATAAAATTAGCATACCTGAGAAGAAAATTGATAACTTGAATATTTTTGTTTTATTTGTTAGATTATAACATGGCAAGTAACATATCCCATTTGTACGCAGCTACGTTATCAGAAAGGCATTCAAGAAAATTGTCAAAAACTGCCTAAAACGTTTCTTGGCATTTTACAAAAAAACAATGCATTTGAGAAAAGAAAGTGTGAAGGTATATACTATACGCAATAAAAAAGATCAAATGAGTTCATTTTAACTACAATCGGTCAGATAGTTTATAGATAAATCACAAAATCATCATTTTTAGTCATTCTTTCGCAAATCAATGACTTGCATTCCGCTTGATATTAAGACTTGAAATTTTAACCGAATATGGTTCATGTTGCCTCCAGCATACGCACCAAATTCCAGGAATATCGACTATGAACTTTTTGAAAAATGTTAGGGAAATCAAGGAAGGGTGTTTCCAAAAAACGGCTATAAAAAAGTTGTTAACTAACGTACACCAGTTTTACAAAAAGCATTTTCTTTGTCAAAAGTTACTCTACAAAGTGGTCGAATGGCGCTTCTTATGAGTGACTGTAAGTGACGAAAAAATCGAGAGCAAATCACCGCACTTCTGCGCGTATTGAGTATTGCAAGCATTATGATATTATGAACTTTAAAAGTTGTGTGTCGGCGGAATGTGAGGTACTTATTGATATTAGCCATCGGCAGAAAGGCAAAAAGTACTTGAAGTCTCGCAGACATACTACTATCAAAGTTCATGATGCTTACAATACTTAATACTTCTCAGAAGTGCGGTGTTTTGCAATCGATTTTTTTCATACTCACACTCGCTCAAAAGAAACGTTATTCGAGTACCTACCTTGTAAAGTAACTCTTGGCGTAAGGAGTGCTGCTCATAAAATTGGTGTACGTTGGCTAACCAATTTTTTATGGCAGTTTTTCGGAGTAGCTTGTTTGTAGTTTTCCCAACATTTTTCGGAAATTTTACAGCCGACCTTTCCGAAATTTGTTTCGTGTTGGAAGCTACAGAAACTACATTCTATCAGAATTTCAAGTCTCAATATCTGTCAGCGATTACATGTGTTAGCGATTACATGCCAATAATCGATACAATGATTATAAATAAATGATTATGCCAAGTATTACCAATTAACTTTAAGCAATTATACAACCCTAGCTGCTCACAGCTGTAATGCAAATCAAGTTGGAGCATCACGCTGTCGACTTCCACAGGAGGTAGACGGCTCTGTGAGTCTATTCACTACGAGTGCCTCGATTGTGTGTTCCACTTTATTTCTGGAATACTCAGGTAAGAGTTTATAAGAGGGTTCATTTGTGTATGCTAGCGAAATGTCTGTAGTGTATAGATCTTATGATATTGCCATTCGGGCAATGGACCATGTGGATCCCAAACGATAGGCAATGCGGACCTTATTATATTGCCATGTGGGCAATGGACCATGCAGAGCCTCAACGATAGGTCATGTGGACTTTATTATATTAACATGCGGGCAATAGACCATGCGGGTCTTTAACAATAGATCATGTGGACCTTTGAATATTACCATGCGGATCCTCGATGATAAGTCATGCGGATCTTGAAATATTTCAATGTTTTTGTATGACATATGGGAGGGGTAGTAACTGATAATTACAAATTTCCTCTTGTTGTTAACATAGAATAGTTCAAAATTCAAATGCTCTCTAACACTTCAGAAGTGGGATAAAGAGCAGCGCAATCCTGATACACCATGAGTTCTTCTAACCAAGGTTACTCTCGCAACCCGCTGCCTGTGACAGTAGATTCGCAAGTGCAAAGTATGCCTTTCCAATCTCCAACACCAAGTTCACGTTCGGAAAATTTCAGCACGATCTTAAAGGGCCTTGCGAGTACCCTCATAAAAAGCCGCGTTGTGTGACACCCGAATGCAGCATTACTTCAGATCATAATCTGTATAGTAAGGAAAATAACTCTCAATTCACAGATCCAGAGACATTTGGACTATCGCTATTACTCTCCTTCCTACGGACTACTGCTTCACTACAACTCAAACTGATAGCCAAATAAGTAAGTTAGCAACTGTTGTCAGGGAACTGGCTGAAACTGTTGGTCAATAGTCTATAAACAGACCCCGCTCAATATCAGCCAGCACGTTTTATGGGGACGCCGTTCCTGCTTTCAACCTTGAAGAACTCAATAGCGACATATCTAGATGGCTCGTGAAGATTGATGAGCTCCGGAAAATTTTCAACTGTTCTGAAGAAGCAGCTATCCATTATTTCTTAGCAAAACTGAGTGGCCTTGCGGCAACTTGGTACATTGGACATCGCACCGTGCGAAACAGTTGGCGTGAGTGAATTAATCATCTGTCTCAAGTCTTCTCGTCTCAGAAGGATTATATTGCGAAGAAAGAGTCCTACTCAAAGTACTTCTACGAAAATAATGCGATGCTCAACGTTTGTGAGATCAGCGAAGGGAGAATGATGTCATGCATCATCAAAGGTTTACCCGATGACACCTGACAAGGATCAACTCGTGCTGGAAGTTATCGTACGCCAGAGTCGGTGAGATTCAACCCCGCGACGTTTACTGTAAATGAGATCGCAATTGCAAAAATTTGTAAAGTCAATAAGAGAGTTTCAATACATCCAAATTTATCTAAAATGATCAGTTATGGAGTACTTTGGTGCATTTATCACAAAATGCAACACGGACACTTAACGACCTACACTATTGTCACGAATGAATTTGGCTGCACGAAGCTACGTCTTGGGCTTTCCCCTCACCTCATGCTTTGTCTTCGTCTTTGATACTTGCTCCGCCCTCGCATTTACCTCGAGCTTTGCCCTCGCCTTCACCGAGTGCAGCTGGATTCATCCTGAAGATTAATGATGGTCGTTCGGTCCTTATAGCATAATTTACTATTGATGTAGCTTATCACATTTTATTGACACTCTTATCCAATATCCGACTTAATGTATACTTTTAATTGAGAATGAGAATAAGGTGAGTGAATTTCATCTTATAATCAGTATGGACTCATTTAATACTATTACATCTAGATTCAGATTTGGAAAGTGATATCTCATTTGTGAATTCATGAATTAGGTCCATCATAAACCGACACATAGGTTTTATATGTATTTTCCGTTTCAAAACCTAAATCTCTAGATCTGAATTCCTGAATTGATTCCATCACTACTGTTTCATAGATCAAATTAGTTCAATGGATTTATGTGATCATTGTATTATATGCAAATGTAGGAATTAACAAATTTAATGCGGGCATATTGCTTCTGCTACTATACATATCATTTGAAAGGTATTGAAGAGGATTCTGGAGACAATTTCTCAATTTTTGCTACAATATTTCTCACTGCTCATTTCCGCAAATCCCTTTAGATTTAAATTTAAATAATGCAAATATATCATTATCATCACTAGTTCATGAAAATTTGCAAATATATTTTCACTATGTCATACGTACTTGGAAGAAGTTGTCAGTACAAAATACAATCATTATTTGCTAGCAAATAAAATATGATATTTGAAAACCAGATGTGAATCAGAAGATGAACATTCATCATTTTCCTTTAACAAGAGCGCTCTGTGAATAAGAGATCTTGTGAAATAAACCTTTCTAGCCAAGATAACTCTCCGCTAATTACGTGAACAAATCTCCAAATTCATCATAATTATGATAAAAATACCTCATCGTATTATGGTGGAAGTTTTCTGCTTGCACAGAAGGATTATATATAACAGGATTATATATAGAGGATCTCAAGAATTTACATGAGGATTGTTCCTACAGCAGTACAAAACTGTCCGAGACTGTCCGGAGTTTGCGCAGTTTGATTTTAGGTGTTCCAACAGCTGTTGTGACAAAGTTTTCTGTTCCAACAGTCTATGAACCAGTTTGCTGATAGTCAGAAAAGTTCTCTGACTATCCACAAATTCTAAATCCCCGCATGCGGATTGATTAGGTTGTTGACTTTATAAAGAAAAGCTTTGGAATTTTCACAAACCTATTAAATATGAGTGATAGTGAGTTTAGTAGTGTTTACGAAATTACTTCGTCTTTATTCAGTGAACTTAATTGAAAATTGTAATGATGTGGAGTTCATTGAGCACTTTAGAATAAGTAAAAATGTAATTGGATCTGTTGTGATTCTTCTGACTGTTGAACATGTGTTCCAACAAATAAACACTGACTAGTTTGAAATCAGTCATAGCTCGCGCATGCCTGCAAAAAATTAGTACGGAACTGTCAGTACCTAGTCAGGGATTGTCTGTAGGAACAAACGTATGAACTCATACTCTTGTGTCATACTGGAAAGTGTTGTTGCTATATGACTGAAATTACAACTCATTGCCAGCTGTTTTTCATCTACATTTTTACATAACATACATGATCGTGCTCTTCTACATACACATTCATAATATTGGTACAATCTTTTTTGAGATTTTTTTTTTTATATAGTACCATATACACAATTGTTATTACATTTATGGCACTAGCAAGCTATTTGACACAGTTCTCATTCGTAAAGGCCTTGTACTTTTATTGTGTAACTCTTTGTTCTATTGAACACTTGTAATACATTTACTTGTTTTTAATCTCTTCCTGTTACTTTGCAGTCTCACTGGTGTCTGATGATGATCACGCACTGATCCAAACTGGTAAGTTGAATGAGTTGTTGAGAACAGAGTGATTAAGAATTTTCAGATTTTTTTGCTGAAAATTCTTACCTTTTCCTATATACATAACGCTTTGACAAAAAAAATAAGAGGCCACATCATATAAACATATTGTCACACATGGGATAATTAATTCTCCTCATCATGAATCCAGCGATTCTGGCTGTACCAAATTTCTACAACAGAAGACTGCTTCGTAAAACAGGAGATTTGATTTCACAAAACATGCCTTAGGAGAAACATCTTTCCTAATTACATCAACAAGAAATTCTTGAGACAGAGCAATGTACCTACAAACTGCAAAGGAAAACAACTTCATTGCAATCAAAAAGGTATTATTGAACAGAGAAATAAGGAAACAATACATCAGTGTATTTGAATTTGAAATATAATAGTATATTATGAAACTAGTTTTTAGTCCATAGTATCATGGCGAATTAAATTAGCACATGACAAAGTGAATGCGCTGATTAATGAATGCCACAATACTGGATCATGAACAAATCTCATGTACTATTTTGTAATCGAATATAGTATTACAATAATCTTTGAGAAATTTAATTTAATTCTTTTGCTGTAAATTATAATCATTCAGATATATCATTTTGATGTTTGTTTCTATGACGACTGATGTGATCATTGAGTTAATGGTCTGGGGCCCGTTGCATGATAAAATACAAGTTGATACTATTGGTAAGAATACACGTAAAAATGCTAATAATATTGACTTGTATCTTATTATGCAACAATCTCTTGGTATTGTTTATTATAAACAATTATTTCAACAAAAATGCGATATTTTATTAGTGAATGAAGAAATTCTGAAAAAACATGCAGAAGCTGAATTGGCTTCGATTCCAAAATAATCACGAGTAAGCTATATGAACGAATATGACAAATTTTGGCAATGGTTGAGAGTAAGATATATGGTGATAGTGATAGTTACCGAAACGGCTGTGCTTAACTATTTTTTAAATCAGGTAAATTGTTATTAGGTTTTGGATTTATCATTTATTTACAAATCCTTATATTTGTATAAGTCAAAAATTTATGAATCTTCATCGTTGTGGTGTATGATCTCCAAATTGAAATGTATGCCACAAGTCAGAGACAATATTGACATCACGGATTCTTCTAAACTTATTGCCTTTTTCAAGAACGGTTTTGTTGATTATCCACCGAAGAAGTCTGCAGTATTTCCAAAGGAGAAATGAAATTCCTCGTGAATGCGCCAGATGATAAATATTCACTTATAAAGGTGACCGCTTTTAAATCGGCAATAATTTTTTTTTCAAAAAATTTCATTTTAGTCTGTTGCAATTTTTGGTTTACTTGAGGCTTGTCGGCATGTTGAGTTCCATAATGTATGAACTGATGTTGTGAAAGTGGGAAGCTTCGTTATAATCGATTATATTGAGGACACAAAAACAGATAGGGATAGAGTATTCACGATTTGAAATGATGGTGACGCGGTGAATGTATTATTTGTATCATTGAAAATTATATGAATTTAAGACCAAGAGATGTGTGAATAACGAAGTTCTCATCATTTAATAATTCTGAAAAGCGTACACATAATTCATTTGAAATTGATATATTTTGTCGAATTTCTGGGCTTGTTGTCAAGTATCTGGAGAGTCCTAACGCTGCCATGTCTATACGGGTCACTTTTTTTGGAGAACATCCACTACAATTTCAGCACATAGTCGTGCCAATATTGAAATTTTGTAAAGACAAGGTGATTGGAATAGTAATTCAGTTGCTGAAGGTTACATTGCAGAACTGCGAGAAAATAAGAACAAAATTGCCCGGAGACTTGAATCTACCAATAAATGTATTATTATTTCCTCTAAAAACGGATCTGTTTTCTCCACAAGTTCATCATCTATGTATTATAATATTTGGAAACACAATTTGTACAATTCATGTCAATAATATTCATAGAGATGAGTAATTTTTGGCATTCATTTATTTTGTTGCTATGACGATTTTGACACTTTTGTGCCATAATATATAACATTATGCACGATTTTCTGTGCCGTGGTTATATCATGATGTTACTCGACTACAAAAAAATCTGTGATACATTAGTTTCAAAAATATGCCTCCTGTTTTACTGGATGAATCGCGATAGATGAAAAACAAAATGACTGACAACGAACAAAACCCAAGTAGTATAAGATCCCACTTTAATTTCTCTACACAATGGCAGATAATTTGCCTGAATTAGTTATATAGATGAGAGGCGGGTATTCACTTGACAGAGGAAAGGATCTTTTTGATGAGATACTTCGATAATTGAAACAGGTGTGGTAAAGAAAGGTTTTTTCAATTAGGTACTTGAATTGTTGATTTGAGAGGGATCCAATGGCAAGCTGTCTTTTGTTCTTCTGAATAAAGATTGTCCGGTCATGATCGTTTCATTATTCAGGGATATTATATCGTGAGAAACTATTTAGAGCATAAGCCAGATGCAAGACATTAAATATTGAGGATTTACTTTGTGCGCATATAAATACGTACACAGCGAATTGCGTTATACATTTTAAATAGCTGTACTGTAGCAAGCCACGTCTCTGCAATCGGCGCATCCTACGGGTATGAAGATTTTCATTATAGATAACTCTGAATTTCAATATTATTGCATACTTAAACAAATGGATTTCAACTAGCTTTGTGTTAAAACACATCAGACCTTGAATTTGAGAACTGGAATTGGAACTGAACAAAATGTATGAATTATGCAAAATTGAAACCTGCGTCACACGACGCTTATTTCCTGCTAGATTGCTTGCTTGGTTTCGCTAATGTGTTCTTAGCTAGCTGCTGCGCTGGACGTTGTGATAGGTGCTATACGATGTTGGCTTCACACGACGCTAGGCTGGATTAGAAGGTTCCCGATAGGCGTACGGTGCCAGAAATTACCGTACAAATGTCAAAAAAAATGGAGACGATTTAGCCAGACATTTTTGTCTGGTACGGATAATTATAACTGCGACTTGAATAATTTTAAAAAAATCTGTCAGAACGAACGTCGGCAATCGGAGCGTTTATGGAGTTGGTTGTGGTTTTTGCGCAGAAATGAAGAGCATTTATAAATAGGAGATACACAGAACGTGGGATATAGCATACAAATGCCATATTGCCATATTTCCTGATATCTACATAATATTCAAATTATGATTTAAAAATTCACTGTTCTGGATCCAAAATTCTTTTATTGGTTTTTCAGTTGAATTACCGCATACGTTCTTATAAATCAAATCATGCGAATACACAAAATATGATGAAATCATTAAGAGTAATATGTAGCTGTCAAATTTTCAATGAGACTTACAGGTTGATGTAGTTCCATCAGAAATTTCATGCATCTAGGATCTCTTTTCTACATATTTTCAGGAGTCTTGAATAATTATGAAGTACAAATGAGATGTGGCATTTTTTAAAAACTAAATGTCAACAGCACTTCTTTACTTCTTATACTCATTTGACTACAAGCTAGGTTTCTATTGGTCATCGATCAAATCCATCAGGCCAACAAGCATGAAAAATAGCACATGTTCTACAATGGAATACGGCAAGTAAACATACTTTAAATCCAGCAGTGACATCATTTTCTATCCCAGAAACAAGCACGGTAGCTAGCACAACTCCGTGCAGGCAAACCAGCAGTGGAACAAGCATCTTTTAAAGCGGGCTTAAGAATGTGAAAACTAAATTTGGTAGAGAAATAATTGCTGAAGTCTGAAAAATTCATTTTGTACCTACCAAGTCGATTCGATCCATTAACTGTAGACCAGATTAAGGATTCACAAAACAGTGTTTATCAGTGGAGTATTAAGTTCTCAGGCAAGCAAGTTATTGGCGCTGGAAACCAAACAGCTCTATTAGAGTTCGTTAAACACAAATAATGTATTTTGTACACATCATATTTGATGAATGAATAAATAAGTGTATCTTATTATATTTCAAAGACAGACCCTGTAGCCAATAATAGTATATTATATAGCGAAGGACTCTAATGCGTAATTTAATTCTGAGGATGAATATTATTGTATGAGACGAAGTCGAGGGCAATAATCACCTGAGAGATTACCGGTACTTCAGTCCTGTGTTATCTCAACTATTTTTTGCACTGCCGTATCAAATTGAATCACAATAGTCCAAAAGCAGATTATTAAATCTCACAATTTTGACAAACAACAAACTTGATACAAAAAAATTGAGTGAATTCACTCGAAACAAGGTTGGCTACCACTGTTGTTATATAAATAAGCTTGCTATCAGAAAGATTAGTGAAAAATATGATTCTAATAAAGCTGCAGGGGAGGTAACCGAAGAATTATTACCCAAAAAATTTAGAAAATTTAAGAACAACAATAGGGTGCATTCCTCAAATTGTTTGAATTGAAATAATGCTAATATGAATGTTGATATAAGTCATCAATGATAGAGGTTTGAATTCTGATAAAAAGTTCTATTTGATATTTAGGTACTTTTATTATTCAATCATAAGAAAATTTGTTTATTCTGTTCAAGTTTCTTGGGAACTATGATCCCTGTAGGACTGAATTTGAGCATATGTCCTTGAAATAAGGGACTAAATTCGCATTTTACCCACGGAAATGCGAAAAACATATGTTTATTCGAAAGTATTTTCCTGGGACAGCCAGCACGCCAAACCGTTTTGAGAGTCATAATTAGTTTATCGCGAAGTCTTGAGAATTGAATATATTTATGTAGTCAAACATCCCTTTTTTGCATCAACTGTCCGTCGGGGTGAGGCAAATCATATCCTTACCAATATTATAAATGCGAATGTGAGTTCGTTTGTTTGTTTGTTTGTTACGCTTTCACGCGTAAACTACTCAACCGACTATCTTGTGATTTTGTACACATATTTAGGACATTTGATTGGTTAATATAGGACATTTGATTTTGAAGTGGACAACAGCATACTGATCGTCACGGTGCTCACTGCATCTTCAGATTACACGAGTTCCAAAACCAGTATACAAAGTATCTCTTTTCCAAAATTTAATTGTTGAAAATATGAATGGAATAATTTCAATCATTATATACCATATATCATACTTATACACAAGTAGTGTACATATATGATTTCTCTAAAACGTTGGGTACCTACCTTTAACAGTATGCCGATGTGCGAGCAAAATGAACTTGGTCAACTGTAAGCGACCGTGCTAGCAAAACGAGTTTGGTCAACAGTAGGCTGCTGTGCGAGTGGAATGAGCTTATTTAACTGTAAGCTGCCGTGCGAGCGAAGCGAGCTCGGTCAACGTTAAGACATGATTATATTTTTTCTCACAAAAAGCGAGTTCGGCTAACTGTAAGCTGCCATGCAAGCGAAACAAGCTTGGTCAACGGCGGTGCGAGCTTCGCGAGCTCGGTTAACGTTAAGACGTAATTATATTTTTTTCACATAGATTTTAAAAATTATATTTATATGCGGACGAAACTGCGGGTAACCGCTAGTTGTGTCAATAATTTAATTTCAAATAATAATAATATGTGTACTGCTTCATTTCGCAGAATTTTCTGGTTTTCCGCCTCCTAATCCTGGCAGACTTTGTATCGTCAAATTTAAGGAGTTGATTTTGATGTGAAAAATTTGGATATGATGAATCCACAATAATTGATAATTATCGATGATTTTATGAGAAAGGCTGATAAGCGCGTAGTGGACATGCTCACGAAATGGTCGCATCATAAAAATTCATCCGTAGGTAAATTTTGCAATAAAAAAAATTTTTCACCAAGGACAAGCTTTAAGAGATATATCATTGAATGCACTTTTATCATAAACCTAGACGTAGTCTCTCTAAAATCGATGTACTGCGGCCTTTTGGCTTATTGTTCCCTTTGTATTTACCCCTCTGACAAAAGTCCTTTCTGATTAATGAAGTTCAAGATTTCCTTTAGATTTGAATCTCTCAAGGTCTTATAGTGCAAATTTTCGGCTCCTAGAAGATTAGGTCTATTGGCAGTAATTGCCTCATTACTTCAATACGTCGAAAAACGTATCATATTTCAATTGGTCACTGACAAGTTCAAATTTTTTCTGTATTTGAATGTGGAGATTCTCTAATACTCAGGGTACGTTCCACTAGACAACCCCAACACTTATGTCACCTTGATAATCGCTCCACAATAATTACGTTCTACTAGATGACCGCAACGCTCACGACCGCGGTTTTTGCTGTTCCACTAACTAATGGTCGATGTAGCTGGTGCTTCAAGTGGAACGATGCGAGTATCTGTTAGATGTCAAATAAATTAACAATTTGTTGGGATCGAAAAGTAAATCTATACTACTATTATAAAAAGAGAAGATTTGTATTTTTGTTTGTTATGAATACATAAACTCAGAAACTATTGGCTCAATTTCAAAAACTCTTTTATCAGTATAATAGTTTATATCATCACTGAGTAACATAGGCTATGATAGACAATTTTATAAGAAATTGTATCGTCGAAACTTTCTACAGTTGTTGGTGGTACTCTTGGGAACGTTATTATTATAGTATCATCAATATACATTTGGTGGCGAACGAGCCGTATTTGTCCGTTCGAGCACCGTTCCTTCGATTAGATTAAAACTTTCTATAGTTGTTGTTGGCACTTTTGTGAAGGTTCTTATTATAGTATAATTACCATACATTGAATGGCGCACGAGTTCTATTTGTTCGTTCGCGCATAGTTTTTTCGATTGAGTTGAAATTTTGTATTGTTGTTGTTGGCTCTTCCGTGAAAACTCTTATCATAGTACAGTTGATATACATGAAGTGGTGCATGAGCCGTATTTGTTCTTTGGCGCATCGTTCATCCAATTGCATTGAGATTCACTGTACTTGTTTTGGTCTATTTTGAGAATGTTTTCATTATTGTATCTTCCACATACATTAACTGGCTATGTTACTCAAACATCGAATGAGACATTATCCTTAATAATTATTTTATATAATCAAACTGGGCTCTGAAAATTCGAATAAAAATGTCAAATAATTATAAATACCTACCTGTGCGAAGCCGGCATTATAAATCCAATAAGCCTGTGTAAATTTATCGCTCTTAAAGAATGAATAATGATAATGAAAGACTATGAAATTACCTGTCATATTGACAAATAAAAAATCTTGGATCAATTAACATAACTTGGAAGTACAAATTGGAAAGGTATCTTCTCATTCAATTTGAACTTCTTGGCGATTTCTGCAAAAATGAACGCACTTCAACCCACCTTTCAATCGCAACCGTTGTGAGCTTGAAGTGGTCGAGATCTATGACGTATTTATCATTATTGCAAAGATCGCGATCGTCTTGTGGAACGATTATTGAGGCGACATGAGCGTTGCGGTTGTTAGTTCATCTGCAATTTAACAGACACTTGCATCGTTCCACTTGAAGCACTAACCACAGCATCATAAAACGGCAAGAACTGCGGTTGTGAGCGAATCGTTGCGATCGCCTAGTGGAGCATACTCTTAGGCTGACTTCATAGATGTCATTTTGACAGGTTTGGGCCTAGTTGCATAAAGCATCGATAACTCTAATAACATTGTCAAATATCTAATTATGTGTTTCTTACTTTATTATTTGACATCATAATTTTATAACAATATCTTAATATTGTTATTCGAATGTTGGAAACAAATTAATAATTCTCACGATCGTTTTTCCCTGATATAACGTCATTTCAAAATTGAGCCAACAACATGTTAACGAACAACATGTTAATTTTTTCATGCAACTGGCCCATAATGTATCGCTACACTACAAATAAACCAGCTCTAATCAAAATACAAAAACATTTTGCAATCTGTCAGCAGATATGTAGTTTAAAGACTCGATTCAAATAATGATGAAGATGGCTCTTCTTTTAGAATTGTTCAGGCAGTACTTGATGAACAAGATGAGTATGAAAATTAATATAAAAATGAAGACTTGATTATAACGCACTGCACGCTATTTTCAAAGCAATTATCATGAAACTTGTGGAAATTACTGCTGTTGAACGATATATTGACGAAGTGGATTAGTTCGCTTCTAATGAAAACTACGTTTTTCTTGAAATCCTGATATGAAAACAAAAAAAGGCAAAGCAATACTTCGAAATAAGTTTCTGTCCTTGTAATCTCTTGCCAAGTTATATTGAATTGAAGTCTTTCTCCTATTTGCCGGAAAACGACTATGTTCTTGATTGACCAACGCAGCTTTGCTACTCTATTGAACGCTGGTTAGAACGATTCCTTCAAAACAGACTGATTAAAATAGAAATAAGAGTACATTAAAGAAAAGATACTGGAGAATGAATAAAACCGCAAGAACTGATTGCTGTCTTTTTAAGGGATTCTGACAGAGTTTTCATCCAATATCTGAGTGAATTTAACAATGGCAATGTACTCGTATGATATTGAAAGTGGTACATGAGCTGCAATATTGTACTAAAATTATGTATATCTCTTGATATCGCCGAGAACATAGTACAGCCAGAGTTACGTTGCCAGAGGTGGAACAACTATAGTATCCTTATGAACCGATACGATTGAGAAGTTTTTGAAACAAAAATATGGAGAATCTTCTAAAAACTCATTATTTTTTCCAAGAAATATAGAGTAGGAGGAATAATGATAGGAAAAAAATAGTATCTGCAATTGTTTGTGTATAGACGCATTATGCAATACATAGGGTGACGAGCACCAACTGATTTACTCTCAAGAGTATGTCAAATTCCTGTAGTACTTCATAAGTAAACAAGAAATTGGCGACTTCCATTAAAGAGTAATTTACTAAGGTAGTAAATTCTCTTCTTTGCTTACTCCGAGAGTCAAAAAAAATATTACTCTCGAATTAATACAAATTCGAGAGCACCAACGAAAAGAAAATTACTAAAAAAGTAAATTCATAGTAAATTTGGAATAAATCTACTCTTACGTCGTAGGCGGAGTAAAGTAGCCGATCAGATATTTGTGATGTTTCTGAAGTAGTTTCCTCTCATTAATTGGTACAAATAATTCGTAAAAGAAGAGATCCACTTGAATTTTATACGGAAATAGAATTTAGAGAAAGGTTTGGTTTCCAAATACAGTCTGTTTAACGACTTTTGGACATGGCTGAGAAATATTTAATAATATTACGAGAAAGAATGTAGTTTTATCTGCAAAGTTATAGCTTTTCTGTGCGTTGCGCATTTTTCGTACTGGTATGTATCAAATTGTAGCTGGTGATTCAATTAATGTTCATAGAACTTCTGCCGGCAGGGCATTTCACAGGGTTGTTAATATTCTCCTCGCAATCAAGCCATTATATATTTGTATTTGTATGCCTTTCAATAAGGAACAATGTTCCCAGAGCAAAAGAGCATTTTATCATTTGGGAAGATTTTCAAATGTAATTGGTGCAATTGGTTGTGTCCATATACCAATTTTATGTCCACCTTGAGAACATGATGGAATTTTCCGAAACAGAAAAAGTTTCTTTTCAATAATCACACAAGTTATTTGTGATTCAACTATGAGAATTTTAAATATTGTTAGTCACTGGCAAGGATCAAAACATGATGCGCGAATTTGGGATAACAGTGCTATAGCAGCAAGATTTGAAATGGGACTATACAATAATCTTTTAGCTGGAAACAGTGGTTATGTCTTGTCCCAATATTTGATGACACCAGTCCGATCTGCCAGATGACCCGCGAGTCCGTACAACTATTTTAATATTTTTTTTGGAAATGTCAAGTGAAGAAGTAAAAAGAGATATTTTACTGTGACCTAGTTTCTATATATTCATGTGTATATACAGGGTACTAAAAAGAGAATTATTTTTTTCTCATGGCATATACATTTCGATGTGCTGATTGACAATCGAAAAGAATTTTTTCAAAATTCGCAATATTATAGGGATGCTCCAAGAAAAGTAAATTTTTAGTGCCACTGGTCTACACGACATTCCTAATAAAGCTCATAAATGAGTACGGTATTAATGTTGAATAACAAATAAATTAGGTTCATTGTGGCATTTTGTAATTATACCTACACTGTCACTGATCATAAAATTGAGTAGTTGAACATGAGTGTGGTTTCTTTATGAAAGTAATATACCTGCTAATGAAAACGCACTTCAAGCGCGGCGGCTTCATGAAGAAGCCTATCCAAAGCGCACATGGTCTTCATTCAGAAATTTTTCAAGAAGCTCCCAACGACTGAGGGATACTGGTTCACTACATAAATATTCTGCCGAATGGACGGCCGAGGGCAGTAGAATAAGATTAATTGATTTTTTTGTTATTCAATATTAATTGCGGGGTTGAATTACTCATTTATTAGCTTCATTGATAATTTTGTGCTAACCAGTGGCACTAGAAATGTACTCTTTCTGAAGTTCTCCCATAATTTGCCAGTTTTGAAAAAAATATTTTTGACTGAATCAGTACATCGAAATGTATATGCCATCAGAAAATTTAATCCTTTTTTGTTAACACCCTGTATAGATTTTCAGACCATTTTATGGGGTCTAAATACGTGGCAGACCATGATGAAGTCGTCATTTACTTTCTTTAAAACAGAATGCATTTTTCTACAGTCATGTAGTCACAACCAGTTAGTGTGTGGAGACCAGGCAGACTCAAAGATAACGTTGGTCCGAGTGAAGCATAAAGATCGCCTATGTTTATACAATTTTTTTTATTTCCAGTACCGTATTTCGAGTTACTCCGAGTAAATACGTAATATGTCATTAAGTAGAAAGTCCATGTTACCAAGCATGATAACTATAACACCTGCCAGATATTTGGACGGTCTGCCTTTCAACACATATTTTTCAAATGAGTTCTGGAATATTTTCTCAAAATTTCAGCTCTACAAAAAAATTTTCATGAATTGCGATCTCATTGACAACTTTATTATGGTCTGCCACGTTCTGCCACGTTCTTTGATCTCACGTAATGGTCTGTCAATTTATATATACATTCAAATATAAAGAGAATAAATCACAGTGAAATCTTAGCTTTATAGGACCATTTTACAGATACGTGGGGCGTCTGGCAGGTCGGTACTTTCGGAATTATCACGTTGAGGAGAACTGATTCACAAAATTTCAACCTTACAGAGAACGCGGAGGTTGAATCGACTGCTAGCTTTCCTACTAACATATCTAGCCTCAAATATGAATATAATGCAGTCTGTCTACACCACAACTTGTAATCCAAAATTTCATATTACAACGGCTACTATTCCTTAAGAGCTAGATTAAATTTTTGTCTGTCTTTTCCCCAGATAAAGTAATTTACCGTTGCTAATCCTCTATCTTTATAGCAATCATGTCTTGAATTATCTAATTGATTTCCAACATATAATTTAATGATTATTCTATTTGATTGTTACTTTAGCAATAACACGTCATGTTCTTATTGATAAAATATCATTTTGAATGTATAAATCATACAATTATCGCAAATAAAAGTAGCACATGCTCTGAATCCACATTTATTTATAGTCCATGATAGTCAAGAACAGTACAAGAGCTTCTATGGAATTACAATTTAAGCCCTCTGATTGACCGAAATATGAACGCAATTCAATCACATCAAATGCTGAATTCAAAACAAGTTGTTGAGAAATAGACTTAATAAATAGAAGTAATGAATGTATCCAAATTTTACCTGAATATTAGGTGAATTTTAATCACCACACTGCACAAATTTATCCATGATTATTGATGAACGACTGACAGTTCACGTAATTGACTATAAGATTTTCTGTTTGCGATTCGTCAAGTACCCACTTTACGTATGGCTGTAGAAAAATTCATTTTTCATATACCTTGCTCCTGCATCAGGTGTAATATGTGATGTTTTTGAATGGATTCCCGTTTTGATAAGTTCTTCGATTATCATGGAAGTTTTAGACCAGGCGATCTAATTCTCAATCTCCTTTTGACGATTTACTTCAACTTCGCTTATTACTGTGTGTCTAACATTGACCTTTTTCTAGTTATATCATTATTCAGTTGTATTTAAATTGCATACTTCTTGCTGAAAACTCCTCTTATAGATGTCACTCTACCTGAAAGCGCTGTAGTTTTATTTCCAATCTTCTGTTCTGAGAATTTCTTGATGTTTGCATACAGGGCATTGTATGAGTGCTCCGAAATCATGAATGACTTTTTAGTTATTCTTTTCTTGTGCGGACACTATCGATAATTATTTTGTTGTCATGAAGGTTTTCTGAAATATATTGGTGAACTTCTCTTTCTGTTCAAGTCAAAAATTCACCATAAGCTTAAAGATTTCTCTGATTCAATTAAAGTTTGGGTATAGACCCTTGCAACACTGAGGAAACCAAATTGCACTACTTCGTAGCTTAAAGTATAAGTGATGAAATATTTTCACTTCAGTGGCGGAAACTGAAGTGGTAAGTCGATCGCAACACATTATTAATATAAAAGTGTATATACAAAAGTTGGTCATTCCTGGTACATATTATTAGTTTGAGAACAATATTCGTATTCATATTTTGTACAAACAAATATAGTTCGATAAAGATGAAAATACATTTCTCACCCTAACTGCAAGTTGTATTAGTTGCCACTAAACTGGCGAGATCTCACAACTTACCATCATATTGGATTTTCTACTCCACTTCAAGCTTTGAAGGATACCAACATTGGTACTCGTACCACACAAATTATTATCCTTATCACTCAGTCTTTTTCGGTGTACGATGTACAATAACTGTTTGGATAAGGGGTAGTGGGAACGGTGGGGTGTGAAATAATGAATATTGAGATATTTTGTAGACACTTTAATTCTTGACTGGAAACGAAATGACTTTATGTAAGTTACTTAGACACTGAGCAACAAGCTTCTCAGGCTATAAGTTGGGGTAAAAGAGGGGTAAGGGTAAATAAACCATCACCCACTGTTACCAATAGTGAGATTTTAAACAATAACATTAGCTGAAATTTGCTTATGAGTACTCCATTTTTGTTCTATCGTAGTAGCGACAACTCACGATCACTACATCATCTTTTATAAAAATCATCCACCTTTTCAATAAAATAATTTCCAAATTGAATGAATCATCTGCGTATGGATTGTAACTTTCAACTAAGATCATACTGTCACAAATATGAAATACTCCAAGTTATTAGCTCACACTTATATTAATTCAAGTTTCCTATTTATTCAATAATTTATTGTAATTACACATTTTTATTACGATCTAAGTTTGCGGTTTCAGACATTTGGATACTAGCTCATTGTTGCGGGATGTTCAGTTATTGGACATTTGAATACTAGCTCATTGTTGAAAAAGATTATATCAGCCTCCGTGGGCTGATGAGAATAATAATTATTCAATAAAAATGACGATTTTGTTATTTTGTGAAGAATAGTAAAGTGAAAGATTGTACTGTAACCTGTAATATCATTTAATCATGATGAAATTTGTGACAAAATATGAAAAGTGTCAGTATTTTTAATCATTTTTCAATGTAAAAAGTAGACTTTTATGGAAAACTGCAATAAAAATTTTATTACATACTTGTAATGCTCGATGTCAGTGGAAGAGTTTATCAGTTCTAATTATTATTATTTTGAACATCTGGAGGATATTTTGAAGCTAATCTACAACACTAAAATCATTTTTGGATATCCAAACCAGTTCAATCCTTAATATCGTTTCCTGAGCCACCAATATTCCGTGGACACTTTCTTTGCTATACTATCTTCAAGAGAATGACTCCGTTGTTATTAATATGAGTTTGTTTTTATAATGACATGGTTCACATTGCATGCCTCATCTATTTTAAATAGAGATCAACTGAGCCACAGTAATATTCATCTTATTCAGAGTAATTAAGAAAAATTGAGCTATCTGATTGATCTTTATCTATTTATTGATGAAATATATGGTGAACAGCAAAGTTCACTTTTAGAATGATTTAAAGCACAAAGAAACATGACTTTCCTTTCTGATCTGAATCTCCATTCATCTTGTCCTGAGAAAATATTTGTATTATTCAACAAATTTCCGTTCGAGGCGTTGAGAGTGTTGATTTTATTTTTGTTGGCGCTTGATTCATTTTAGGAAATTGTGCTTTATTCTCATGTTACTGGAATTTCTATTATATTAAACCGCATAAATTCTGTTGCCACTGAGATAACGATGCCTAATGGAAACGAAATTATGTTTCGAAGAGCTTTGGTGAGTCATTTAAGAAAAGGCAAATATTTGAGCGACACTGTAGCTCGTTCAAGACTTCCATCCAAGAGCTCTTAATTTTGAAATACCCAATGGTGATTTTTCGGGGCATGATAATGCGATTCGATCGAGGAAAGTGGGTAAGGGAAAGTGAAACAAGCCTTTGAACATACAAGGAGCTCTTACAGAAATATGGTCGATCCTTGAGAGCAGAGAAAAACGTTGATAACAGGACAGTAAAATATAAAATTGACTTTAACAACTGGCTTACATTTTGAAAATAGTTTAAACTGGGATATCTGTATTCTTTTGAACTAATTCAGGGTATTCATGGGATTTTGAATATTAAGAAGAGCTTGAAGAATATTTAAAATATCCTCCTTGCTTTTTATTTGATTGACTATCTAACGCAATTCAGTAAATAGTAATTTATTGTATAAACAAACATTAAAACCTTTTTCAATCAATTCTTGTAGGAGAAATTTTGAATGATGAGAGCCGTTGAGCAAATATCATAATAATTATTCACCTATGTGAGTAGCACTTTCAAAACAAATCAAATACATAGCGAGGAGCATGAAGCATAAGTTGACGTTTAAACTTTTCAAATTGATTGGCACATAGTTTGATCTAAGTTTTGAACATAGTACCTACTGTCTACATAAATTAAAAGGAAAACTAGATTTTGGTTACACAATTTTATTGTGCCACATATTTATTGATGGTGGTGCACTGTGACGCCTGAACTGAATGAAATGAAACAATAGTTCACGCATTGTTTGTGATGTGTAAACATAACCAATTCCCAATTTTGAGGTCCACATACTGTGAACAATGTATTTGCCAATGTATGAAATTGTGGAAATTGAATTTCACAGCTAGATTTAGTTTTACTGTGGATACATGTCGTAAGCCCTGCACACAGCACTTGTCATCAATCTATATTCTAGTAGAGCAAGATCCCAGTCCCGTCAGACGTTACTTATTTTCTGAGAAACAAAATTTGTGGATTAGAGTAGTGTTAATCAGTACTTTGATCATACGCATATTTGCAAGTTTGTGCCGACGGCCAATTTATGAATACGAGGTGCTATAGGTACGTCGAGACATTACTCACTTTTCTCAAAGTCTTGAGTGCTGATTTTCACGTATGTTGTGGAGAATTTTGTTAAAAATTAATAATCAATACTGCTAGACATTTTCCATCGGTGGTAATTTCTGCTAGACTCTTTAAGGCTCGCGAAGAATAACGTTATCTTGCTTATAGTCTGAGTGCTAATTTTTATATATGATACTCAGGACACAATTTCAATATTTTTAGTTAACAGCCAGATCAATCGTAGGGCTAAACATCCCCCAGACACAATTAAAATATCGCTGTGAGTAAAAGCGCGAGCTTATTATTTGTACGCTTGATAGTAAGAGGAATATCTATCGGCATCCAAATCTTCTTTGGTTTCGCTGTTCACAAAAAGTATTGAAATTGCTCCCTCTGAGTATCATATATAAAAAATAGGGCTCAGAATATAAGTAAGATCACTTTATTTTTTGCGAGCTTTAAAACGCTTAGCAGAAATTACTGCTGATGGAAAGTTTCGACAATATTATCTAGAAAATATATGAAAATCAGCACTCAGACTTTGAGAAAAGTGAATAATGTATTAACGTATCTGTAGCACCTCATATCTACAAATTGGCCGTCGGCACAAACTAGCAGATATGCGTATGATGAAAGTATCGACTTTCATGAATCTAATCCACAAATTTTGTTCCTCAGAAAATAAGTAACGTCTGGCGGATCTGAGATCTTGGACTATAGGTATCTAGATTATTTGTGAGGTTGAAAAACCAATTGTGTTCTGTGCTCTCTTGTTCGTACTTTATAATTGTTTAAAATCCCGTATGTCTGCATAGCTGTAAATAAACATAATGACATTCAGACGATAATTTCTGTAATCCAGCAATTATTGTCTCGGAATACTTGGCCTCATGTAATAAATAATGCTTGAATTTACACTCTTGTTGCCTGACTTATTATTATCTTCAACTGTTCAGATGAAGATATACCAGTAATCTAACTTCAAAATTTAAAGTAGCTTATTATGCGAGTATTTGAGGACGAATCTTTATCTCCCGGCTACAGTTTTTTTAATAATAACATTCAATTATTAACAATTCTATTCTTCAAGGCCTCTTACCATCATTCTTGTAATCAGTTAGACTCTTTACCTTTGCTAACTTCTGTTCCCTCTAGCAATAACTTCTTGTATCAGTATAGCCTGTACTTTGACGAGAAATTTGGACGCTCATTTCGTTTGATTTGGTTACAGTAGTAATGTGTCATGATACTCTTCATAAATCGTCGCTCCGAGATATCAAATTTTAATATCTTCCAAATACATTTGAAACATGAAATAGTTGGAGATGAAGTATACATATTTGACTCGTGGATAATGACCCACCTTCGGGTTTAGTTTTAAGCTACATACTTTTGAGTATAGTCTTCTGAAAAATAATCTGCATTATACTCTTCTCTAATAGTAATGTTTGAAAGAGTAAAGTTATTAAGATCACTATCATTTATTATAAAAAAATTGCAAAGCTAGAATATCAAATTAAGTAATACTCCTAGGATTCTTGTGCGAAGGCTACGTTTGAGAGACACGGTAACTAAATGAATATATGACAAATTGTTACAATTACTAATAATTAAAAGAGATGACATGCTGTTTTCATCATAAGACCATTATCTTTTACATATGTCAAAATTCTTCAAATTCAGTGTTTATTTCAGAAAAATCCTTGCGTACTTCGTCAAAATCAATAGGAGCAATAAATTGTGTTTCATCTGCATCAGAATGTAGACTACAAAAAATTATAGAAGAAGGTAGACTGGCTATATAAATCAGAAAGAGTGAAAATCATAAAATAGCCTCCAGTCCACATCGCAAAGGATGATAGTTCGACTTGAGAATATGCAGACTTGAAAATATTAGTTGTTCGAGAAATTATAATATTCTAACTTAGCAAGGAGCATAATATGATCGATCGTATCAAAAGCTTTGGTGAGGTCAATATAAATAATTATTTGAGTTTTGGATTCGTCATGATTTTTCAGCAAGAAATCCTTCATATAAAAGAGACATGTTGGTACTATGCATGGTTCTAAGACTTGACTGCTTTATAGGCTAAATATAATATTTGTAGATTTGTACGATATTCCATGATCTGATTATGGCATACTCTTTTTAAGATTTTATGGACAGCACAGAACAAGAACAATACTTATGTGTAGCGTATCCTTGAAAAGAAAACAGGTCCTTATCTTGGGTATAAAGTTCAAACTATTGCAGTTTTCCACATATTAGGTATCACACCTTTAATAAAACATGTACTCACTATGTGCAAAAAGTGAATCAATTGCAGAATAATTATCATTCTTGGAGATGTGTCATCTATACCAGACGCATTATATTTGAGTTCATTCAAAATTTGAGCAACTGTTTTAGAGTTGGTACATTCGAACTGAAATGGTTGAACTGATTTTCCCGCATATCTGTTTCTCTGAATAAGAATTCAATGCACTTGAATTAGTAACAACTCGTCGAACTTCATCTTATGAATATTATGCATAATTATCCGCTTCACAAAGGTATTCTGAGATATCTACGACAGAATCATACTCTCAATAATAATATTTATAAGAGTTTCCATAGTTCATTAGAATCACAAATGTTGTTGATTTGTAATGTAAAAAGCTTGCTTCTCCCTTCGAATTACAACTGTAGATTCTCGAAGTTATTTGTATTATTCAAATGCTGTTACAGCATTATGCTTCCCACTTTTTATGAACGTTCAATCACACTGAACTTTATACCACTTTATTTAATTGAAGAATAGTAAGTATAACAATAAATCCTCAAGGTGAAAAAAATCTGAGGTAGACATCACGTGACTTACTTGTACATCGTTTAATATAGCAATATTCGCTCCGTGCACAATATACAATATACAATAGCACACAATGTGATGTTACAAATGATAGTTTTATGGAAAAATTAGCAAAATAATGTAAATAAACGCAGGATAAAAGTTTATTGTTTTCATTTGAAATGAAGTTTTGAGTCAATATTCATGTATATTCAGTGCTGGAACTGAATAACTGATTTGACATTTTAGAATAAACCAAGTCATAAGAACCGTTTTTCAGCCAATTACTTTTAATGTAGAATTTGAGCCTCGAAAAATTAAAGGGAAAATGTTGGCAGCGTCTCTTGTGATAAGGGTTGAGAAATTGGATGGATTTGGTAATCAAAAACTAATGCCAGGCAGTGCCACACGAACTACATCTGTTATTCTACATCCATACAAAGTAAAACTACATATATAAGCTATTAAAAACTCAATTTTTATTACAAAAATATGATGATGCATGAACAATAATAATCTTTCTACTTAGTTAGCAACATTGTGTTCATTAGATCTGTCAAAAACGAAAAGTTACAAAAGCTGCCGCTGGTTACGCTGTGGTCGAGTCTTGAGATGTGCACGGGGCGAATACAAATATTTCAAATGGTGGAAAGATGTTTACACGAATCATCAACTTTAAGTAAAGCAATTCACAACTAATTTATATTTTCAAACTGATTTGTGTAATACTTACATAATATTAAAAATTATTAAAAACGGAATAATTCGTTGTCAATTGCAAATTTTGTGAATGAAGAACAAACATCGAAACTAACAAGGATGTCATTATTATTTAGCCGTACGTTACTAATTATTTCAATAAAATGTTTCGAGTTTTTAACGTACGAAGAAGAATTATTGATTAATGGTCTCAATAGACTGTCAAGATATTTGAATAATAAATAAGTTGATGAATTAATGCAATTAACTATTGGTCTAAGAGGAACCCCTTGCTTATGGATTTTTGGTAAACCATAAAATCTGGGTACATATGGATCGCTAGGAGTCAAATATTTAATAACATCCTTATCTAAAGAAGATTCTTTAACAAGTTTAGTTGTTTGATACTTGACCGAACTTAAAGGATTCCTGCTGACTTTTTCATAAGCTGCATCATGAAGCAAGTCTTCATCCTTGCTGATATAGTCGTCTTTATTAAGAATGACAGTAGCCTTTCCTTTATCGGCTGGTAAGATAACAAGATCTTCATTACGACGTAAATCTTGCAATGCTTTGAATTCATCTTTAGTCAAATTCGGTTTAGGAGGCTTTGCATTTTTCAATATTTTGGCTGTGTGCGTTGCAGAAACGGGACATCGTCCTAATGTGTTACATCAATTAAATCTTTTTCTTTTTAATAATTGTCAAGACTCATATCGTTGATTTCTCTGTTGAGGTTTTTACGTGGTTTTTCCCCAGACTTTGGGTAAATGCCAGAGGAATTTTGTTCTTTTTGCACTAAATGTGGAATCCACGTATTCACATCTAGTTATCTGTATATTTTCAATTTTCAATTTTTAATTATCCAGATACTATTACACGCAAAATTCAAAAAAAACAAATCGGCCCCACGTTGGGCGCCAATTTGTAACGTTCAGAATTCAAAAACAAATCGGCCCCACGTTGGGCGCCAATTTATTATAATCAAAATTAGGGTAGCGACCCTACCCTTCAAAACTGACTAGCTCAGTAAACAAAAAAAAAAAATAATCAAAATAATCCCAGGGCCGGACTGGGTTGTTGTGAGGTTAGCTCTAAGAGAAATACAAACTTTACTGAAAACAAATATACTGGACGCTACGTAAGCTAACCTTAAATAAAACAGAAAATAAGGGCGCCACGCACTTGTTAATTTTTTTTCGTCCTTAGGCACACGACTGCGAAAGTACCTGTGAAAGAAAAGATGGTAGGATGGACGGGTAGAATATTGGGTGTTAGGATAATTAGATCTGTCGGCGTCGATCGAGATGCCGCAGAACATAAAATAAAACAATATCTCAAACAGCGATACTTACTCACCAGCTGTAGAAAAAACACTAAATAAAATCACTCTCTGAAAGCTAAAGTGGTAGGTATTCTTTTTCACAAAATAAATGATAATCAAAAATTTACCCAAAGAAGTGAATATTTAATAAAGTTGATTCAAAATGAATATCCAAAAATTACAAAAGTAAGATAAGTAGAATGTAAAACAAAATGAATATAAGAAAATGTAAAACAGCAATCGAGTATAATAATGTAAATCAAAATGGCGGCAATTCGCGTCCCTAACGCAGACTTCAACAAGTCCTAACTGAACAAATACGTCATAAACCTACTCCAGGAAAAAGTACAAAAGAAATGAAAATCAGGCCCGAGATTGATCAACCTGGTTCACAATCGGACGTAGCGTTTATAACGTAACCAGTAAAAAAGCATAAAAAAAAGGCGACCACGAATGCCCACCGCAAAATTACACCGTAAAAAAGTGAGCAAAAGTCAAGGTGAAGCCACGAGGTGCTTAATTAGGCAAATAGCACCACAAGAAAAGTCTGAATATGAAAAACTGAACCACTTAGCTGGCGACGTCGCTGGAGATCCTTACTGACTCGTCTGCCTGGCGTCTGGATCTCGGCCTCGGATCTAATTGGCTGGATTCCGGGTAGTCGGGAAAGCCAGGGTGGAAATGAGGTACTCCCACAGTATGTGCCTTGGTTTCGGACGACGACAAATCGCAGGTGGTAAGCGATTTTAAGCAAAACGACCACTCACAATTTAAAATAATCCCCAACACGTGGGCTGCTCCGCCGAACAAAACAAATGGCCAAACTGCCCCAAATATTCGGCCGGAGCACAGCTTATCCCAAACGAATCCCCAAAATGGGCTTGCACACGCAAAAAAAACTTTGGAATAAACCCCAAAATTGTGGTGGTGAAAAAAAGCAAATAAATAAATGTACGTCTGTCCTACACCAGGACTTAAGGCTGACTATCTTCAATTAAGTCAAATCCGGTCGGTTTGACTTAATTGGAAATAAACCGTTTTCCATTAAAAAAAAACCTTGCGGGCGTCTCAGTACTAAGATTCAAAAAAATAAAATGTAACGTCACTGCCTGCAGCGCGCGCATCACCACAGCGACAATTTGAAATAAAAATCATGAACTAAAGTTAATTAATAAAAGTAAACAAAAACACGCTTTTAATATAACCAAAAAACTGAGCTTAAAGAAAAGAAAAGAAACGGAACTAAAGATTGAAATATGAATGAAATTATTAAATTGAAAACTGAAAATATCTTTAACCAAAAGTAAGTACGTGAAGTAACTGAAATTAAACCCAAATAACCCAAATTATATTTTAGAATCTAACCCAGCAAAAAAGTGACCAAAAGCCAAATTGGCATGTAACAATACCTTCTTGCCTTGTTCATTTTTGTATCATTTTTTCTGATGAAAACTTTCGGTTAGAAAATCGAAACGTCAAAAATAAAATAAAATATACAGAATTAAAACTAAAAAAGTCAATTTATTATGTGAAATCCAATTTTCCTGAATAGAAAAATTTTCGATTTATGCAAAAATTTTGAAGAATTGTACAGCAAAGTGCACTTTCGGTTCAGCCGATCGCAATCATAATACGAGGTGCACAACAACTAGATTTTATAGAAGTGCTCACGAATTCTACGACTTATTGAATCCTTGCGGGAAATTTGAAGTCTTATATAAAGTGCACTTCCGGCTAAGTCGATTGGTAAAGTTAAAAATAACCATTATGATGCTATAGCAATTTCCAATACTGAATTTCAATATCCTACAGCCAATCATACTGGATTTATGCGAAAAATCGGTTGTCTGTAAAGTCGGTTCACTGACGATAGTTGAACGTGATAACGTCATAAGAAAATACTGATGGAATGGTTGCATTTTTCAAAAGAAAATATCAATTTTATTTCTTTGATAGATATTTTGTATGGATAGAGATAGGGAGGTAAATGAAAATCACAATTGAATTGATCAAGTTACATTTATCTGTACGCATAAATACAATTATGTCAATTTTTATTTTCTTTTCTTACAATGTTCATAGTTTTCACAAGTATGAATGTGCGTTGAGCAATTGTCTCACAACTTTTATTTACAACTTTTGAACATGTGTGATATTTAACTTCTTACAATTTGTGTTATTCTGTTGAGAATAGGACGATGATAGGAAAAGTAGGAAATGAAAGGGAGTGTTTCGAGTGTAATGTGTCTTGAAGAAGTCAAATCGATGGTGATGCCTCTTAGTGTTGTTGGCTGGTCCAACCTGTCATTTCAGACACAATGTTATGATATGTGGAAGATTTAACACTAATGTTCTAATTTTTTGAAATCATAATTATGCTCGATAATTATTTCGATCGAATAGTGAAGCCATTGATTTTTTACTCATCGCGAAATAGTTCTGTCAACTTATTGTTATAGTTTTGTCAATTATAGCATAACCTACAATCGCAGCACTAGCGGACCGATGCTATTTATTTTAATGATGAAAGCACGAATATTCGACAATATATCACTGAACATATATTCAATATCGGAAGAATCATTACCCCTATCGCCGCAATTATCGTTGCTATAAACAATTGACACCACATTCACTCTTCACTGCACTTCATACTTGACGAAAACATGTAAATGTATTATTGTATAGCAGCTGTCCACGCGGACGCATCGCTCACTCAAGTAGGAGAGAGACAGATGTCGAACACTGATGAACGCGGAGGCCAATTGTGCCTCTTTGTCGCTCGTTCTGCGCTCTCGCTTGCACTTCAAGCCTTAAATGGAACGCTTCAGAGCGAGGTAACGCCGCATGAGTCATGTTTTTTCGTGCGTGCAGCAGGCTTCATCGAATTATAAGACGTTGTCATGTCAAAAACAAATATATCCCAAATGAATAAATCTTTTCATTACTTCGTTGCACCTGAAATCGTGTTTCACGTCCATCCCATATAGAATCGTTAACATAACTATCGTCTCTTAACATATTACAGTAGTACATCATAATCTTATTAATTACTTATTTAATTCATTCCTATTGATAAATAATCATTGGCATTTGTGATAACGTAATTCAAGTGGCTAGCATAGTTTTGAATAATTTATTATAAGAATAAACTGTGATTGAATTATTGTTCATTAATCTTGAATGGAACGCCTCAGAGCGAGGTAACGCCGCATGAGTCATGTTTTTTCGTGCGTGCAGCCGGCTCCATCGAATTATAAGACGTTGTCACGTCAAAAATTGAAAAAAAGTTTCAAGTAAAATGCATTTCTGGTGCAGATGATTGCAACTATAGAGCAAAGTGCACAAATAGACCCTAAACCAGTTTTAAATTCAAAACTTCAATATTATACGTTTGACAGGTTCTGAATTTGCGAATCACGAACGCAAATACGTACCGAGATCCAGCCGAAAATAGTCAAAATATGACTCTTGTCAGTTTTACAATAATCACTCTTATTTTGCACAAGTAAGTGAAAATCAACAATTCTCTATTATTCTTTGCATTACATCTTTTTCTTAAAGTGGCTTTACCAGTTGTTAGCAACCTAATATCCTGCGTTGATTATTGAATATTTTAGAACTATTACGTAGCTATTTCCATATCTTTTTGATTATCAATTTCTATGATCTTATATCTATAGTTTATTCCAGTTGAGAACGAAGCTCTTATAGGAGTACGATTCAAACCTTCTGATTCGCCGAAATGCGAACACGATTCATTCTCATTATATGCTGAATTCTAGAACAAACTTACTGAGAATGAATTGAAAAAATAAGAGCGACAAATATGTTTACTCAAATATTACATGAATGAATACATACAAATTTGAAACTTCGAAATGCATAGTGTTGCCACGAAACAAGCCAAGACGAGTGAATCTCGTCTCAGTCTCGTGGTGGTCTCGCCTAGCTTAGTCTTGGCTAGGTCTCGCTCTGGTCTTGAGTAGGTCAGTCTCGTCTTGATCTCGAGTCTCGACAAGAGTCTCGCTATGATTTTTCAAAATCACACATTCTTACATATGGGGGAATCAGTTTGTTCTACCTGATTATTATTTACTATAAATTCTACCATCAATATGTATTTGTGTGTTTGGTGCGCAAAGCTATGTTTCATAGCTTCATCATAAACCCCTAGACGTGAGCTTCTGACTCACTTTACAATCGTTTAAAACCACTTAAACACCAAGCTAAAAATAATGTGTCTTACAAATTTCGCGCATTACGCAATTATTCTCACTTGCTGAGCAGCTCTGAGAGTCATGATCACGTGATCACGTACAACGCGCTTGCGTGTTGGATAAACTGAACCTGCAGCCTACATCGAGTTTGCAATACCAATAGTCGCTCTGGGGCTCAATTCTAATTTGTGGAGACTGTCTTTGAACGTCATTTTATGGAATCTTGACACATGTATCACCTCTTGGATGATTATAGAGAAATGATTCAATGTCATCATCGTTGAAGACAGTCTTCCAGAAGAAAGAGACAGGGAGAGCTCAGTTTCTTTAGCTCGACATCGGATTTGTCATTCGTATGTCATAAAATAGTAACTATGGAATAAAATTATAATATTATGAATAATAATAAATCAGGAGAATGATTGAACATTGATTCAATCTTATTCCCAACATCGTTCTAATCTAACTGCCAGCATAAAGTTGTCGATCATATTGTTTGCACCAATAAACAATATTCAAGTCCCTATGAATGTAACTATTACATAGCAACATTGACATAGAGACTGCGATCTGTCTCCAAGCTGTCTTTATAAAGTAGAATAGGATTCCTGGAGCCACGAGAATTCGAAGAAGTTCAAATTGGCGATTTCTGCAAAAATGAACGCAACGACCACTTCGAACCACCTTTCAATCGCGGGTGTTGTGAGCTTGAAGTGGTCGAGATCAATGACATCATCTATAACGTATTTATCATGAGCTCCAAGACCGTGATCGTCTTGTGAAACGATTATTGAGGCGACATAAGCGTTGCGGTCGTCTAATAGAACGTATCCTTAGAGTGTCACATAAATCCATTGCATATGTCAAAATGACAACTGTCATTGTCAAAGCGACAGCTGTCATTATCAAAGTGACGACTGTCATCATTAAAGTGACGGATGATGGTTATATTTAGGTCTTTACATAAAATAAGTATTTTTGAGAATGAAAAGTCCTTTTCGAGATTTTCGGGAGTCTTTAATTTATTGGAGCATACAGTTTTAACATTTGCTCCGCGGAAGTAAAATTTTGAAATGGTAAGGTGGATTCCACTGCTTATTTATAACATATTTCTACTAAGCCTATCTCTCCGTGAGTTTTAGATCGATACCAAACTAGATATCATTTAAATAACTTGTGAAAAGACAATATTGACAATCGCTTAATTCTTCGCTTAATACCATTATTTCACACTTCGACTAGAATTATTCTTGCGGGAGCTTTAATTTGATATTGTAATGTTTATTGCTTGACGAAATCAGTTTGTAATCAAATAAAAGTCACTATTTATTAATCTAAATAAAATAGAAGCTTTATTCTTCTTATGTCACTAATAACACTATATTTATATATTAATCACTTAATTCTTAATTTAAACAAGGTCACAGATATTTATATTTCACTATTTATATGCACTGTTCACTTCACTTGTCACTTCATTATTTATTTCACACTACTATTCTTATTACTGTACTGTACTACACGTCTTTGGCTTGGCCTTATATAGAGAAATCTTCCTTTCTCGAATTTTCCATCTCTCGATTCTTTCTATTTCTAGGAATCACTAGAGGCTTCCATTGGGAGGGGTGATGTGCTGCGACGTGGCGCGGCGTAAGAGGCGACAAGAAGCACCTCCTCATACTACGTTGTCTTTACGAGCTCTCCCCTCACTCTCGCACGTCACACTGCCCTCTTCTTAAGAATGTTTCGTCCAGAAACACACCTTCATGTCTATGCCGGAATCGACACTCGCCGCCCTTGGTGCAACCAGTAGTTTGGTAGAAGTAGCAGTCGACAGTTTTTGATTCGATCGGGCCTGCTGGGTGGAAACAGCAGACCAATATTTGAATTCCGCTGTTCTGGAATGTTACCTCTATCATATTTCGAACGATCTTCCAATCTAATCCATCCAGACCGCAGCCCAATTTTGGTATTGCCAGTTTCAGGATGTCGTTTTGCATTAAATGGCCTCGCATGTCTTGCAGCGTTTCCCACATGGACCGGTAGGTTGGTTTATGATGAAATTTATCTTTCGTTACCATGTGGTAAATATAGCGTACCTTGGTTGTCGTATTGTCCCTCAGACAGATGGTCTTCCCTACAGTAGGCTTCTGGTGTTCTGGCCTGCCAAACTTCTTCTTGAAAACTGCTGCTATCCCTCGGGACATCTTCAAATCTCCTGATACACAATGGGCCAAGGAGTAGTCGGCCGGAACTCTGAATAGATCCTGCTGCACTTCGGTAGTTATCCCGAATCGAGCCCGACGTCCACTTTAAAAAGTCTTCATGAACTCCTCAAATGAATCTTCCTGCGCATGGATCTTACGAGCACGTGCGTCGTTGGGATCTTCATTATTGTCTCCTGCAAATATTGCTAGCCGATTGAGGTGCACCACTCTTGATTTACTCTTGGGGTTGCGTCTGATTTCGTAGATTATGTCGTTAATTATTCTGATGACTTCGTAAGGCCCTTCCCAAGATGTCTGTAATTTTGGAGACAGGCCACGTCGCCGCCCTGGGTTATAAAGCCACACAGAGTCTCCTGGTTGAAAACCCCCGTCTTGTGCCTTGTCGTCATAGGTCTCTTTCATCCGGTCGCTGGCATTCTGGATGTTTATACGGACTCGGGAGTGGATATCGTCCATCTGACGCCTTGAATTGATGACATAATCTTCACCAGCCAGGTCTTCTCCAGGTTTGCAGCCGAACTTTAGGTCACATGGTAGCCGAAGTTCCCGTCCAAAAATAATTCTTGCTGGGGTCTGTCCGGTTGTTTCGTGTACGGATGAGCGGTAGGCCAAAAGGAACGGATGGAGATATTTGTCCTAGTCTCTCTGGTGACTAGAGACAACTTTGGCCAGTTGTCTGTTGATGGTCTTATTCATCCGTTCCAGTATTCCATCAGACTGCGGATGTAATGCAGTAGTTCTGGTTTTACGAATATTCAGTACTTCGCATATCCCTTGGAAAAGTGTGGATTCAAAGTTTCTTCCCTGGTCAGAATGAAGTTCCAAGGGTACGCCAAAACGACAGATCCAGTTCTTTACTAGGACGTCTGCAATAGTAGCGGCCTCTTGATCAGGAAGGACACACGCTTCCGCCCATTTACTGAAATAATCCATGACGACAACAATGTATTTATTTCCGACGTCTGATTCGGGAAATGGCCCTGCTACGTCGATGGCTATCCTCTCGAATGGACTACCGACATTATACTGTCGCATCGGAGCTCTTGATCGTTTCTGCGGTCCGTTGCTTGAAGCGCACGTAGTGCATTTCCTGCACCATTCCCTTACGTCTTCTTTGCTGTTTAGCCAATAAAACCGCTCACGAACTCTCTGCAAAGTCTTCGTTACCCCAAGGTGTCCTCCACTAACTCCATCATGGAGATGTCTCAATACCTCTGGAACCCGACCTCTAGGAACAATCAGCTGTTCTCTACTCTTGGTTTCATTCGGATCTTTCAGGACACGCTTCAAGACGCCTTCATTCAGGATTATGGAATCCCATTGCGCCCAGTATGATTTGACCGTCGGGGAGAATGGTGCCACCTCTTGCCATGTCGGTCTTGTTCCTTTCTTCTTCCAATCTTGAATAATTTGCAACTCTGAGTCGCCATCTATGTCCTTTTCTATCTCTTGTAGTTGCCAAGCATCGTCAATGATAGTTGTCCGGAATGCTTTTGCTTCGGCCTTAGAACAATGCTGACAATCTTTGGGACATGGTCGTCTTGATAAGGCATCAGCATTCTTATGCGCTGTACCGGCTCGATGTTCAATGTCGAAGTCGTATTCTTGAAGTCTCTCGATCCAACGAGCGACCTCAGGATTCTTGAACTTGAGTAACCATTTTAGAGCAGCGAGGTCAGTTCTTAACAGGAACTTTCTGCCATACAAATATTTGTAAAAATGCTCGATGGACTTGACTACTGCTAGTAATTCCCGTTTTGTGACGCAGTAATTTCTTTCTGGCTTCGATAAAACCTTACCGAAATATCCGATGACTCTTGCTTGACCATCTTGCGATTGGGATAAGACTCTCCCGATTCCGACATCGCTGGCATCCGTGTCCAAAATAAAACGTCCTTCCGTCTTCGGGTAACTCAGTATCGGTGCTTGAACTAGGAGTTGCTTCAGTTGCTCGAAGGCGACTTGGCAGTCTTCATCCCAGCTATATCTACGATTTTCTTCTGTCAGTCTGGTTAATGGTTTTGCGATATTGGCAAATCCACAAACAAATCTTCTGTAATAAGTACAAAGTCCGAGGAAACTTCGTAGCTGATGTTTATCCGCAGGCACTGGCCATTCTTGAATTGTCTTAATTTTCTCTGTATCAACTGCTACGCCTTCTTCGGAGATCACATGTCCCAAATAGTTCACCCGTTTTTGAAATAAGTGGCATTTCTTTAGACTAAGTTTCAAACCAGCTTTCTTTAAATGTTGAAATACCTGTTCCAGATTCTTCAAATGGTCTTCAAATGATTTGCCCATCACAATTATATCGTCCAGGTACACCAAGCAAGTTTTCCATGATAGTCCTTTGAGTACGGTCTCCATCAGTCGCTCGAAAGTAGCAGGAGCATTACATAGGCCGAATGGCATGACTGTAAATTGCCACAATCCACTGCCGATGGTAAATGCAGTTTTTTCTCGGTCTTTCTCATCCATCGCTACTTGCCAGTATCCACTCTTGAGATCTAGGGTCGAGAAGATCTTTGACCCGGCCAGGGTATCTAAGGTGTCATCAATCCTGGGCAGAGGATAACTGTCCTTCTTGGTAACGTTATTCAGCTGGCGATAGTCGACACAAAATCGGGTAGACCCGTCTTTCTTCTTCACAAGTACCACCGGAGAGGCCCATGGACTGCTCGAGGGTTCAAAGATGCCGTCCTGCTCCATATTTTGGATGATGGCTTAAGCGTCTTCTCTCTTCGCAATCGGGAGTCGTCGTGGTGCTTGTCGAATTGGTCGTGCATCGCCGGTGTCAATTTTGTGATGGACAATATTTGTTCTTCCTTTTCGCCCCTCACTGGTTTCAAACACCTCTTGGAATCGGCGTATCAGATCTTCTGCTTGTGCACGTTGCCGATTGTTTAATTGTTGTCCTTTGGATAGTACTGAACTAGATAGTTCTCTGGAATGCTTGTCGCAGGTAGATCTTATCTTTACGTCCTGTCCAGTGGTTTTTATAGTGGACACTCTTGCGAGGCGTCCTAAAATAGTACCGGCTCTCAGTTTTACTGCATAATAATAACCGTTTATTATTCTTACCGGTACTATTTCTCCTGAACTTATGAGGACCTTAGCAACCAAAATCCCCTGCTGAACATTATCGTTTGGTTCCAGCATTGCGACACTTCCTTCTCGAATCTCACCACCTACTGTAGCTGGTACAATTTCTTCGCATCGCTCAGGAATCGCAAGGTCTTCTGCCAGCATTAAGCATGCTGAAGAATCTTCTTGATAATGTAGGACGACCTCTTCATTATTGATTTTAATCACGCCGTTTTTCATATCAAGATCGAATCCGTATCTTCTCATTATATCCATTCCAAGGATACAGTCTTCTTCTATGTGAGCTACCAAGATACGATGTCCAATTTTTGTTCCTCCAATCATGATGACGACGTCAACTTCTCCATGTGTGGTAGCTGAGTCACCTGTAGCTGTTCGAAGTCGCCATTTTATCCTCACGCACGATTTGTTCGGACGCAGTAAATCGGGTCTCACTATGGTCTTCGTTGCGCCTGTGTCCAACAAAATACTACATGGCTTGTCGTCTATGTATCCATCCACAAATAAACTATCAAACTGATGACGTAGCGAAGCGATGATTGCAATATTTTATGGGGCAGGTTTAGGTTGGATCGATATTTGCCCCGGCACATCGACCCGATTTAGTTTTCCTGCTTGGAGTTATTCTTGGGCCACGTCTTCAAGGGTTTCTTGCATCGACTTTTTTGATGACCTAGTTCTCCACAGCTCCAACACCGAAGTTGTCTGGAATTTTTGAGATCTTTCACTGTTTCCTGGACCAACCGCTGAACCTGGGCTTCCAAGCTTTCCGTGGTATCGGAGTCGCAGGTAACCTCTCGCACTCGAGCACTGCTTCTGGACGCCTGCTTTGCCGCTTCGTATTCCAGTGCGTGAGCCAATGCTTCCACCAGCTTCTTCGGTCGCGCCAAACGCAGGGCTTGTTGCGTTTCATGGTCTCTGATGCCATCCACAAATATTCTCACAGCCCAGCTTTCCAAGAAATCATCCGGGCCAGTTGGATATGCAAGTCGAACTAGGCGTGCCACATCAGCTTCAAACTCCTGATGTAAGCTCTCGCTGGGACGTTGGTATCGGTTCTTGAGCTGCGTGTGATACACTTCCTCCAAGTGTGCATGGCCGTATCGCAGCTCCAGTCGCTTGACCAATTTTTCGTGATTGTTGTCTTCTTCCGGTGGAATAGCCTGTAAAATGTTTACCGCATCTCCTCGGAGAGCAACTGTAAGTGCTGAAACTTTCTCAGTATCATTCCAGCCATTAGCCTTAGCAGCGGCTTCAAATTGCCTATGGTAATTAATCCAAGATGTTTGACCATCAAAGGTTGGAGGTTTGACACGCATTTTTGTAGTTGAGTCAAAATTTGGTGCGGATAATTCAATTATCTCAGCTTTTGAAGCTTTTTCCGGAGATGAAACACCAAATTTGAATTTTTCTTCAAAAATCTTCATTTTTTCATCCAGTTCTTCTTTCAACATTCTACAATTATTTTCAAATACATACTTCCTCCCATACCTTTGAATTTTCTCTAAATTTTTCCAGTCGATGTTCAGCTTTCTTTGTATTTTCCCCCATCTTCCCATGCAGTTCTTCTCTCAAGTTTCTAGAATTTTCTTCTAATTTTCCTAATTTTTCATTTACAATTTTGGAGCTCTCTAGAAATTTTTCTTCTAATTTTGCTTCTAATAATGTAGAATTTTCTTTCAATTTTGATTCTAAGTTTGTACAATTTTCTTTTAATTTTGATTCTAAATCTTCTTTTGAACTTGTAGAATTTTCATTTAATTTTGATTCTAAATTTATATAATTTTCTTTTAATTTTGATTCTAAATTCATACAATTTTCTTTTCAATTTATTGCCAAATCGGATAAAGAAAGTTGAACCTCAAACAAATAAGTATCAGGGTCCTCACCGTCTTCAGTCATAGCTTCCCGAAGTCGTTCCATTAAAACTTGTTTGCGGCCACTGGTTCCCAAATCCCGCTCTTCGAATTGATATTTCAACTCTGCGACCTTCAAATCTTTCAACAACTTCGTAGACGCCATTTTCCAATTTTACAAAACAGCAATAAACAAAATACTAAATTGTTCATAAAAACCCCACACCTGACACCACTGTAATGTTTATTGCTTGACGAAATCAGTTTGTAATTAAATAAAAGTCACTATTTAATAATCTAAATGAAATAAAAGCTTTATTCTTCTTATGTCACTAATAGCACTATATTTATATATTAATCATTTAATTCTAATTCAAACTAGGTCACAGATATTTATATTTCACTATTTATGTGAACTGTTCACTTCACTTGTCACTTCATTATTTATTTCACACTACTATTCTTGTTACTGTACTGTACTACACGTCTTTGGCTTGGCCTTATATAGAGAAATCTTCCTTTCTCGAATTTTCCATTTCTCGACTCTTTCCATTTCTAGGAATCACTAGAGGCTTCCATTGGGAGGGGTGATGTGCTGCGACGTGGCACGGCGTAAGAGGCGACAAGAAGCTCCTCCTCATACTACGTCGTCTTTACGAACTCCCCCATCACTCTCGCACGTCACAATATCAAACATGATAGAACAAGATAACTTACTTCAGAAAAACAATTGACAAAATAATATTGTTATATGATTGTCTCAATCGGAAACTCAGCCATCAGTCGACATCTCAATTCAATTATTATTACTGCAGTTTGTGTCTACCCACTTGCGGAGGAAGTTTATTGGATTTGACCTAAAAATGAATTTCAAGTGAAATTTGACTCGGGTCTTGTCTCGGACTCGACTTTTGGCTCAAGACCCATCCTATGGTCTCGTCTTGATTTTTTGAAGCAAGACGAGACAGGACCGAGACTGGTCTTCAGTCTCGTGATAACGCTAGAAATGCACAAATTTATTTATGATAATTGATCAACGATTTACAAATAATGCAACTGATAGATGGCCAAGCGCGATTTTTGTGCTAATGTGAAATTCGTTTCCATTTTGGCTAATTAAAGGGCCTACATCGTAGTTAATTAGAATAAAATATAGTATTGCTTGTACCATTTTCATACAGTTCTTCATTTTCCTCATATTAGAAGAAATTAGATGAAACAAACTATTTGGAGTTGAGTGTGATAGTTTGTCCAAATTCTATTATTATGTATGATTTTTAGAATATTTTTTGTGTTCTTTGGATTTTCAGGTTATTTTTGTGAGCTCAACGGCTTCACCTCACCCAACTACTATGTAGTTCATCAAGCTCTGGGAAAAAGATATAGTACATCAACATTAAATTGTTAGTATTCATAGTTAAATAAAAATAAGATATCTCGTTTCTTTAACAAAGTAATTATTCATTCCATTTAGGATTGAAATCGAAATGCAGTCTCAACTACTTATAATAATCTTCTGTTTTGAATATATGATTACCAGAATCAATATTCATTTTTCCCAGGTATTTGTTCAATTTGTTTTGTGCAGATGAGTAGGTACGTGTGATCACTCAAGATGGTGACAGTGTCATCTTCATAGAAGGTTATTGTGTGTCGTCTGGTATATCGTTCAGCAGATCATTAACATAAAGTATAAATAGTACTTACCGGGCTTGAAATTGCTACTTGTGAGACATCTGTTGAAATTTCTTCAGAACTGCTTTAATAACAGTTTATATTAACACTTTGCATGCTATCTGTCAGAGAAATAGCTTGTGAATAGTTCGAGTGGACTATCCTCAATACCGCATCTTTCAAGCTTTTCTAGTAAGATAGAATGTTCAGTGTCGAGATTTTTCACTTGGTCTAAGAATGTCGTAACTATGGGTTTTATTTTATTTAGATTTTTATATGATATATTCGTTATGTAGTTCGTTCAAGGCATTCGTGGTTTCTTCATTAAGTACTTACCCAACCTACATAATATAATAGTGAAAGTATTGTAATCGTGATTTTTTGACATTTCGAGATCTCAATAAATCTTCAGGTCTTAGACCCTACTGAATTAAAAAAAAAGTTTGTCTGTAGATCTGTAGGTCTGTCCGTGTGAAAGCACAATGACTGCAGTACGCGTACAAATTTTCTACTGAAATTTTTGTCCTCCATCTAAAAGCTATGTTCAAGTTTGGAGATGCGCTTTTTTCAATAAGTGGCACCAAAACTTTTTATTGCGTCTGGCCGAAACACGTAATTGTACTATTCTGGCTTCGAATTGGCCGAAATCATATCTCATGATCGATCAGACGATCACGCATCAGACTTGATGCAAATGTGTTGTACATTGCACAGGATTCATTTCAAATAATACATTATTTCATGACGGATATTTTTCTAAATGTACGTGAATATATCCTAACCACTTCTCGTATATGAGATTTACAAAATTGAACAAAGCTACACAAGAACCCAGTGTAAGTGAGAATTCTAAGAAGCTCGCAGAAGATCTGGAAGGGATATAGAAAAAAGTTCTATTTCCCTTATCTCAGATCAGCAAATATTTAGTCAAGTAAAACAGTATCATGTTGAATATCGAACAATTAAGAATAGCCTTAAGTGTGAATATGAACAGCTACAATGGAAAAATACAAGCATTTGAAAAATCTTGAGAGAGAAAGCTTTTTGATATTGTTATCTGTAGACAAATGTTTATTTTTCCAGCTTGTAAGTGCAGAAACAAAATTCTTGTAATCAATCTAAAATTCCTTCTAGAACAGAGAACAAAGTGTAGAATTACCATCGGTAGTTTAGATGTTGGAACAACAAGAAAAAATCAGATAGCACTTAAAAGAAAATCAGAAATTAGCCAGGAGGTAATACTTTGAGGATAATCTGAAGAAAAGTGTATAACAAACAGTGCAACGTTCAGTGTTTGAACAAACTAGAATCTATTTCCAGCACTTTCTGAAGAAAGAATTCATTATCACCGGCTTCATCAGTTTTGAGATTCCATATATATATATATATATATATATATATATATATATATATATATATATATATATATATATATATATATATATATATATATATATATATATATATATATATATATATATATATATATATATATATATATATATATATATATATATATATATATATATATATATATATATATATATCATTGGATATTTATAATCAAACACCAAATTTCATCGTTCTACAGTTAATCGTTTTACCCAAGAGATTCTAAGAATTTGTCAAGTACAATGCGCTTTCAGCCAAGTCGGTTGCTATGGATACAGTAGGCCATTATTTTTATACTACAACATTCTTAATACTGATTTCCAAAACTCTACGACTACCACCAGATCTGAATTTATGCGCAAAATTAGAAAATAAATTTCTACTGAAGGGCACTCCCGGTTCAGTCTATTGTTATGAAAATAGTAGGCAATCATCTAGATGCTACAGCAGACTGAAATACCAAATTTCAATATTCTACACCTGATCGTTTCAAATTTATGCAAAAAATTCCATAAGACTGTCAAGTAAAGTGCACATCCGGCTTGGTGGATCTCAATAAAATAGGATATGAGCATCTAGATAGTATAATCGTCCTAAATACTGAATTCTGACAATCTACGTTCGATCGTTTTGGATTTATGCGAAAAATTCAAAGAATGTTTCGGATAAAGTGTTCTTCCGGTTTAGTCGATAGCAATCATAATACAGGATCTACAGCAAGATATTATAAAAGTACATGATACAAAATTTTAATATTTTACGACTTCATGCGGACAATTCAAAAAGTCTGTCATATAAAGTTCCGGCTCAGCCGATTGTTACAAAAATAGAAGATGACCATTGAGATGCTACAGCAATTTCAAATGCTGAACTCCAGTATCCTACGGCTGATCATTCTGGATTTATGCGGAAAATTAAAAAAAAGTCCTAGGTAAAGTGCACTTCCGGCTTGGCCGATCGCAATCATAATGCAAGATATACAAAAAGATGTTATAGAAGTTCTTCATATGAAATTTCAATATGCTATGGCGGATCATTCTATATTTATGCAAAAAATTTAAAAAAAGTTTCAAGTAAAGTGCACTTCTGGCCTGGCCGATTTTTACTGAAATAGCAGATAACCATTCTGATACAATGCAAGTTCAAATACCTAATTTCAACATCCTTCGGTTGATAATTCTGAGTTTATTAGAAAAATTCGAAAAAAGTTTCAAATAAAGTGCACTTCCTGTACAGACGATTGGAACCATAATGCAAGGTGCACAACTAGACCCTATACCAGTCTTAAATACAAAATTTCAACATTATACGTTTAACCAGTTTTGAGATTTGCGAGTTACTCACGCAAGCACGAACGCAGGCACGTACAAACGCACGCACGTACGAACTTTGAAATGGATTTGGGGAGACCGCAATAGTAGTTGGTTTGTTTGCTTTAGATTAGACAAACGAATTACTACTGCTTTACTCAATGAACTTCTGGACTCAAAATGTTCTTAGAGCAGGTTGATAAGTCTTTAGAAACGTGTGAGAACTCACCTGTGATAGAGTTTAAAAAGTTGAAGCTATGTTACCCTCAACAGATGTGGTGACGTCAAGTACAGACCAGAAATATAGGTCTGAGTTGTATCAGGGAATTAAACCAGGCGCTCCTGACAGAAAAAAGGGAGCAAAAACAACAATTTTTTACAGACTGCTACTTATAAAGAAGATACTTACAGCTATGAGCTAGATATATATATATATATATATATATATATATATATATATATATATATATATATATATATATATATATATATATATATATATATATATATATATATATATATATATATATATATATGTTTTGGAATCCCCACTAGTTCTTGATACATATTAAAAAAATTGATTCCAATTAGTAAGAAGAAATAACTTTTTTGGACAACTTTTTATAGTCTGCCATTTTTTTTGAACGTAAGACAAGTTTGCAGAAAAAAAAATTTATCGCGAAAAATTGTTTCTAGTTACGCAATTAATTTACAAGTTTGTCTGAATATGTTTTACTCTTGAACTTATATAGACCGTCTGCCAATAAAGTTTTAGTGTATTTTGCAAACTTGCCTTAAGTTGGAAAAAATGGCAGACTGGGAGAAGTTGTTACAATTTTTCAGTATGCATTAACACATAGCGGGATTTTTGAATGCTGATATCTCAAGATTACAGCTGTAAGTGTTTCTCCTATAAATGGCAGCCTGTAGAAAATTGTTTCCTATTTTCTGTCACAGATTTTTGGAAAAAAAATTGATCATTTTTGGAAGCGCCTGGACATCTCACGCCAAATGGCACACATAAGTCAACCGACCTTCAAGCTCACATGTTGCCAGCAAATAATCATCCCAAAAACTTCAAGTAATAACGAAATTTATATTTGGAGCGTATTGAAATAAAGCTCAGTTATCAGTTGGTCTTGTGAAGATGATGCTAGGCACCGTTTTTACATTATTAAACGATCTTGATATCTCTCTGATGAATTTATAACAGTGAAATATCCTTTAGTAACGAGCAACGGATATTTTGCGCAATGAGAAAATCTTTTGATAACAATGATAGCAGATGACAGAAGATTCATTCCAGAGTTGGCTTTAATAAGAGTTTTAAAATGTAGAAAACCATCGATAAGATCAGAGGAAGCTAGAATATTTCAAGTCAATGAAAGAAATTCTGAATTTAAAGACTATGTGGACTTGAATGATTGCCATAATTTCAGAATGATAATGGAAATATCAAACAAAGAATAAACTAATATGATAATTTTAGTTTCAAAGCTTCCATGCTATTTGCAGGCTATTAGAAGATATAGAAAGTTAATGACTGAAGCTTCTACCAGTTATATGGCTCCAAAATACGAGACGGGTTTATTCACGCTCATATTGAAACAATGGAAACTCAGCCAAGATTTGAAACAAAAAAATAGTTTTGAAAAATATTGGATACGAAAAAAAGATTAAAGAATCATCTTGATAATCAGAGCGCATTTTTTGCAACTCATGAATGCTTGTTAGTTCAGAGTTAACACAAATTACTATCCTCTACAGTCATTGAGCCCAAAATCAAGCAGTTTGGACAAATCTGCGAAACAGCAGTTTTCATTTAGTTCTAATTTCAAGCTGTGACTATTCTATACATAACTTGTGCGCGTACAAACTCAAAAGAACCTTTGATCTTTATCAAGGTTATTGAGAAAAAAATCCCTCAAAATTGCGTGCAATTATCTCCAGAACTATAGATTTAAGAAAATGAGTAACGGGTGGTGAGGATACTAGCACCGAAAACCACATGTCAATATCTTGTGTAACTCGCGAGATATTGAGATATATAGTTTCTACCCTAAAATAGGAGCTTATTCATATCAGTTCAAAATGTAGGGTGCAGAATTTAATTACTGGCATGTCGCTTATTCTGTGCAACAATATTCAGATTTTAATTATGCTTAGATCAGCAGTAATTACTTTTCGAATTTTTATTCTATTTTCCACCCAAAACTGGGCGTGTGAATGAAAAAATCAAGCAGTTTCTGCAAACCTACAAATCAGCAGCTTTCATTTAGTACCAGTTTCAAGTCTGTAAGTGCTGTAGCTACTGAGAGCTCAGCGACACGCCAGTCGGCCAGACAGAAAGCCAACCAGACGGTCAAAGTGCATATAATAGCGTTTTTTTTTTGCAACAATGCGCTATCTACTGTTATGAGTGGGGAGTACAAGAGAAAATCTAGACATGCTGCCACCTTCATATGGTGAGTTCTGAATTAGTATTTTATTTGCTAAAACTAAATTCACGAACTAAAAGTAATAAATGATGTTCACATATTAACTGCACAAATTCCTTTATGATGATTGATGAACAACTGATGATCATTGATGCAACTGACAAATAACAAAGTGAGAATTCTTTGCTAATGTAAAATGGGCTCGCACTTCGGCCAATAGAAAGCTTAAACACAGTCCCATGAAAGATTTTGGACCGTTATTAACTGGAATTGACTATAATGACATTTTTATAGATTTTAAAAGATTATAATATTTATTTTATTTTCCAGTTCATTTTCAACCTCGTTCTTTAAATTCACGATAATAGAAGAAAAACAAGCACTTGTTATCTTTTTGTAGCATGTCGCACATTTCATTTATGACAAATTAGACAAATGACAATGTGACATTGATATGCAAAATATAAAGTTATCGATGAGTTGGGAATTTCCCATTTGTAAGAAAATTTAGAACATAAGTTATCGGTACTTTTTTCTGAGACAAAATCGAGAGCGTGTCTTCAAGTATCCATGTCTGAGCAGGGCTTTAAATATCTATTTTAACCAGTATTCCAAGAGTTGGGTAACATAAAATTGAAATAAGTATTGATTGACTTTTTTTAGACATCTTTCAAGAAGGTGATGAATCTGCCAAGTTCAGAATATTAATATCGAATCTTGGATTAGATTAGAAATTCTTAACAAAAGGTTTCACGTCATAAGTTGCGTAAAATCCTAGTAAACCGAAAAAAAACTAATGAGACATTCAAGTGGTGAATTAATGAATTTAAATGCAATGCAATACTCTCATTCAATAATCATCATATCTACTATCGTTCTATGCTTTATGAATAACTATATTGGAAAAAAAAATGCCGTGAAATTTCTTACACATAGATTTGCTACAGTTGCGGCGTTTGTAAGTTTATAGTGTGATATCGTACGAGTTGTCATGTTTAGTCAATGCTTTGATTTTGCTTTTTGAAGTGATTTAGATATGTCATGTAAACGTAGCAGCACGTGACATTATTCGATGACGTGAAACCTTCTGTTAAAATTTCTAGTAATAAAGCAGGCAAACAAGCTTTTACTCTTCAGATGAAAAATGGCTATCGCAAACCGAAAAGTCTCACATTAGAGCGTTCCGCTTATACATTTTCAGACAGCTTAAATTTAATGTAGTAGACGGAGTTGGTCTCAAGGAGATAATACTGAAACAATTATAAATTTTAAATTCTACAACCGTGGATAAATCGAATATGAACAAAATATATAGATAATCGATTGCGTAGAAAAACTATTAACATAAATATTCAATTCTTTACCCTATATGTCACTCCCATAATTAAGGTGAACTCAACGATACTGATGTTAAAATCTATTAAGCCGTCAAAGCTACAAAACGTGCCAAAGGAAAGAAATACATACATACACTCAAAAAAAATTACCCTCCTTTTGGGGCAGTTGGATAAAAAGGAAAGCATGTTTGCAAATTAAGAGGTAGGTTCAAAGATTTAGCTTTGATCAGACTTTCAACAGACCTATTTGCATATCCATCCTTGAGTTTCAAATTAAATTGTTAAGTATCTTTGAATTCCGAGTCAATAATTTCCTTAATATTATTTTAATTCAATTTCATTAGATTTCCTTGCTCTTACAGTTAGACTCAATAAAATTTAACTATGTATTTAATCACTTGCTCACTCCCTTTGATGTATTTATAAAGTATAGGATTCAACCGGTTGACAGGCACGTAGTTACGATTCTATTTTCTTCGGTGAACTATCTTTTTTAAAGAAGTAGAACTTGCTATGTGTGACTACGTTTTCGTTCCAGTTATTTGAAGTGTAAATAATTTTTTTTTCAATCAAAGATATGTTTACGAGTGGCAACAGTGAGTTGGCTCTAAATATTAGTCCGAATTATTTTTACAGAATTAGTTGATTTATAAGTAGAAATAAATAGTAATTTTGATAAATAAGTGAAGTTGGTGTCTTAGTCAAGCTCCTATAATTATTACAGTGTGTATTTTAAACGCAGTGAGTAAGAATTCCATTTGTTCCTTTATCTTTTTCTGTTAAAGTCGTTTTTAGCTGACTTAAGCCTTGCTAACTTAAACGTGTCTAAGTGTAATTAACTTAAGTCATGCAGTGTTCCCAACTGTATTGACATTCAATATGGGAATCGAAGAAGAATCTAAGTCTTGTAGTACATGCAATGTTGAATTTAACGGAGAAAAAATTATAGGCTGCGATGGAAAATGTGCAGGTTGGTTTCATCTGCACTGTGCTAAGTTGAAGGAGAAAGATTATAATGTGGCGAGGGCCAATCCTAGTTTGAAATGGTTTTGTAACTTTTGCATGAATGAAGTCTATGAATTAGAAAATAAAAGTATGCGAAGTGAAATGCAATATTTGAAAAACGAAATCATGGGCCTGAAAGAAATAATTAAAACTCTTGCAGCCAATAAAATTGATGAAAAACTTGAAAAGAAATCTTATGCTACTGCAGTAAATCAACCTTCTATAGTTATTAAACCTAAAGCTTCGCAGAACTCCACAAAAACTAAAGAAGAAATCAAACAAAAGATTGATCCGTCAAAATTGAAAGTCGGTGTTTCAGCCGTTAGTAATATCAAAAATGGTGGCATTGTTGTCCAATGTACAAACAAAACTGATTTTAGTGTGCTCAAAAAAGCTGCAGAAAAGGAACTAGGCAGTAAATATGAAATTAAAGAAAGTAAAATGCGTGATCCTGAAATAAAAATATTCGGAATAATGGAAACTATGGAGAAAGAAGAAATTGAAGAGTGTATAAAATCTCAAAATGACTTTAGTGATAATGACGCGTTAAAAGTAACATATGTTCGAAAATTGAAAAATGATTCGTATATGGCCATAGCTACCACAAATAATAATTTCTTTAATAAAGTTATGAAAGATGGCAAATTATATATCAGCTGGAAAAGATGTAATGTATATGAAAATTTAAATGTTCGGAGATGTCAAAATTGTGCGGGTTTCAATCATAAAGCTGAAGACTGTCGGAATAAATTGGCATGTTTTAATTGTGGGGGAGAGCATTTAATGAAGGATTGTGCATGTGAACATATTGAATGTGTCAATTGTAAAATGGCAAATAAAAACTTTAACTTGAAAATTGATGTGAATCATAAAGCTACGGATATTACTTGTCTTGTGTACCAAAGAAAACTTGAGATGTTACGTAAAAAAATTAGTTATACATAGCAATTAAAGACGAACCATGTAAAAAACTCTGGTGTAGTATTACTTCTAAATATTCAGAGTATTATCCCGCATAAGAATGAAATAGAACATTTAATCTATGAAAAGAAGCCTAGTTTATGTTGCTTGACAGAATCAAGAACAACTCAGGATATAGACAATCATGAAATTGAAATTGAAAATTATAATTTAGTAAGATGTGATTCTAGCAGTAGACATACTGGAGGAGTCATACTGTATATAGCAGACAATATAACTTATAGAATACTCGAAAATTACAGTATTGAAGGAGAATTATGGTATTTGTCAGTTAGAATTTTGATAAGTGGAAAACAGTTTATCATATGTTGTCTCTACCGATCACCAAATGCTAGTTCTTCAAAATTCATCGATTGGTACCGTAATTGGAGTAGTAGTATGCCAGCAACTAGCGATATTATTTTACTGATGGGGGATTTCAATATCGATTGGAGTGATGATGACAGTTTTTACACAAGAAAATTGAAGAATTGTACTAAAGAAGCGGGATTCAAGCAGATTATTACTGAATATACACGAATTACGAATAAATCGAAGTCTATTATTGATCTTGTTATTACAAATGATCCATACATAAAAACGGAGCTGTGGCACTCTTGGAAAATCACCGATCATGACATATGTGCAATTTACCCAACTATGATTAATTCAGTAACGCATAGTGTTAGAACTGTTACAGATATTAAAACTGATCAAATGATAACTGGTTTGGCTGAGTGCAATTGGGAGTATGGCATTAGTGACGTTAACAAATTGTGTGACATTTTTTGCAATAATATTATAAAAACAAAAACAGAGTGCAGTAAAATAAAAGTTATCAAACGAAACTTCAACAAGCCATGGTTAAATGACACTGCTGTTCTTCAGGCTAGAAAAGAACGTGATAATAACTACCGCAAGTTCAAGCTAACCGACTCAAATTTTGATTGGGAAAACTACAAAAAATCGCGAAATAATTATGTTATGCTGCTTCGAAAATGTGAAAAAGAATACTATGAAAGTAAAATTGATTTAAATAAGGGTAATCAGACTGAAATGTGGAATACCCTAAAATCACTCTTAGGAAAAAAGTCCGTTAAAAAACAAAACAATATTTCATACGAGAATGAAGTTATTGAAGATGATGAAGAAATTGCGAATGTATTCAACGAGTACTATATCAGCAGTATAAATGATATCCTAGCTGAAATTCCGAAAGATAGCGTTACCAATTTCAGTGCCAGTAACAAGTATAACTGCAAATTTTCCAGATTCGAAAAACTTTCCATCAATAAATTGGAAAAAATTTTATTCAATCAAAATCAAAACAAAACTAGTTGGGATGGAATAGATATCAAAACTATGAGACATTTATTTCCACTCATAGGATACCCGCTACTGAATATAATCAATACGTCGTTAGACACTGAGATATTCCCAGAAAGACTTAAGGAATCCTTGATAATACCGATTCCAAAAGTATCCGCAACATCTAAAGTGGAGGAACATAGACCTATTAACATGTTGGTTGCAATTGAAAAATTATTAGAAATATCAGCATACAATCAAATTAAATCGTATATTGATGAGAATAACATGCTCAGTAAGTGGCAGTCAGGTTTCAGAGAAAAACACTCTTGCGAGTACGCTATCCAATTCATATTAAAAAACTGGAAAGACTCTTTAGATAGTGGAAGAACAATTTGTGCTGTATTTCTAGATTTTCAGCGGGCGTTTGAAACCATAGACCGAAAATTATTATTGGAAAAATTGAAGAACATGGGCTTTGATAAGACTGCTCTTAGTTGGATACAAAGCTATCTAGAAAATAGAGTACAAAAAACTAAGTACGGAGATAAGATCTCCGAAAAAAAATTGTGCGATAATGGTGTTCCACAAGGCAGTGTCTTAGGGCCTTTATTATTCATTCTTTATATTAATGATTTACCGGATGTTCTACACGAGTGTAAAATTCATCTTTTTGCAGATGATACTCTAATATTCTTAGACAGCGACAATCAAGACATACTGTTAAATACATTAAATCAGGATCTGAAGGCTGTGAACAATTGGTTAACTATAAATAAACTAAAACTAAACACAAGTAAAACAAAGTGTATGCTTTTAAAAACTAGGAAACATCATCAAGAGACTGGTAGTACCAATAAAAAAGTTATTATAAATAACAGTGAAATAGAGTTTGTGGCCACTATAAAATATTTAGGAGTGACTATTGACAATAAATTGAAGTTTACTGAACACATTGAAAATATTATCAAGAAACTTGCTAAGAAAGTAAATTTTTTGTGTAGATTAGGAAAATCCCTATCCAGATGGAGTAAAGTGATTATTTATAACACTATAGTGCTTCCTCATTTAACATACTGTGGATCAATTCTCCTTCAGTGTAACAAATCCCAATTTGCCCAGCTTCAACTTTTACAAAACAAATGCATGAGGTGTATTCTGAAGTGCAATAGATACACTAAAATTAGAGACATGCTTTCTGTTCTTCAGTGGTTGGACATAACTAAATTTGTTCAATATAATTCAACCATATTTGTTTATAAAATGGTACATAACAAAGTACCCGAATATTTGTCTGAGATGCTAACTTTTAACAATAAAATTCATGATTATAATACTAGAAAGAAAGATAACTTGCACATCGATAGTTATAAGAATGTAAATACCCAAGGTTTTATTTTTGTACAAGGTTTTCATTTATATAATAACTTAGATAGAACTCTTAAAGATATTACTGATATTAAGGTATTTAAGAAAAAGCTTAAAAAGCAATTATTATTGGAATAGGCTCTTTCGATGCACTATTATAATAAAGTACTTAACTTTTATTTTATATTATACGTTTTTCTGTTAAAATTTTCTAATGTGCAATATTCTGTAAAATTTTTCTGGAGATATTCATATATTATTTTTTGTATTGTTTTTAGCTTCAAGCTATCTAAATAAATTATTATTATTATTATTAATCAATTTAAGTTTGTTCTCTTCAGAAAGACTGTAATAAACAAAGTGAATGTGAGAAATTGTTAACTAATCCATATTATAGTAACCGCAGAGAAAATACTCATTCTTTGAAAATACATGATATTTATTTTATTATAGGGATTTTCAGCTAAGCGCTACGCAGTCTGGTGGCAAATATCAGAAGCTCAATAAGAGATATGCGTAAAACGTCCGTCAGTTACATTCTTTTATCTCTTTCAACTGATTTTTTTGAGAATTTGAGCTTTATAATTTAAATATTTGATTTGAATAATTATTTCAATTACATTTTGTTGTGTACATGGCTGTAGTTCTTGGAAAAAGCGAGATTCAAGCTTGAGTTTTTTCCTATTTCCTAAACAGGTGAATAAGGTTAAAGTGAGGAATAAATTTAATGATTTTGAATTTATAAATAGAAGAAACGTATGAACTGATTCATTAGAAATTGGAAAAAGAGTAAGTCCTTTCATGAGAGTATTTCTTCAATTTTGTGTGGCGGTGACTGCAACGCATAAGTTTGCAAACATAAACCTTACAATTTTATATTTAAATCTGGGTTGTCACGGGAAGTGCCACAAATAATTATGTGCCCAGCGCTAAAAACTTCTTCTTTTTCGTAAACTATTCTGGAATTTTGATTTTAATATATCGGAAATATTCTATCATGGAAAATTTCAGATCCTTCGTCATCATTTCGCTATTATTCATTGAATTATTCATCTGAAATATAAATGTATCATAAAAGTGAAGAATCAAATCAAGAACAATAATAATCTGTAACATTATAATTTCTATCGATGTAAAACTTTTAGATACATCAAATTCTTCGTAAATTACTTCATTTCTACTTGTACACAATCTCGCACAATATCTCTTCTCGAGCTTCAAATTTCACTCACAGTGGCGCTGATAGCATATCTTTGAATCCTTATAGGTTCTCTGGCGAATTTCTCCATGGGAACTGATTCTAGCGCCAATCTAGCGGTTGAAAATAGAAGTTATTTTTGACAAGTCAATTTCAAATAGAAACTGTGCGAATAGGAGAAAAATTATTTTTAATAGATAGTAAACAATTCGAAATGAATAATTGAGATATTATTGTGTTTTTGAGTAATTCTAACATGTCATAGACAGCTTTCATTCTTAATACAGTAATAGTATTGTAACGAATTTAAGTCTATAAATTAGTCAATTTGGCTTAGAATTATTGTGGAAATACTTTACATCAAGTAATAGAAGCGGATATATTTGTTTTCCAAAAAATTGCTGGTACCTTCTTGCGCTTTTTAGAAAAGCCTGGACGTTTGCGGGAAAACGTAGTGGGGAGAGACCCACGGTATATATCAGTGGCTGATTCAACGAGAAGTATTATTGATTTTGGCTCAGAGACCTTATACTATGGACTGCTAGTGGTTGAAATAAATTGTGTTATTTAAAATAAATCAATATTGACATAAATAATTAGAGTTGAGTTATAGTGTAGTGTGATAATCTTCAGTTTAAATCAGAATTATTTATTAGAAATAGTGTTAGTTATCTATTTTATCATTTTAATGAATCAAGAAAATAAATAATAGTGTTTAGTAACTTTTGCTCCCTAAATTATTCAGGTGTGAAGCTTTAAATTCAAATGAATAGAATGGCGTCAAGGACAGAAGAATTGAGTGAATTGAAAATGGTTATTCTCAAGAATGAGCTAGAAGAACAAGAATTGGAGACAACAGAAACCAAGACCGTCCTCAAACAACGTTTCCGACAAGCTTTGGAAAATGCTGGTGAGAATCCTGATGGATTTATTCCGTGTGGCATAGTCGATTTCGGACAAATGAAAGAAGAGCTGCTGGAAAATTCAAGAAAATTAGAAGACAAATTAACTGAAAATTATAAAACACTGACAGAAAATCCTAGAATGCTAGAAGAAAAATTTACAAAAAATTCTAGAACGTTAGAAAAAAATTCACAGAACACTCTAGAACGTTAGAAAATAGATTAATGGAAAATTCCAGAACCTCGAAACATAGAATGGAAGGAAAATTGGAAGAGAGTTCTAAAAAGGCAGAAGAAGATTTATAGAACTCAAGGAAAGATCATGAGAAGAAAATACAGGAATTGGAAAAAAATTCTCAAAGATGACTTTATCACCGATATTAGAATCTGTTGCATGTAAAGCAGGCAATGTGAGGATAATAAAAGAAGAGAATAAGGCAGAGATCCACAAGAAGACACCGGAATTTGATGGAAAGACGTCGTGGCCGATTTACCTTAAGCAATTCAAAGCTGTTGCGAAGGCGTATGGATGATCATCTGCAGATAAGGCCACAGCATTAACCATTTCGTTGCAAGGAGAAGCCATGAATGTTCTTTAAACATTAAAAGAAGACGAACAAGGTGACTATGACTAGCTGATTAAGCGGCTGGAAATGCGCTATGACAACGTGCCCCTCGAACACGTGTATCAGACTTAACTGAGGAACCGATGCCAGAAATCGCAAAAAATTCTCCAAAAATTTGAAGCTGACATTGCTCCTTTAGTTCATCTCGCACACCCTACCGCCTCCGATAGCGTTTGGAGGGCAAGCATTCATTTTTGGAGTTAGAGATAGCGAAATACAGCAGGCACTACGGATATATCGCCCGAAGTCTTTGGATGATGCATTATCGTATGCATTAGAGCATTAAGCAGCAAAACAATCATCACATGGACAGTTCAGAGTTAGACAAATGAGTGCCGACAAACATGATGAAATTGAAGATTTGGAAACTCGCCTAGAAGAAAAGTTGCGGCGTATCGAGTCCAAAATTACTGTAGGGAAAAGTCAATTTCGCTGCTGGATCTGTGGAGAATTGGGCCATCCGCAGAGACTGTGTAAGAAACCGAAGAATAAGACGGCAATCAAAATCAAAGAAGCAGAAGAAGAAGAGTCGGAAAACTAAGTCTGATTGATGCGGAGGGGCCATCGTCGACCCGTAATTCAGTAGCCCCACAATCCATAAGTTACATTGCTTTGCTGTATCATCAAACCAACAGCATCCTCGTAGATGGATTCATTAATGGAAGACTCTATAAAATGCTGCTAGATACGGGTGCGACGAAGACAATAATAAGATCTGATTTGGTAAACGGAATCTCTGCATCGTTACATACAACACATTGGCGACTACGTACTGCAACTGGTGGAATAGACTACATCTAGAGAATGAGACTTGACCATGTCTATCGGAAATACTTCTGTTAAACATCGTGTGCTGGTAGCTAAAATTGAAGATGACCTTATACTTGGCAAGGACATAATGAAAAAGTACGGTTTCAAGCTTGATCTGAAAAACGGCGTTTTGAGAGTCAACGAAGAAGAAGTAATACTAAATCCAGGAGACGATAACGCAGCTTGGGTACTTATCACCAAAGATGTGACATTACCAGTACAAAATGAGATCATCATAGAAGCACAGCTTGAAGGAAAGTTTTGTGGAGGGACTATTGCCGTGCTGGAACCAAGAAATTATGATTTTCAAACTGGCCCTGGAGTTGTAGTGGGGGAATCGTTAATCAAGGCTAACAAAGTGATACCAGTTCAAATGATGAACATAAATTATTATCCAGTCATAATTGAACGAGGCACAATAGTAGGGGAATGTTCGTCAGTGTCTTCGATTGTCCAAACTATGACTGAGAATATCAAGGATAGCACATCGTGTGAAATTTCGAACAAGTTATTGAACCAGATATCAACATCCTTCCAAGACTTGACAGCCGACCAGAGGACCAAGGCGATAAATTTAATTGAGAGGTATCAAGATGTTTCTGAACATGACAAAGGATCCAAGGGAAGAACCAATGTAGTCCGACACAGAATTGACACTGGAGAAGCAACACCTATTCGCCAAGCGGCAAGAAAACTACCACTGGCGAAGCGTGGTATTAGTAAAGAAAGAGGATGGATCTACTCGATTTTGAGTAGATTATCGTCAACTTAATGATGTGACGAAGAAGGATGGCTACCCGCCACCTCGCATGAATGGCACGCGGACACATTAACAGGATCAAGAATTTTCTCGGCCTTAGATCTGAAAAGCGGGTACTGGCAGGTCGATTGGGAGCCCAAAGATAAAGAAAAGACAGCCTTTACTATTGACACAGGGCTTTGGCAGTTCACTGTTATGCCATTTGGGCTCTGCAATGCCTCTGCAACATTCGAGAGATTGATGGAAAACGTGTTAGCTGGGCTGTCATGGAAAACCTGTTTAGTGTACCTCGACGACATTATTGTGGTCAGTTAAACATTCAAGGACCACATGAAGAATCTAGAAGAGGTGTTTAGAAGATTGAAGATGGCCAACTTCAAGCTCAGTCCAAAGAAATGTCATGTTTTCAGAGAAAGGTCTATTACCTGGGCCATGTAGTCTCTGTAAAGGAAATTGCAGTTGATCCAGACAAAATCAAGGCTGTAAAAGAATGACCAGTACCAAGAGACAAACATGAATTAAGAAGTTTTCTTGGTTCATGCACTTACTATCGACGGTTTGTCCTCGGACTCGCCTATATAGCCAAGCCATTGACATGACTTACTGAGGAACGCAAAAAATTTACCTGGGAAATGTACTGTCAAGCAGCTTTAAAACAACTCAAACAGTTCCCAACTAGCTCATCAATCTTGAGCTATCCTTCGACTAATGGAAGATTTATACTGGACACAGACGCTAGTAACATAAGAATTGGTGGCGTCCTTTCTCAAGTACAAGATGGGCAAGAGAAAGTATCAGCCTATTTCCAGGAAGAAATTATTGCGTTACCCAGAAGGAGTTATTGACAGTCGTAAAGTCGGTAGAACACTTCTACAAGTATTTGTATGGCCGGAAGTTCCTAATCAGAACTGATCATGCTGCTTTGAAATGGTAGTTCCAATTTAAGAATCTTGAAGGGCAAATTGCCAGCTGGATTGAGAGACTGCAGCAGTATGACTTTATAATCAAACATCGACCAAGAACCAGCCATCGCAATGTCGACCCATTGTCAAGAAGACCGTGCCACGAAGACTGCAAACACTGTTGTTGATTAAAAGAAAAACTTGTTGCCGTCAAGAGGACAACAGTAGTCGATTAGAGATGGCAACCGAAAAAGTTACGCAAAGATCAGGAGAATGATCCGGACTTGAAAATTGTACTGAAGTGGGAAAATAATGATGCTAGACCAGCTTGGAAAGATGTTGCACCACACTGAATGTAAAATCGTATTGGGCGCAGTGGAATTCCATCGTGGTTGAAGAGAGTCTCCTGAAACGCGTCGTAGAGAGTACGGACGGAAATGAGAGCAGGATGCAGTTAATAATCCCTAGGAACAGAGTACCGAAAGTACTGGGAGGGATTCATGATGAAGCTGGTGGAGGGCACTTTGGAATCAGTAAAACATTGGAGAAACTACGCTAGCGATTCTACTGCATAAATTGTAAGGACGACGTTGAAGAGTGGTATAGGAAATACGTGGTCTGCGCCAGTAGTAACGGGCCACAGAGAAAAAGAAGAGCTTCAATGCGTCAGTACAATGTGGGAAGTCCTTTTGAGCGCATTGCAATCGATGTGGCCGGACTGTTTCCAGAAACTAACAACGGAAATAGATACATATTCGTAGTGATGGACTACTTCAGTGAATGAGTGAAAGCTCACGCTCTACCTAACCAGGTAGCTGTCACTGTCTCTAGAGTTTTAGTGAAAGAATGTATCTGTCGATTTGCAGTACCTCGAGAACTTCATTTGGACCAGGGAAGAAATTTCGAGTCGATCATCTTCCAAAACATTTCTAAAATCTTGGGAATCCACAAAACCAGGACCACTGCATTACATCCGCAGTCCGACGGCATGGTTGAACGGATGAACAGAACAATCAATCGATATCTGGCGAAGGTTGTCTCCAATCATCAGCGAGACTGGGACCAACACCTTTATCTGTTTCTGCTTTCATGAATAAGATCTATTATGATTTATCTTTCGGAAAGGTCATTTATACAGATGTAAAAAAACGCCTTCAAGTATTCATTGTGCGATTTTCTGCGCTGACTGTACCTTAAAAAGGTTAGCAAGGTACTTTAAATATTCTGAGAGCTCAGAAGGTTGATAAACTATGAAGCTTCGTAACTACTCATGCTTATGGAATACCTAGGCAATATGAGAGTAAGTTTAATTGGAACACCAATTAATGATGTACAATAGACACGCGAATGGCGGCTCCCTTTTCTGTCTCTCTAAACTGCAGAGTGCTATGCGGACTCAAACCAGTCGGTGTACTAACACTAATTAGATATAGATCAAGTTATAATTAATTTACGAACTTTACGTATACTATTTATTTATCTAGAGCAGATAGTTTTCAGTTTGAACGAGATAAGTTTTAGAACCATTTTGTTTGCTTCACATGATATTTATATTTAAATGAGGTTTAATCAAGAAAATTCAGTTTTCGGGAATAATTCAACTACTTCTTATATTGAAATAGGAATTTCAAGTTATATTTGTCAATAAACTATATAAAAGTATGGTTACAAATAAGCAATATCTCAAGATTGGAATTACCAATGCGCTATACAACTGAGTTTTAGATTGAAAATATATAATTCATAATAGCTTTTTGCGACAAGTCCAGCAAACAGAACTACTGAGATATCATGTGAAACTGATTCAATTGAAATTGAATTGAATCAGTAAACTGACAATTTCGGAATCGAATTGAAGATTCATATCAGAGAATTATTACGCATATTTTCCATAGGTTTTATGTGAGATCAATAATCATACAATTTTCAACAATTTCAGCAAGTTACACAACACGATACTTATTTAATTAGTTATACAATCACTTTTCACCTCATTTTGTGTTATTATCTTATTATAATGGAGAGTAAAGTTACAGTGTTAAAGATGAGTTGAGTCAGTGAGTTGAGTTACTAGGTGTGTTGGTTGAGAGAGCGTTTGAGAGTGACCTTGAGCTGAGTTATTGTTCACGTTAGTGTCCCGAATTATCCTATATATTGTTGTGTAATTACTATCCTTTTGTACGCCGCAGTCACTCTATGAAAGTCCTTTGTGTGAGTTGACAAGGAGTGACAGCCAAGCAGCCGCCAACAAAGCACGACTTGCTAGCCTCCTACCACTAGTGCCGTGCCTGCCATTTTTAGTGTTGTGTTGTATCAGAAGGTGCACAACGTTTTGCTAACACTTGCCAATTGCGGTCGAAGTATTGGTCTCAGCCTAGCTTTCAATCCATACTCCCGAAAATCTAGTGAGGCAATGTGGTTTAAAAGCTGTTTCTAGATACTTAACGGATGCCACTGTAGGTGTTCTCTGAGTATGCTATTGTTTGATGAATACTACCGAGTGTAGTACTCATGCGATCATATTCTGGGACCAGCGGCCACTGCACATCAATTATAGGTGAATATTGTTTTATTGCAATGTTCAATTGGAATTCAATATAAGTGTAATATTGTATTATGCCTTGTTCAATTTATCCACCAATATGAATGAATGAAAATATTGCACTATGTGAATTCGGTGACTTGCAGACCCTACTCTCAATCCGATGAAAGGTTGGCAGTAGTTGGAATCACATTGATCTTTTCTTATTCTCGGAAAACCGCGTAATTTTAAAAACTCACGAATTTAAAATAAGACAATAAGTAACGCAATGACAAATGAATGTCTCCAATTGGATTTGAAGGTTTAATATTTCGTATTGAGAATTATCATACATTTTCCACTGAATAACCAGTATAAATGTATGAAAGCAATTTTTCATCGATGCACGGTGGAATTACTCTTAGAATCGTTCATAACTAGTAAAAATTATTATTTGAGTAGCTGACCCGACGTACTTCGTAGCGCCACGGAGTTGATAAATTCAGATTGCAAGGTACCTGAACCCACCTTTTATACCAAGACCTTATAATCCGGAAATGATAAGGACATGTCAAACTGTGAAAAGATCTTTTTTTGTAGGAAATCAATCGGAATAGGAGATTTTTGTATTTGGCCGAAACTTTGCAGCTTCGCTGAAAGTCTTTTGAATTTCTATTACTTTCTTTTTTGTTAATTTATTGAAGATTATACATTAAATATATGAATCTCACATGACATGCTCATTCAAGTGATCATATAGAAGTAATTATTATATTGGGCATAATTTGTTTATTTGAATATGAACTCAAACAAAATGTAACAATGAAATGAATATGCATGTGCTGGAAATAATCCAGATTTACCAAACTCGCTTCGTTCATATGGCGGTTTACTGTTCAGCAAGGTCGCTTCGTTCGCACGACTGCTCGCCTTTAACTGAGTTTGCAACGCTAGCACGGCGTCTTAACGTTGACCGAGCACGCTTTGCTCGCACGGCATCTTACCGTTGATCAATCTCGTTCCGCTCGCACGATGTTCTACAGTTGACCCAGCTATAGTTTATAAAATTAAGCAGAGGAGGCACGTCATCAAAACATTTCAAAATGAAAAGAACCTGTCGTAATGACAACGTAATGTTTATGTTTGGAAAAACAGAGAAAATAAATGCAATTTTTGCATACTATAAGAAAAGTATATTTTAATTTAATTAACAATTATTTTATACTCTAATTTGATGTTTTCAACAAAATTTCATTCATCTACAATAATTGTTGTTTATTTCTTTATCATACGTTGGTACTATGAAGTTTGACTACGTTTACATTGTCATTCGTTTTCGACATTTCAGTGCGATCAAACGTGTTTACTTTGTTCTTTTTGGTTAGAATATCATTACTGTTGCTTTGTTGCGTATTGAATTTGTATTTTTCAATAAAAACAGTGATTGTTATTCGAGTTTTGCTTTCTTCTTTTTTTTTATTTTATTCATTATCTGTGAACTGAACTGTCACTTCAACCATTGTGTTCAATTTACGTTTTGTGGTCTTACAAAACAGTAATAATGCCTAAAGCATTTTCCAAGCAGTCGCAAATGCTAATTGCAAACGTAATTTCATATTTTGAAAAAGAGCTGGCGAATGGTGGGCCATTGCTTCCATTAAAAGCTGTTCGTGAGGTATGTTTATAGTTTTCAATCTTTGTTATTAAAATTATATCAAGTATCTATTTCTAGAGAGTTGCTGATTGCCTACAAATATCCAAAGGGATTGTCCATAAAATTTCTGGAAAAGTTTCGAGAAGTGAAGTATTGGCATCACCAAAAAAGCCCAAGAGCAGAAAAAGACCAGTTACTACAGTTGGTTCATTTGGGGAAACTGCAATAAGAAACGTCATTTATGAGATGTACACAAACAGTAAGTTTAATAATAATAATCACTTCTTATAATGATTGAAATTATTACAAACATGATTTATTTCCAGAATCACACGTGACTTGCATAACTTTACAACAGATTCTACGTTCTCGAAACATTTTCCACGGTTCGATTCCAAGTTTAGTGAAGGTTTTACACAACATTGGTTTTTCTTGGAAGCAAGATGACAATAGACGGGCCATATACGAGCTACCACATATTGTTTCAAAAAAAATACATTTCCTGTCCAATTTTATGAAAAATTATAAAGAAACAATTCCAAATAAGTTTGTTTTCTTGGACGAGACTTGGATTTTCCAGAAGGGATCTGCTTCCCAAAGTTGGCAAGACGCGAACATAAGGAGCGTGAAGCGAAAAACAACGTCGGATGGAAAAAGGTTAGTTTTGAAAATATTGCCAATTAATATAAAATAATACAAAAAATACGAAATAATTGGTAAATTCACCTGATTGTTATTTCCATATTCTGGATTATAAATCCCCAAATTTGTCTCGTAAAAAATTACCCAAAAGACAAAAAGTATATTCGTGAAATTCTTCGGTATATTGATAATACACCTCTCTATCGGTATATTACCGTTGATAATCCACCAAATTCCAGAGTGAACGCCTTACACAGCTCGTCAGCTAGAGACCTATAAATCTGAACAAAATCACATAAATTCCTTATGAAATCTCACTTTTGCATATTCTATGATGGATTTATCCACAATCAGATTTAAGAAATAAAAAAGTAAGTAAATAGCTGTATTATAGAATGATTATTGAAAATTTATTATTATTCTACTAAATTATAAGGTTAGGATAATGTTTTTAGAGGAACTGTCATCTGTCACTTGTAGCTCACCAACTCAAACAGACGGCAAAAAAAAAATCAGAACAAGGTGGTACAGTCAATCATTTTTGATCACTCTGTATAATATTATTAACCAATAAATCAATTTACTAGATCAAATAAATTAGCTTCGCACGTTTTTGCAAATATGCAACCCACATTATATTTTTAAAGATTAAATTGGTATAGCATATAAACGTAGTAATTACGTGACGTCATTATCTAGTTATAAATTTTAATGACGTGCCTCCTCTGCCTAATTTTATAGACTATAACTTCGCTTGCACGGTATCTTATAATCAACCGAGCTCGTTTCACTCGCACGGCAGCTTGCTGTTAACTGAGCTCCTTTCGCTGGCACAGCAGCTTGGCATTGACCGAGCTCGTTTCGCTCACACGGCAGCTTACAGTTATCCGAGCTCGTTTTGCTCACACAGCGGTCCACTGTTGACTGAGCTCGATTTACTCGTACGGTAGTTTACCGTTGATCTAGCTTGCTTCGCTGTCACCGCAGCTTACCGTTAACAGTTGACGGAGCTTGCTTCGCTTGCTTGGCGACTTATTTTTGACCTAGCTCGTTTTGCTCGCATGACGAAAAAAAGCTGCCGATAGGACCTGAAATTTCCAAACTCATTTTCAGGTCCTATTGGCTAATTTTGTTTGTTCCACCCTGGGACAAATCTTATAATCTGTATACGATAAATAAGTTCTCATGGTATCATCAGAAACTCTATTTTACACAGAATGTATAAGAGAATGATACTTCTCCTACCAATCTTTCAATACTTATTCTGCTATTCTGGACGGAGACAAATTCAAAAAATCAAAGATTATGAAAATCGGACAAGCCGCTTTTGATGAATAGTATAAGTAACTCGACTTTGTTTTATATAATACCGATATCCATCTAATTTCTGATATAAACTTTGATGAAGTATTAATAATAATTAATTGTTTGTGTATTGAGTCATTAAAAATATACATTCTTTCAGCCAAAGCAAAGAGATTCATTAAGAAAAAAACCCATTATATATATATATATATATATATATATATATATATATATATATATATATATATATATATATATATATATATATATATATATATATATATATATATATATATATATAGATTTTTTTGTGCCACAAATCGTCTCTTACATCTCCAGAACACTCTATCAAAGTTTCACCACAATTTGATCAATGGCTTCGGAACGCATAAGGTACAAACATACAAACATTGATTTCTATTTATATAGATATTCCAATAAGGAAGGAATAAAACATAACATAAAATAAAGATATATTGATGCCGAAGCGGAATGGTTCTATTCGAAACAGTTCTAATATTTTCCGGACCACCTTTTCGCCAAATTGTGGATTCTTATTTTAAAATAACAGGAAGCAATTCCTTGAATTAATTTTTTCTTGTGTGAATCTTCTTCTATACTAAAGCTGAATATATGGTTATTCATATTTTCGAAAACATTTGGCTTCTCTACAAGAAAATATTTCACTGTTTGGAATATTAGATCTGGTAAGCTATTTAACTTACTTATTTAAGTACAAGAAAGTATTGTGAAGCCGTCAGAATTCATCTATCGAGATTTTGATGGAAATATCCGTTTTGAGCATCACTGAATCCATTTTGACTATTTTTGGCTTGATGTCGGTACGTATGTTCGTGCGCGTGCGTGCGTAACTCGTAATTCTCAAAAACCGTCGAACGTATTATGCTGAAATTTCATATTTAAAACTGGTATAGGCGGTTGTTTTACACCTCGCATTATGGTTGCAATCGCCTGTATCGGAAGTGCACTTTACTTGAAACTTTTTTTGAATTTTCCGCATAAATTCAGAATGGTCAGCCGTGAGATACTGAAATTCAGTATTTGAACTTGATCTAATATATCCGTTTTGAGCATCTCTGAGTCCATTTTCGCTATTTTTGGCTTAATGTCGATACGTATGTACGTATGCATGTGTGTATGTGCGTAACTCGCAAATCTCAGAATTTGTTAAACGTACAATGCTGAAATTTTGTATAAAAGACTGGTATAGGATCTAGGATCTTGATGTGCACCTCGCATTATGGTTGCAATCGTCTGTACTGGAAGTGCACTTTACCTGATACTTTTTTTTTAATTCTCCACATAAATCTAGAATGATTAGCCGTAGGATACTGAAATTCAGTATTTTCGTCTCGATCGACTAAGCCGGCAGACTTTTCGAATTTCTCTCAAAAATTTGAAATAATCAGTCGCAGAATATTGAGATTTCGTATTAGGCACTTTTATAGCATCTTGTTGTACACCTTGCATTATGATTGTGATCGGCTAAGCCGGGAGTGCAGTTTACTCGAAATATTTTTTAATTCTCTGCATAAATGTAAAACGATTGACCATAGAATATTATAATACAGTATTCAAGATGATAGTACTGTCTAGATGCTCATATTCTATTTAATTGAGATCGACTGGGTCGAAAGTGCACTATACTTGACGATCTTGGAGTTTTGCGCATAAATTCAGAACTGTTAGCCGTAGAATCCTGAAAATCAGTATTTAGGAATGTTGTGACATAAGAATGATGACATACTGTTTCCATAGCAATCGATTAGCCGTGGAATGATGAGATGTTGTGTTTAATTATATATATCCAATGATGTACAAGTAAGTCACGTAATGTCCACGCCAGATTTTTTTTTAAGAATATTTTGACGGCTCTTAAATCTTTTCGCTTATAGCTCCTTGAATACTTTTAATCAATAATTTAGTTGAAATATTCCACATAGACATATTACATGTAGTATTCAATGATACACCCAAACAGTCATGCCCTAGTGGAATTCAAATCCACGACACTAATGGAAAGGCGGAGAAGGTCATTTGAGCGCTGCCTGAACACGCTGAGCCATCAGTGCCGGCTATTTTAAATACTAGAGCTTGATAAGATAACACGATATTTAATAGAGCAAACATACAAACACAATAACTTCCACACAAAAAGAACACACTTGGTCAAAAAATGACAGCACAATAATATAGTAGTCACTAAAAAGTACCAATCTCTATTTGTAAAGACTCTAAAAATTGTTATTCCAACTGCTGCCAGCCCATCAAAATAGAGGCCTTCATGAAATGCAGATTCTTGTAATGCGCTGCCATAGGCCATCAGAGTTCCTGTTATATGTATAGTTCAGTGGATGGGGTCCACCAGACCCCAGCGTTTTTATTTTTATTGATAGTTCAAACAGTTTTTGATCGATAGTGATGTTCTCCCGCGAACCTTCCAGTCATTGCGTCTTGAATGGTGCAGTGTGATGTTTCGGTCCATTTTCATCAGTCTATTGACAGTGTTTGTTCGCTTAAGGTCTGTAAGACCTCACCATACCAATTGAGTGATATTTCTGTATTCAAAGCTATCTCGCTCTGGACATTGTAATGGTGAGTTCATCACGAAAGGGAATGCGAATGAATGATTCGCTGTTTCAAGAATGATTAAAAAGTAACTGACAAGGCAATTTGTTGTTTCCAATATGAAAATGAGGATTGAAAATATATATCTTCCTAGGATTTTTCCTCTAAGCAAAACATTATTTCCATCCTAAAAAAGGATGTTGCCGAAGCACAAGAAAGTAAAGCTAATCAATTAGAGAAACGAGTCAGGTGTGCTTAGTATTCATATGATTAAGACTAGAAAATCAAGGTAGCATTTGTGCTGTTTGCCATCTTCCAGTACATGATAAATGCGCGCGAAGTGTCTGCGAAGATTGCCTGGAAGAATCCTTGTAGTTTTTTACTTGAGATTACAGGAATGTCCCTGTACTCGATTTTCTGTTTGAATTTGGAGGTATATTTCATGTTGAAAATGTTTAGAAACGTATCATGTTTGGATTGTAACAATTATCTGAATTCAAAGAGTGTTCAGCCTTTCAGCTCTTTCTCAAATGATGTTTGTATGTTTTTAATAAAATTATCCTACATGTGAAAATCTATTCTAACACAAATACACCATATGTTCAATATAGTACCTATAAGAAATCTATTAGCTATTGTGACGTCATATATTTTGAGGCATTAATCCTGCGGTCTGACTGACCCCATCTTACCAACGGAATCGATGAAAAAGTCTACAGATTATCTCATCCAGCATGATCAATAATAAGATAGCAATGCTTTGTTTATACAACTGAATTGATTCTAGCAGCAATTTTGAAACATCTTGTAGCTTTTCGAAGTGAGAAATTTTATTGTGTTCCATTTCAACTTTCAATAAGTATTTGTTTAACTAGACAAAAAAAAAGAAAGATTCACTGACGTGGTGCAGCCGAGTCTATGACTCTAGGCAAGGCGGTGAATCTTTATTTTTTGCCGTGTTGAACACATAATTTTTTCACCGATTGTTTGAATCTGATCAATTTTATGATCAATTCCAATATTTTCGAAAAATGTCATCGCCATCAAATTATGTTGCTATGTATTTGTTGATCGGCTGCCAAGTTGTGATGCGTATGTTGGGCGGTTGCTGTGGAAACGACACTTACTGCCTAGGCAGTGAAAGTGACACATTATAGACTGTAAACTGTCAATAAAGTCGTACTTTTAAAGTCAATCGGCAAAAAAATAAATTTCAAATAATCTATATTCTTGACATTTTTAAATATACCGCTCTGTATTAATCGATGCTTTTTGCCGCCTCGTTGGGAAGAATTCATTGAAGATTATTTTATGAATCCAATCAAATATATTAAATCAACATGAATCTCAACAATAGTTTATTATAATTATCAGCTCAGAAAATGATTTGTAATGCATTTTAATTATAATGGTAATATGCTGCTATTTTCAGAGTGATGTCTTGGCCGCATTCTGAGTAGAGTATTCGAATAAATGGAATTTGTATTTGATAAATACAGTAATAGTAAATTTAGCGTACTAAGACATTTTCTAGCTAACTTGGTATAATTATTCGATAAAATTTGTATTCAGTGGTGTAAGATCCAATGACGGATTTGCACATTTCTCAAGTATGGGCTGTTTTGCCGTCGGGCATAGCGGAGTTGCTCCACCAGACCTCAGGTAGCTATAATCTCATAGCTGAGTTGCTCCACCACCGATAACCGCAGGGATTAAAACAATTCAAGGAACTTGAAGGGTATGTTCTGGTCATAAATGAGAACACATCATACAAATATCATTCTGTACAGGAATATTTTATTTACAATGTATTTTGCTTACGAAACATTAGATACGAGTTTGTTGTTCTGTACATAGAACTATCAGCACAGGTCCATATTTCGGGAGGAAACCGAGCTTCTTCACTAATATAACTTTCTAGCACATAATCACAAAATTGTATTAATTTGGAATCATTCAAAAAAACATTGCTAAATATTTCCGATACAAAGAAATCGCCTACTTTCTCTGGACTTAAAAACTGGATACCAAAAGATTGTTTTAAATATTGGCTGCCAGAGAATTATGTTCTTTATATACTTGACTTGAATCTAATGCTTGAATTTTCCGAAGCCAAGCTTGCCCTAAATGATTTCAACACTCGGTCATACATTGCGCACAGCATCATGAATTATTGCACTTTCAAAATAACCAAATTAAGTTCCATACATTTTTTTGTGAGAGCCTTTTAACTGTTAGCAAACAAAACACAAGCGGTATTAGGATTAAAAGTAAAGGTGAAGGAACTCAGCTATGAGATTATCCTTCCAACCTTACGATCGAGGTTTAAAACAGGTAGAACTGGCGGAACTCCGATACTCCCTTGCCGTCTCTACCTCCACAATTGTCAGCTCCCAATCATTTTTCAGTGCGACAATTTGAACAAAATTGAACAAGAAAAAGTTTCTGGGTATATCTCTGAGAAAATAAAAGCTCAATCATGTACGACTAAAAAGGCGAAGTGATGTATGCTATTTATGTACTTTATTATTCATGTATGCTATTTATGTACTTTTGGAAAACGTAATTAGATAGTCTTTATTGCGCTTACAAATAGTTATAAAAAAATAAATTCAAAACAGCACACAACCAGGAAGAAATTTCAATACGTCATGGGATTATTGCAGGAAGCTTTGATTATTGGAGCGCAGGACTTTCTCGTTCGCCTTTGGTCCCTTGTTGCAGACTCTATTTTGGGGATATCGTTGAAAAGCACGACACTTCTAATCAAAATATTGCTATGAAAAATTTGCGTACAGAAGTGTTTTTGTTCCGTGAGTTGAAAAATTTGAAGGTCGCAGAGTTGAAATATTAATTAGAAGAGCGGAATTTGGGAACCAGTGGCCGCGAACAAGTTTTAATAGAACGACTGCAAGTCGCTTTGACTGAAGACGGTGAGGATCCTGATACATATTTGTTTGAGGTTCAACTTTCTTCAACCGATTTGGCAATAAATTTAAAATCAAAATTGAAAGAAAATTCTACAAGTTGATAAGAAGATTTAGAATCAAAATTAAAAGAAAATTCTACAAGTTCAAAGGAAGATTTAGAATCAAAATGAAAACAAAACTCTACAAGTCAGGGAGAGAATTTGGAATCAAAATTGAAAGAAAATTCTACGAATTTAAAACAAGATTCATTGGGAAAATTAGGAGAAGTGCACTTCCGGCTCAGTCTATTGTTATGAGAATAGTAAGCAATCATCCAAATGCTATACCAGACTGAAATACCAAATTTCAATATTCTATACCTGATTGTATCGAATTTATGAGAAAAATTCCAAAAGACTGTCAAGTAAAGTGCACTTCTGGCTCGGTGGATCTTAATAAAAATAGGATATGAGCATCTAGACGGTATGATCGTCCTAAATACTGAATTTTAACAATCAACGTTCAATCGTTTTGGATTTATGCGGAAAATACAAAGAATGTTTGGAATAAAGTGCTCTTTCGGCTGAGTCGATAGCAATCATAATTAAAGGTGTACAACTAGATATTATAAAAGTGCCTTATACAAAATTTAAATATTCTACGACTGATTGTTTAGCATTTATGCGAAAAATTCAAAAAGTCTGTCATATAAAGTGCACTTCCGGTTCAGCCGATAGATACATTGAGATGCTACAGCAATTTCAAATGCTTAGTGCCAGTATTCTACGGCTGATCATTCTAGATTTATGCGGAAAATCATAAAAAAGTCTTGAGTAAAGTGCACTTCCGATTTAGCCGATCGCAATCATGATGCAAGATGTACAATAAGATGTTATAAAAGTGCTTAATACAAAATTTCAATATGCTATGGATGATCATTCTAGATTTATGCAAATAATTCAAAAGAAGTTTCAAGTAAAGTGCACTTCTGGCTTGGCCGATTCTTACAAAAATAGCAGATAATGATTTTGATACAACATCAAGCTCCAATACTGAATTTCAACATCCTACAGTTGATAATTCTGGCTTTATTGGAGAAATTCGAAGAAAGTTTTAAGTAGAGTGCACTTCGGGTACAGACGATTGGCACCATAATGCAAGGTGCATAACTAGACCCTATACCAGTCTTAAATACAAGATTTCAACATTTTACGTTCAACGCACGCATGATCGCACGAACATACGTACTGACATCAAGCCAAAAATAGTCAAAATGGATTTAGGAATGCTCAAAACGGATATTCTCATCAAAATCTCGATAAGTGAATTTTGTCGGTTTCACAATATCTTTTTGTACTCAGTACAAGTAAGTAAAAATGAAGATTACTAAAGAAAAACTCAAATTTGGTGCTTCATCTCCGGAAAAAGCTTCAAAAGCTGAGATAATCTATATATCCGCACCAAATTTCGACTCATCTACAAAAATGCGTGTCAATCCTCCTATCTTTGATGGTCAAACATCTTGGATTAATTACCATAAACAATTCGAAGCCGCTGCTAAGGCTAATGGCTGGAATGACACTGAGAAAGTTTCAGCGCTTACAGTTGCTCTCCGAGGAAATGCGGTGAATATTTTACAGGCTATTCCACCGGAAGAAGAAAACAATGATGAAAAATAGGTCAAGCGACTGGAGCTGCGACACGGCATGCACACTTGGAGGAAGTATATCACACACAGCTCAAGTACCGATTCCAACGTCCCAGCGAGAGTCTACAGGAGTTCGAAGCTGATGTGGCACACCTAGTTCGACTTGCATATCCAACTGGCCCAAATGATTTCTTGGAAAGCTGAGCGGTGAAAAAATTCGTGGACGGAAACGCAACAAGCCCTGCGTCTGGCGCGGCCGAAAAAGTTTATGGAAGCATTGGCACATACACTGGAATACGGGGCGGCAAAGCAGGCGTCCAGAGGCAGTGCTCGAGAGCGAGAGGTTAACTGCGACTCCGGTGCCACGGAAAGCTTAGAAGCCCGGGTTCAACAGTTGGTCCAGGAAGCAGTAAAAGATCTCAAGAATTCAGACAGCTCCGGTGTTGGAACTATGGAGAACTAGGTCAGCCAAAAAGTCAATGCAAGAAACCTTTAAAGATGCGGCCCAAAGAAAGCTCCAGACAGGACCAATTCCCGAATCAGACATCGGAAATAAATACATTGTTGTCGTCATGGCTTAGTTCAGTGAATGTGTGGGAACGTATGCCCTTCCTAATCAAAAGGCCGCTACCATTGCAGACGTCCTAGTGAAGAACTGGATCTGTCGTTTTGGCATACCCTTGGAACTATATTTGACCAGGAAAAAAACTTTTATTCTATACTTTTCCAGAGGATATGCGAAGTACTGAACATTCGCAAAACCAGAACTACTGCATTACATCCGCAGTCTGATGGAATATTGTAGCGGATGAATGAGACCATCAACAGACATCTGGCAAAAGTTGTCTCTAGTCATCAGAGAGATTGGGACAAATATCCCCATCTGTTCCTTTTGGCCTACCGCGCATCCGTACATGAAACGACTGGACAGACTCCAGCAAGAATTATTTTCGGACGAGAGCTTCGGCTACTATGCGTCCTTGGGTTCGGCTGCAAACCTGGAAATGATCTGGCTGGCGAAGATTATGTCATTAATTTAAGGCGTCATATGGACGATATCCACTACCGAGTCCGAATAAACATCCAGAATGCCAGCGACCGCATGAAAGAGACTTATGACGTCAAGGTACAAGACAGGGGCTCTCAACCAGGGACTCGGTGTGCCTTTATAACTCAGGGCGACGACGTGACTTGTCTCCAAGATTACAGACATCTTGGGAGGGGCCTTACGAAGTCATCAGGAGGATAAACCACATAATCTATGAAATCAGATGCAACCCAAAGAGCAAACCAAAAGTGGTGCACTCCAATCGGTTAGCAGCATCTGCGGAAGATCACATCGAAGATACCAATGATACACATGCTCGCAATATTTATGCACAGGAAGATTTGTTCGACAAGTTTATGAAGACTTATTCCTGTGGACGACGAGCTCGATTTGGAATAGCTTCTGAAGTGCAGCAGGATCGTTTCAGAGTTCCGACCGACTACTCCTTGGCCCATTGCGTGTCAGAAGATTTGAAGATGTCCTAAAAGATAGCAGCAGTTCTCAAGAAAAGGTTTGGCATGCCAGAACACCAGAAGCCTACAGTAGGGAAGGCCATCTGTCTGAGGGACAATACGACAACCAAAGAACACTTTATGTACCACCTGATAACGAAAGACAAATTTGATCACAAACCAACCCACCGTTCCATGTGGGAAACGCTGCAAGACATGCGAGGCCATCTAATGCAGAACGACATTCTGAAACTGGCAATAACAAAGTTAGGCTGCGGTCTGGATGGATTAGATTAGAAAATCGTTCGAAATATGATGGAGGTCATATTCTAGCACAGCGGAATTCAAATATTGGTCTGCTGTTTCCACCCAACAGGCCCGATCGGACCAAAAACTGTCGACTGCTGCTTCAACCAAACTACTGGTTGCATCAAGGGCAGCGAGTGTCGATTCTGGCACAGACATAAAGGTGTGCTTCGGGATGAAACACTCTCAAGAAGGAGGCAATGTAACGTGCGAGAGCGTGGAGGCTCGTAAAAGTTGAAGGGTGGAGCCTTTCGTCCTAGTTGTTTAGCGCTGTACCGCGCCACATCGCCCCGCTCGATGGAAGCCTCTAACAATATTCCAGAAATGTGGTAGAACATTTGAGAGATGGATATTTTCTATATATAAACGCAAGCAAACGATTTTAGAGTAGTGTAATGGTGAATCTAGAGCAGTGAATATCAAACAGTGAAGTGATCAATGTATATAAATAGTTAAAAATCAATATTGGCGGCTTTGTCCAAGTTAGTATTTAATGATAAATAAATAATATAGTGTTGTTAGTGATATCCAGAAGAATAAAACTTTTATCTCATTTCAAATTATTGAATAGTGACTTTTATTTTAATTATAAGTAGTTTCCAAGAAATAAACATCATAAGATGAACGCGCACGTACTGATATTCAACGTCGTCAATCATATCTAGCTCTAAATCTGAAGAGTACTTTTGTTTTTCTGTTTTTTTTAGGACCGAATATTAATAGTTACTCATACCACTCAGTTCACTGCCTCCAACCAATAGTATGATCTGTATGAGTGGTTAGTGGGAAGAGTATGAAATATATCCACCGCAATTTCGCTCTTTTCTAGCTCATACAAAATATAAACAGAGGCCGATTACTGGTTGAGAGCCGCGAACTAAATGTTTCACTCTAAAATATTTAAGTTAGTAGTACCATCGTGAAGATGTCACATAGACTTCTCTTTGGAAGATATCAGATAACAGTCCTACAGATTTTTTTTCAATATTTGGTATGCTGGTGAATCGCCCACTGGTAGAATTAAGTAGTTACTTGAAAAAACTCTTGAGAAAAAGTGTTGAGCGTAAATAAATATCTTTTTATGGAATTACTGACCAATATGCTACATTCTTATTATCTTACACTTTCATTTTGACATCAAATTCGTTATCAACGAACTTGAAAACATACGTAAATTCTTTCAATAAACCAATCATTTATAATCATTGAGTCAGTATTGAATTTTGAAATTCAGGAGGTCGTTTTCACTTTCTCAGGGTAGAGGCACATCTATTTCTTCCTAATATTTGATAATGATATCCTAGAGTTCAAGAATCCACAAAATGAATGAAAATCGCGAGACTCTATAGAATTATTACGAAGTTTGTAACGATAGCCTCACTGATGGCGGGGTTGTTAACTTTGGCGTCGCGGCCAAAACTGCTGACGGTGTGCTCGGGCGCCAATACGGTCGATGATGCAGTTTCTAAGGCAGATGGCTGGAGAGCTCAGAAGGGAAGGGTTAGGATTGTCAAAATAATCATCAGGAGGTAGGTATCACAATGAGATTCATTTACACACAAATACGACGACGGTGAACATATTTTTCAGGAACTTGCACGGAGATAACTTGGCTGACGGTGACACTCGACACCAGCGGTTGCAGTACGGACCCAGGCGGTCGCAGACAACGAGAAACTTTGAAACAAACAAATCGTGAAGCGATTTCCCAAACGGTGGATAAACTTATCTTCGACGCTTGTGAAACCAAACTGATTCCCAGGTAGTGACTCTGCGTTAGTTTGCTCAACGCTGTGAAGCCAATGATGACCCCCTCAACGGTGATTCTACGTTAAAACAATCTAACGCTGCGAAATTTCGAAGACTTCGTCAGCGGCGACACTACGTTAAGCTAATCCAACACTGTGAAATTGACAAAGACTTCGCCAGCGGTGACTCTACGTTAGAATATTCAAACACTGCGAAATCAACAAGGACTTCTCCAGCGGTGATTCTACGGTAAAACAATCTAACACTGTGAAATTAATGGAGACTTCCCCAGCGGTGACTCTACGGTAAATTATTCAAAAAATATTCCAAGTTCAAAAACAGCAAAAATATCCCAAGTTCAAAACAGCAAAAGCAAACTAATCTAAGCTCCTTTTACGGACTTATAAACTCACAGATTGTGTCAGACAGTTGTGCTAACGGACTCAGTACAAAAACTCCACTTGGACGATAAACACTCTGAAGATGACACTCGGAATTGGAAATGTACTTTTGAACGGCTGCTCAGAAGACTGGACTCTCAATCAAGTGATTTAAGTTGGCCACAAGGCCATATTTATACTTAAATTTCGATGAATCTTTACTTTACTTGTTTTAAAATCAATTTCTTATTAGTGCTGTCAGTAATGTAGAGAGAAGATACAGATGAAAAGAAGAAGTCATTTTACAAGTACAATTTTCTTTACAACAACAAATTCCCCATTCTCTTCCTACTAAATACATCCTTAGCGAATACATATCCTTGAAATTAGAATTATCTTAAATTCTTGTTATGTGTCAGTAAAGTAGTCACGACTCAGTCCTCTGTCGGTTAACTGTCAAATGTCAGATCTTTATTTGTTCATGGTTAAAGGTCACGAGGGATATCAAACAAAATATACAATATACAACATATTTACAGAACAACGGTTGATTATATTCAGAATTCATCAACGGTAAGCATAAGACATAAATACGGATCAAACAAATATAGGTTGAATATAATTTCAGATGTTTTCAAACCTAATCTCATTCCACAACATGTTATGAAATATTACAATGTATTTATCCCAGCTGGTGGCTGCTGATACCAAGATTAACAGTGGTGTATGCTTAAATAGAATTACGGATTCTATGTGCAACTGTGACGGAGTTTTGGGAAATAATTCGTCACAAGTTAGGGTACGTTGTAAGACCAAGTGAGTACCACCTTGCAAGTTATGTCAAAAACAGATCAGACAATTCAAGAAAGCTTCAGTCAATCAATGAAATTTCTCTAACCAATATCAGTATGGTTTTCTCAATCAAATCCATATCTATCATAATCTATCAAAATAGTAAATAACATCCTTTCATATTAATATTAGATTTAACTGTGTTACTATTAATTGTATACTCTGAATCAATTCAATTGATATTTGAGTTTATTCGAAGAAGAGCTAAGATCTAATGCTTTTACTGGAGAAGAGAAAGAATAAGACAGAACGGAGTGCATTCTCTAAAATGGATAACTTTATTTCTTGGCAAACTCCGTTCTGTGTTATTATTTTCCGTATCGAAATTTGCACAGAATTTCAAAGCTGAATTTCACTTATCTACTTACCTCAAAAATTCAATACCTTATTCCATTCATATTGAGCACAGAATCGAGATTTTTACTTCTTGAAAGTGTTTACTAATGATTACATATACATTCATACTCGATTTTATGAAGGACAGAATAATTTACTTCCCGAGAGAATGAAATTAATTCTGTTAGAAGTTAGATGCTAGTTGAATATTTGACAGCAATAATTCTGTTGTCATAAAGAAGTTCAAACTGGTAAAAATTTGTTAAATAGAATAAATTTATCCTGAGAGTGATACCTCGTCTTTCATAAAATCAGTCATTATTGAATGAATATTCATTTAAAAAATCACGAATCCTCTAGAACTTTTTGCTTCCACATTCATAATTGTTATTTTCTTCTTTTTGTATATGAGTTTGAATCACTAACTTTTCTCAAAAGCTAGTGGATAACAAAAAAGGAAAGAAGTTATCCCAGATATTACACACTTGAGCTTAATGATTACTAAACTATTTATAAACTGATGTTTCCGAAACACTCTCAACTCCATATATAATAATTTGTTGAATTTAATTTAATGCTTCCATAACTCTACAAAATACCAGTATTAGTTCTAGAGTACAACAACATGGAATGGCTTAATTCACCTCAGTAAATATTCATAAATCCTCTCTACTATAATTAATAGCTCTATTGAATGAGTTAGGTACAAGGTTTATTTAAAATGTACACATTAAACTTCAAATTTGAAGTGTTGATCAATAATTTTTTTGCAGAACTAATACTGAATTACTGGTTGATTAATGCATCTATTCCTATGGATAAAGCTTCAAGCTTCAAGTTCAAAGTGTTTATGAATCAATTTCCCCTAGAATTTATATCAAATTCCATAGATAATGTATATTTGCAACGAGCGCTTTTCTGGAGGACAACTGCGGAAACCAATATTACTGTCACTAAGATAAAAAATATCTCAACAGAAATATGGGAACAAATGTAATGGCATATACTTAATTTGATACGATATTGTTAGGTTTCTCTTCCCAGATTAAAATCGATCCCAATTTAAAACTCAATCGGTATTTTATTTGATATTTGAATGGAATAATTTACTGCTTGATTAAAGAGAGATCTTGAATGCTCTCAATACCAAATTACAGAACGAAAAATAATTAATTCATCACTTAATGTGGAAGACAGTGGGACGGTACGTTCATTGTAATTTTATCCTTACAGAAGTACTCTTTCATCTTTTTCAGTAATATGTAGTATGATATTAGGTTTCTGGCATTCCTTCGAATGAATCTGAATATCATTAAAAATGATCCAGAACCTACAATAAGTGGAAACACAGGTAAAGCTAATATTGATATCTTAATCATAAACGACATTAAATACCATTTTATTAGATTATGATAGATATAGATTCGATAAATGAGGACATATTGAATTTTCATTGTTTGACTAAAGCTACTTGAAATGTTTGGTGTGTTTTTGATATTTTTTTAAAGTAAAATTCACTCAGTGGTAAAAAGTTCCTAAACTTCGTAATAATTATATAGCGTCTTGTAATTTTTGCTTTGTTTTGCAGATTCTTCGACTGTAGAATATCAACTTCAAATATTACGGAGGAATACATGTGCTTCAACACTGACGGTGTTAAACGACTCCTGAATTTCAAAATTTAATACTGACTCAATTTTCATAAATTATTGTGTGATCGAAAAAAATTATGTATTTGTTTTCAAGATCGCTGATAACGCATCTGCAATTGGAACTGCATAATTTGCGATTTCACCTCTAACATGGCCAAGAGAATGGGAATATATTTAATAGCTTGTTTCAAACAAAAGGAATTTTTCTTTGGAAGTTCTTATATATTACGACAAAACCCATATCATAGAAAAAAAATGCTTTTACATCTTATAGAGTGAAAACCATCTCTTTACATGGTATTTCAAATGCTGCATTTCACTTTGCATGTTGAGTCCCTATTTAGATGCAAAAGAAAATGCACCATGTCGTAAATAAAATCAGAGTGCAGTGCACAAAATTTTGTGTATAACAAGGTTGATTTCTCTTTACATCAAAATGAAGAATGAAAATGTAGAGCAAAATGCAGCATTTAATGCATTGTGTCAAATAGCCTCCAATTTGAAAAATAAACATTCAATTAAGTATTCAGAATAAACTTATGAAACTCACTATTTCAACGGATTTTCTCAACGAAAGTTCTGGAATATACGATCTAATTCTAATAGACTCTCGAAAGGCTATAGATGTATTTTAGGCCCCCGCAGGTGAACAAAAGAGACCTTTTCCTCGACCTATATAAGGGATCACGTCGTTTAGTTGAGAGGTTATACAATATATCAAATCAAATATATAAGCTGCATTGTTATATTTGAGTACAGAGTAATAGATAGATATAATGTACTTATAATGTTTTGGTACCCCTTGGTAAAAAAAGCTTATTCCCGAACATTTTTGAACAGGAAACTCAAACATAAAATATCACGCATTCTCAAGTTATATTAAGTTACCGACAGACCGACCGACTTTTTTAAAATTATGCTTTTTGGATTCAGTAGAGTCTAAAACTTGGAGATTCATCAAAAATGCGAGCTGGTAAAATATCATGGTAACAATACTTTCTCTATTATATATAGGTCGAAGAAGTAAAAACCTGATGAAATGGAAAATAAATAGTTCATACAAAATTGCAGTCTTCTTAGATCTGTCATTACTGAAATCAACGATCGTCAACGCCGTGCTACTAATATAATCATTTCTGGTACACCTCTATACTTAAACAAGTATTTTACTACCGAAATAATCAAGGCTCAAGTATGAAGATTGTCCAGCTCTGATATTTTGCAAAATTTATCTCAACGATAGCGTCCTGGATTGTTAACTATCTGACTGTGCTTACTAACTTCATCGCCAGAACAGTAATCAAATTCTACACGCGGAAATGTGATATTATTGGTAGATAAGTCACTCAAATATGGAAAAACTTTCTTTTTCAAGTTTATTCCACCATAAATTGATATGCAAATAATAAAATTAAAAGATTTAGCTGTTGGCACTTAATGAAATATTGTATCAAAATAATCTGACGTGAACATCACGTGACTTACTTGTACATCATTGGATATATATATATATATATATATATATATATATATATATATATAAATATATATATATATATATATATATATATATATATATATATATATATATAATACGATGTGATTTTGTGTTTGATCATATATATCATTGGATATATACAATCAAACACAAAATCTCATCGTTCCACAGTTAATCGTTTTGGATTTACCCAAGAGATTCTAAAAATCTGTCGAGTAAAATGCGTTTTCTGCCAAATCGGTTGCTTTGGAAACAGTAGGCCATTATTTTTATACTACAACATTCCTAAATACTGATTTCCACGACTGCCAACAGATCTGAATTTATGCGCAAAATTGAAAAATAAATTGCTACTGGAGTGCATTTCTGGTTCAGTCAATTTCCATGAAAATAGTAGGCAATCATTCAGATGCTGCAGCAGACTTAAATACCAAATTTCAATATTCAACACCTGATCGTTTCGAATTTATGCGAGAAACTCCAAGAGACTTTCAAGTAAAGTGCACTTCTGGCTCGGTGGATTTCAATCAAATAAATTAAAAATCTCTAGACGATATAATCGTCCTAAATACTGAATTCCAACAATCTACGTTCGATCGTTTTGGATTTATGCGGAAAATTCAAAAAATGTTTCGGATAAAATGCTCTACCGGCTTAGTCGATAGCAACTATAATGCAAGGTGTACAACTAGATATTATAAAAGTGCCTGATACAAAATTTAAATATTCTATGACTGATTGCTTAGAATTTATGCGGAAAATTCAAAAAGTCTGTCATATAAAGTGCCCTTCCGGCTCAGCCGATTGTTACAAGAATAGAAGATGACCATTAAGATGCTACAGCATTTCAAATGCTAAATTCCAGTTTCCTATGGCTGATCATTCTGAATTTTTTCGGAAAAACTAAAAGGTCTTGAATAAAGTGCACTTCCGGTTCAGCCGATCGCAATCATGATGCAAGATGTACAATAAGATGTTATAGAAGTGCCGTATACAGAATTCCAATATGCTATAACAGATCATTCTATATTTATGCAAAAAAAAAAACAAAAAAGGTTTTGAATAAAGTGCACTTCTGGCCTAGCCGATTTTAACAAAAATAGCAGATAGCCATTCTGATATAACATCAAGTCCAAATACTGAATTTCAACATCCTACGGTTGATGATTCTGGATTTATGCGAAAAATTCAAAAAAAGTTTCATTAAAGTGCACTTCCGGTACAGACGATGGCAACCATAATGCGAGGTGCAAATCAACACCCTATACCAGTCTTAAATACAAAATTTCAACATTTTACGTTCAACCAGTTATGCGATTCGCGAGTTACGCACGAACGCACGCACGAACATACATACCGACATCAAGCCAAAAATAGTCAAAATGGATTCAGGGATGCTCAAAACGAATATTTCCATCAAAATCTTGATGGGTGAATTATAACTATTTGTTAGTTTCTCTAAAATTTATTCTTGAATATATGTTGGAATTATGTACGTTTTTTAAGTATCCCTCATATTGTTACGAAATTTTAGATCTTAAATATAACATCGGAATGAAACTCTCCTTCTGAAGTATTTCTCTGTCCTACAACCACCGTAATATCCGTTAAATACTGTTTCACCTTTTAACAAGTCGGTGTTACTTCTTTTCAGCATCATTCTCAATTATATTTTGTGATGTTGATGGTTTCAATCAACAACCTACAAAAATTGATAGTTTAGAGTGACTTTTAATCACGTAGATCAAAAATTAGTTGAATAATCAGTACACTATTAGTTCCTGTAATATTTCCAATGATATTAGAGTCCATAATTCATGTGAAATAGAGTACAAGCATTTTTTTATCATGTAAAAATGATGTTGTCAAGCAAACAATATTACGAAGCAGAAATTTTGCAAACGGCAGTTGTTTTCTTAGAACAAAGAAGCCACAGTAAAAGTGCATTATATTTCTCTTCCTCAAGTTTTCTTTTGCATGACAAATAGTATTGGATTTCCTTGAAAAAGTGAATATATTTTCCTTATTTTTAAGTCTCCTGTGAATACTACTTATATAACTTTGTGTTATGTTTTTGGCACATTCACCAGTGGATTGCATTTTACATACCAACTACATACTTTTAAATTTGTCTGATTTTAGATTAATCCTTAGATGACTAACAGGGGTTTTTGGTGGGCCCGTAGTTAGGTAGATAGTCAGAATGGATTCAGGAATGCTCAAAACGGATATTTCCATCAAAATCTCGATAGGTGAATTTTGTCGGTTTCACAATACTTACTTGTTACTTTGTACAAGTGAGTGAGAAAGGTTTTAAAATGTAGATGGAATTCATCCCATCCTCCATGTATTTGATGAAAATGTTTTTTTTTTCATGTTCACCGTATCAGCTTTCAATAACCTCAACTCTCTAATCACTTCATCACTAGCTCGCACAATGTGATGCTGCCATTGTTGAACACTAAACAAAACTGAAGTAATTGATAATTACCTATCATCTTAAATAAGGAACAATTACGTGATTGGAATTATAGCTGCAATAAATAGTATAATTATTATATGATTCAAAAATGGCGCTGACATTTATTCATCTTAATTTGTGATTGAATATTCTCAATAAAATGTCAAACCTGACAGCTGTCAGTGAATAAACAATTACCACCAGTAACTCAATTTGAAGAAGAAAATTCGGATCCATATTTTGCAAAAAATTTTTGGAAGCATTACGGTCAATAAGTACAGTACCGATTTTGCATAATACTTGGAAATCTCGCCAAGGATCGACCTTCAAACTATTATTCTCTATCGGTAAATTGTACTTATTTACTGCCCGTAATACTTGCATAACTATTATTTTTGAGTAGAAGACGCAGAAACGCTAAGAATAAATTGGAATCCAGTAATCATTACTAAGTTGATTCCACTTGAAATCCCTGGGGATAGAAGGTTGAACTAAATCACTCTCAAACTTGGAAATTCAATGAATTTTGGTCAAATTTTTACCACTGGGAGACTACTAGTTAAGATTTATTTCTACAGGCGTATTAGAAACAGCTGGTGAGCCGCTTATGATCATTATAACTACATCAACAAAATTATAATTGAATTTTTCAGAAGAGAGCTCGATATCATTCGAGACGTCCCTATATCTCACTTCATTATCTATCAACTCTCACACTGGAGAATTCCCAGGACATTTAACTTAGTTTCATTGTTTGATTCTATTTTTACATATCTGTCTTCATTAGTTAAGAGTAGATTTCAATTTCTTATTAAATTCATAGAGTTCTGTGATAGGAAAATTAACTTCTTGAAATCGTTCTATTCCAGAGGATACCATTTTTTATTATTTTCTATTTTATTGAAAATTTTCTCATCAATGATGAGAAGACGTTGATCAACTCTATCTCGAAAATTCAATAAAACCTTCGTTACGATAATGAAACAATGAATATTTGCTAGGGTTTGGAAAGTCTCGACAATTTCAATGTCCCGAGACACGAGACAACCCAAGATCATAGTCTCGTGATGTCCCAAAATTAGAATCGAATTAATTTTTGGCGAGATTTATCTATGGGAAATTTTAGTAAAAATCAACATTTATTGAACATAAAATCGAGTCCTCACTTCAATAATTGATTTCCCGTTCCATTTGATTCTAAAACAGCAATATGGCGGTGAATGCATTTATTGTGTACTAACATGAGAATAGTAAAGTATCAAGTATTTATTCATTAAGCTAATGAATGGTGCAGAAAACTAATTAAGTTTATTATGGCTTTTAGAAAATAGAATTATTACAGTATAATTTCAACAATCGTGTATCGAGTCTCGATTCGAAAGTCTCGAGACCCGAGACAACTAAATTCACAAAAAGTCCCGGGACTTCGAGACGTCCCGGGACCCAAACCCTAATATTTGCCCATTCACAATTTTGCAGCACGAAAAGCTGAAGTTTCAATGTTTCATTGGGATATTATTCTTATCTTCGTAATCCTTGTATAACTGATGCATTGCTTTGGGATACTATGACATTTACCAACCAATGTCTTCAATTGTTATCAATATTATCAATAATAAGTAACCAAGTCATTGAGATCTTTTGACAACGTATTCAACATGTGAAATTCTACTATAAACTCTGAAATTTACATACGAAATTTCCCAGAACTTAGTTTCAGATTACTCGGTGAATTTTGAACGATCTTTCTTGCTCAACATGCGATTATATGCATATTTGAATATATTTATGGAGTTTCAAACGCTTTGCGTACGAAATTGTAATAAGAACCATCTGGAAGCGCGAATTTTGGGGCGTTAGGGTATTAAACTTATAAATTTCCAACAGAACTTCCTAATCGATAAGACCAGAACATTGTTTTGCAATGAAAACTCTGTATAGTTCATGGATATGTCTGTAAATTAAAGTGTGCTAGCTGTAACGGAGCGTACTTTGGTCAGACAGGGAGGAAACACATAACTAGGTTCAAAGAGCATGAACGCTGTCTACGATTCGTGTGCTGAAATTCACATTTTGCAGAACATTTACTTGAACCTGGACATTTTATCTATACATGAATATGGCTCAACTTTAGACTATTTTGAGATTTTGTAAATTTAAAGATTCACTGTAAATAATAACAATCTATGTCTGAATGATCAAACTAGTTTAACAACATTAGAATTACACAGTGTTTCAATCTAGTTTTTATTTTCCATAATTCTGCCATTTTGTTTTCATTGACATTTTTTTGATTACTTCCAATAATTTTCTCAAAGTTATTGAGTTATATATTTTCATTCTCTACAGTTTTTTTTCTATTTCATTTTATTTTATTCTATTATTATTATTATACTAGAAATTCATTGAATCATTTATCTACGTTAAAACCTTATTTTGAATCCTGTAGTTTTAAAGTGTTAGACTGTTAGTATTATCATTAAATTACATATGTATTTGTTGCAAATTAGAATTTTGAATACTTATGTATCTTCTCGTTGTTGTCTCCCGGTTCTGAAGATAACTACTCAATAGCCGAAATAGGGTTCAATTATTCTCATCATATACTATTTGAGTTAGAAACGATTTATCTCGATATAATAATCCATTTAACTATATGATTATTCGCAGGATCAGGTTTGGGCAGGATATAAGTCCATAGCTGCGAATTGCGTCCCAAATTCTTTGTACATAGTCGTCAAATATTTGAGTGGGTCGCCATTATATTCACAGTTTACAAGTTAATTTTCTCTTATCAAATTTCGGATTTCTCATTTTTTTTTTTTGTCTTATAGCAAAAAACATTGAGAGGAATACATTTAAAGCGCTATAGAGCGCGGTAACATTCTATCAAGTATTTGTTATCGACTAGATGATGATGTAGGTATCGTTTAGTGTTGACAGCAAGAGCTGCATTAATTAAATAACCGAGAAGAGAGAAGACGAAAGTCCGAGCGTAGTAAGTTTCAATGGATGAGGGGGAGAAATCAAAGCTGCATGCATGTTTCTATGAACGCATGAGCGAGACATAGTACTTGAGTGCTCTAGGAAAAGTTATGTGAGAGAAATGTAGTTTTGTTGAGCAGGCGATTCTTCCAGATAGGCGGTATTGCCATCTCGATGCGAAGTCAAGTCTTAGGTCCGCACAACTAGTTGAAACGTCTGTATGTTGCATATATAAATCATATTTCCCCCAGACAAACTCATCAAAAAATTTGCTTTCCTCAATGAAAAAATAAAATAAAGTAATTTCTCAGGCTATCAAAAAAGAAGTAAATAACTGGCAAATTCTCATACAAATTTATTCAAAACTTATAAGAAATTGAAACGGAAACCTAGTCTTCTTTGTATTCTATTACTTTTTTAAACATTTCAGGGTTGAATGATTTCTGGAAAAAATTATTTCTGATAAATGGTCATTTAATCTTGCCTACAGATGATATTATGTATTTTTGTTGTTTCGGATCCATGGTTCTTTGAAGAGTTGTATTTTTTTGAGTCATTGGCTTAGAGAAGGCTGATTTCTGCCTAACTCTGGCCGAATCCTCCACAATGTCATCTTTTGTGGTCATAATATAAATCTTACAACCTCTGTTCCCAGTTTGATTATCTTCATCTTTTAGTTTTTGATTGGTTAACTCTGCACGATTATTTGAATAATCATCGCTAGAAAAAGAAACATGTATAACACCTTGATTTAAAAAAAAAAATAATGATTAAAAACACTTGATGTAAGTTTCACAAAATAATTTATCAAATCTTCATCGGTTTCGGCTTATTAGGCCATCGTCAGAAGAAACAGAATAAATACACGAATACAAGAAATTTCCTTAAGTACTGAACATCAAGTTCACAAAACCACGCCCTCAATTTACACAGGTGGGTTGAAAAAACCCTTAATCAAAATTTGTAGAGTAACTGTATTGAATAAGTCTAACTGGTCATTCAAGATGTCTGATGATCACAAAATTGTTGATAAGCTAGTGTTCAAGAGAAGTAAAAGACTTATTCTAAATAAAATCTATAACAATACAATCGATGTAAAATGTAAAAAATTTCGTAGATTAAGTTATATTGGCAAAGTCAGTAGCAATATTAGTTTCGAGCTAAGAAAATGTAATATTGTTCCAGCATTTTACGATAACTGTACTTCAAGAAATCTGTTAGTCAACAATAAATTAATCAGGAGGAACATATATGAAAATTGTGGAATCTATAAAATAGAATGTAATGATTGTAATGCCTTTTATATAGGCCAATCAGGAAGAATGTTTAACATAAGATTCAATGAACATATTATGCGATCACACAAAAATAATAAAACAGATTCTAATTTAGCTATACATCTGAATGAAGCCAATCATACTTGTGACATCAGTAATCTAAAATTTTTGCATACCATAAACAAAGGTCCTAAGATGAATTTCTTAGAGGCTTATGGAATTCAAAACGGGATTAGGAATGACTCAGACATCTTAAATGACCAGTTAGACTTATTCAATACAGTTACTCTACAAATTCTGATTAAGGGGTTTTCCAACACACTTGTGTAAATTGTAGGCGTGATTTGGGAGCTTGATGTTTAGTATTTAAGGAAATTTCTTATAGTCGTGTATTCATTCTGTTTCTTCTGACGATGGCCTAATAAGCCGAAATCGAAAAAGATTTAATAAATTATTTTGTGAAACTTACATCAAGTGTTTTCAATTATTATTTTTGTTACAATGTTTCACCAAGTGCCGACAGCTGAATCTTTCAATTTTAACCTTGATTTTTGTCTGACATTGGGGAATTTTCAACATAACTACGAGAAAATTTGTTATTTGTGTCATCGGGATCACAATTTGAAGCAGGTTTATTTTCTAACAATCTTACTCCCTGGTCCTATCTGTTCTTTTCAATAGAGTTGTCATCATAATCTTGCAACATGTATTATGTAAGTGATTCATGATGATTTAGAATTTTTGCTGGCACCTACTTACAGGTGATACGGTCTGATATTATTATGTTTTTATACATTTTTACTCACTTGTACAAAGTGACAAGTAAGTATTGTGAAGCCGACAAAATTCACCTATCGAGATTTCGATGGATATATCCGTTTTGAGCATCCCTGAGTCCATTTTGACTATTTTTGGCTTGATGTCGGTACGTATGTTCGTACGTGCGTGCGTGCGTAGCTCGCAAATCTCAAAACTAGTTGAACGTATGATGTTGAAATTTCATATTTAAGACTGGTATAGGGTGTTGATTTGCACCTCGCATTAGAGTTGCAATCGCCTGTACCAGAAGTGAACTTTACTTAGAACTTTCTTTGAATTTCTCGCATAAATCCAGAATGATCAGCCGTAAGATACTGAAATTCAGTATTTGAACTTGATTTGATATCAGAATAGTTAACTGCTATTTTTGTATGAATTGGTCAAGCTGAAAGTGCACTTTACTTGAAACTTTTTTTAAATTTTTTGCATAAATTTAGAATGATCCGCCATAGCATATTGAAATTCTATAATAATCCAAGATCCCAGACCCGCCAAACCTTACTTATTTCCTAAGAAACAAAATTTGTGGATTAGAGTGGTGTTAGTCGATACTTCAATCATACGCATATCTGCTAGTTTTTGCCGACGGCCAATTTATAGATACGAGGTGCTATAGGTACATTAAAACATTACTCACTTTTCTTATAGTCTTAGTACTAATTTTTATGTATGTTCTAGAGAATATTGTTGAAAATTGATAATGAACACTACCAGACACTTCCCATCGGCAGTAATTTCTGCTAATCGCTCTAAAGCTCGCAAAAAAATAACGTAATCTTACTTGTAGTTTGAGTTCTAATTTTTATATATGATACTCAGAGAGCAATTTTAATACTTTTTGTAAACAGCTAGACCAAAGAGTTGGATGCCCATGGATACTTCACTTACTATCAAGCCTATAAACAGTGACCTCGCGCTTTTACTCACAGCGATATTTTAATTGTGTCTGGGGGATGTTTAGCCGTACGATTGATCTAGCAATTGACAAAAAGTATTGAAATCGTACCCTGTGTGTCATATATGAAAATTAGCACTCAGACTATAAGCAAGATCACGTTATGCTTTATGAGCGTTAAAGCGTCTTGCAGAAATTACCACCGATGGAAAGTGTCTAACAGTGTTGATTATCAATTCTTAATAATACTCTCTGAAACTTGAATCAAAATCGGCACTCAAGACCTTAAAAAAGTGAGTAATGTCTTAACGTATCGCTAGCACCTCGTATCTGTAAATTGTTCATCGTCACAAACTAGCAAGTTTACGTATGATCAGAGTACATACTAACACTACTCTATTCAACACATTTTGTTTCTCAGAAAATAAGTAACGTTTGGCGGACCTAGGATCTTAATCTATTACATTTTATTGTACATCTTGCATTATGATTGCGATCGGCTAAATCAGAAGTGCACTTCACTTGAAACATTTTTTTAATTTTCCGCATAAATTTAGAATAATCAGCCATAGGATACTGGAATTTAGCATTTGAAATTGCAGTAGCATCCTAATGGTCATGTTCTATTTTTGTAACAATCGGCTGAGCCGGAAGTGCACTTTATATGACAGACTTATTGAATTTTCCGCATGAATTCTAAGCAATCAGTCGTAGAATGTTTGAATTTTGTATTAGGCACTTTTATAATATCTAGTTGTATACCTTGCATTATTATTGCTATCGACTAGGCCGAAACAGCACTTTATTCGAAACATTTTTTGAATTTTCCGCATAAATCCCAAACAATTAAACGTAGATTGTTGGAATTCAGTATTTAGAACGATTATACCGTCTAGATGCTCATATCTTATTCTTATTGAGATCCACCAAGCCGGAAGTGCACTTAACTTGACAATCTTTTGGAATTTTTCGCATAAATTCGGAACGATCAGGTGTATCATATTGAAATTTAGTATTTCAGTCTGCTGTAACATCCAAATGGTTGCCTACTATTCTCATAACGATAGGCTGGATCGGAAGTGCCCTTCAGTAGGAATTTATTTTTCAAGTTTGAGCATAAATTCAGATATGTTGATGGAATTTTGGAAATTAGTATTAAGGAATGCTGTAATATGAGAATAATGGCCTACTGTTTCCATAGCAACCGACTTGGCCGAAAGCGCATTTTACTTGACAGATTCTTAGAATCTCTTGGATAAATCCAAAACGATTAACTGTGGAACGATGAGATTTTGTGTTTGATCATTTATATATCCAATGATATATATATTATCAAACACAAAATTACATCGTATTATATATATATATATATATATATATATATATATATATATATATATATATATATATATATATATATATATATATATATATATATATATATATATATATATATCCAATGATGTGTAAGTAAGTCATGTGATGTTCACGTCTTCAGATGATTGATATGCAATTTCTGATCTTCCCGATTCCAATAAGCGTGTTTTACACTCCACCTACCTCAGCTTCCCAACCTGTCCTAGAGGCTTCGGATCTTATAACTTAGTGTTAGGTCTGCATTTTAATATATATATATATATATATATATATATATATATATATATATATATATATACATATATATATATATATATATATATATATATATATATCCAATGATGTACAAGTAAGTCATGTGATGTTCACGTCAGATTTTTACTTGCATTTTGCTTGAAATAGTTTTCTCTTTTAGTTTTTATGCTTTCAACATCCTGTCATTACTAATTTTCAGAAACTGGTACATAAAATTTTGCATCTCCTACTATCTAAAAGTTATGGTGGAGAGTGAATTATGCTTTTCGATAGAGAGTTTCTATAATTCATTTGGGCTTATTGAAAATCTCTTTGTTTTCTGTTATTCATCATATTTTGGAGTGTGTAAAAGAAAACATACAAGGTTCTTTTGAGCAATCCGTTTAAACGTTGATAAATTTGAACTTCTGGATATAAGACTGAAGCTTTTGCTAAGCATTTCAAATTTTCCAGTATTATAAGAGATGTTATTTGCAACTAGAATATCCAATATCACATTCGCAAAAATATTGTTTATATTTATTCCATTGGTGCACCAGCACTTTCATTTTCAAATAAACTGAACCAAATCAAACTATGCAGCAATTTCCAGAATATGTCAATCCTATATCAATTGTTAATTCAAGCCAATAAAAAAGATTCACACTTATTATTTGATTTTTTCTGTACTAAATAACTTTCGTGAAGTAATTTCAACACTCCATTTCCAAGCGACCGTGGTACTACAAATTCATGCACCAAAGATACGGTCATCAATACAAAAATTTCTCTTCAAGTTCTCTCTGTATAGAGCCAGCTCTACCAGTGTCAGTTAAATTTATCTAGTGGTGATTTTAAGTTTGTAAGTATAATGACGAATGTACAATGGTTTTTGTATGAAACAACCTCAGCAAAAATTTGAGTGATGCTAGTAAAACCGGCCCATAATCTTGTAAATATTAACTAAATCAAGAATGGAGAGCTGCCGCATTACTATTTATTGAAATTTATATCTGATTCCACCCTGTTACAATAATCTTATTACTGCGATAGATATTAAAGAGAAGATTTTTTGAATATGATATTTTTCCATTGTGTTATGATTTTATTTCTATTGAGGCTGTACTACCCTATGGACACAGGCGCGAAATAATCCAAGCTGACAGAATATTAAATAAAGAATCATTTTGTGCTCCATTCACAGTTTCACAATGTTAATAATTTATGTTTATTGTATAATTTGCACAGAAAAGGTTTGGTTGAAGAACGTAGAAGAAACAAGAATATAGTTTATTGTGTTTTTAGAATGAGCACAGAAGTGGATAATCTAATCAAAACTGGAACTTTGCTCCATGATTTTAACTGCGCAATGTCCGCAAAAAATAGGATTAATGGTTGGTTTAATGAGAGAGCAATGTGCAGTTATTCGAATATTTCCAATTCTGGAACAAATTCACATTGGAATTAATATAATCATGCAATCAATTTTTGTTCGTTCTAAAAACACAGAATCAACGCATTTAAAGGACTGATAAGTAATTCAAAATTAAACAAAATTAAAGACAGGACTAGCTTTATGCTTATGTTGTATTGGCTAGAGAGTTGGTGGTAATACGGGTATATGATTTTATTGTAGCTAACAATAATATGTGATGACCGATCAAAGCAGTTACCGTGCTTGGTTGCTGCTGAGCTTTGGAATAAATGAGTGGCAAACCCACAAAAAAACAAATCCCTATATTGAATTATTTTGTCATCCATTGTTCAAAAATGATTAAAATTACTCGTTTAACAAAACTAAGAATAGAAAAATAGCTGGCTCAGGCCCGTGTCTCTGATTTTTCTAGAATTAATTGTCAATTTGCAGAAAAAAAGTGCTGATCAATCATTTTATTGTACCTCGCATTGATTTCGATTTGTTGGTTCTCTCAGTGAAAAAATATAGGCTAATGTAAACATTTCTGATGTCCAGAAAAATTCTCGGTTCCATTCAAAAGATTTCAAAATAAATAAATGAATTATTGTATTGAAACTTGTCGCAACGAATGGTTATTTTTAAGTTACTATTTTAAGAAATCACACATTTCTGATTTTACATATTGAATATTAGTTTTATTACTTATTTCATATACATGAATTCTTTTCTAAAAAACGTAGTAAGAGGTGAGAAAATTTAGGCTTCATACATACTGTATGTATGTTTATGCAATTAATTATTAACACATGCTGTATGTATATGCAATTGGCTATTTATGCATACAATAGCTGTACTCAACTGACTATTTATACATACATTATTTATACGCAGCTGGCTTTTCAAATATGCTGCCTTATGTGCTATTACTACAATCAATATTTTGATAATAATTACACAATTATGAATAAGGTAATGTTTTGGATGAGGAGCGCCAGCTCAATTTTTTATCTAGGGCTCAAGCTCCGTCCGACAGGCCCGCGCAGTGCAATTCGGTGATGATCAAAGATGTTTTTCGAAGGCCCGAGCGTCCAATCACTGTTACACATGAACCGTAGTATTAATGATATAAACACGTCTTTACAGACTGGATTTAAGCCTAACTTGGGTGATTTCAAGGTCACATGAACCTGACCCGCCCTTTTCATTATTTCTTCTATTAGCACCATGTCTAGTAGAAGCTAGGAGCTTTAAGAAGTTGTGTATATGTACTGAATGTATAAATAGCTAGATGCTGTAAAATAGTATAGTCATTCCACCCTACTTCATTTTTTGAAATTCATCTCCTTTAATCGCAGCTGTAAACAGGTGATTGAAGCCTCTTTCATGACCCTTATTACTTCGCAAAAATTACTCTACAAAATCAGATTGTAAAAAATGCAGACACTTATATTTCAGCCGACTACATTTATAATGATACCATATTAACAAGTAATGGCTGGTATAATCAAATTTTATAAAATCATGTTTTTATTGCATATCTGATTGACTGTCAATCAAAAATTAAGCCACGTTTTGATGACTGGAACAGTTTTTCTTGTTTTTTTTTTTTATTGTGACATCTTCATACTTTTCAATCTCATTCACATAAAAAAATCATTTGAAAATTTCTGCTACCAAGCTTCCTAGCTTTACGTTTGGATAACTGTCAGATTGAATCATATACATTGTTGTTCGATTGCACGTACAAATTATATAATATTTATATTGAACTTATAGAATATTCATTTCCAAGTACTGACAAAGCTATAAAGGAAATAACATATAATTCGGTAGTTCAAATTATATAATCGAGGGAAATACTACGCTTAGCCTAATTTGAAATTATATGATAAATAACTGCGATTGACACTCAACTGGTATTTAATGAACTAATTTCAAATTTTGATTCGACTTTGATGTAATTTAATCGTGAATCAGTTCAATTGCAATCAAATCATAGTTTTCTGTTCAATGACGTCATAAAATAAAATTAGTTCGGAATTATTAATCAACTGCAGTTAAATATTTAATTGGCTTTCTTTTCATTCCCAGGATTAATTTATTCTGTTCAACAAATTTTCATCAGCTTGAATTTCTTCATGAAAATAATTATTTATGATATAAATGAGTGTTAAAAATGCTATTTCATTTTGTAAGAGGGGAAGTTGCGCACCGATTCGATAGACGAGCAAAATAAAATCACTTTCAACATTTATATCATAAATTATTCTCCCTACGAGCATAAAAGTTAGAAATAAATAAAATGATAGATTTCTCATTGACCCGCCGAATGAGAAGTATTCAATGTTAAAGGTTATCTCATATTTACTGCCAAATAAATAGACCGTCAGATAGTCGCAAATTTGAATGCCCCATTTTGTTTCTCCTGCCTTCAAGAGTTTTGATAAGTGTGTATATTTGGAGTTTAATAAAGCCCAAATTGAAGCTGGACCGTGTGGCCAACATAATAAATAGTTAAATTCTGAAACGTTCATTATTTGTCCACAAAATTTCAAATCTAAGAATCGGTTTTGACACCATTCTTAGATTTGAGATTTTTTGGACAAATAATGAACGTTTCAGAATTTTTTATTTTTATTCTAATTGTTCCACAGCATAAACTTTGTTACAAATAATTTGTGACATCTACTTTAATAAATAGTTATTTTTGTATCAAGTGTGCGAAGTGATTGTTTTTTTGTTGCGCGTGAGAATGTCAATTTCAACCGAGACCGTTAGGTCATGGTAATAAATTTCTTCGAAAGCGCAACAAAATACAATCACTTCGCACACGAAATACAAACAATATTTTTTCGCCAAATGTCAAAAAATAATAGATCAACAATAACTATTGTTTTATTCAGTAAAATGTAGGAAAAAGGTACAAACAATAATTAATTTGCAGTCACCTGGGTATTGTAGCCAAAAGTATGCGCAATTGTTGTTTAATAAATAAAGAACTGTCAACAATTAATTCTTATATTCAAAAATAAGTAGTTTTGTGTACAAATTCATATTTCTTTTTTGTTAAATACCTGTTTGTTTCTATCCCTGCAGCATTACTAAACTGATTTATATTAGATTAGATGTGCAAAAATATGTTTCATTTTTTTACTAGTGAGAAAATCACGAACTTTGCGTTTTCATAACAATACAAAAGTATCATGTTTTTTGACAGTTGGCGAAAAAATTAATTTTAAATTATAGATATGCACGAAAACATTCAAATTTTCGTGAGATGTTTCTCTACATATCGTGACTTGGTCATTCGAAAAACTTATGACATTTACTTCTACGAGATACTCATGATATCAACTTTCATATGGCCAAAAGGCAGAAGCGAGAAGAACGGGAACAATTGAAATAATTTTTTTGCACAATCGAGCCCTCATTCCAAACCCTTGACCATTTCTGCCTATCGTTCTCCGCTGACTCTTTTTTCCCTAAATTTCATTTCGTGAGCATGGCAGAAGCGACAAAATTGGATCAGAACATATTTTTTGATAATATTTCTTTTCTAACTTTACAGTTTCGGCAGCATCTCAGACATCTTCAGGAGAGAAAAGAGTTATTATGTTTAGGTAGAATTGAGTGTGTAGATACATGTGTTTGTAATTTTTTTCAACATAATAAAGTAAGAGGAAGAAAGGTTTTCATCTGTTAATTACCACAACCGACTTCTTTGGAAGACGCTGACTGGATACGTTCGATTATTTCCATGATAACTGAATCTATCTATCCGCCGTGTCCTTTTCCTGTCATTTGTGCTCTGAATGTTGTAGCGGAATTGGTTATGAATTATATTGTCGTAGATCGGTAACAAAGTCTTCCACAACTAAGTCCTTGCCTTGCAGCCTTCAGTCACATGATAACCACAATTCACTTACAAAAATGAATGAAGGCAGCGATTCCAGTTACTGTAAAGACTGGTGACAAATTTTGAAGGATGCTTGTTGGTTGATTGTTTCATTCGGTCGACCATACCATCTGAATGCGAGTGTAGTGCAAAAATACTTGTTTCGCAGATCTTTAGAATGTCGCAAATATATTCAAACAAAGCAGATACAAGATGGAACCGCTTCCTTCCGAAGTGCGAATCTGCTTCTTGACAAGTGTTTCTGCTATTGTATGAGCTTCCTCATTTGGGAGATTATATGTTTGGAATCACTAGCGAAATTAATTCATGACAACTATGATTCATTCATTTCTATTTATAGTTTCAGGGAACTCCTTGGCTATGCCATTTGCTCATCTCTCAAACGGACTTTTCATCTTGTTTCATTGCATTGGAGCACGTCGGCTTCCATATAGTCCATCACTTGATGCGTGAGCTACACATTACTTGCATCAATTGTTCATGTATCCCTTATAATTTATCCAGTTATATCGTTTGTGAAGATCTTGCAAAATTCTGGTCACTCCGAAATATCTTCCAGAAATTCCGTAATAAATAACTTTCGATAATTCTGTTGTCTGTGTTTTCTTTGCTGTATCATCGACAATAGGATTGAGTCTTCGACTTTCTTCATTTTATTACTCTGTATTTTGATTTTTTTTTGCATTTTGGAACCCAATCGCTCTTTTGTGAAATAATCATTGCTTGACAATGATGAATGTCCCTTTCTCCTCAAAAGGATCACTATAGATATACAGGCTAATCCATCTTGTTTTGCTATGCCTTAACAAAAGCTGGTAATGAATCTCGAGTGCTTCTGCTCTTACTTTCTTTCAGCCGCTTAAAGACGTTTTAACCTGGGTTTTGGTTCACATCCGCAAAATTTACATTTGCGTTATCACCAATGAATGCCACACACTTTAAGGTAAATCTATGTGTATTAAGTGTTTCATATACAAGATTTGCAATCAATAGCCAAGTTCCGTTGGTAAACTTTGCGAAACAATTTTTTCTCAGAATTATTCATCTTTTTGAATGTTCCATAACACTCCACTTATTCCACAATTTTTTTTAGTGTGATATCTTCTTCATCAAAATTTTTGTTTCGATTCCTTTCCAATCCAGTTGTAATATTGAATCAACATAGGGAATAGTTCCTCTGCAATATAATTGCTGGAGTGTATGGCAACGAGAATGAATAAAATGTCCCTCAAAGTTTCAATGATAGTCATAATAGTATGTGGAGCAACAACTTGATTTATTATAGCTTCCGTCTTGATTTTTTCCGCATTTAAGATTTGTTATTGTTTAAGAATCCGCAAGCATGTTTGCTCTTGAGCTTGAATTACACTATACTTCTTTCGGCTAGTTTCGTCCGAGAAGCTTTTATCCAATTCTAGCATAATGTAGAAAACTCAGGAATTTCCGTTCGATTCTCGCACTCGAATTATGTCATAGAATAGTATATTTCACAACTAGTATTGGATTGGCCCTAATTACACGAGCGAGAGGTTTGTAATCCGAGCCAAAGCCGAGGCTTACGGATCGTGAGTCTGGAATACACCATTCCAATACATGTTGTAGACTATACTTTTTTTAACAAGGTTTTGAAAACTCACCAATATTCCAGGAGAAACTTTGAAAATCATGAAACATCAAACGTAAAGCCAGAAAAGAATATCTGAATTGTTGAGACGTAACAATAGTTACCAAAATAGCAGCTTCTGATTCGTCGAAATGATTCTACACGGTTACAGAATATTATTCTTACACAACGTGTGGAATGTCATCTACTCCAACATAATTCTTGGTTATGGAGAATGCAAATTCAGTTACAGTGTTGAAGAAAAATACATTTGGATCAATTTTTCTATTCGAGTAGATTTATGTTTAACCAGTTACAGCACAACCTTTGAGTTTCTGATGTTTATCAGAGCCATAGAAAACAGCGAATATTTTTTTTTATCATGATTCAGTTAGTAGAGTGTACGAATTACACCCTGTTCTATAGAAAATAGGTTTTATAACTTGTTTCACTTTACCATAGCAACTAACTTCAAGCAGTCATATTACTGTATTTTATTTTTAATGTTGCCGAAAATGTACTTCTTCGTAAAAAAAAAAAAGATTATTTGACTGCCCACAAATGGTTTTCGAATTCAATCAGAAAATCAAATGGAATTCGGAAGAAACTAAAAATAGAGGCCCAGACGGAGACTCACAATACATTCTCGGCGTGTGGAAGGCTAGTGTATATTTGAGATTCATTGAAGTTGAAGGTTTCCATAGTTTGTAACCTTGGAAGACGAAGCTGCTGATCGTATCATCTTCTTATGCTTTTCCAAAGCAACGTGTCTTGCTGAAACAAGCTTACTCTTGTTATCCACATGACAGTCGCAAATGGAACATTTGGCGTCGAAAACGTCTCGTCCTTAAATAAAACGCAGATCTAGATTTTGAATAATTCCGTCAACTTACGCTTCCGCTTACTCATAATTCGCCAGCACAATGCAAACTCTGTAATCTACATCAAAATAGTTGAATATTCAGTGAATCATACAATTATCAATCTGTAATTGTGATGTCATTAAAACGATAACTGAAACAAACGCTTCGCTCCGAGCAGCCGAGCGAGTGAAATTTGTGCACACGTCACAGCGCCGTCAACCAGCATCCACATCCCTTTACCTTTGGCCAGTTGCGATCACGGCACACGGCATTTTCATTACTGCGTTCTGGACTTATATCAAAAAAAGGACATATAGTAAGTTAAAGAGGACGAGAGGACAACATATGGAAAAGGAGGATATGTCCTCCTACTCCTTTTGGATACCATCTTCAACCCTAATCTCAGCTGAAGCCTGTGGAATTACTAATGCAGCATCGGTCAGTAGGACTGAAGTTTCGACAAATCGAACGCTATTCTCTTGAACTAAAATGAGATCAAGCTGGATTTTATGTGAAGTCAACGCTGCTATTGTCACTTAGATGTCATTAGAAAAAGAGCATACTTCTATTGATCAAAGTTGCTCATTTCCAATAATATGGTATCATTGTAACAAATATTTGTCTTTTTTACTAGCTTCTTGTTTTCAGATATAGACATTTGTAGAGATCGATGAGACATTATTTTTTTCTGCTTCTGAAAATATGTACCATTTGTTTACTCCAGATTGCGAAAACATTTTTACATGAATATTGAATGGAATATTTGATAGAGGTAAACTTGAATTTATTTCACCGAAACAATGGATGAAATAATAATATTCAATTTGAATCGGATACTGGAATGATAACAATCATTTCAATTATTCTTGGAGAAAGATCTTTTGCTGGAATGATTAATTCTTTTTTGGCAAAAATCATGCAAGCCACTCTTATCTCTTGGGTATTTACTAGGCAACTTCAATTTGATTTTGAATACGAGTAGCTGAAGGGGAAGAAAAATATAATTCTAAAACAAGCTATCCAAATGATGTGTAGTTCAATTTATAGCTCTCAAAAAGATAAGCTTAGTAGAATAATAGAGATGTAAGATAAATAATAATTGCAATTGTTAATTGATTTTTACAACTTAATTAGACAACAAACTCAAGACCATTGTGGTATAAAGTAGTAATTTCATATAACCACTATCTGTTATTTTGTCAATGTCAGCTGTTACTTTGGAATATTCATTAATTAAATACGACACTTCAAAATGAAACAACAATGCAACTGACCATAAAATTCATAGTCGGGAAAGTACAGCGATGTCCCAAGCAAATTTTCAATTCATATTTTGAGAGCATAGCTCTAGATTCAATTTTAATAAGTGTCATTATCCAACTTTTTGTTATACACAATCAATTTTATAGTTTGTATAATTTCTGGTGTTCTAATAGTGAAGCACATCATGTATTATCTTGATATTGGTTTTGCAGTTTGGGACAGAAAGAGTTATCCTAGAAAAACTTATATGCGATTAGTACGTTATATAATTTGAAAACTCGAACCTAATCGGAAGCAGTTACCGTTTATTTTCTATTAGACTTCCAGTGAATGAACATGCATATATAATTGATAGATTTTTCCAACTGTCTTCATCCTGAACAACTGTTATGATCCTGTTTGTATATTATATATACGATGTTAGTGATGAAGTTAAGGACACCCTTGTGTCGTACTCAATCATACAACAGACTGAGATAGACTTCCACATGTCTACACACTGTTCCATTCGTTCTTCGTCAAATTTATGAGTTTGTTTAGGAACAAATCTGGTTGATTCAGGCGCTGTTTGGCCTAAAATCAATAGACAGTACATGTCACACTTGCGTGTGTATTCACATACAAATAGCAATAACTCAACGAACATTCGTTGGGCAGACAGAGTGGAAAGCTTTGTTTTTTCACTGGTTCATCAAAGCTACAGTTGACGGACAGAGCTAGTCGATTGTGATTAATTATTGGAATGACAGACAATAATGTTTTCTAGGGAGAGTATTGAATAGATTTTTTGTCTGGAACATACATCCGTCAAACTCAATACTGATGAAAACTATGGTTTCGTTCTACAAAAGATCAAAATTTTACGCACACATTCAAAAAGATAATTATTATTTATAGCCTAGATATCATGAATTTTTTATATTTGTATTTACGATGAAAGCATCACGATCAATAAGTACAGTACCGATTTCGCATAATATCTGGAGAAACCTCGCCAAAACTTGGCCTCCAAACTATTATTCTCAATCGGTAAACTGTACTTACTAACCTTAATACTTAAATGACTACTACACAAATATGTATATATGTATCTATCAAACAAAAAATTAAATCAACTAGATAGGGGCTGAGGGCCGTACTAACAAAATATGGCCAGAGATCAAGTACAAACAAGAAGAATCAAATTAAAATTCCAACTGAGAGTGCGTGCTAAGAGCCACGTAGAGAACAAGTAGGAAAGAAAAGATAACATCACCACTGTACTTATCTGCTGTTTTCTGTACATGAAACAGGTTCTCCCACTGGTGAAGAGGTTAGTGGCATGTAGGAGTAGAAGTAACCGGAGCCTCTATTCCGGATGAGAACTTGTAACAGTCACTACTTTAACGCGCCAAAAAAATCCCTTTTTCCACTCGTGGAAGTAGCTAAGATTTTCTCTTCTGGAATCGAATGAGAAGAATAAGCTTTTCTACGTCTAGGGATTCAAAATAAACTGTATCTTTTCGACTTATGACAGTGATTCTCTAAGTCATGATTGGCTCTATCGTGACTCCTATGATCGCCTCAATTTATTCTTTTCCTACACCCGCCGTTTTTTTGACACATATATGATTTTGTTGGTACTGTTACAATGATTATGAAAAAGGACTGATTCAGAACAGAAAAAGTATTGCTACTTTGTGATAACAAAAGTGAAGAATTGATATTGAAAAAAGCTAACCAAAGGAATATAACTCTCCTGATGATCCTACTTTCAACACTTCGAATGCAAATCAAAGTCCTTAATAACACGGCTATAGATCAACTAAAAATTTTAACCATCATTTTATGAATTCAATTCAGGTGTTTATATCAATTATCTGATAGTTCCACCTACCTGATTGAAAATCATCTCAATTATTGAACACTTGTTGAATAGATATGGAAATATGCGAATTAAGTCCAATACATATTGAGACATCCGTTCATCGATTTGAATTAGTATGAATATATTTGTCAGAAGATTCTTTGAATTTGCTGCCACGGTCTGCCCGAAGGATGATTTTCTCCCTAAAATCGACCGATATATCCACTTGGATGATTTTCATAGTGAAACAAGTCTCATTGTCTATCCGAGTGCAATCTTTCACGACAGCAGGTGCAATCTTCAATCAGTAGAACTCATATTTAGTATACAAACATAGTTTCATCCTGTTACAACAATATGGAATTATTGTTATAATTATTATAAAGGACAAATTGATCAAAGCATAATTCAATATAACACTTATATTAGATCCCAATAAAACATCACAATAAAACAATATCCATCTATAATTGATGTTCAGCGGCCGCCGGTCTCAAAGTGTGGATTTCATGAATTCTGGAAATAAAATACAACATAAGCAAACGACTGGCTTAGTGAGGAATCACCTCCACACACACGTTATACAATCATAATCAACAACACAACGCAGCTTATTTATCCAATACCATCAACATCATCAAATCACACTCTCTGGTATACACATAAAGAGGAAATGCACAAAGAGCGAAAATACATAAACAGTATCATCAGGGAGCGCCGACCAGTCGACCTGCTCAACTCTACTGGGAGCGCCGGACTGTCGACCTGTTCAACCTCTGCCGGGACCGCCAACACTACGTCTAGCTTGACCTGCTCAACCCCGAGTCCTCAAGACGACGTCAGCCCCCCTGGCTCGTTCTTCTGGGAGTCGAGAGTAACTCAGTCACGTCTGCCCCGAGTTACCCTAGCTGCGGTCACCTCACTGGCTTTACAAAGGCCTTATGAGGCGTTAGAAAAGCCAAGGTAAGACCCTCTGCCCCTACCGTATAGTGACCCAGCGAACACTCGCTCAAGGCTAGCAATTGTGCACACACATATTGGGAGCGTGCGAAGCCATGGAAGGGAAAGTGAAATCGTCGCTAGCGCTAGCAGCGGAGGATTCAGGCACTTCGGGAGGCTCTTTTGTATAAAAACAAATAAAATGAGCAATCGGTGTTGCATTGTTGTGAATTGCAAAAATACTGGAAAAAACAACGAATGTAAATTTTATTAATATCCCGTTGCAAGATGGAAATTAAATCAAAGAAATAAATGGATAGCTGCAGTGAGAAGGAAAAGATACGTACTGCCATAATCTTTATTTCTGTGATAAAAATAACATTGAAAATAGCAGACTTCAGAGAGGTCACAGGTGCTTATGGACTATTATTCATAATTCTCAAAAGTAATTAAAAAATTGGCATTTTTGGCGATTAACATTTTCTCATATATATTTTTTCATATTTTTCTTCTTTAGACTTTGGGATGATTGTTTTAATACCAAAAAACTGTCTCATATCTGTATATCATTGAATAATAGAATCATGCATGAATCTACTTCAAGAAAATTTATTAATGATTTTTTATTGAGTGTAAATGGATCGCTCTGGTATCCTAAATCACATGATTATATTTGACTGATCATTCATTAGTGGCAAAAAATCTGAAGAGGAGTCATGTCCTACCTATGTTTCTACAATATTCTTTTCAAATTACAAAACTTCAAAAGTTAGTGAAAGTTTAACTTAAAGCAGGAGAATGAATATATGCAAATAATATAATATTATTATTTAATTGTCCATCAGTATCAATGGTATGAGGAGTTATAATCAACGACAAATAATTAAGCATTGATTAAGGAGAAAAATAAACCTCGAAATGAACAAAATCTACCAAGTGAAAACAATAGTAATCATATAAGTCCATCAGTGGGATTTATTAGTATTTTAAACATCTCAAGGATATTTTGAAGCCCATCTACAATACTTTGATCAATTTTGGACATTTTGAATTTGTCAATATGATTTCACAAATATGTAACAATTCATATTGCAATTCTGTGAAAATTCATCAATTCTACAGATCTATAAATCCATAAGAAATGGTTAAAAACGCATGGATTCATGAGGATGACAAACCCACTGCGATTTTGTTCATAATTTATAAATGTACGAGTTTTACTGATTTATAACTTGACACCGAACTGTAACATTAGTTAAGGAATGATTATTTTATTCATTCTATACGTTTTCATTCCATATTATTATTTTATGATCGTTTTTAAATATTCTGACATTACTCAACCAAACTTTCATTAAGTTTCAACCTACTTTCTCATTGATCATACTTACTTTAATGTCAGCCGAACTTATAAGAAACGTATAATAATAATGAATAAAACTTTTCACTTGCTTAGAATATACGTATATACTTTTATTGATACCAAAATATAACATTTTATCTCGTTAGATCACAATGTACATATACGCCAAATATCCTCCATTAGTTCATACATCAAATGGCGCTGCTGTCGCGCACTGAGCGAATATGTCGCCTTCTTGGCTTACACTCTCCACTCAGAGCTACGACCTCACAACAACAACACAAAGGATATCACAGGGATATAATCACAATAACATAGGCTCAACGTAGACACAACTAAAGGCATACAAATATTCCATCAATACTCACTCTCAAAACGCTCTCTCAACCAACATACTGCAAACTCACATACCTAGCAACTAAACTCACACCTCAATCTCCTGATTCAACTCACCCTTGACTCTTCTGAAATGTATCAAAACACTATAGAACTCATCTCGCGTGAATAATAACACAAATTGAGGTAACAAATGATTGTCGAGCTGTTTAAATAACTTACGTATTATGTAACTCCCGGAAATAAGTTTAAAATGATATGATTAATGATCTTACGTGAAGCCATAGAAAAATATGCGTAACATAATCAACTTTTCGGGAAGCCCTTTACTGATTTACTTCCATGAAATATATGAAATTGACTTGGATTGGGATTTGGTATACCGAGAATCTTTTGAATATACTATCGAGCCCAATCTATTTGACTGATGGGAGAGTGTTGGGACAACTACTTTTTTTATATCAATTGTAGTAGTTTGCTTTTGTTGAAAACTCAAAGAATAACAATATTATTGAACATGCTATGTGTAGTAACTTCAATTACATGACCGATATAAGAGTTCTTAGAGAAAGTAAAAAGTACGTATCTTTTCCTTCTCACTGCAGCTATCCATTTATTTCTTTGATTTAATTTCCATCTTGCAACGGGATATTAATAAAATTTACATTCGTTGTTTTTTCCAGTATGTATATATCCTACTATCAAATCAATAATAATTTATTTTATTCCAAAAGTTCTGGAAATTACCTCATGCACAAGATGGAATATGGTTTCATCACTGAAATTGAAGGTGAATGATGAAGAAACTAGTGAAGTTGGAGAAAATAATTTTTAATTCTTGATAGGATTACTTCGAGAGTCTATTCATGGGTTTTTGAGCCAAATATCTTGCTAATAATGGCTCTCATGTCAAAGTTCTTCATCATTCATTAAACGATGCCTTGCGAAATGTGTCCTTTTTCAAGATGTATTGCATTCTCCTTGGTAGGTTGTTGAGTTGATGTTTATTGGCCCTAACTTAGAAGAAACCCGAGTAGAAAAAGTCATACATAGTTGAATAGGGTGAGCGTACGTGTAAATCGAGTGACAGAAAATATTTTCTTCAAATGGGCATTAAATTACGGAATGTGCGATATCATCTTGTTGAAACCAGGCACGTCTCCAATCAAGTTATTTAAGTTGTGGTGCGAGGAATTCCAGATCATCTGCTCCTTAAAAGTTGGGGAGCATGCATACCAAAACTTCCATGAGCTCATCGTCACCGTTCTACAATCTTTCCTTGTTTTACATTTCGCTTTTAAATATAGAGATGATTATTTGCATCGACTATATAAGAGGCCAGTTACAAATAATTATTATTTACGCAAAAAATTCAAAGACCGAAATTGGATAATTCAATAAACAGAAGCAAATCCTAACTTACTTCTAACTGAATTGCAAAGTAATTATAACAATGTAGACTGATGCAAATTTATTTTTTTTCTTGTTTCTGGAAGAATCCTTATTATTCTTTGATTTTAAGAAATATTTGAAAATTACAAAACCATTCAGCACTTGTTCTCAGTTCTCTGGCACATTTGTATCTACAATTATTTCCTATTATATCAAATAATACAATGACGACCAATCAAAAATTAAAAAACAAGATATTCTGAAAAATCGATTTTTGTAAATGAAACATTCACAAAATCCTTGAACGAACATTTGTCTGAATTTTTTTCCGATCTGTATAAAAAAAAGACTGTTCTGAATTGAATTACGAGACTTCAAAACTATCTTCAATCAAAAAAAAAACTACCCACTGCTTCATCTTGAGGAGTTACTGTCAGGTTCATCATTTGTGAACGTAATTTGTGTATAAAAATGCAAAATTATCCAAACGCTGGACTTGCTTTTGGTTCTTGAGGAGGCAAAGCGGGATACACTAGAAGCTAGTAGAATTTGTCGGAGATAATACCCAAATCATCAGCAACTAAGTTGCCGCATTTTTAGTGTGCATCAGCGACGTTTTGCAGTAAATGAATTGGCTGAAATCGTACGGGAGTACGCTATTGGATCCTTAGCATTACTAAATAGAGAATATCCGAATAAGTGGATTGGAAGAGGATATCCTGTTGCGTGGCCAGCCCGGAGTTCTGACCCAGCTTCCCAAGATTTCTTTCTCTTGGATCAGATGAAGACTCTTGTATATGAGACACCAGTTGACACCGAATTAGAAATGATAGTGGCTGCAGCTTGAGATATAAAAACACAAGTAGACGGCTCTTGCAAGTATCTATTTCAATATTGAAACCTGCTGCCGAGCTTGCGCTGCTGTGAATGATTGCCATTTTAAAAATCACATTTAGTCCCTTCCTTGTTGTTTCATTGCTATTGTTTGTTTGTTCCATTCTTGTATTCTTTTGTTTAATTTTCTTGTTTAATGACAGCAAGCTTACTCAATTTCAAATGATTGTTGCAGTGTGTTAAAATATATCTTGTAATTTAATTTGATAGAATAAAACAGTATTTTAGACAAATATTATTAGTAGATACCTCAAGTATGTTTTGTTTCCAAAGATCGATAGAGGGTTCTTAGAATATCTTGTTTCAAAATTTTTGATCTGTCGTCATTTTGTTATTTGATAAAAGAAAATATAATTACAATACAAATGTTCCAGACAACCGGAGGAATATATTTGAAGTTATTGTATTTTTCAAATATTCCTTGAGCTACAGGGTGAATGAAGATTTTTTGGAAAACATAAAAGCACCAATAGCTATGAGCCAAGAATTTGAAGTAGGAGAACTTTTCCGTTCCAATGAGTTCTAACTGCCATTTTTGAGTGTCACAACTTAGTATTAGCACCCTGTATATTATCAAATTCTACAAAGAAAATTTACAATGGAAAATAATAAATATTTATATAAGTACATAATTCGAATCTCAATGATCACGATCTGAGCGAAACCGGGGACACCACTAGTATTATATGATTAGCTAACCTTTTTAACAAGAAAAAAACCTTCGGAATAGTTTTTAAGCGCATGCGTCACCATACTTTGCTACACTAATGAGATACTTGGCAAATCCCTGAATAACAAGAGTAAATAAGCTTATGAATACAGAAAGACACAGCAGAATCAAACTATTTCATTTGAATAAGTGATTCATTTCGATTGAATCTCCTTAGCACAAATATGTTAATATATTATAGGCACCTACTTGTCTATCTATACAAATGATTAAAATTAAAGTGTGTAGCTGTGATTTCGAAAAAATGCAAAAATTCAAGTGAGAACTGCCATTCAAAAAATTGCCAGTAATAAATGATCGTTTCTCAAAATATTGTCTGTTTGTTTGTCTGTCTGAAAGTTCGTCTTGAATAGGCTCCAAAACAGCTTAATATATTTCAATGAAAATTTCAGGGATTGAAACAAGAGTTCCCAAATAAATTTTCGCGTATGTTTCATTTGGATATCTTGCAGAGTTCAGAACAAATAAGAATGAATATTTGTATGCGTCGTGTCTGCGCCTGCGTAAAATGAATTCAGCGTAACTGTAGAAATGAAAAAAAGGTACGCATGCAAGGTGAGAGAAAGGAAATAATTTCTGCTTCATTGTAGAGTAGGCGAAATATACGTATTATTTGCGCAAGCGACTTGATGATGTGCAGTTCTGTTATACAGCCCAATTGCTGTCTTTAGTGACTATAATTTGTAGAAACAATTATTGTTAGAAAATATATTACTATTCACTTACTCTTAATGATTATTCATTCTTATCATGGTGACCCACACATATGAAGTACCGAGCACTGTCTGATTTTATAATATGAGTATTAGCATAGGCCTAACCAACTACATGGACCACACTCTACAGAACTATGTAAACGCAAAAAAAGAACCGGCAATGACGTCTGCATCTATTCTATTTACCAAGCAAGGTAGCTGTCAGTTCTCTAGATGATTTGATTTTGATTCCGTCTGTAGTTTCTAGTCTTTGGCGTGTGTTGCCGTTGGGTAGTTTCTGATATGATACAAGTAGTATACCACATTTAGTAGAGAAATGTTTTTATATTTCTCAAATTTGACAGTTATGCTCTAACTGATTATTTTATTCATTTATAAACCAGACTTCCAGAAACTTGTTCGATTCACCTGACTTATTACGAGTTGCAAATAATTGGTTAGAGTTTTGCGACACTCCAGCTATGTCTTCCAAGTTGGTCGAACGAAGTTTTTTGAATTAATTATTTTAACAGATATTTATAAAACAAAAAAAACAACTTACTTTTTTCTCTGATAACTATTTTACAATGTTTCATCGACAATTAAAATATTTAATTACGTACACACTACGTGTTGAAAATTTCTTAAGTCTAAAATTATTAAAATGATATAACTTTTGTAGGTATAACTAAAGCTATTTGTTTACATCATGGTTGTAATGAATTATGGTTTCTGTTTTCTATAATTATCAGCGTTCTAAAGATGAATAATCTGTAGTCGAAACCGTTGACAGGAAAGTTCCATTAAATATATTTGACTGAATTCCCGAAGTTTCACTCTCCAATAGTGAGATATCATTGGAAAATGTCAAATTGGAATTTTTACAAATAGATTTTGAAACTTGAATAGTTGTAGATAATATATAGTTGTTATTCCAAGTGTACAATGACCAATTTTCAGTCGGATGATGACAACACTTGCCTTTAGCTTATGTCTTACGTTATAAATTTTATCACTCTTAGAAATAACTTTGATTATACGCTTATTCAATAATATACTACTTTCCTGATCCATTCATTAAAATAGTAACTGTATAATTTAGATGTATGTACTATAGGAAAACTTACGAATACTGAGTAAACATTCCCTAAAACTGTAGGTAGCATGCAAATTATAGTACTTGATTTGTGTTATTGAGACCAGATTACATTCGCCTTCCTAACTTTATTCGTTCGTCGTATAATATAGTCACTTGAAAGATTGAAAAATTGTGTATTATTATTTGATATATTTTTATTCGAGTTGTATTTATCTTAGAATTTCTGTTGGGAATATTCCATATCTTCAACGTCTCGAGGGAACATAAACTTGGAGTCTCAGACCGTCCCGGGACATCAAGACCTTGAAATAAGATCAATGTAAAATATACATTGTCGGTGCGATGTATCAATGAGATATTCATTTCAGTAAGATCAACATTAAAATGAACCAAGCTCTTGCATTTTAACGTTAAATAGAACCGAATCTGAAAATTATAGTCAACTATTGATAACTGATCATGAATCATCAGTTTAAGAGAGTCAATGTATGTTGAACAGAAATAAAACCTTATAATAAATGATGTATTTAAATTTCAACTAATTCTTCTTCAATTGTCATAGTCACAGAGAAAATTAATAGCTATTTACAATTGAGTGCGACAATAGTATATTGTGCAACGAGAGCGAAGTTGGGCGCACGAACGAAGTGAGTGCGCTCATTCACTTAAGTGGGCAATTGACAACATCGCACGAGTTGCAGATACTATTTATTATTACGAATGCGAGATAAGTACTATTTTGCGCCTAATTTTCCGGGCGGTAAATGGTTTGCGTGCGACAACGGCCACGAAGCGGGAGTTTCTCATCAGTTGGAACATTGTGCTTTGATCAAGAACATTTCTTTATGGAATACGTTGATCTTAAAGTGAAAATCTAAGATAATTGTGTTAAATAAGTCACTTTGACGCTGGAAATAGTTCCACAGTGACAGCTTTATTGGAACAAAAAAATTGTCTATTTTCTGTTTCCATTTTATCATTTCAAATATTTTGTATAGCAACGTTTCACCACATAAATTCCTTCATTTTATGTATATATATATATATATATATATATATATATATATATATATATATATATATATATATATATATATATAAGTGAGAGGCCAGTGTTTCTCGAATTTCTTACGCACTGTAACTAGATTTTACAAAATAGTATGTGTTAAGAGCAAGTTACTTGTCGCGTAGAAACAATTGTATTAAGCGTTCTACAGTTTGAGACATCAAAAAGTAATTCATAGTATTCATAATCTGCTTATAATCATAATCAATAGCCTCTGTCGTAGATACAATCTGAAAAGAAGTATTCTCTTCTCTTGTTTCAATGAGTTGAATATTTTAATGTGATAGACTTTTGAAGAAATCGGTGCACTGACAGCTTTGCAATACCATTTATCTCATGAACAAATAAACGCAGACAAAACAAAATGGCAACGGTATCGAGCTTTGAAATTGATATCCACCAAACGAATGAATGATACGTTTATTTTTAAATAGGCAAAGTTACGGTATTTGCTCCCGTTACCAGTCTTAGAATAGATCTTCAAATGAAACTTTGAAATTTTATTAGTATTGTGAATTTTGACTCCAAACATCGTACCTATCTATTTGTGACCAACATAAATTTGTAGATTTTTATTTATCCACATAAACATACAATATTCAAGTACTTTTATGTAACTGTAGACTGTGATGACGTCGTCGACAAAGAAATTGCGACCTATCTTTAAACTGTCTTCATAAATTAGAATAAGCACCCATTGCATAGTGCATCCCAGATATTAAATATGAATATTTGTACTTTTTGCTAGCCATGTTATTAACAATTTTTACGGTTGCTAACGACCGGTTGAACAATCCAAGTTTATCCACAGTTTGGTTGAACTGACCTTATTCACTACGGTTACAGTTGCTAAAATAATTGTTAACATGAAAAATAAAGAAAACGGAATGTGGGAGTTCAGTCAAGAGTTTTTATTTTAATCTACTCTACAGTTTCGGTCCCACCCGGACCATCTTCAGGAGTGAATAAAATTAAAGAGTGTATGTGTAGACATTTGTGTCTACAAATGTCTACACATACACTCTTTAATTTTATTCACTCCTGAAGATGGTCCAGGTGGGACCGAAACTGTAGAGTAGATTAAAATAAAAACTCTCTCTGAACTCCCACATTTCGTTTTCTTCATATCATCTAACAGTCAGCATTATCCACTACTTCTAATGAAAAATAAACTCAGTTCCACTAGGCTGTAGTCAAGCTTAGGTTATACAATTTGGACTTATATCTGAAAAATAAAAGTTTGTGCTGTTTATTTGTACTCAATATTAACAACAGAATTGGATAGTTCAGTGTGACACCAAGAGCGAACAAGTTTTGTCTAGGATTAGTTTCATGTAAATGAAATACCTAGTGGTTGGTTTGTGCTCCACAGATACTGATTATGAGAGTTTGTGCTTTTTATTTAGAGATATTATTATTCTATATCGAGGATATCTAAACGACTCTTGTAGGAATAGCCAATTCTAACTTTGTGCTACACAGTTACTAGGCAAGCACATGGATAATCAGTCTCCATGTACAATGATATTCATACTATTTTAGTTTGTACTTGTTAGTACAGCTCAGATATAAATTGAATAAATATGCGAGTAGAGTTTTTTTTATTGATTTAAGATGGTATTCATGAAATTTTTATGAATAACGGAATTTAGACCAGGCTTTTCTACTTGTAAGCCTGCAACTTTTCTTGTGATAGCACTGACTAGTCCAGTACAGTACAGAAGCAGTGGTAAGTTACAAACCATCAACTTTTTCAGGTCTGTTTAAAAAATGGAAGCAGCTTGTATCACTATCCCGCTTTTCGAAAGTCACGTAACGCAAGATACTTATAACTATCCGCGTCTAAACACCTACCAGCCTCTTACACGTTACATACCAATAGTAATAAAACCCGTCAATAGTATATAATTACAAGCAAATATCATTTCTAACCATTTTTTGAAGCAGAATTGTCCTGACTGCTAGTATAAAATGCTGAAAGAAAGCAATCATCAAGCAGACAAAGATAATTTATTACAAACATAACTTTCATAGTACATACAAGCAATAGAGGCTTTGAGCTCCAAATTTCTTCTGACTTTATGAAAATTTGGAAAAAGTTAGTTGATAGGATTTACAATAACATATCAAAGTTGCTGTCACGAAGAATGCTTAAAAAATTTGGAAAATAATGGATTGACCTTAAAAAGTCAGTTTTATATGCAAGGGCCACACTTGCCTATTATGCCATTAATTAAGGTGTTATGTGACAATCGATATTTTGTCATTGACAATGTGTTTATTGTTAAACAACGCCTAAATTGATGGCATTAGGCGCAGATGTGGCCCCAGCATCGCTTTCAAATTACTTGTGGAAAGCTAATTTTTTCAAGAATGATCCACCATGTTCCAGTACTTCATGTGCCAGCAAATTAAATATGATAATAGTCATCTTATGATCTACCAATACCCAAATTATCATCGAATCAGAGAAATTTTGAGACTCAGAGTGAATTTTTGACTCTGTTGTATGTACTCTCGTATAATGTTACTGTTTGATTGAAAACAAAGAACAAGAGTTCAAAAAGTGAATTTGTATTCAAAATGTATTATTCAAGTTACTATGAAGAATCCAAGAACTGATATGCAGGAATCAATAAGGCCGTAAGGAGTCCATATCGAGATAATAGATATTTATTTGATATCAAAGCACATATAGAATGTTTCGGGAACAATTTTATCATCGTAAGCTGAGTATATTGATTACAAAAATTAGATGTTAGTATGTTAAATATGAATACAAAACTCTCACCAATGCTAATACATATTAGCCGAATTCAATGTTCGATATTCAGTGTTACAGATATTAAAACATGGAAAAACGACGAAATGTGGAATCCATAAGAGTAGTGGCAATACTCAAAGCTGGATGGCAAACGACTTCCTATGAAAAATCCAAACGAAAGAGAAGAAACTGAATGTCAGGTTTTATATTCCCTAGGAACTGACAAGCGTATTGGATATTGTTTTTTTAATCTGTTCGAGTGTTTATTGTTCTATTTTCATTTAAATTAATGTTAATTGTTCCAAATGGAAGTCTCTGTTGTTTATTTTTCATTCTGTCAATAATTTTTGAGTTTTTGAAATCAAAAATATATCCGGATCCTATTGAATGTTTGGTGAGTGCACTGTGATAAATATTTCTAGATTTCACATGATGTTAATGTTGATATAGTCTTTTCTTCAAGGGTTGTGATGTTTCAAATTGTGAACCTCGAAATAAGGGCATCTTTTGGAAATTTTTACTTTAAAAACAGAGAAATCACTGCTCTTGTTGAATTTATAATCCCGTATTTAATTCTTTCATTGAATCTAACTATCAAGAATTTGATGACATCAGTGTTCAGAGGATCAAAGGCATCAATCTTAGCTTGATCTGCAAAAGTCGACCATTTTTGCAGGCATCCTTCATATTGTCTTACTGTTGACTCTGTTATTGAGTTCAACATTAACTTAGTCGCTTCATCAGTGATTTCTTTGTTGAGAAAAGCTTGCCTGCTACTGACTACTAAAGAAAGTTTGAAGGCTAGTGAGTGATTCTGTTGTCCTGAAAGGAGATTGTAACAAATTCAGCTTTGGCTTAAAAGTCAATGATGGTTGACAGAGGATACCATGGTTGAGCAAATCAGAGATGAGCAACTAATATTGCTGACATTTCATCGTTAATTATTTTCCCTAGTGTCGAAAAAATTGAAACAAAGAACGGGAATGCAAGAAACATTTTGTTTTTTCACGAAAAAATAAGAGTATCAACCAACTCGGCTTCATAGCGCGGGCAAAATCATACGCATTCTTAATTGATTCAAAAGCAAGATGATCAATTGGATAAACATTGCATACATTTGAAGTTTTTTGATGAGCATCCTACGATATTTCTCATTCTGTATCAATATTTATCACTTCAGAAGCACGGTCTGCTTCTTTATTTAATTTCGATGAAATATAGGAAGCGACTAATCAAATGCTCCCACACTCACACCAATGCCAGATATCTCTCGCGAGCTCACTTAGTTGCTGTCGTATTCATCAATACCCAGTAAGATTTCACTGTCACTTACTTCGGAAGCAAAACAATCGAATGCAAAGAAATCCGCAAGAAGTTCCAGATGATTAACATGTAATTTCTGATCTTCCCGATTCCAATAAGCGTGTTTCACACTCCACCTACCACAGCTTCCCAACCTGTCCTAGAGGCTTCGGATCTTATAACTTAGTGTTAGGTCTACATTCTAATTCTATTACTAGCTTCCAATATACTTCTTTTCCACCAGAAAATTTCTCTAAGACATGTTCACTGAATTCCATATAACCCTCAAAAACATCATTATTCACTAAAAACGCTAACCATATTCCTGTTTTGAGCCTTTTGCAAAAATAAGATGAATTTTATAATAATTCAAATTTTGATAGTCTATATAAATGAAAATAAATGTTTTCATAATGTAAGATATATATTCTTGGGATTTCAGTCAATATTTTAATTTTATTTCTTCTCTGCTCTACAGTTTCGGCTGCATCTCAGCCATCCTCAAAAGCGAAATGAATTATTGTTTAAAAAAATTGAAGTTATACATATGTTAAAATTGATATTAATATTAATAAGCGGAAAAAAGAGAACTTTTCTCTTGTCCTTTGCCACACCCGACATCTATGGAAGGCGTTTCGCTTTTGAGGATGGCTGAGGTGCAGCCGAAACTGTAGAGCAGAAAAGAAATAAAATTAAAATGTTGACTGAAATCCCAAGAATATATATCTTACATTATTTACATATCCAGTCAGCGTCAACCATTTTATCCAAATGTTTTTATGTTTGTACCTTATGCGTTCCGAAACCATTGGTCCAGATTGTGGTGAAGCTTTGATAGAGTGTTCTGGAGACGTACGAGACGGTTCGTGGTACAAAAAATCTATATATAATTGAGTTTTTTTTTTTCAATGAATTTTTCTACTTTGGTGGAAAGAATGTATATTGTTAATGACAAAATACACAAATAGTTAACTATTATTATTACTTCATCAATGTTTATATCGAAAGTTAGATTGATATCAGTATTATATAAAACAAAGTATGGTTACTTACACCATTCATAAATCAAGAACGGCATGACTGATTTTCATGATCTTCGATTTTTTTTGGATTTGTCTTAATCCAGAATAGCAGGATAAGTATCAAAAAATTGGAAGGAGAAATATCATTCTCTCATACATTTTGAATAAAACAGAATTCTTGATGATATCATGAGAACTTATTCATCGTATTCAGCTCATAAGATTTGCCCCAGGCTGTAACAAACAAAAGTAGCCGATAGGATCTGAGAATGAATTTGGAAATTTCAGATCCTATCCACTGATTTTTTTCACCATGCGAGCGAAACGAGCATGGTCAAAAATAAGTCACCATGCATGCAAGCCAAGCGAGCTCGGTCAACGTAAAAACGCCTTACTAGAGATGCGAACTCTGTTAACGGTAAGCTGCGGTGCCAGCGAAGCAATCTCGATCAACGGTCAACCACCGTACGAGCAAATCGAGCTCGGTCAACAGTAGACTGATGAGCGAGGGAATAGAGCTCGGATCACTGTAAGCTGCCGTGTAAATGCCAAGCTACTGTGCGAACGAAAAGAGCTCAGTTAACGGCAAGCTGCCGTGTGAGTGAAACCAGCTTGGTTGACTATAAATAAGCTACCGTGCAAGCGAAGTAAGCTCGGTCAACTGTAGAACGTCGTGTGAGCGGAACGAGATTGGTCAACGGTAAGATGCTGTGCGAGCGAAGCGTGCTCGGTCAACGTTGAGATGCCGTGCGAGCGTTGCAAACTCAGTTAAAGGCAAGTAGGCATGCGAACGAAGCGACGTCGCTCAACAGTAAACCGCCATATGAACCAAGCGAGTTTAATGAACTTGGATTATTCCCAGCATATGCATATTCATTTCATTGTTACATTTTGGTTAGGTTCATATTCAAATAGACAAGTTATGTCCAATATAATAATTATTTCCATTTAATCACTTGAATAAGCATGTCATGTGAGATGATTCATATATTTAATGTATAATCTTCAATAAATTGACAAAAAAGAAAATAATATAAACTCAAAAGACATTCAGCGGAACTGCAAAGGCTCAGCCAAATACAAAAATCTCCTATTTAGATTGATTTCCTACAAAAGAAGATCTTTTCACAGTTTGACATGTCCTTATCATTTCCGAGTTATAAGGTCCTGATATAAAAGGTAGGCTTAAGTACCTTGCAATCTGAATTGATCAATTCTGTGGCGTTACGAAGTACGCCGGATCGGCTAGTAACAAATAAAAATGTTCCTTGTGAATGCTGTGCAAAATCATTCGAGGATTAGTTTTAGTTATTCAAAATTTTATGATAAATACTACCGTTTATGGAATAAATGCAGAAAATTCGAAAGCTCCATCAATAAAGCTTTGGTACCACTGGTTGTAAAAGCTTAGAACATTTATATTATATTATTTATATTTGAGCTCTAATTTTATAAGAATGTCCCTAGCATAACAGAATGTTACATTTGTGATATTTCTTTGTGAATTCATCTACCAACTTGAGCCTAGCTTTCTGATGAAAAACTTAAATATGAAATTTCAGTCAAAAACTCGTTCGCGTTCTTTAGTTATCGTGCTTCCAGACAGACCGATAGACCGATACACCGACAGACAGACCGACAGATCGGCAGATCGACACACCGACAGACAGACCAACTTTTTTTTTAAGTTATGTTTTTCGGGTTCATTAAGACGTGAAGATTCATCGGAAACTTGAACTGTCAGAAAATCACGAATACAATACTTTCCCTGTTATATTATAGGTCAGAGAAGTGAAAAGGAGGTTGAACTTGAAGCATTTTAGGAGAAGAATTCTTGCGAATAGTTTTTTCCAGAAGCGATAGTTTATCGTCTTATAGAAATTCGATCTTTTTATTAATTTGAAATTTTGACTTCATATCCTGTGTTGAAATTTACAAAAATGTAGCACACAATAAAGTATATAAAGCATTCATGACTAAATATCGAATAGTAATTTATAGCAGCAGTTGTATTTTTTGTTGACAATTGGAAGCAGCTATAGGCAAAAATATCAATCATTCGTCGTATACCATTTATAGATATACATATACTGATCATAAAAGTATACAAACTTAGTATCAGGAAGCAAATTTTAGTACTCCAGAGACAAAGTGAGTTTGATTCGATTCATATGTTATTCAAATTCATTCTCTTGTTCGATTGAAATGTTCAGAGAATGATCTGAACACAGCTTATAGTTTTTATTGAATCCTCTCTTGTCTTTCGATTGAATTGCACTCTAATACACAATATGTAAAAGAGAGAAGCTTAGAAGTATTGATCTTCATGTATATTCAAATGATTGAATTCACTTTCTCATTTTGGACAATTTATTCCTTTTTAGAAAACTGTCGAAGAGTTTTTCATACCTTTGATATATTTGTATAGATCAATTTGTGATATTTTGTCCATGTACGATTATTTATTACAGGCATTCTTTGACTCATGAAAATTTTGCTCTAATTATTGTCATTTTGAAAGTACTTGATGAATGTTACAGAAAAAGAATTAAAATAATAGATAAATACCATCGTGACTTCTCTAGAACGCGACTGGTACTGATATGTAATATGATTTCACATAGAAAATTTGCATGACTGTTATATAAAACTATACCATTGTGATAATGAATGAGTTCAATAAATATGTGAACACAATAATGCCATTATAATATCAGAATAGTTTTCATATGTAGATTTTTATAGGGCTGTGAATGCTAAATTCAAATTTCACCTCGAAATGATAATTACAAATATCCTAAAATGTTCAATAATTTTAGTTGAAGTTATAGTCGATATTTTCAAAAACTGAAATCATCTCGACCTATAAAGTGATTGACGCAATAGTATATTATGCAGGGTGTATCAGAAATAATAATAAATTGCAACCTGTAGTAGACCTCGTCAAGCATAACAATTTTTCTCAATAACTTTTTTCTGTAAATCTTCTAGATATCGAGTAAAAATTCATTAAAATTTTGTCAAAAAATCCATAGTGCGCCTATGGTTCGAACTGAATATTTCTCATCTGCTGGATGAATGACAGCTGTCGATTGAAATGAATATTTTGCAACTTTGAACCATCGTAGTCTTGTCAATCATTCATTCGAAACTGAATAAATATCTGTATTTTGACTAAACATTGATATTCGCTCACCTCGATAGCTCTATTTTTGCATATGTTGAAACAAGACTAAATTTGTCTCTGAAATCAACAATTTGGTCTATTAGTAGTATTCATATGTCATTGTTAAGAAGTTTGATTCCTATTTGAGAATTTTATGTATATTCTCAGATAGTATATTTCTTAAACATTAGATTGTCTGTACAAGTTTATTGCACTTGAATCAGCCGATTTGAATAGTCCGATTACAGTCAGTCTCTGCCAGACTGTGCTGCCATCTATGAGTAGCTCAGTAGTTGCAATTCTCAACTTACTTCATTATCGTTGTTTCAGTTCTCAAACACAAAGAGAAAATCATCGCACGATTTTCTCAAAGGAAACGGTGGGATACTGAATGGAATGCAATCATAGAATGATTAATTTGATGAATAATTTGATTGAAGATATTGCTACATATATTTTAGCAGCTTCTATTCTTGAAGAACAGAAAACATAACCTATAAATGTATCAAACTGAATTTGGTTATTGACTTTGAATGTTTCCTAAAATATAAGATACAATATTTCATTTGTTCAGCAGATCAATTCACGCGGCATACTTTATTGAAATGACGTGGGGCTTATTGCATAATAAAATACAAGTTGATACTGTCAGTGAAAATGCACGTAAAGCCGTTCATAATATTAACTTGTATTTTATTATGCAAAAGGCACCTGAGTATGAAGTTTGTAATAATATGAGGAAAAACTTATACACAGGTGTCTCATTCATAAATTAATGTATTTCACTGATCTCATCTGCCTTTTTACGCTCCAGATAAACAATAAGTTCTATATACCCCTCAATATGCTCATCATAATGTATAAGTGCACAATATTTTGACATTAAATACATTAGCATACCCACAATAATTCAATTTTTGGTGAAAAATGACAATGCGGAAATCGTTCCGAATAAATTCGCTGAGCTAATTTCAAACTGCCTGCAAAATCCTAGACTAGAATGGTAGACATTCCCACAGGTTAAAACTTCTGTGACAATAAATATAAATCGATTTCTTTAAAGAATTTACTTGAAGGAATTGATAACTCACATAATGTCAAAATCGATTGATTCATTGTAACTGCTACTGAATCTGATTATTATGCACCTGAACGACTCGTTAAGTTATAGGGAATAAAAAATGCTGAAAAATGATGAGAATGCGGGAGAAAGCTATAAAGAAAAATTGTTATGCTTGACGAGCTCTATCACTGGTTGAAATTAATGTACTTATTTTTGTTACACCTTGTATATCAAGGGACTTGAGTGCTTGATTTAATCCTGAGGGTTAAGTTTATTGCACAAGACGAAGGGGAGTGCAATACTCACTTGAGGGATTCAAGGGACGCTATTTTTCGAACTACTGTATTATATTGAGTCACAATAGCCTAGAAGCAGATCAATTAGTCTTACAATTTTGACAACAACAAGCTTGATACAAAAATGTTGAGTAAATTCACAATAATAACAAGGCTCAATACAGCAGTTATTAAATGAATAGGCTAGCTGTCAAAAAGATGAGTTAGAAATTTGATATTGATAATACTGCGTAAGTGGTAGCTGTAAAATGATTTTCTCGAAAATCTAGAAAATCTATAAACAAAAATACAATGCATTTGTAAAATTGTGTCAATTGCGATGATGCTTATAAAGAGTGATCGATAATGACTGACCGTCACGTGACTTGCATAATTCCACATTATGATTAAAACTATCTTCATGGAATAAAACCAGTATAAACTTACCCATTTAGTACACTACCAACATTTCAAGGACACAGTGGCGTTTCCCGTGATATTTATGTCAGCATTTTGCATCATCTCTTATAGATTTTGAATTTAATGACACAGATTCATCCATAATTGTATTTGAGAAACAAAAAAGTGAGTAAATAATTGTATTATTGAATGAAAATACGCTAACATAATGTTTTCAGAAGAGCTGTCATCTGTCACTTGCAGTTCACTGTTTCAAGCAGGTGGCAAAGAAAAAATCAGAGCAAGGCGGCACAATAAATCATTTTTGATCGCTCAGTATAAATCATCAATAATAAAGGTTTGAATTCCAATAGAAAAATTCAATTCGACATTTAGGTAGATACTTTGATTATTCAGTTGTCATGGAAAAATTTGTTTTTGATCATTTTAGATCCCTAGAGACTAAGCTCAAACTTGAGTCCTTAAAATGAAGGATTAAATTTGTCTTCTATTCCTGCGAGTGCGAAAAAATTCTTTGTCTGATATTTTGTTCCATGTCTCTATAATTTGAACATTACATGACAGCCTTCATTGTTTGCCTAGATGACGAAAGCACGGTAAAGCGCGTTGGTAATAATGGCAACAAATGAAAACATAATATTTATCCTATACTATTACAAATTTCTTATCAAAAACCAGAATCAGGACTAAGAAATCAGATATACTGCAGACAGGGCAAGAAGTCTGCGACGCTCAGACATTATTGAATAAAATACTTGACTATTCAGATTGAAGTAGTTGCAATACGCCGCAAATTTTCTCGAAGAGATGTACAAGTTCCTCATTTATAAACAATAATAAATCTATTCTCCTAGAGTAAAAGATATTATTTGGAGAAAGATGAAGGTAAGATATGAATATATGTGCTTGAAATTATTATCATTCCTGGTCTTCCAAGGAATAAAGTTGGTTGTGGAGATAAAATTATTTCGAATAGTTCACAAAGATGTAAATATTCTTAGTTCAGCAATCCAGAAATACATTTCAATCCAGAAGATATCAAGTTTGGAAGAGAATTTGCAACAAATCATCTCTAACAGTCTAAGTTGAAAAAATATTTAGAAACCAGAAGGGAAGTCGAGATTGAAATCTTTGTATATCACAGGAGAATATTTTTTTGATTACTTCGGATAATAACTGAACTGAATCATATTTTCAAGAAATAAAACCTACGGAACTTGAATGACAATCAGGTTTCAAAATTATATTGACAAACATGAATAAAGAATGAAGAATCTTAATTTCAGCATACGGAATTGAATTGATGTGAAGAAATATAGAATGAGCGCCCTACCCGAATTCCGGAGGAAATATATGTCTAACAAAATAAGAGACATGCCGGAAATTGCGAGAAGGCAAAGTATAAAAAGGAAATACGTGAGTCGTATAACGAACTAAGGAAAAAAATTAAACTGGACAACAATAAGAAAAGTTGAAGTTGACAAGATTAGAAAACCGAGATTTTCGTTTTCATTTGGATCATTGTTCCCATCCTCCACAGACAAAACTGTATGAATGCAGTTGACATAAGAAACGCAGCACTTTATATTCTTAAGGAAAAGATGAAAGTCTGAGAGTATTAGTGTTAAAGTTATTTATTCTATCCCTAGGGATGTGGTGCATTGAGGAGATTATTGAATTGATGATAATAAATTTCAAGCTAAGGAAAAATATTCATATTTTCTCCGCATGAAGATATTCATGAGATAATATGATATAGAGAAACTGGGGATTACGAACTTCAAGCGATTAGCGCAGGACCGTTAAAAATTGCGAAAAATTGTAACAGAAGCCATAGGCCTACTTGGCCTGCAGCGCTAAATTATATATAATATGTGAAGGCAGGATAAATACCATATTAAGGGATTTATTTTACATCAATGAGGAGAGTAGAATCATCATTTTTGGTAGTTCTCATTCAAAGGGGCATCTCAAAGTACCTAACTAATATAGCAATAAGTCTAAAAATGTTGAAAGAAAATCATGTTCCAGAATAGATACAAATTACTTTCAAACACTAAGGCCCAGTCCATGGTTTACCTCGAACGTAACTCAATTTCCATAGTAATGATTGTTAGAACAATTGTTACCAAGGTAATTAAGCTCTGCTCAAGGTAAACCAAGAACTGAAATACCGGGCCTTAGAATTTGAAGTTTGAATATTCATTTATTATACCATAAGTAGTTGAATTATTATCGATTATTTTTGTTATGCTATCACGAATGTTTATTGTGCTTGCGTTTGAATACCACGAGTGTGCAGCACGAGTGGTATTCACAAGTACAAGAAACATGAGTGATTGCACCGCAAAAATAGTCTATAATACTTTAACTACAAATGGTATATGGAGGACTATTCCAGGAGTCAAACCATTTTTTCAAACTAGTTTTCTATGAATCTAGTAACAACTCACGTAATTTTCATAGGAACGAGTAAACAAACCTCTGTCAAACTGAAAAAGTAGAACTTCTTGCATTTTCTTTGACGAATAATAGAGAAATATATTGCGTCTTGATATGGAATCTAGTTCAGAAAGGTTAAGTGATAGATCAGAAGATAAAATTGATGAAGATATTCAGAAAAATATTCCATTAAATACGAAGAAAGCACAAATTGGAGGTATCCACATCTTTGAGTAAAATACTCACTCTGACCACTAGTGTAATACCCGATAGTATTTCTACACGTCCAAATACTCACTGATGCACCGTTTCTATGGCGATTCAGCATTGTTAACCTTGTTATAAATACTACGAATGGAATAGTCATTGTTATTTTCCTGATAATATATAAATTAAGACAAATTCACATCAATTTGTAAAGCAAGGAATAAAAAAAATCTTTCAAAAAAATCTTCAATCCAAGGATGAAGGAGCTATGAAGGATCAAATATTCGAGCTCCTTATTCATGAAAAATATTTTCCAGACATATTGGTCCGAGTAAGATAGAGAAAATGTATGAATTAAGTGTTTCAAACGGTACCCCGACAAAACAGCTCGACCAGAATAGCCTTGTCAAAATAGACCGGACAAAATAGCCCCGCAACAACAAAAAACACACAGCTAATGTTTTACTGAAAATAATCAATTCTTGGATGACCTTGAAGTCAATGATTCCATTTTTGAGTCTATTTATTGAATATTTGGCACCTTATGTGTTTTTTTTTAATATAACAATAGTTGTAGGTTAGCTTGCTACATTCGTGGTTTTGAAAAACATCCCTGAATACTTCAATCGCGCTGCGCGCACCTGTGGGACTAAACTTGAGAGGAAACCACCTCGAAGGGTGAATTAAACTCCTCAAGGTTGGGCTGAAATCCATCGTATTGAATAAATAACTTTAAACTTGTTCAAGGACTCTTATAATACCTACTACTGACACTAATAATTTTAATATTTATATAGTATAAGTTGAATAATAAAATGCTGTTTTGTCGGGACAATTTTGTCCGAAGCAATTTTTTTCGAGTAATTTTATCGGGAGTATTTTTTCTAGACTATTTTGTCGCGGAAATTTTGACGAATCGCGGTCTCAACCTATCATTGTTACTTATCAATCTCTTAACCAATAAAGCTGGTCTTTAAGAACAGAATTGTTGAACATATATTGTAAACTTTCACTGACTAGCACACTGAACAACTGCCGATTTTATTTGAAGGAACTATTGAAGATAACAAATTCTTCAAATATCAAAATGGCCCAAGTCCTAAGTAACTTGAAAGGCAACTCTTTTGTTGGTCCTTAGGGTATCTGGGCTACCTATTCTATTGGTAAACATGTGCACGACATTTAGTTCCAATATTGAACAAAGTATCCGAGATGTCTCTGGCTAAAAATAAGCTCTCGTCACCTATTGGAATCCCAGGGCACATCAGGATAATGGAGTCCCTATGACCTTGATAGAGCACTATTTTGTTATAATGGACACATTTGACTACATCGTAGCCAAAATTGAGCATAGACTACAAGAAGATTGGACGAATCTCAATCACAATCCCATCAACTTTCTCACAGACACTCCACACTTATGAAGTATCCATTTTGTTTCAATCCACCAGCGAGAATAGCGACGAAAACCAGTATGTTTCTTTCCTTCGCTCTTATCGAGGGTCTAGGAGGCCCCTATCGAACGCAAAACAACATGGCGTGGTTCCAGGAAATCTACTGCCATCAATTTGCTACACATTCCGAGATTTTGATGGAGATATCTGTTTTTAACGTTTCTAAATCCATTTTTGGCTTGATATCGGTTCGTATATATGTATGTGTGTGCGTTCGTAACTCGCAAATCTCAGTATCAAGACTAGTCTAGGGGCTAGTTGTGCATCTCGCATTATAGTTGCAATCGTCTGTTCCGGAAGTGCATTTAACTTTGAACTTTTCTTTGATTTTCCGCCTTAATCCAAAATAGTTAGCCGTAGGACATTAAAATTCAGTATTTGAGATTGCTGTAGCATTTGAATGGTTATCTTCTATTTTTATACCAATCGACTGAGGCTGAAGTGCAATTTATGTAACAGATTCTTCGAGTTTTCCGCATGAATTCAGAACAATCAGTTATAGAATATTGAAAGCTCGCATTATAATTGCAATCGTCTCTACTGGAAATGCACTTTACTCGGAACATTTTTAGAATTTTTTGCATAAATCCAAAATGCTTGAACGTAGAATGTTTGAATTTAGAATTTTAGATAACTGTACCATTTAGATGCTTATTTACTATTATTATCAAGATCGACTGAGCAGGAAGTGTACTTTACTTGACAGACTTTTAGAATTTTTCTCATAAACGCGAAACGATCAGCCGTAGGATATTAAAATTCAGTATATCAATATACTTTAGCATCTGTATGATTGCCTATCATTCTTATTATATTGTATATTGAACCGAATGTGCACTTCATTTATTTATTTTTTCAATTTTGCACAAGAATTCTCAACTGTTGGTCTTAGAATGCTGGAGATCTGTGTTTGGGAACGTTGTTGCAAAAGAATGATGATCTACATAGCAACCGATTAAGCTGAAAGCGCAATTTACTTGTCAGATTTTCAGATTATTTTTTGATTCCAGAACGATTAGTCGTGGAGCGATTTTATGTTTGATTATGATCGTCCAATGATGAACAAATAAATCACGTGATATCCATGTCAAATACTTTTGCACATACTATGAATGTTTCAACAGCCAGCTCCACCAAGACGCTAACGACTGACGCTTGTTTTGATTATTAACTATACAGCCCTGGACATGCACACTTCATTTGTAGTTGCATGAGTATCACAATGGGGTCACAGAAACCCCAAACGAAAACATAGTTTCTCTGATAACTGGATGTTGTTTTGAAATATTTTTATGATATGTAATCTATACAGTATAATAATAAAAGGATTGAGAGAGCACTGAGTTTTTCAAGAGCACAATTTATTGAAAAAAGAACAGTGCATGAAAAAAACGTATTTTTCGAATTTTTCTTGTGCAATGCATGAAATCTAAGATCTCTCATGAATTTCACGTTGAAATTCATTATTTATTAATGCAGAAAGGTCTTCGAATTTCAAAGTATCCATTTCCTGCTGAAATGTTAAAATAGAGAATAATAAAAGGCTTTCTGCTATGCCAATAAATCTGACACAAACAGTCACACATGGGGTCTCAGGGACCCAAACGCGAACAAATCCAAAAACTATGACCTAATTACTGTAGCTATCATCAAAATACATATGTCACATACTAAAGACATTGCTAAAGTAAATTTACGAGGTATTCACATTGTACTATATCGACGTTGTGCTTGTGTACAAGACAAAAATTGGATCACTGGGTTTCTAAGACCTCAGTGTGAACTTCCAGGATTGAACAATTATTACATACAAAAATTATATATCCTAAAATCACTCGTCAATTGGCAACGCTGTCTCCTGGACTATTGATATCATTAAAATTATGAGAATAGCTTTGGAGAATCAGCTTCTATAGAGCTGTGAATATATGTTTCCACTCTAGAATTTATTAAGTGACAAATGAACTCTTTAATCATTCGGGAACTAATGGGAAAGGACCCAGCACAAAACCTCATGATTATAGACCTTGATGACTAAGGCCCAAATCCTGGAAACTTATGAATGTTGATGTATTGATCAAAAATTTTCAATTGGGGCATGATCAAAAAATCAATGGGACTTGATCTAGAGCTATTTGAAGTTCATTAATTGAGTTTAGCATACAATCTTCAACTCGCAACGGATATCAAACGTTGGGAACACATTTTTTCATTATTGTCCCCTATGTATACATTGCTGAGGACTTATTTATGTTTGATATATTTTTTAGCACTCAAGTATCAAATCAAAAAAGGGGAGACCGTGTCACGGTGTCATGTACACGATCAGTAAATATTTCTGGATAAAATTCCTGGTATTTATTGAGTCATGATTGAAATATATTATGCGTTTGCGGAAGATATTTCGTATCCATTTTGCACTAGCGGAAAACCTCCCGCAATTATTTCGCTGCTGCGAAAAACATTCCGCAACCGTTCCAAGCCTACAATACTCTCCGCAGGTATAGAACAGTTGCGACAAACATTACGCTATCTTTCTATATCTGCGGAAAGCTCAGACCCGACCCGCACTGTATTCGAGTCTCACCAGCTGATTCTCAGTAAATTACTTCTCTCAATGAATTGAGAACGATTGAATAGGTCCTAATCTGAAATCATTGATTTTTTTAATATGTCACCATGGCGACTATTGTACAATACATCAACATCTACTAATTTCCAAAATCTAAGCCTATTTCACCTTGGTTCAAAATCATAGGTGTTTGTGCAGGGTCTTTTTGAATAACTCCAAATCGATGAACATATATTTTTTGGTTGTGTCACTTTTGATCAGCACATCAACATCTATTGATTTTCAAAAGGGCCCAATTCACCACGATCCAAAATCATATAGGGTCTGGTACGAGGTCCTTTAATCAAAAGGAATGTCCATAGAAATTCAATAATTACCCTTAATCCATAACGCTTCTAAGAAAAAGGTAATGAGAAACTAGAATCTGAACTACAAAATAAATAAATATTAGACAAAGCCAGAAAACTTTGCAGCTCAGCGACATTATTGAATGGAAAACTTGAAGAAATGAAACGAGATTTGGAGAACAAAGGATATCTAAAGAAGTCTATAGATCAAGCAATCCTACCTAAAGGTTATCACTAAGCAAATAAAAGGAACGCAAAATGATCAATCACGTTACATCTATCACAGATTGAGTAAGAAATTTGATTTCATTATTTCCGTCGAAATGGAGAACACGATCGGAAGTAAAATAGTGCAGAGCAGATCACGAGATTCATGGACAAAAAGAACTGCATGTTCATGGTTCCATGCGAATACGGAGAATCATCCATAGATGGAACTAAAAGATCAGTGAAATAAACGTACAGATAAATATAATCAAAGGAATTTTCTATAAATCAGGAATCGCGTGGCACGCATGGACGGGACACACGATCAACCAAATTGGTGTGGAATATAAATGATTGCGAGAGAAACTAAATCAAAAAGAAGTTTATGAAGAAAATTTTCATCCACAAGAAGCCGCCCGCGTACAGTACTTCCAGAATAACAATCCTCTCCACCTGAGAACCAACTATCAAATTTATCAAGCTCATTCATAATAAAATATCAGAAAATTGAAGTGTGTGGATCTTTATTTGTTGGCCTACCACATAACGCCAATTGAAATAATTTTGACTAAAAGTTATATTTATTTTCAATTTCAATAAAAGACGATGGCACTCTGAAGGAAAGAGTCCATTCAGAAACTAAACAGCTCTCATGTGAGTGAAGATATTTGTCTTATCACTTTTCAAGACGTAAACGTGTATTAATGTTAGTAGATAATTAAGATTTACATTTAGAAGACGGGTATGTTTATCCAAATCTGTTGAATAGTAGTGAATCATTTGAAAGTTTATTCTGTAGGACTGATTTGAGAATAAACGAATGAATTGGTCAACGAGATTTGGGCTTTTTCCTGAGGTTAAATCTTGATTCTCACTTGATATAAGGATTAGTTCAAGTACAATTATCTCAGTATAAATTGTTCGAGCAATCATCACTATGAAAATTGATAGATGAGTGAGTAAAATCAGGATACCACCGAAGAAATTCTTATTCTGCTGGCGAAAATCAAGCAACAAATTTTGAAATAAAACTGCGAAAGAGAATCCGTGGATTAGTATTGCCAAACAGCTTAATTTTGATGGTAATTGAAAACGAATATTGATTGATAATTCATTGTCAACCAATGTTATAATTTTTTGCATTCAGCAATAACAGCTGAGGAGAAATTTCAGCTTCTCAGGCAGAAATTTCTTAGGGAGAAGATTGAAAATGAATTCCACTAAAAGTAGGGCTGTGATATACAACACCAAACCTTGGTCACTAATAAGCAATTTGACCTTCCTGAACAATGTGGTTGAAACAAAAACGTGAGTTTCATATAGTATTTTGAAAATAGTAAAGTTTGAATTGACAAATCACATCAACAATGGAGAATCTGATCCCATGATCAAATATATTAATAATGTGCCAAAAATTGTTTGTTCTTCAAACCATTCATTTTTCGATTATTGCTATTATCAAAATACTCGTGGATCAAACTCTAAATGTCATGAACTCTATACTTCCTGTTGCTCTTTTTCCTATGATTTTATTTTTCTATCTAAGTCATGGTTGACTGATTCTGTTCATAATCCTGAGCTATTTCGAGAAAATCATAATGTATCACGCAGTAATCGAAAATTCAGAGATACTGGTTTCTCGAAAGGTGGTGGTGCTCTAACCGCTATAGTTGATTCCATTTCTTATACATCAGTCGACGTGGCATGTATGATTGATTTTTCAGTTTGTAGATGTTATATTGGTATTTAACTCTAACTAATTGTGCAATATATCTGGCCTGAAATGTCGATAATAATGATATTGAAATATATTTCTAGATGCTCTGAGAGCTTATTTCTAATCGATGATACAAGCTTTCAATTGTTTGAGATTACAATACTCTCAATTTCTACAATGAAAGTATGTATTGTTCAAGAACTTTCGTAAATTGCTCAATCGGACACAGCTCAATGATATTGAAAATATCAATCGAAGGGAACTAGACTTTGTTCTTACTAATGTAGATTGTATATATTAGAAAATGTCAGTTCTGACTTTTCGAAGATTGTCGCAGATCTGCATCATCCTGCCCTCACTTTTAATTCAAATCTGCCGGAAAACTCAAATTTAAGTCAATAATGTACGTTTCAGTTTTTGCGAGGCAAATTTTTCTACCCTCCTTCAAAAATTTGATTTGTCTTCTTTAGAAAAGTTTAAGAATGTCAATGATGATGATATTACTATGTTTTTTGGATTATTATACAATACCTTTAAAATTTCTATTCCTAACCTCAAACTAAATGAGTTCCAAATAATATACCGGAAATTAAATTTAACCTGAAATCAAAGGAACTTTATAAAAAATGATGACAAAAAACGAAGAATGTTACATTTCGTGATGAATTTGATAGATTGAGAGAATTATGTAAAGATCAAATTCAAACAGCGTACAATTCGTATGTCAAAAACAACATCAAATCGAATCCAGTTGACCTTTGGAAGTATGCTTTTCAGAAATGTACAACTTGTAATCCTGTAAAGTTCATGATGGTATTGATATGTGTCAGTGGTATAACTGCGCTAATTAGTGGGTACAATGGTAACTAATACACTCGGATCAGCTGTCATAATCATAATATAAATGATATAATGAAAAGTTGGTCTAAGAGCCAGTGTACCATCTGACTAATCCGTTTCCCACAAGGCTATTTTCAAATGATGTTTTATTATCGGTTAATTAAGAAAGTACCGTTCTGGCAGGCAGCTCGTGGTTGCGTCATCATCTTTTAAATTTTCGAAAATGTCAATCATTATAATTTTTAATCCCATTCCGACAAGACTACAACTTTAATATGTTGTAATTTGAATATGTTTGAGTATAAAAAAAACTTGACAACCAATTTTGAGGATTGCAAGTATGAGTTAGAAGATAGCAAAGTTGTAATTGGGATAGTCATTCATAACCTACTCCCACAAGGCTGAAATTGGAACAGTGGTGATAAGAACCACTCACCAATAATAGATGAATATGATTCGCCACAAGACGTTGTGAATGCTTTTGCGAACTGTTTCTTTCAATTATTTTCTTTGAACTCTTCATCCAGCCCAAGTTATGCTAAAATCTCACATTATTGCACTCTTAACTCAATTCCTTCTCATAAAATATTTGCAATTGTCATTCTTATCCAGAAGATCAAATTCCCAACTCCCTTATTGAAGATTGCCGATATATCCTCGCAACTTCTATGATCACAATTATTATTCTGGCAATTATATCATGTATCTTTCTTGATCATTAGGAAAAAAACCAGGATCACTCCAGTTCATAGCAAGAATGATGAATCCAATATCAAATTCTATCGACCAATTTCTGTAATCAACAACTTTGCTGAACTTTTTGAGATGATCATTTACAGAACTGTTTATTATAATATCAACATGGATTCATGCAAGGCCGTTCGATGGTTACAAATCTTGCTTCAGTCTTCTAATAAGTTTTAGATGAAATGGATGTACGTGGTCAAGTTGATGTAATCTTCTACAATGGTATCTCTTTGTACAGATTCCTTGACTCATTCAGGATCCCAGAAGCCTCAAGACTGGTTCATGACGGATACTATTGAATAATAGACAGTGCTCCAAGTGATCCAAAATGATATATTCATTTCCTTATTCGGGAAAGGTAGACATTCTAAGTTTCGAGATCAATTATCAGCTGATGATGTGTATCATCATCAGCTGATAAAATTAAAATACTAAAAAAATATGAATAAATTAGCAGTAAATAAAATTTTCCATGCTTATCAAGGCAACAAATAATTGGAATTGATTACTCAATCTCTTATGAATACATAGGTTTACATTTCTTGTTGAAAAACAAAAAAGTTAAAAAATTTATTCAACAGACAAGAACATGAGGCAAACAACTAATAAAAGTGATGACAGAGAGGACACAAGAAATGAGATTTCAAATTCTCCCTTCAATTGACAGTTCATCCAACCTTATGAGTTCAAGCACTCTGGGATCCAAGCCCTGACTATCTTGAGTTTTCGACTATACTGTACAGGCGAGTCCTAAAAAGGGCGAAACATGTGTGTACAGTTGCTCCATGATCTAGGATGATGTTGTCCAAACCGATTCTTATAGAGCAAGATCCCAGACCCGCCAGACCTTACTTATTTTCTGAGGAACAAAATGTGTGGAATAGAGTAGTGTTAGTATGTGCATGGATCATACGCATACTAGCTAGTTTGTGGCGACGGCCAATTTACAGATACGAGGTGCTAGCGATACGTTAAGACATTACTCACTTTTCTCAAGGTCTTGAGTGCTCATTTTGAGGTATGTTTCAGAGAATATTGCTAAAAATTGATAATCAACACTGCTAGACACTTTCCATCGGTAGTAATTTCTGCAAGACTCTTTAAAGCTCACAAAGAATAACGTGATCTTATTTATAGTTTGAGTGCTAATTTTTATATATGACACTCAGCGTACAATTTCAATACTTTTTGTTAACAGCTAGATTAATCGTAGGGCTAAACATCCCGCAGACATATCTAAAATATCGCTGTGAGTAAAAGCGCGAGGTCACTATTTGTAGGCTTGATAGTAAGTGAAGTATCTATGGACATCCAACTCTTCCTTGGTCTGGCTATTTATAAAAAGTCTTGAAATTGCTCACTGAGTATTATATATAAAAATAAGGACTCAGACTATAAGTAAGATAACGAAATTTTTTTGGAAGCTTTAAAGCGTTTAACAGGAATTACTACCGATGAGAAGTGTCTGGCAGTGTTGATTATCAATTTTCATTAATATTCTCTAGAACATACATAAGAATCAGCACTCAGACTTCAAGAAAAGTGAGTATTGTCTTGATGTACTTATAACACCTCGTATCTATAAATTGGCCGTCGGCAAAAACTAGTAAATATGTGTATGATCAAAGTACCCACTAACACTATTCTAATCTACAAATTTTGTTTCTCAGAAAATAAGTAAGGTCTGGCGGGTCTGGGATCTTGGACTATTAGGTTTGGAATTTTGTGGAACAAATAAATGAATGTTTCAATATTCTTATATTCAAATGTTCCACAGCTTGAACTTTGTCACAATTATTTTGTGATATCTATTTGATTATCGTATTGTTATATGCAAAAAGTATATTCAATGATGTATAAATCACGTGGTGTCCACATCAAATTATTTTACGTTATTGAAGAACAGGTTAGTTATGTCAGTGCACTCATCGACAGTTGCTCTGCATAATAATGAAAAGTTTGGAGAATGCATACTTTTCGTTTGAAACAAATTCGTTCCGTTAATCGCTTGCACAAGATTGAATTTGTAGTCTCAAGTCAAAGATTTCGTGACTGTGAATGAGCTTTAAGGCCCAGTATCTCGATGTTCGGATTATGGAAACTCTAAATTGTGAGAACAATTATTATCAGAGTGATTTTTTCTATTTTCAGTGAGCTATAGATTCAAGTAGACCTGGATCACTGAGCTTAAGCTTTTAAAATCATCTGTGAAATTATATCACTAATACATTCTTGACATGTAAGTAACAAATAAATTCACATATCATTTGATTCGATACAAATTCTAATCTTCAAACTGTACAATTTTGTATATGATAATTGGTGAACTTACAAGAGAGCTAACGCAAATGACAAATAGCCAAGTGCAATTTTTGTGCTAATGTGCAGTTTATTTGATTTTCGGCCAATCAAGAATCATATATCTTCAGCTAAATAAGTGATGATGACCGATTTCAACGTGAAAATATCTTAATCCTTATTTTTAAATGAACGCACTCATTGTTTCAACATCAGTCATTGAATATTAGAAATTGAACACCAATCATTGCATAACTCATGAACCGGACTTCAAGGAAAGAAGTGTATTCCGTTGTAAACACTGAATTTTTCACGGCAAACGTAGCACAGTAAGGCTCGACATTAATTATACTTCCAGAGACATTCTCTAGCAAGATACAGCTCTCTTTTATATTTTGTATAATTAGTGCATACACGACTAGTGAGTAAGCCAAACGGTGATTTCGTCGATATCTGGTAAAAAACTCTTGAATGTTTCATTATGTCTGTTCGTTCACACAAGAATGGCCACGGCAGATTTTCCGATCGGTTATTAGTCGTCAGCCAACTGTTTAATTTGAATGGCATAGACGATTAGCGGCTATTGAAAGTATCGCTTGAAATATAAAATTTTCAATGCACTATGTGCAGAATATACTTGTTTCGTCGAAATCGTCGAACTGCAGAACCGTGGGTCGTATTTTGGGGGTCTAGAAGAGAGATAGGAGTATTCATAAACGAAGCATGATTGTATCTAATCAACCTATCATTTCAGTTATATTCTACTGCAAGAATAGAGTGAAGAAAACAAGTATCAACGATCGGCATGCAAAAATTAATCCTAGAGCAGGTGTTGACACACCTGATATAAATTCTTACTTATAGTATGATGCAAACTAGTATTTCAGAGAATATATGGTAGTCGGAATTATTTATGCTCAGTTTCATGACCAGGTGTTGAATTGACCTAGGTTAGAGTGACAAAAATTTGAGCGATAAACTATGCTTTGATCCTGTTAATCATGAAGGAAATTTATATGCCTGCTGAGAAAATAAGCTAATTCACTTCAAAAAAATTTGTTCACGATTTTTAAATTGAATATTATAGATGATTACATAGTGATCTCACTTTAATTCAATTTCATGGCAGTTCTAAATGCAAATATTTTTTGAATATTTGATTCAAAATGACTAAAATTTGAATCATTTGAAAGAGATTATTATGCTTCGTCTTCAAGGGTGAGTTATATTGTAGTTAAAAGACTTCCAAAGAAGTAAGAAAAAATCACTATTGGAATGTGTTGATCGTCGAATTCTACAAAAATCCTGTAACATATGATTGCTTCAATAATTGCCGAAAAAACTTGATGGAGGATCCAGGTACATGATTTAGAATTTTTTTTTGTAAAGAGACCTCAAGTTATCTAATGTTTTAGATTGTTTATTGACAATTCTACAAAATGTGGACGTTCTGGGAGTCGAGCGCTCTCATCATCAGCTAAGGTACAATGGAGCGTGAATAGAATACAGTAGAAATGGAAGGAGCCAATTCACATAACGAGTGATAGAATGTTGGATATTTTTTGTTTTTGGAGTTGTAGAATACTTATCATCTTCCAAGACTAGTTGTTGCAATTCTGTGCAAGTCTTACAGATCTATAATTTCATAAGAAACTGATAAGAACGCATCAAATTTTATTGATTAATGTCAATTTGTCCATGAGGACGACAAGGTAGTTGCGAATTTGTCCATAATAATTCACGGACTAATGAGTTAATAAGACCTCCATGAACTCATTTCTCTTTGCTTTGGCGATGGGGGGGAGGGGAAACTCATGTTTCAAGCAGTATTTGTTTCGCGTGAAGTGACATACAGTTCTATCAACATAATAGCATAGGAATACTATATTTGTAAAACTTTTACTTTGTTTTTTATTGTATCAATAAAAAAAATTGAATACCAGTTTTATTCTTCGGATATGACATGTAGTGACACTAATAAGTTCACTATGGTACTCATAATAATCTCTGAAATATACGATAAATGTGTCAACAGACTATTAAAACATGAAATCTCATTGTGAAGAATGTTATATTATTTTTATTATAATGGTTACCATAAGCTAACCGAATATTTCGAAACAGCTTCACAATGATAGTCTGTAATTTGGTCCGGTTGTAAGCGTAGCTTGACTATCTAGGTTATAATATATATATATATATATATATATATATATATAGATAAAAATTGCAAAAATTGCAGTTTAACGGTGTAACGGTTGTGATTGGGCACAATTTCAATAAATTTTGAAACTTGTAGTGGTAGTAATTTAATTCAAATTCCAATATTTCGTGTACAGTTTTGACACTTCTTCAGGGAAAGCTACAAAATGGCGCTTATTAATATCACAAAGTCAATTTGGAAAAAATATACAATTTTTTACTTACAATTGGTATACTGATATTAAGCATAACAACGTTTTTGAAACAGAAAGAATCTTCATGAATTTCTGACAAGTAAATGTGTAGACCGAGACATAGTCCAAGATTAAAATATTATTTTAAGAAAGTTTAAGAGTAAAAATTTTTCAGATGTTCGATCAGATTTTTACTTGATTGCACTGGCAAACAGAATACCACAGCCCAGCTGCGAACGACATATCGACATGCGCGTGAGGCATTCACGAGACTAGAACCAGCGGGAAATTTGAATTTATTAACCCATTAAGTTCCAGTATCAAATAAAACAAAAAATTTGATCTAATCAGTGATTATACTTTACATTAGGATAATGTTGAATGAAAATAACTACATTTGATATTTTTGAGTTAATTAGTTTTCGAGAAATTAAGTGTCCTATATATATGACAACGGTATGATGTGTTATAAAATTAATATAATAAAGTTATTATCTGCCATTATTTCTTGTGGTGAGGTTTGAAACATTCCATACATGATGTGACATCACGTCAGTAAGTACAGTTTTCTGGTTGAGAATAATAGTTTAGAGGCCGAGGTTTGACTATTATACGAAATCGGTACTGTACTTATTTACCGTGATACTTACAAAATTTTTTGCACTTTTGGAAGATCCATCCAAAATATGGATCCTCATATTCTTTTTCATATTGAGTTACTACCTAATGATTGCTTATTCGCTGTGGTTTGACATTTTATTGTGAATACTCAATCACAAATAACGAATAATAAATGAATATTTCTTGTGGAAATCCACAATTTTTCACTTATCACCTTTGCCCATGAGCGGTAAGTCAGCATAACCATAGTAACCATAGTTTGTCGGTAAAATCAACATACAACCTCAAATAGAGGGCTGGTAAACATATGAAAACGCCCAAAAAAAAAAAGCCTTTTTCGTTTTGTTTAGTCGAAACATAACGTATAGTTTCATTTCGCAGTAAAATAAATACTTCCTCAGACATAAATTTCTCAAATAAATCTACCGGTGTAAGATAATTCAATAGTTCACTGACATTCTTGATTTTATCTATTTCTGAATTCTATTCAGTTATATTATTGCTATAAATCGATTTATTCATATGTCATCGAGGACAAATATCACTAAGTCTTCCTCGTTTTGATTTTTGCGTAATAATCTGAAATGAATTACTGATTTGTTCTCATGTATCTACTTCTTCATCAATCATATTATTACCTTAGAGATGTCTGGAACATCACTTATTCCTACATCTCCAGTGCAATCATCATCACTCTCATCAATGTCACTCAGGACGTCTGGTTCTGGAGACAAAACAGCAATAATCTTCACAATTTGCCTATTGAAGTTTTCCGTAGAATTTTTGTTTTCAAATGAAGCCTTTATTACTGTCAGACTTAGGATCTGTTTCCTGTCAAACCGTAGAGAGAACAATTATTTTTTCACAGAGAATATGCATATGAGCATATTCTATTTTGTACTGCTATTAGAGTGTACGCATGGAAAATTCATATGTAAATTGTACCGTTGTCCTATATATATGACACCAAAAAATTTTACGACATATTTCTTATTTCCGGACTTTTTTTGTGAACAGAACTCCACGAATCCATAAAACCTGAACCTTCAACATTGTTCCAAATATTAAATATATCTGAAAAATGAAACACTATTTCTGAAAACGACAAATAATTGAACAAGTAAAAAGTTATCCAAAAAGGTGCTATTTTGAAAATTATTTTTCGCTGAATATTTATCTCAAATATGCAATGAAAAATACTTATATGGATTCAAGAAGGTCTATATTTATGAATTGAGCAATAATACATCACTTAAAATTATTTTGAAGCAGTAAAAGAAAATTATAATTCTTGAGTACTATATATAGGACACTGGTACATAATGGGTTAATATTATTTTTTAGATTGTAAAAGCCACGAGTAAATTGTGCTCAGGTTTTGCGTATCTGTTTTAGCATTAATTGCTGTGTCAGAATACTTCTTGATATAGTACATTTCTAAAAAAAGCCGTTTGTTATAATTACTTTCGCGGCCAAGAATAACTGTGTTATCGTAGTCTACAAGATGTTTAGTTTTTTTGACATGGGTTGCAAGAGCGCATTTTTTCAAATTCGATTTCTCGTCGCTTCTGTGTTGTGTTATTCTATTTCTCAGTTTCTGTGAGGTCTGTCCTATGTCAAAAAAACTAAACATCTTGTAGACTACGATAACACAGTTATTCTTGGCCGCGAAAGTAATTATAACAAACGGCTTTTTTTAGAAATGTACTATATCAAGAAGTATTCTGACACAGCAATTAATGCTAAAACAGATACGCAAAACCTGAGCACAATTTACTCGTGGCTTTTACAATCTAAAAAATAATATTAATAAATTCAAATTTCCCGCTGGTTCTAGTCTCGTGAATGCCTCACGCGCATGTCGATATGTCGTTCGCAGCTGGGCTGTGGTATTCTGTTTGCCAGTGCAATCAAGTAAAAATGTGATCGAACATCTGAAAAATTTTTACTCTTAAACTTTCTTAAAATAATATTTTAATCTTGGACTATGTCTCGGTCTACACATTTACTTGTCAGAAATTCATGAAGATTCTTTCTGTTTCAAAAACGTTGTTATGCTTAATATCAGTATACCAATTGTAAGTAAAAAATTGTATATTTTTTCCAAATTGACTTTGTGATATTAATAAGCGCCATTTTGTAGCTTTCCCTGAAGAAGTGTCAAAACTGTACACGAAATATTGGAATTTGAATTAAATTACTACCACTACAAGTTTCAAAATTTATTGAAATTGTGCCCAATCACAACCGTTACACCGTTAAACTGCAATTTTTGCAATTTTTATCTTTCAACTAGTCGGTTGTTACTACCCTTCTACTATATATATATATATATATATATATATATATATATATATATATATATATATATATATATATATATATATATATATATATATATATATATATATATATATATATATATATATATATATATATATATAAATCGTGGTGTCAATTTCCAGATTTAAATGTTAAAATGTTACTTGATTTAACTCTTTTAGCCCGAATTAACAATTCATCACAGCGATACATACATAGCCTATCAGAGCAACCTCAACGACTAGAAGTGAATGTAATATTGGGATTAGAATTGAGAATACTATGTATTTCGCATCCTGACTTTCATCAGCGGAACCTCCTAAGGCTCAGGGATCTGTTGGTTCACAATTCTCATCCCAAGAAACTTGTAAACAGCCTTTTATTTAATGTAGGATCACAAAGAGAACCTCAACAAATTGTGATAGATGAGAATCAAACTAACCAAAGAATTAAGTATGCTATGCTTCCCTACATATTAGACCTTACGGGGCGTATTGAATTAAAATTTTGAGTAATGAACACACTAAAATAATAACAAAAAATTGTAAAACCATAAAGTCGATTTCCACCAAGTTGAAAAATCCTGTACCCAAAAAATCCAATGAAATTTACAAGATTCCCTGTAAGAACTGCGAGAAGTGTTACATACGGCAGACTTGTCAACAGCTCAAGAGCAGAATAGCCGCACACAAAAGTGATGCACGTCTGAAACTCAACGCAACAGCTCTTGTTATACATCAGAATAGTACTAAACACGAGATTGACTATGATAATGCTACAGTTCTGGACAATGAAAAGAATTGGAAAAAGCGCTCGTTTATGGAAATGTTATATACCAAAAAGAGTTTATTGATGGTTTGAGCTCAATACACACAAATATTTCCAATAAATTCAAATTTGAAAGTAAAAATTAAAATTAAAATAAAAATTGAAAATTGTAGCCAAGCCCTTTTATCCTGAGAATAGGAATGGTTGCCTGGTCGGACTATGCAAGCGGACTCTGCCTTAGAAGATATGTTTTGTTTTTTTAGAGTTGATATTTTTTGAAGTATTATCAATTTTGCATAAAATGTTTATTTAGTTTAAAACGTGTGACCTAAAAGTATTGTAATCAGACCGACCCTAGTGTTATTTTCTCTAATGAATTACTAGCTAAACTGTTACCCGGTTTGTTTCAAATATTCCGTTATAAAATTAAATAGATTAAAATAACTAAAATTCAAATCATTGCAATTTTGCACAATTTGCTCTATTTAAGTTCGCGATGTCCTGGAATTCCTTGCACTGGTGCTAATTTCTTGGATCTCTTTCTTATTTTCAATTATTTTCAGGGATATTACTCTTGATTCTGGTTTTATTATAATTTACTTCTCAATGGCTTTAAGAATTATATAATTCTCAAAATTTATTGAATTTTTGTAATCTGTAATCAATTTTTTTCTTTGACGTATCTATTATGCAAAACTGATCCATAGTCGAAGTTTAAAAATCTCAATTTTCAACGATAAAAATTATTATAAAAATTTTTGAAATCTCCGCGCATGCCGCTAACTGGCAGACCAGGAAGAAGAGTGGTGTTGCTGACAGTGATTAGAAATATTGTTAACCTTAAACACAGCTAGGTGTATACACGTGGTGTCGCCAGGCTAGGCGAAATTCAAACTTGTGATATATTTATGAATTTTAAATTTTTTTTTAGATATTGAACTAAAATGGCAACAAATTTAATTGTAATAATGTACCTGATTACTGGTGACATGGAGTCACGTGAAATTTGTTAGTCTGACTATATTTCAAAATGAACTCACCAAGTTGTAAGTTTTTACAAAAAAAATTTATAAAATGTTTTTTTTTTTCTAAATTATTGATTGTAGTGTCCTGAGTAAGGATTGAATATATATATATATATATATATATATATATATATATATATATATATATATATATATATATTATATATATTGATTTTTGAATAAATCTTGTACAGCGCCGGGATTCGAATCCGAGATCTCATGCATTCCGGGCATGCGTGATAGCCGCTACACCACACTGAGACAACTGAGTAAGTCTCCCAGCACTGTACCAGGTTCTTTGCATTGTGTCAAGTTTGCTGTGCAAAATTAATTCTTTTTCATTCAAGAGTCTAGCTTATTACGGATACGCCAACTAAAATTCACATTCAGAATATTTATATGAGAGTTAGTTACTCACGAGGCCAGCCGTTGTCCTTCATTGTCAAAGATACAAAAATGTGTCGTCTTTGGAGCGTACAGCAAACTTGACAAAATGCAATGAATCTTGTACTGTGCTGGGAGACTTACTCAGTTGTCTCAACATAGTGTAGCGGTTATCACGCATGCCCGGAATGCATGAGAACTGAGGTTCGAATCTTGGCGCTGTACAAGACTTTTTCAAAAATCAATTTACTTCTACCTCTGCCTACCATTCCTCCTTGTGAGATTATAAACTTGGAGCTCCATACCCTGACTATCTTGGGCTTTGGCTATACTTTACTGATGAGTCCTAATAAGGACAAAACACGTGTATACAGTTGTTCCCCTATCTAAGATGATGGACTGTGTCCGACTCTTAAATTTGTAGTTTTCAGGGAACATTTATATTATTTATGATATTTGAACTCTAATTTCATTGGAATGTTCCAAGCATGACAGAATGTCACATTTGTGATATTTCTTTGTGAATTTAATTTACTTTTATTCAACCAACTGGCTTACTACAGATTCGTCAACTAAAATTTATATATACAGGGTGTAACAGAAATAAGTACATTAATTTTAACCAGTTATAGTTCTCGTCAAGCCTAACAATTTTTCTTAGTAACTTTTTCCCGAATTCTTATCTTTTTTTAGCATTTTTTATCCCCTATAATTTAACGAGTCGTTCAGGTGGATAGTTATCGGATCCAGTAGCAGTTGCAATAGAACAATAATTGATTTTGACATATGTGAGTTATCAAATACTTCAAATAAATTCTAGAATGAAACAGATTATAATTTATTAATTCTGTGTACGATTTCATGGGCAGTTTAGGATAAGCTTAACAAATTTATTTGGAACGATCTCCGAATTGTCATTTTTCACTAAAAATTGAATTATTGTGGTTATGGTAATGTATTTGATGTCAAAATATTATGCACTCATACATTACGATGAGAATACCATGGGATATTTAGAGCCTAACGTTTATCTGGAACGTAAAACAGCAGATGAGATGAATGAAATACATCAATTTATAAATGAAGCACCTGCGTATTAGTTTTTCTCATATTATTACAAACTTCACACTTCACACTCAGGTCGTTTCAATAAAATATGCCCCGTGAATTGATCTGCTGAATAAGCAAAATATTGTATCATATATTTCAGAAAATATTTAAAATCAATTACCAAATTCAGTTTGATACATTTATAGGTTACTATAAATGTTTTCTGTTCTTCAAGAATAGAATCTTCAAAATTTCATGTAGCAATATCTCTATCAAATTATTCAATGAATTAATTAATTTAGAATTACATTCCATCCAATATATTACCGTTTTCTTTAAATAAATCGTTGAATGATTTTCTCTTTATGTTTCTGATGAAGTAGGTTAGGAACAGCAGCTACTTTTCGAACTGCTTGTAGATGGCAGCACAGTCTGACTCTCCTGACACAGTGACACAGTTTCAGACAATTCAAATCAGCTGATTCACGTGCAATGAACTTGGGTAGACAATCTTATGTTTAAGAAATGTACTATCCGAAAATATACGTGAAATCCCTAATTAAGAATAAAACTTCTTAAAAATGACAAATAAATACGACTGAAAGACCAAATTATTGATTACAGAGACAAATTTTGTCTTTCTTCCAACATATGCAAAAATAGAATCATCGAGGTGAGCGAATATCAATGTATTTCCAAAATACTAATATTTTTTCAGTTTCAAATGAATGATTGACAAGACTACGATGGCTCAAAGTTGCAAAATACTCTTTTCAATCGACAGCTGTCATTCTTCCAACAAATGAGAGGCATTCAGTTTAAACCATAGGTGCACCATGAAATTTTTGACAAAACTTTGATGAATTTTTACTCTATATCCAGAGGATTTACGGAAAAAATTTATTGAGAAAAATTGTTATGCTTGACAAATTGCATTACAGGTTAAAATTAATGTACTTATTTCTGTTACACCCTGTATAATAAGTGTTGCTTCAAATTTTCTTTTTTATTTCATGTCTTTTCCGAAAGTATATACACTAGTGTTAACCCTTAATTTTCATAGCTAACTCAACTTCAAATGATGTGTATCCCACAATTCTCTATGAGAATCAAAATGAACTCAATGTTTGTCATAACATGAATATTATGAAATTTTTAAATTTCAAACTGAAAATTTCTAAGTGAATCTTTTGATCAATGTCAAAGACATAATTGTTCATCTAAGGACCTATAGAATTCAATTCACTCAAATATTGCTTAGATATTATCGAAATTCATACATTCAATAGTAATTAGAGGAACACTCACGAAATGAAGCTATCAATTGTGATATTTGTCAAAGAGTTTCCAAATTATCATGAATATATGAATGTTTACGAAATCTACCATTCAGTCCTATTATTAAATGATAAAGAATAACTTTTTTATAAAAAGTTCCATGGCATGGCTCGAATATATGATATATAAAGGACCTCATGAAACTTCTGCGTGCCAAACGTATTTCGTTGTTTTGATCATTTTTACTGACTAATTTTTGACAGATGTCATTGAAAAAGTTATATCCTTTTAATTAGGGTAGCAACAATTATTCTTGGTTTATCACAATAAATTATATAGAGGATTGATTATCGTAGATTATTGTCAGTCTCACACATTCAATGAGATTTATCCGAATATCTAATTCTCAAAACTGACTTATTTAAAAAAATTCTTCTCAAACAATTAGACAATTTGAATGTAGACGTTGATCAACAAATAATTTTGTTTTTTTTTTGCGATAATTGTACCACGGGAAAATATGAGACAAGAAAAATCAAGCAGCCACAATGAATATTCATCAAATAAAATAAGAGAGAAAAAACATCGAGATGTATCCATCTATACAGCACTTACAGGTGCGCAAGATTTTGATTGAAATATACTCAGATCGGTTTCAAAACTCACAGTTCAATGTTGTTTTAATATTGTGCAAATTGAGCATTTATGCACGTTCTTTATTATCAAAATGTAAATTTGTATAGTGTAACTGTGATACATATACATGCGTATTGATTTCTGAATAATACTAATAGTAACAATTTCTTACCATGATCATTATCTTCTACATATGAACTGACAGCAGTGAATCAACATATATTTGTTCCCTGGGAGTATTACTCAATCTATTTCTCTGTACAATCAACAAACGACAAAATATTCCCATACTGTATGACGACTTACTCAACGTGCAAATTTCTAACAACTACATGCATAATGATCAACAAAGTCAAATTCAACGCAGGAGACTTTTGCACACCTGTACCACCATATTTTGGTTAATTCACATTGTGGTACATTACTTCCACATTCCATTTCTCTGTTCCAAGTGTGAAATAGCGTTAAGTAAATTATAAGGGTAGCTTCATGCACACACGCTCTCCTTGTGCCGCCAGCGTAAAGAACGTTCGAATGGAACACACAAATTGGAATAATGGAGTGAACATAATGTGATTATTTTATTCGTGACAAGAAATTATAATATTCTTTGTGTGAAGAATATGAATTCTTCTGCGTAGGCTCATATATAAAGATATAATATTAATGCAGAGTCCGGCTTCACTTATTTCAAATGTTTCAAGAATACGAGCTCCAACCAAATTGTATTGAAATTTATATTTGCTACTAAATATTGGTTCGTTAATAGATAATAGATGCTGAGCAAGGTGACGAATGAAATTCTGCTGTTTTTCTGTCTAATGTTAGTTGTTATACTATTTCCTCGAAATAAGAAACACTCCAGCAAGTGCGGATTGAACAATAGAATAACATTTATCATACTATTGTGTTTTGAATAAAATTTTCAATAATATTTTACTAAAAGCATCAAAAAGACTCAAAGTACTGCCGTAATAGTTGAGTATCAATTTCTATCAACTATTTGGAAATTGATAAAGCATGAACTAAAAATTTCCCGAGATTTTTCAGTTACATACAAGCTATAAAAATTTGAACTACTATATAACTATAGTGAATAAGCTGGGTCTGGTTGAACTGAAGATAGGTTGAAATCGACAAAATAAATTAGGATGCTTCCATGAGTTCAGTTGATTTCGATCTTGCGAATAGATTGTCATGTTTGCTCTGCAGATAAAATAAGTCACCGTGCTTTCAACGAGTCTTACTCGTGGAACTGTTTTTTCAAAATGAATGAATCATAATGTACTATTCTTGCGACTTCGCTTACATTTATATATTTATATATATATATATATATATATATATATATATATATATATATATATATATATATATATATATATATATATATATATATATATATATATACAGGGTGTAACAGAAATAAGTACATTAATTTTAACCAGTTATAGTTCTCGTCAAGCCTAACAATTTTTCTTAGTAGCTTTTTCCCGAATTCTCATCTTTTTTTAGCATTTTTTATCCCCTATAATTCAACGAGTCGTTCAGGTGCATAGTTATCGGATCCAGTAGCAGTTGCAATAGAACAATATTTGATTTTGACATATGTGAGTTATCAATTCCTTCAAATAAATTATGGAATAAAACAGATTATAATTTATTAATTCTGTGTACGATTTCATGGGTAGTTTAGAATAAGCTTAGCAAATTTATTTGGAACGATCTCCGAATTGTCATTTTCCACTAGAAATTGAATTATTGTGGTTATGGTAATGTATTTAATGTCAAAATATTATGCACTTATACATTACGATGAGAATACCATGTGATATTTAGAACCTAACGTTTATCTGGAACGTAAAACAGCAGATGAGATGAATGAAATACATCAATTTATAAATGAAGCACCTGTGTATTAGTTTCTCTCATATTATTACAAACTTCACACTTCACACTCAGGTCGTTTCAGTAAAGTATGCCCCGTGAATTGATCTGCTGAATAAGAAAAATATTGTATCATATATTTCAGAAAATATTTAAAATCAATTACCAAATTCAGTTTGATACATTTATAGGTTATATTTTCTGTTCTTCAAGAATTTTCAAAATTTCATGTAGCAATATCTCTATCGTATTATTCGATGAATTAATTAATTTAGAATTACATTCCAATCAATATTCTACCGTTTTCTTTAGATAAATCGTTGAATGATTCTCTCTTTATGTTTCTGATGAAGTAGGTTAGAAACAGCAACTACTATTCGAACTGCCTGTAGATGGCAGCACAGTCTGACTCTCCTGACCCAGTGACACAGTTTCAGACAATTCAAATCAGCTGATTCACGTGCAATGAACTTGGGTAGACAATCTTATGTTTAAGAAATGTACTCTCCGAAAATATACGTGAAATCCCTAATTAAAAATAAAACTTCTTAAAAATGACATATAAATACGACTGAAAGACCAAATTGTTGATTACAGAGACAAATTTAGTCTTTCTTCCAACATATGCAAAAATAGAATCATCGAGGTGAGCGAATATCAATGTATTGCCAAAATACTAATATTTTTTCAGTTTCAAATGAATGATTGACAAGACTACGATGGCTCAAAGTTGCAAAATATTCCTTTCAATCGACAGCTGTCATTCTTCCAACAAATGAGAAGCATTTAGTTTGAACCATAGGCGCACCATGAAGTTTTTGACAAAACTTTGATGAATTTTTACTCTATATCCAGAGGATTTACGGAAAAAAGTTATTAAGAAAAATTGTTATGCTTGACAAATTGCATTACAGGTTAAAATTAATGTACTTATTTCTGTTACACCCTGTATATATATATATATATATATATGAACTATTTGTAATCAATGAAAACATATTTGTGATAACTGACTGCAGAAGCTCGAGAAAACCGCTGATCCAGTGCTATCGACATTTTTTGTTGTTTTAGGCTCGAATGATCCAATTGACCTTCATCCAAAAATAAAATAACTGGCTACAGCACCTAGGATTGCCACGGCAAAGCCTGTGGTGGCCCTGTACTATCAATAATTGTTGTTTTATTTCAAGTTTCACTGATCCAATCGACTTCCTCATAGAAATATGATAATTGACTGGACTCGTTAGGAGATCAGTAATCTCATGTAATCGATATTTTTTGTTGCTCCATTCCAGGCTTGAATAAGAGATAAGAGAAGCACAAAAATTCACACAAAGAAAAAATCTTAGAAAATATAACGCACAAAAGAAAAAATTAAAGTTCGATATCACTAACCAATATATTATAACATTACGGAAGAAGTTCTGTCGGTTCCTGATTCATTGATCAAAGTTCACATATAAATGAATTTGGAAGAAAAATCAGACCAATGTCACTTTTGACAGTAGTTGATTAATTTTCATTCATTTCTACAAAGTAAGGCCAAGGCATACAGTATCGTACCGTACCCGCTCCGAATGTTGGTCGTATCACGGCTCATTCATCTAGAGTCTAGACACCGCACTTGTCCGTAGCTCGACCGTTTTTGATACCATTCGCCTAGGAACGTTGTTTTGCTCAGCATCTGTTTCAATTTGTTTGAATATTTTGACGAAGTCACGCACATACAATGCTTGAAAATTCCAGTATCAGTTAGTTTAGAGTTATTTCCATTATCGCATTTAGACATTATATACTTTCAATTATCGAACAGATGAGAATTTGCCGACACCGCACCATCATTAGTAGGGTCGAGACACACAATAATGCACCGTATCCGATCCGTTGGGCGGCCGAATGTGGACTGTACCACGGCTCGTTTATCTAGACACCACACTTGTCCGTAGCTCGTCCGCTTTTCATAAAATTTCCCCAAGGATGTTAGTTTGTTCAACAGCTCCTTCAGTTTGTTTTAATATATTAACAGAGCCACACAGATGAATGTTCAAAAATCATATTTTTACCATCATATTTTGACATATATGCTTTCAATTATCAAGCAGAACAGAAGATAGTCTGGTGATACCGCACCGTCACCGTTCAAAAGTACAGTTTTTGGATCAGACTCGGCCGACTGACGGATCGGATACGTTGCGATAATGTATATCTCGACCTGTTCAAGTATTGTGAAACCGACAGAAATAATATTTCGAGATTTTCGAGGACTGGTCTAAGATCTATTTGTGTATCATGATTGCAATCGTTTGTTCCAGAAGTGCACTTTATTTGGCACTTTTTTAGAATTTTTCACATAAATCCAAAATAGTTAGCCGTAGGATGTTGAACTTCAGTATTTGTAATAGCTGTAGCATCTTGATAATAATTTTTCATTTCCAGAACATAATCTTAATGAATGTTTTGAGTCGTTATTTTTTTGGAAGATAAACCCTCAACCAATAAGACAAGTCCCAGAGGGAATTGCATGTCTTTGCAGATACAATTCCTTCACCAATACTCCTACAGTTCTAATAATATCTCCAATTGCAGACCCTCCGAAACAATCCGGTATCATCACTGAACCTTCATCATGTTTAACCGTAGGAACAATGCAAGCATCCACTTATTTCCCAGCAACAGCTGTACGTACATGAATATGACGACGACTACCAAAAATTTCAAATTTTGACTCGTCTATCCAAAGCATTTTTTGCCAGTCCTCCACAGTAAAATTTCTATATTCTTTTGCTCATTCCAGCCTCTTAATTTTGTTTATCCTCCTTAACAGTGGCTTTTCCACTGGTACATGACCATTTGAACCAGCTTTCTGTAAACGTCGTTTCACCGTACACACTCTAATATTTTTTTGACGGGTTTCATTCAAATGAGCCGTGATTTCTGGTACGGTCAGATGTCTGTTACATTTGCTACGAACTACTATGCTAAGATCTCCAGCAGAAGTTGTAACTCGAGGTCATCCTGATCGTGATTTGTTCTTCATACTACCCGTGGAATTAAATTTGTTGATGTTGTAGTCTACTGCTTGGAACGCTAGTTCCAAGCAGTAGATTGCAATTTTGCGGTTATTCTTTTCTATTCTGTGGTGAGCGACAATCATTGCACGCGTATTCACACATAACAGCTTCTTTACCATTTCTGTGCAAAACTTGTATAAAACTTCTGTACAAAAACTTCAAGAACAATAAATTGCAACAGCCACAAAAAGAAAGAAAGTCGTGTTGTCGAGCACCTTCACAATAATGAAAAACCATGGACTGTCGAACAGTCTTCTGTTTTTGCATTGATAGGCTGATGAGTTGTGAAAGAATGTCAAAGAACTACTTTTTTAAAACTTTCAAAAGCACGTTCGATTTCGAATAAATTAATATTTTTGAAGATATGAGAATAGTAAAATAATGAGAGTTACCGGCAATGAGGTTTATAAACATGAAACAAGAAACGCAAAACATAAGCGAAAATAAGGAATAACAATATTTAAATTGCAGGTAATGATGTTGACATAGCATACATATTAGTAACCAATCCGCTACCAGCGGTACCCTCCTGCTATCTCTATCGTTTAACCAAGAAGTCTCAAGCGTTGGAATATTCCCAGAACCAACTGCTGTTAGGGACACTCAGCTAAGTTGCTCCTAACGAAGTACTGGTTATCAGCCCGGTGCCAGCGATATCCTCCTGCCACCTTTAATGTTTCAATAGGAGTTGCCCAGCGTTCGCTTACATATCTTCGAGTGAGCAGGCGGAGACTGAGTTTCAACTCAGCTTCAACTCTCTCTCTCACGGCCTCACCGATCACTCCACTGAAGATTGCAAGTCTTGCAGATTCACATCCTGAGGATGAGGTTTCCCTGCAAATTCACGCTAAGCGTGAAACGGAACTCACAGATTCACGCAGATGCCTGCTGGCGGCGTAGAGTAAAACATTTCTTCAGTTATGGTTTTTACCCTATACCAATTTCTGTCCATTTACGGTCACATGCGAGAATTATTATCTCAGTGTTAATTATTTCAGTCATGGATCCTCACGAGTATGTTCTACTCATACCTCTGCTTTCTTTCACAGATTTCCTTAACTTTGGATGATTTGATCGGGGACCATCAACGTTACATATTATTTGATGTATTGGAGAACAATTGCTTCAATATGCAATAATATGAATTATTTTTTTCTTATTCTGTGAAAAAAGTACAATGAATATCACGATTAAAATTGGAAAACAATGACTTATTGCGGAAATATCTAACTGTGCAAAACAAAACGTTGTGAAAAAATTGCAGAATCTTGCTGTTTTACCAAAGAACATTAGATGAACTTGACGAAAAATATGATGTTCATTTCGAAACCATTATTTCGCGATGGAATTCAGAATATCGTGGGTCATCATATACTGTTTGAGGTTGAAATTCAACCTTGAATAATTTTCCAACAAATTTTCTACAAGAATATGTATTGATTTCTGAAACACGCGCGAATTGGTTAGGTCGCAATGAAATTCTAAATGAAGAAAAAATATCTACTGTGTTATCTAGATGGGCAATCAAAAACCAAGGAGAGGCACCTCTAAGTATTAAGAAACCCTACTAGTACAAGCAATTATATACCTTCGGTGTATGGAAGTGAAGACCATTTTTCTCTGGTATTAATTTTGCGGCATGTGGTTCTGAGAATTGTTTTGCTTCACGGCGGGCTTATAAAGTCGGATATGTGAAGTTATACCAAACTATACAATGTTCTATATGCATAAGCACTTTCTACGTATTCATAGCCTGCGGAACTGCTCGGCAAAGAGAGAACTTGCGTGAAGTGCGAGATTCAAATAGCATATTAAGATATAAGTTTCATGAGACGATATTTTAGCGAATGCGTTTTAGTCTAATGAACAAGTACCGTAAAATGTCTCATGGAACGTGCATCTTATATCAATTACTTTTTCTACTTGGTTTTTACATGTCGGAAAATATCAGTTATTTTAGTCTCTACTTTGGAGACATCGATCAAAAATATTCAGTTTTTCATGTGACTGTTGGTGGGACTAAAATTTGACTTGAAATTCAACAATATTTTTCTTTTCAACACATTGTACTCTGATAGATGGAATGAAATTTAGTTGCAAGTAACACTGTGACCACTCTCAATGACATTAGTTTTGCGCTCGTCAAAGTGGTACTTCATGAAACCTAATCAAGTTATAGTATGCTCAGTACACAGTTAGATAATTTTTCACTACGAATGTGGGATATATTTTGACATATAATACATGCATTGGAGTGGAAGATGATATGAATTCTCTAAATGCTCTATAATTATAAGAAAACAAATAATTATGGGTTATTTGAACAAAAATTGTAGAAACAGAGCACACAGTGCAAAAAGGACCAAAGTAGTTCCTGTCAGTTATCAAACTCAAGAAAAGAAAACTGGCCATGTGCAATTGAGTGATATAGTGATCCAGAATGCATTGTTGATTTAGGTCCGATTCTACGATCCAAGACAATCTACAGTTCAGTTAAATTTAGTTCAATTCCTATGATTATAATTATTTCAGCAATTGTAACCATAGCAAATAGTCCTGGCTCAACTAAGCTGTTAATAAGCTGAGATCATGCAACCTAACCTTGGTAGTAGCCTAGCTTAGAAGTGAGTTTTCTGCGAAATTCATTCCAAGTCTGTTAAACATATAAACGATGACTTATTAGATTTGTGATACCATTCTGGAAAAGACTTCTTCGAGATTTCTCTGGGCGACAAATTTGCAAATGTTATGAACAAAAAGTGAGAAAAAGTGAGCCCAGTATTATTAAATAAGGCTATTATTGATAGAGTCTTTTTCTATGCCTCTAATTCCATTGAAAACAAAATAATCATTTGAATAAACCATCCGAATTTTTTTTACTCCGTTTAGCCCCTCATACATATGCTCAATATGATAACGCCATAAAAGTCACCCAAAATAATTCACCTTGTTAACTAGTAATCTTTCAAATTAATCAAATATTGAAAATCAAATCGATGTTGATAACTCCCTTATTTTCATATGAAATGTTATTACTATAGTTTCTTATCTCAACAGAATTAGATGGTTTTTTCCGCTTCGAATTTTTTGAGCTATGTGCTTCTGATATATTTGTAAACAAAATAGTCAAATGTATTCAGAATTAGTTTTGTGGTCGATTGTTGAGAGTATATCAGGATATTCCCCCCAAATATTTTTTCGATTGTTTGTATATTTCAAATATTCAAATATTATATTCCGAAATAGTTTTTTCCATGTCATGCCTATGTCACACCTCTTATTCATCTGTAGATATAATTAAGTCTTATATCAATACTGTCACAAATTTTATTGAAGTATTCCATTTTCGCTCACAGTTACTCTTACTGAATGACCTAATCACTGACTGAATTCCCCTCCTAGCTCACGCTCTCATATACCCAAGCCTACAATGAGTCAACATTCAATTGTCTAACAATTTTTGCCTGGCACACACCGCACATCTAGTGACCATAGCCTGTCAATCATGTCTGACAATCGAACATCGACCTTGTCAATACTAACTAGGATTACAGCTACAACAAATTCAAATAAATAATTATGTGAACTAATTACTACAAATATTTTATATTTGTGACAATACTATGTAACATTTGTGTGGAGCGTCTTTCTTCACATTCATTCATCAAAATACATGGGAATCACAACAAAGATTGACGATAAGCAACAAATAAAACTGGAACCAGTTTTCAAATACAAAACCAATGGTACAATTTTTGAATCAATAAGTGATAGCTGACATGAAATCGATTAAATCTAACAACTACCACAATTATTGCAGAAAATTCAGAATTTAATTAGGCCTTCTGCTACTGTTGTTAATTTCAAGTGATTTTTTGTCAGTTATTACTCCTAATAATTCAATTATTTTCTCAATTATTGCTATTTCTTATTTTATTGATGTATATATTCTGTGTTTGAAATCAATTTTATTTGTTTTTAGTATCAATCTCTGTTTAGTTTTCAAAAATTTATCTGGTCCTGATGTAGGTATTCCAATACCCTACGCCAGTTGGCACTAATATTTTAAGTAATAAATGTGAAGAGCGCCGCTCCACACAAATTAAATTTCAAGTTACTTCCTGCTCTTATCCACTTGACGATTTGAGCATTTAAAATTCTCATTAGGATGTAACTTTTTGGAAATACTTGAAAAAATTTCACACTTCAAAATTTATTGGTATCATTCTTCAACATGTCCTTGTTTATGAACGATCCACTACAAGAAATCGGCATATATTATCCAGTTTATATCGATTGAATCAGATGAAAAAGGTCGGGTTGATGTAATATATACAAACTTCCAATTGTTTTAAAATCTACTTGATATTCCTGAATCACAGTTGTCAAATGAGACTTGCTTACTCATATTAGAGACTCCACAGGGATCCAATTTGAATCCTTTATTGTTTAAATTTCTTATTGGTCATATTTATCACTTGTACAATTGCAATCATTCAATTTCTGCGGATGTTCCAAAGATAATATTTTTTTTCTTATTAGAAATTGCAATAGTTTCTCCGAGCCCAGACAAGTCAGTCAAACAATATTTTTTCGTAAAATGAGATCAGACATCAGGATCGTATTGAAAGCATGCAAGAAAAGATTTCTTAGATTCCTGAATTCCAAAATTTTCCACTTCTACCCTGATTTCTTTTTTAATTATAATTCCCTTTCTAAGTTAATTGGTTTTAAAAGTTTCTTGGAATGCCATGAATCTAAATCAGTTTCTCATGTTTGCAAACTTACTCAAGTATATTGATGGATGATCTCAACTGCCTCAATGTACTTTTCTCTCATATATCTTTCATAGTGTTTCCCAAGAATCAAAAAGTAGTATTGATCTTGTCTTGATCTTATCTTGAAATCAAGACAAGACCAAGACAAAAAGTATTTTTCATTTCTCAAGACAAGACAAGAAAGTACTATTAAGAATCAAGACTTCTTCAAGAAATCTTGATATCTTGACAATAAATTTTTTGAATCTGCATATTTATTAATCCATTATTATGAGATTGAAATCTGCTGTGACCATTACAGTTTTCCCCCGATAGTTTCATTACTGTTCCATGAGTTTAGGAGTGTCATACCGAATTTTCAAAGTGAAAAATGTCATTGTCGAAGTGTGTTACGGAATTATTATACTTTCAGACAGACAGACCGAACGATTTCATTTAAACTTAGGTTTTTTTGAGCTCAATAGGGTCTAAAATGTAGAAATTCATTAGAATCTCGAACATTACTATATCATATAACAAATAATATATGCAAATACTGATTGAAACATGCAAATGACAGACTTTTTATTTATTTCTATTGGTGACAATCTTGGAAAACGTTTCTAGAATCGATTCATAACATAACTGACAGGGAGATTAAGGATAGACATCAACGCTCAACTAAATGTTCGGATTGGATAAAGGAGACTCCTCTTACATGTCAAGATCAAGAAATATCAAGAATTCTTGAAACAAGCCAAGAAATGAGCAAGACATAAAATTTTCTTTTCTTATCTTGAAAATCGAAACAAGATAAGAAATGATCATCAACATTTATCTTTCATATCCACTAAAAATATTCGTACTTTCTATCCACCACCTTCGCGCTCCAATTTTTAGAATGTGTTCAATTTATGAACTGAGATTTGATTATATTGATGTCTTCTTCCTAAATACTATAAAATATTGGACACATAGATATTTATCTTTGAGTAATTTTAATATGTCCTGCATTCCATATTTGTAATTTATTGTGTTCTCCTGTCATGTTCTTCAGATATTTCTTTTCATGAGACAGTGTTTGTGGATAAATGAATGAGTGAACGAAGTTTAACTCTTCTGTACCTATACATGACGAATAATATTTTTTTCTGTGCACATCCTTCAAATTTTATTTTTTTTGAGACTGATCCGTCAAAAAGCATTTCCTGATACACTTTGAACCTATCTATATGGGTACTCTAATAAACTGTTCGAGAAATAGTTTTTGCTGGAATGCGTATCATATTGTTTTTGCAAATCTTGAAATAGATACGTAATTTCCCCAAATGTTAGTTTCACCTCTTCCAAGCCTACTCCAAACCTATCATTGTATTTTTGGGCTCTACTGAAGTGATAAATAACAAACATCAGATAAGGTAATGGGAACTGTAGTTGTTCCTTCCAATTTTGGATTCAATATCTTCAAATTCTTGTTGAATTTATTAACAAAAATGTTGAAATGTACATCTGTCACGTCAGATGAAACCATACCTGGAATTGATAAAACATACTCCAAGTAATTAATACTAGGTTTGTGCTAGTTTGTGCTGTAATTTCAAAGTTTGTGCTGAACTTTTTTGTATCGAAACTTGTAGGTACCATATACTATTGACTGTCATGTATCATCTCACTACATTCAAATCAATATACTCTGATTGAGCTACCGATATTTGGGGCCATATGTAACTTAATCGATAAGTTTTCATCGATCATCATTTATTACAACATCAACATTTGTGACACTGATAGAAACTTTGAAATTGCTTCTATTTGTCAAGAATCTTATCGGTTGATAATAAATTAATGATTGACACAGCATACGGACAATTTTTGGGCTTTCAGGTGTCGTGTCGCTATAATAACTGAAATCACCAGTTTATGTTAAGTGTACTGATTTAAATATTGGACATGATATCCTTGACGTATTTACCGACGTAAAATAAATCAGAGAAAACTTTGTATACCCCTCAAATAGCTATGTAATTCTCATTATATTAGAGATTAATAGAAAATAACCAAGCTGAATATTTTTGTATGATTTTTTGCACGTTTATATGTACAGTTTATGATTATTTATTATTCCCATTGTTCAATAATCGTAAAACACTGTTAGACGAGGGAACAAATAACAATTATGATTTCTATCACTTCTCGAGGTGTAGCTGAAGTTAATAACTATGTAAGAATCTCTATTGTCTCCATAGCAAGAGTAAATACCATATAGTCCGCGGAACAGATCCCCTTTGTCCAAATTATTAACTCTCATCTGAAACTTTGTGTGTGTCTTCTTTTTGATAAGTCCGTCAACTTTTTATCTGCGAGAATCTTGGAAATTGCTGCTTTCTCCATTGAACAGCCGGAAACGACTTTGATTTTATGATTCATTGTAGATAAGTAGCATCACTTTCTTTTATAGCTTAATTATAAGATTGTACAGGAGAAAATACAACAACATATCGACCGACATACATAAATGTTGATGCGTTCGGTGTAACTCCTATCCCAACATGTGAACATGACAAGTTTTGTTGGATTATCAACATCCGGTCGAATTTTTGAGCATTATTGAATGAACGTTGATGAAGTTGAGTGTTGAGTTTGTCTGATAGAATTTATGCTGCATATTTTCAGCCTGAATCCCTGAAAATGTCAATTTCATTACTTTGGTTTGCTTATAAGCATATGTCGGACCATAATCACATATATTAGTAGGCAAGTTTCTACACCAAATAATATATTATTCAACGAAAAAGGTGTGCCGTACTGCCAGTCCGAAAATGATGAGTTGAAAATCAGCGTTTTTTGTTTTGCCTGCGCACAATATGAAATCTGCCTTTGAACTAAATTTTTATAATTCTTCATTTTACTGATGTATATATCATATGTTAAGATAAAAAAAGTGATTCTTGAAGCTCCACGTCTCATTTTGAAAACTGAGTTCATAGCGATTTCTCAAAAACAGAAATATTTTTATTTTGTATTCTTATAATACAACATTCCTAAATACTGATTTCCAAAATTCTACGACTGCCAACAGATCTGAATTTATGCGCACAATTAATTCCTACTGGAGTGCACTTCCGGTTCAGTCTATTGCTATGAAAATAGTAGACAATCATTCAGATGCTACAGCAGACTGAAATACCAAATTCCAATATTCCACATCTGATCGTTTCGAATTTATGTGAAAAATTCCAGAAGACTGTCAAGTAAAGTAGACGGTATATTCGTCCTAAATACTGAATTCAAACAATCTACGTTCAATCGTTTTGGAATTATGCGGAAAATTCAAGAAATGCTCCGAATAAAGTGCTTTTCCAGCTTAGTCGATAGCAATTATAATCCAAGGTCTAAAACTAGATATTATAAAAGTGCCTTATACAAAATTTAGATATTCTATGACTGATTGTTTAGAATTTATGCGGAAAATTCAAAAAGTCTGTCATATAAAGTGCACTTCCGGCTCAGCCAATTGTTACAAAAGCAGAAAATGATCATTAAGATGCTACAGCAATTTCAAATACTGAATTTCAGTATCATATGGCTGATCATTCTGAATTTATGCGGAAAATTGAAAAAAAAATTTCAAGCAAAGTGCACTTCCGGCTTATCCGATCGCAATCATAATGCAAGATGTACAATAAGATGTTATAGAAGTTCTTTATACGAAATTTCAATATGCTATGGCGGATCATTCTATATTTATACGAAAAATTGAAAAAATGTTGTAACTAAAGTGCACTTCTGGCTTGGCTGATTCTTACAAAAATAGCAGATAGCCATTCTGTTACAACATCAAGTTCAAATACTAAATTTCAACATCCTAGGGTTGATCCTTCTGGATTTATTGGAAAAATTCGAAAAAAGTTTCAAGTAAAGTGCACTTCCGGTACAGACGTTTGGAGCCATAATGCGACTAGACCCTATATCAGTCCTAAATACAAAATTTCAACATTATACGTTCAACCAGTTTTGAGATTTGCGAGTTACGCACGAACGCGCGCACTCACGAACGCACGTACGCACGCACGAACATACGTCAAAAATAGTCAAAATGGATTCAGGGATGCTCAAAACGGATATTTCCATCAAAATCTTTATAGGTGAATTTTGTCGGTTTCACAATACTTACTTGTTACTTTGTACAAGTAAATAATTATTGGGGTATGATACAGAGTGATCAAAAATGATTGTTCGTGCCGCTTTGTTCTGATTTTTTCTTTGCCGCCTGCTTGAGATAGTGACCTTCAAGTGACAAATGACAGTTCTTCTGGAAACACTATTCTCACCTAATAATTTGGTAGAATAATAATAAATTCTCAATAATCAGTCAATAATACCGCTATTTACTTACTTTTTTGTTTATTGAATTAGATTATGGATGAATAAGTCATAAAATATGCAAAAAAATACGCCATTGTGTTCTTGAAATGTCGGTAACGTAGTTTTCAAAATAAATAAATTTATACTAACTTTATTCCATGAAGATAGTTTTGATCATAATGCGAACTTTTGCCTGTCGACTGTCAGACAATCATTATTGATCACTCTGTATAATAATTTCGATAATCTGAGCAAAAGTCTAATTGAGTGTAATTGGGAGTACAATTCTAGTGACTTTAACTATATTTGTGATGTATTGTATTCGGATATTATAACGAGTTAGCAAAACTGTATCCCGTCTCAATATATCAAGACAAAAAAGTGTACTAAACCGTGGCTAAACTTGTCTTATAAGTTAAGGCAGAGAGAGAGAGAGAGAAAGAGAGAGAGAGAAAGACTTAAGTTATAATAGATTTAGATTATCTCCGGATGTACAGGACTGGAACAATTACAAAATAAATCGTAACAATTCTGTGAAACTTAGAAGAGAAAGTGAACGTGATTATTACGCACATAAAATTGATCAAGTGAAAGGGAATCAACAAAAAATGTAGCAAAAACTAAAAGAACTCTTGGCACGTAAGAAATCTGTACCTATTTCGAACAATACAATGATGTAGATATAACAGGAGATAAGGATGTATTAAATTCTTCTAATGATTATTATATTATTAGTATTATAGACATTCGTAACTCAATGCAGAATAATTGACTTCTCGAAGAAGGGTTCATGTAGCAATTGTTAGTTTGTCAGAAACTGAAAAAAACGTTTTATCTCTTAATTTATGTTTAAAAGTCTTATAATAGGCAACTTAAATACAATCATATACAGTATGATAGAGAAACATTATCAATAGCAGAATTATGCACCATTCAAAATAGTTTCCGTGGAACAAGGGTTTATGCAATAGTAAGTTTTTAATTTCTATTGAATAATCACAGTGAATTAAGATACATGTTATGTTTTATACGATATTTGTGCCGAGTACTACTTCTTTTTCTTCTCTGTACAATTTTGATCCTGTGAGAATGAACATTATCTAAAATATGTCATAAAACATGAACCCTTTCTCCACGTACCACTTCAGATGCAGTTTTTACAGGTATTATGTTGTCTTGTCTGTTCACATACTCCTCACCACCGTTTCTTTGTTTTTCTTTCATTGTCCTACCATTTATCTAGGTTAATCTATCTTTTTCTCACTTTATCAAGAGAAAACGTAATATTTTGGTCTAACATTTTGAACAACACAATAACATGAACCTTTCTTCTACGCTATGGGGAATCATTTAGCTATTAGACGGAGGATGGAGTCGCTTTGATATATTTTCAAGTTACCCAGCAATGCGTAGATGAACATAGATTCTTCTTCCATGAAAAACGTCATATTCCAAAAATGTAACATAAACCCTTCTTCGAGGAAAGGCTTCAATTATAGAACAAAAAGATTCTAAATCTAAATCACCTTTAAACTTATTAAAAAAACTTTCAATGTGATAGGGTATCCGATACTTAATTTGGTCAATCTATCATTAGAAAAAGGAGTTTCTCCAGATACACTCAAGTAGTCTATCATTATTCCTATTCCCAAAATACAAGGGACAAAGAAAGTAGAGGAGCATAGGCCGGTGAATCCACCAGCAATAGAAAAAAATTCAGAAATCGTGTTTTACGATCAATTATTACAATTTGTAAACTGTAGCAACCTAGTATCACCTTACCAGTCAGGATTAAGAGAAAAACATTCATGTGAGACAGCAATTCAGTATACTTTAAAAGACTGGAAAGAAGCTCTTGACGTAGATTATAAGATAGGTGCTATATTACTTGATTTGAATCATGCGCTTGAGACAACTGATCAAAATAGACTGCTTTCTAAATTAAGTCAAATAGGTATTAACGGTAAGGTTTAGAAGTGGTTCACTCCATATCTTTAGAATAGAAGCCAACGAGTGTAATACAGAGTGATCAAAAATGATTGTTTGTGCCGCTTTATTCTGATTTTTCTTTGCCGCCTGCTTGAGATAGTGAACTTCAAGTGACAGATGACAGTTCCTCTTAAAATACTATTCCAACCCAAAAATTTGGTAGAATAAAAATAAATTTTCAATAATCATTCAATAATACAGCTATTCACTTACTTCCTTATTTTTTTGGATCAGATTATGGATAAATCCGTCACAAAATATGCGAAATATACGCCACTGTGCTCTTGAAATGTCGGTAACGTAGTTATCAGAGTAAATAAATTCATACCAACTTTATTCCATAAAGATAGTTTTGATCATAATGCGAACTTTGGCTTGTTACGTGACAGACAATCAATATTGATTATTCTGTATAATGTTTCATCAGATTTAATAAACTGTGATCACGGAGTCTCTCAAGGTAGTGTACTTAGACTGTTACTTTTTGTACTATATATAAAAGATTTGCCTCAGATATTATCAGAGTGTCATATACACTTGTTTTCAGATGATACTTTAATATATTTTATGGAGAAAATGATAATGAAATAATCTCTATCCCAAATAGAGAGTTGGAAGTGAGAATGAATTAAAGTTGAATAGTGGTAAAATAAAAGCTATGTACATCTCACGAAAAGCAAATATAAATAACTTTAGCTGTAAGAATGTGAACATCTTTATAAATAATGAAAAAATAGAGTTTGTGAACAATATTGAATATTTGAGGATTATCGTAGATAATGAGTTGAGATTCGACAAACACATTGAGTATATAATATATAACTAAGAAAATTGCAAAGAAATATAATTTCATGAACAGAATTAGTAATAATCTTTTATTATTTGCCAAAATAACTATATATAATACAATCATATAACCACATTAAAATCATAGTGGATCAATTTTATTTCATTGCAACAAGTCTCAATTGAATGCTCTACAGATACTACAAAATAAATGTATGTGATGTGATTGGTATGCCAGATCTCATGATACATCGAAGAAATTGGAATGGTTGAATGTTGAACAAATTATTCTTGTCAATGTTCTAGTATTTGTTTACAAAATTGTCAATGATTCAGAGCCAGCATATTCTACAAATATTATTAGAAACGAAGATATTTATAATTATAATACCAGAACAAAAAATCTTTTACATGTCAGTAAGATGGAGAATATTAATGTGGAAGGTTATGTTTTTCATGAAGGTTTTGTGAAATTCAATGCTCTTCCTAAAAATTCAAGTAATTCCAAAACTATTGGAATATTTGAGAAACAATTAAAACATCACTTACTGATGTAAATGTGAAATAAATGTGTATTTTTACTTTTAAATGTTATCAACTACTAGCAATGTATAATATAGATGGAAGTCTATATGTACAGCAAATATCGAATGAATTATATTATTATTATTATATAAATGACCAGTTGCACCTCCGTCACTTAACTTTAAGGGAGGAATAATAACCGTAGTAACAATTGTCCATGCAATAGTTGCCATAGATATAAAACTCCATATATCTTCATATGAAACTAAGCGTACAATTTGAATATTATCATTATTGCATAAAAAATCACTAAGAGAAAACGAAAAGTTGGAAAAAAGATAGTAAACAAGAAACTTAGAAAGGTACAAGGCAGAAATTGTTTTAATATCAGAATGAAATAGAAACTAAATATTCAGCCGCAGATGGACCAATCGACTTCAGAATAGCTCTATTGGGAAAGTGGACCATTTCTCTAGAAGAATCCTAGTGTTACAAAGTTATTTTTTTTTCATCAGTAGGGGAAAGAAAAAGTAACTCATACAACCGTTCGTTGCACGTACAGCGGAGAATAAACTATCACCAAGTAAAAGAAGCTAATTTGCCGTTCTATCATATTACATTGGACAATACCAAGGTGGCCAATGTAATTATCTTTGGAGATCGGTTCTAAAATACTCTAGATAAGAATCCTCAAAATATCTTTTTAGATTTTCAACGGATATGCAGCAGATAATTTGTCGGCCAACCATACCAATGCGTTCTGCACAGCTTTTCAGAGGGAAAAAAATTGGAAATAAATGAATGTTAATCAGTTAGCTCGTGGAATTTACATTTTCAGGAAGTAAACTGAAAATATGCGGCATGAGTTTTGTGAGACAAAATCACCATTTAAATTCACTAATGTTTATTTAAAAATGCTGGAATGTTCGACCGAATGTTAATAATCCACCAAAATTTTGACATGTTGAAGATGGTGCACCGGACGCATCAAAATTTTTGTCGGACAAAATATTATTTGTGTTCTCCCTTGTAAAGGCCGTATGACACGATGCATAATTTCTCACAAAATTATGTACATTTTTGTGTTTCAAAATTATGATCAAAAAAATGTACTGTGGCATACATCAAAATACCTTCAAAAAATTATTCAAAAAAATGTAGGACTCGCTCTATATTCTTACAAATTTTCCTTCAAAATTTGCGCAATACGAATGCGCATTGGCATAAATAAAGATTCTCATTGGTCTGACATTTTATGCCCAAATATGAATCATTGTTTAAGAGTTATGATCATTTTAGAAATATCGTGCTCCAGAGAAGAAATCATAATTTTTATCGAGGAATTTAATTTCATCTATTTTAATATTTTCATTCAATCGGACATTTGTCACGTGAAGTAGCCTATGCGCTGATGCGTGAACATTCAAAATGTGCGCAAAATGACAGTTACTTTTTATATGCATTATTGTTGGTTTGAGATATTGTTATTTCCAACAATCACTATTATCCACGATATCAATAATAATTTGAATTTATGCTCCACAAATCTTCTCTCATCCATCTTAATATTTTTGTTCAATCTGAAAGTTGTCACGTGAAGTAGCATGTGCGCAGATGCGTGAACAGATTGATGTACAAAATTTTGTAGTAGTGCTAGTGACATACAGGCCTTCAAAATAATGTTCAAAAAAATGTAAAAATTTTTGTTAGAAATTTTTTTCAGAATTATGAACATAATTTTGAGAGAAATTATGCATCGTGTCATACAGCCTTCACATAAACCAGCCTTTGGGATTACCCATTTTTTTCTCTATTCTGCTATGAATTGAATACCTACTTTGGATCATAAATCGTTAATTTCATAATACATATGCGAGTATTCCGAATGCAAATTGAAATTATAAAAGATTTTGATTGAAAATGCGATGAGAAGTTTTCAAGATGCGCGGAAATGTCATCATATCTTAACTCTCTCCTTTATCAGTTGTTCGAAAATTTTTTGTTTCTCCGTTCCACCTGATATCTTTACTCAAGTCAGAAAGTACATTGAGTTACAAGAATGAATTTAGTAGAAAATCACGACATCGAGTCAGTGGAATATTTATTCATATACCAAAAAGAGAAAAATAATTAGTTTCGCTTCCTCTGCGCAGTACTATTCAACGATAATCTTGGCAAAAGGGAAGCGAGTGAAATTCCATTAGTAAGTCCGGTGTAATTATTGTATGTGGGTATGCAAACTTACAATATGCACACACAATACTCACAAGACCTAAATCCAATTGCCCAAAATCATAGATCATGTCATTCCAACCAATTGTGCTCTATTCACTAAAAACTTTCTGGATGATGATTTTGGAAAAACCAATATATTAATTATAATTGATGAAAGATTCAATAAAATGATCTCATAATCTTTTTATTGAATTATCAAATCAACCATATAATTGTAATGTCCAGAATACGATACTCACTATTCATTTCTTATTGTTCACTAGAATACAAGGATATGGTTCTAGATGCAGTAAGAAATTTTATTTTGGGAGAAGGCAGCATATTCAAGAGTATGATTGGAGTCATTATTCAGATACTCGTGAAATCACTAATTTGAAACCCAAGTAGAAAAAGAGTTAGATGGATTAAAACTCGGTATCGGTTTTCGCATTCTGATTCTGATTCACTCCCACCGAAAGAGAGAAATGACTCGTGGCGCGGACAAAGTGTTTCTAGCGAATGTACAACTACTAATGCACTTGCACGTGCCCATAAGTCATTCTCTGTGTGAAAGTTTGCGCACCTTTAACTACTTTATTCATAAATAGATTTTAATAGTATTAATTTCTATTGCGGCAACGTCATTTACAGGATCGTAGAAAAAATTCTAAATGGCTCCGCCGGATTTTATCTACTTTTATTTCTCAAAAAAACATTCAATTGTTAAAGAGAGATTTCAAGGGATATAATTTTTTTCGTATTTTTCAACATTCTACATTATTCAAATTGGAATTCAGATAATTGAAGCTATCTTATGTTATCATAGTCTAGTCGACAAATTAAAAAACATGTTAATTCTTGCTGCTGCAAGTTGAAATATGTGCGAAAGCTCATTGAACAAGTTATGATGTCTAAATAAATGTGCAAAGATTTCAAGCCCGTACACGAACAATTGCAAAAGTTATAAACAATTGAAAACTCCAAGGAAAAGGGTTCTACTTTTTCGAAAATTACTTGAAATCTATTGGTGCTAGAGAAATTTCACAAACAGATTATTGGAGAGAAAGAAATTTCAAAGGAAAAATGTCGACTCTTTAAACTTGACCTCCATTGTTGATACTTTTCATTTGAAGTTGAAAATAGGGCTCCGAGCGATGAGCGCGATGCAGTTACACTGCCTCGGAACCGACCGCTAATTACAAAAACTATTTTCACATGTATTAACTACCAATCTAAAAATTTAAAAAAATTACTGTGTCATCTAGAAGCTTGAGAGAAAGATAGATCGGTGAAAATTATTTTTTTGCATTTATTAATAAATTGAGCTATTGTTAAGTAATGAACTTTCTGTGAACTCTCATTTACATTTTAAGTTCGATAATTGTTGAACAGAAGGTCTCAAAATCATTTTGCTCCGTTTGGACCTTTATGTAACCATACTCAACAATGTTATAAGCATGCGGTATTTACAATTGTTATCATCTGATAGCTATGAATAATTTTTATATAGTAAACAGCTATAACATGATCATTAGCTCCAATTTCTTCAGCTGTTTGCTCGGATTTTTTCTACACATGGATTATTAATATATTCTTAAAATTTTATTTCTGTCATATAGTTTTTTAAGTCACATTATGAAGAAAGAAAAAAAAATCCACAAAAAATGTTTTCTATTAACCGCTATAAAATGTTTTTTTTTCTAGATTTTCTTCGCAATTGAAGCTACTTCTTCTTTCCTGAGGGTCTTTAAACATCATTTTTCTCAAACTATATACGTGAAGGAAGACTACTACACAAAAAATGTTTTCTATTGTTTAAAAACCAGTTTTCCATTTTTATACCGTTCAAACAATAATATATTGAGAAAAAAATTCATTTCAAAACTCATAATTTACGATTTTTTCATGAGATTCAAAGAAACAAGTTTTTATCACTCATATTCTATTTGTTCATTGGATAAACAATTGCTTATGAACAACTATTGGGTATATTCCTTTTTTTTTCAACCGAAGAAATGTGCAAAAATATGTAATTCTTTTTTTGCTTGGAAAAAAGTTTGAATACTTTCTATAGTTGTTTATAACGAATTGTTTATTCAATAAACAGATAGAATGAACATTGAAAAAGAATTCTCTTGGATTTTGTAGAGAATCGTAAATTACGAATTTTGAAATGACAAGTTTTCTCTAACTATTGTTTAGATAGTATAAAAATTGGGAACTAGTTTTTGAACAATTGGGAGTATTTTTCAAGAAATTTTTCTTCCTTCTAAACTCAAAATTTTGCTCAACTAACTGTACGACACAAAAAAATCTCAAAAATATATAATTAATCCATTTGTTTAAGAACATTTTTCAAAGAAACAGTTGGAAAAATCAGAATTAATGATCATCTTGTAATGCAGGGGCCACACTTATGTCTAATGCCGTTAAGTAAGGCGCTATGTGACAATTGACATATTGTCATTGACAATGTGTTTATTATTGAATAACGCCTTAATTAATGACATTAGACGTAAATGTGGCCCCAGCATAAGTGTTCACTATATGAAAAAAGAAACAATAGTCGAATTTTATAAAAAAAAAATTGAAACCCCTTTTTCGCCTTCTCTAATCATTCTGATGCTTGAATTACTCATAACTATTATGAACAACAATTGAAAGTATCGATTGCTGATAACCTAATTTCGTATAGTTACCAAAAGGTCTACACAAAGCGAAATCATTTTAAGACCTTTTGTTTAACACTTATCGTATTTAAAATGTAAATGAGAGTCATCACCCAACAAATGCTCCATTAATTAACAAATACACAAAAAACAAATTTTTTGTTTATGTTTTTTTTTCAGGTTTCTTAATAACAGTAGTTTTTTCAAATTTTTTAATTAATATTTGAATAATGTGAAAATAGTTTCAATAATTAGCGGTCGGTTTAGAGGCAGTGTAATTGTATCGAGCTCATCGCGCGGAAACCTATTTCCAATATCAAATAAAAAGTATAAACAATGAAGGTCAAGTTCTGAGACTGAACATTTTCCGTTCAAAATTGCTTCTTTTTTAATAATCTGTTTGTGAGACTCCTTTGGCACAAATAGTTTTCGAGTAGTTTTCGAAAAAGTAGAACCCCTTTCTTTACAATCTTCAATTGTTTATAGCTTTTGCAATTGTTTATGTGCGGATTTAAAATCTTCGCACATTATTCTAGACGTCATAATGAGTTTAATGAGCTATCGCAAGTATTCCAATTCGCAGTAGCAAGTTTCAAGAAATTTTTTAATTTGTTGACAAGACTATAATTAGGTGGATCTATGGTTCTTATAAATTCATAAATCTATAAATTATGAACAAGATCGCAATGCGCTTGTCATCCTTATAAACGAAATGACATCATTCCTGCAAAACATTTATCATTGGAATAAAAATACTCTCTAGAGCTTGTAGACCTAATAAACAGTACAGTTCCAATGTTGCTGATCCTAATATGTTAAATTTGAATCATACTTTTGAGCCCAATAATGTGAAAATCCTTCATGTCCGAAGACGTGGACGCAAATAAGACGCTTTATAAACTATAGAAATTCAGAAAGCTGTTGTAAAAGGCAAAAGCCTGATGAATAAACTATCAGACATTGACCAATCACCGCTGAGTAGACCTTTGTAAGTAGATTTTTGTACCGCCCACTTTTGTTGATTTATACAAAAGCTATTTTCTTCCATCTTTTTCCGAAGATGGTTTAACTACCGAAATATTTATCAAGTTTAGAAAATAGTCATATCCAGTAAAAATTATATATTTCAAAAGATCATCGGATGATGGATAAAAATGAAGGATAAAGAATTATTGAGTCATCTCTTCACGTTGCAAACGTTTCGATCTTTATTAGACGTTCATCAGTGTCTTAGAGAAAAGTAGAACATAACCAAAAAAATTTTATAATATTGTGCAAAGACATCTTCACACTTTCACAACTGAGTTGTTTCTGTATTGTAGAAGTGAGAAGATGTCTTTGCACAATATTATGAAAAATTTTTGGTTATGTTCTACTTTTCTCTAAGGCACTGATGAAAGTCTAATAAAGATCGAAACGTTTGCAACGTGAAGAGATGACTCAATAATTCTTCATCCTTCATTTTTATCCATCATCCGATGATCTTTTGAAATATATATATCAAGTGTTTAATAAGTAATGTTTCAAACTTGACCAAGTTTTGTGTTTGATATATTAATATTATAATGTATTTTTTTATCTTCTAAGCAATTTCAACCACAAAAATAGAAGAAAATTGCTTGAGCTTTGAGTTTTATAGGTGCGTGTGAGAATTTAACAATCCAATTAGTTTTTTTTCTCCCTGAATTTAATGTATATTTTGATGGACGCACTCCACGAGGCTTTAGATGAGGATATATCAAATGTACTATGCTTATATTTTACTGTAATATATTACAACTAATGAGATTATTAACTTGATTGCATCTATGATAAGCTCTTAAGCAAAGTCATTGTCTCCTGTTCTAGGTACACTGTCATAATTTAACGTTTAATCACATATTCTTAGATCAAATTTTCATTACAAGAGAGTTATATGAAACTGCTTCCAAATATTATACAAGCGCTGAAGAGCCATTGTGAATTATGTTCTATTCATGGAGTAACAGCTTTCTTCCCGATTTCCAAATTTTAATAACAAGAGGTTCAAAGCTTCAAACTCTCCACTTGAAGCTTAGAATATTCCAAAGATGAAAACTTATATTGGTCTCCTCTTATGTGTGACGTGAACTGCATACTATTTAGTTGAGGAGAAATATTCTTATCTATTACAATTACATCCAAGTCAATTTTGAAATCAATCCTGGATCCTTTCGCCTTCAAAATTCTCACTTCGATTTCAGGACCCAGTAGCCAGACGGCAAAAACGATTTAATTCTGTTATATCTGTCTATTATAACCACTCAAACACTATTGGCATTATGTAGATTGAAAGATAAGTGTTCTCTATTAACCGCTATAAAATGTTTCTTTTTCTAGATTTTCTTCGCAATTGAAGCTACTTCTTCTTTCCTGAGGGTCTTTAAACATCATTTTTCTCAAACTTTAAACGTGAAGGAAGACTACTACAGTTTAGAAATTAGCTATAATGTTCATACTTTCATTCCAGGGCCTAGCAAATTACCTGAACGTCCTACTGACGAGAGTCAAATTTCTTATTTTGACAACACAATCATCGATATGATATTGGAAAGTCTGCTGTGGCCAACACAGTACTTTTCTGACCATAAATTTTGCAGCCAATCTTATCGCTGTTTTATTCTAGAATATCATAGATATAAATTAATTGCACACTTTGAAGTAACAGATGGGGAATATATTATAGTTCTCACATAAAATTGATATTTTTGGAAATAGATAGTAGGATTTTTTTCAAGTTATTGGTTATTTAATCTATTGGAACATAGCTTGCTGGAAATGTAATTAAGATATGGTATCGTGAATCCCACTTTAAATATTATTCTAAATATTCCTAAAATCAGGAGTAAATCGTCAAAATATTTTGTGATAATTGAGTTTTCTGTCACTTTTTTATCACTGCTTACGTTATCATACTAACTGTCCCATGAATTTTTAAATAAAAAATGTGTGTAAACCTGCAGCATTCAACCTAGGTTTAAGAAAATAATTTTTATTTCAAATCTTGATTTTCGTAGTTTTTTCCTCGCATATCCCGGTAGAATATGATGAATCTCATAATAACTTGAATTTGAATAATAACAAATGAACCGCTGATGATTTTGGAGAAAGTTCTGGCATATATGTCATTTCAAATTATACCCAGAGATCAATCTCAATCATTCAACATACTATAGTGAATACTACCGTTTATAAAATAAGCGCAGAAAACTAAGAAGTTCTCTCAATGAAATTTCGGTAGGTACTACTGATTGGAAAAAGTTCATTTACGAGTTTAAATACAGGTTTCTGATGAATAACTTAAAATATGAAATTTTAATCGAGAATTGACTCGCGTTCTCAAGTTATCATGTTTTCAGACAGACCGACAGACCAACAAGCCGACAGACAGACCAACTGACATTTTCCAAAAATTTAATTTTTTTTGATTTGGTATTATTTATAACATAGAGATTCGTCAAATTCTTGGATTTTCAAAAAATCATGATTTCAATAAATTGTTGGTAGGACATTGTAAACTTACGAAACAGCAGCTTCCATTTAATACTAGTTTCAAGTTGACTATTTTATAAGTACATAATTTATGCATGTACAAACTCAAAAATACCTTCTAATCTTCATTGTTTATTTATTGACTGACGGGAAATCAAAAGCTGTACCTTAAAATGATAATTTGATCTTCATCAAAGCTATACAAAAAAATACACCAAAAGTGAACAAATTTTCATCTAATAATAATAATTCATTCTTATAAGCTTCAAATTCGCGTCAAACAAGTCATTGAATGAATCCCGGACAGACTTGACAACTATACACAATAGCAGTGACAGCCCCGGCTGAAGTTATAACTAAATTTTTATCTACTTTAATAAATTTTAGTTGCCATATCCCTAACGCCATATACATCTATGAGCATTGTTTCACTTGAAACAAGTAATTGAATAATTTAATCTTCCACAATCACTGAGCTTGAATTGAAGCAATTTGTGCAAATCTACGAAACAGCAGCTTTTATCTAGTACCAGTTTCAAGTCTGTAAATAGTATAGTTGCTGAGAACTCAGCGTCACGCCAGCCAGCCAGCCAGACAGACAGCCAAAGTAAATATAATAGCGCTTTTTTCAAAAAGATGCGCTAAAAATAGAGCCATATTTGAGTTATAGTATATTCAATAAAAAAGCTAAGCGTAGTTACTGCAAAAGAGAGAAAGCATTTGAAAAATGGAAGAATCATCTAGATGATGAAAGCGCATTTTTGACAGCTCATGAATGCTTGTTACCTCAGAGATTCCGCAAATTACCATCTCTCACAATTACTGTGCTTGAAATCAAGCAGTTTTGGCAAATTTACGAAACAGCAGCTTCCATTTAGTACTAGTTTCAAGTTGACAATTTGATAGGTACATAATTTATGCATGTACAAATTCAAAAATACCTTTTATTCTTCATTGTTTAGTTATTGACTGACAGGAGGTCAAATGTTGTACCTTAAAATTAAAATTTGCTCTTTATCAAAGCTATATGAAAAAAATACACCAAAATTGAACAAATTTTCAACCAATAATGGTGATTCATTCTAATAAGCTTCAAATTTGCGTCAAACAAGTCATTGAATGAATCTCGGACAGATTTGACAACTGTACATAATAATAGTGACACCCCCGGCTAAAGTTGTAACTAAATTTTTATCTACTCTAATAAATTTTAGCTGCCATATCCCTAATGTCATATACATCTATAGGTATTGCTTCACTTGAAACAAGTAGTTGAATAATTCAATCTTCCACAATCACTGAGTTTGAATTAAAGCAATTTGTGCAAACCTACGAAACAGTAGCTTTTATTTAGTACCAGTTTCAAGTCTGTAAATAGTATAGTTGCTGAGAACTCAGCGTCACACCAGCCAGCCAGCCAGACAGCCAAAGTGAATATAATAGCGCTCTTTTCGGAAAAATGCGCTAAAAAGGATGGGAAAAGGTTATAAAAGTAGTTTGTGATTCTTTGAAGATTCGGTGAGAATTTAGCAGGTACAGGCATGGAATAGAGAAGAGATACCTTCTTTAAACCAAAACAGAAATACATAATTGAACATTATGAGACAACATATTGTAACGAATTTCGTCAATTACCGTTTGGAACATTCGAGATAAACTCTAGCAACCTCTCGAAGCACAGTAGTACACACATTACCAGGCCATCGCATATAAACAAAGGTCTTTATAAGGGACCACTGTCGTTCAGTGGGGGTTAGAGTAGAATAAACAGTCGGAGTGTAAATACTTCAGATCAAAACAAATTTGTAGCGATACAAATTTTTCTCAGGATGATAAACATTAGTTCGAAATCAATATTGAATGTGAAAAAGTTAATAATTTGTGTATTTTACTCAAAAAATTAACTCCAATTTATTATCATTTTCAAATATTAGTGTTTGTCTTTGTTTTGCGAGTCCTGAAAAAAATGCAATATATTAGAATATATTTTTAAAATTAATCATTGAAAGTTGCGGATTATTGTCAGAGAATAATTTCAAACTTTTCGGATAAATTTCATAGTTTGAAATTTCCATATATGAAATTAATCAGCTCAGCAACCCAAAGTACACACAAGTATAACTAGTGGAGAGAATATTTGCTATAATGGAGCTGAAAACTTTCTGCTTCTAAATCATAATCACTATAACAACTTTGTGCAGTTGATGGTCGATGTATACAAATATTTAACTCCAAAGTAATTCTCACATTTAAAACTCATGTAGATACACCAACCAACTTCAACTGTACTTGCTGTAGAGACAATGTATTCTCTCATCGAAGACTATATACTCATAGACCTAATTAACTATATATTATATAGTGAACTATATCCATGATAGATGTAGCTGAAAAATTATAAGTATTCATCTTTTTCGAATGTGAATAATAATGCAGATTGTCAAAGTTCGCATTATAATCAAAACTATATATCTCCCATTGAATAAAGTTATTATAACATATATGTATAAATTTTATTCATGTTCATATCTAACTGCACAGCTCTAGCTTAAACTTTGAGCTTCACTCAAACATAAAACATTGAATCGGAATGATGACAGCAATGTTAAATTCACATTCGAGTTTTGATTCGATATTGTTCAATAAGGCGACACTTAAAATTTAAGATGCGGCGGTGCATGTTTTCTCAAGTAAACTGACATTTATGCAAACTGTTATGAACGAGGCGGCACGGCCAATCACATATTATTGCCTATATATTCATCTACGAATGTATTTTTTTTCAACGTATTAGATAAATACAGCTATGTTATGTACCTACTAGAAAAGGAAGTAGAACTCTTGTTGCATATTATTGTTAAGATGTTATTCGCATACCATGTTCGTAAATTTGTTACAAACTTTCCATAGAAAAAGCTAGAAAACAGTATTGTTTTGTTTATGAGTGTAATATTGTAAGTACAATTTATACCTAATATTGTCATCTACAAGTCTCAGGTGAACAATTTTTTCTGCTTTTGCATGAATATTGTACAATGATGAAGTCTTGTCTTGAAAAACTTGGCCTCATATCATAATACTTAAATTAATACATTTATTGTATGGATTACTATTTCACGTTGGTTCAAAGATTAAGAATCTTTAGATTTATGCTACCTATATTCACCCAACACCCAACAAATAGTAATTTACTGGATTCGACATTTGACCTCTCGAATTTGAGTCAAAAAATTAGTGAAAGCGTAATGTAGTTTAAGTAAAAATGAAATATGATCCGTAGGTATCTCAGTGTAAGTATTCTGGTACACGGTTCACCCCCAAGGCTTCATCATCTTAGCAACAGCTGTTCAATTATTCCTATGAAATTTAAATTTGTAGCAATTTACACAATTGGGTTGTGACATGAAAATAAAGTTGTGATTCTATATTGATTTTCCAATAGATAATTTCAAAATATGAGTGAGAGAATTATTCTTATAATTCATAAATGAGTATATTAATTATAATTAATATTCAAAATTCAATAAATTTTGAATAAATGACAAAACCGTTAAAACGCTTTCTGATTGGTCCGACATTCACGTGACGTCACTTCGGTAGTAAACAATTCAGCATTGATATACTCAAGTGAAGTTTTTTTGTATATGTCGTCTATTTTTTATTGAAAAAACTATTTTATCATAAGCAAAGTGCCTCAAGATAATTTTACAAAAGCTAATTCAAGTAATATTCCAGAAGTTAATCCATTTTTGACTTATGTATACATAGTGGTGAATGAAAAATTCAATGTTCTAGAAGTACGAGGTATTAGGTTATCAATGCGAGTAGTTTTTTCAAATTATTTTCTCAATATACAAATGCAGTTACATCTTTTCGTACAAATCCAATCTAGAATTACATGGTGATAATGCTATAGGTTATTTGTGTATCAAACACAAAAATAAAACTTGTATTGTGAAAGGAAGAATCACTCCAGGATACCTATTCTATAACTTTATATTGGTACACCTATAGTTTGGAAATTCGCCAGATATTATAAATATATGCAATATGATAACTTTTCATATTTTACAGTATTTATCAATGAGAATTAAAATATGGCTGCGTGATACTTGCAGTTATTCAAATTTGATCTACTGCATATTTAACGTAAATAAGATTTATAATTGATATTTGTTCTTAATTATTATAAATGTTCACCTTATAGTGAGATTACGCACAAGAATTTTGTGTACTGTAGTCCACAACTTGAAATCAAATCCATTTCAAAATAAAATACTCATGAAATACCACAACCTCATACGTCAAAACATCACCAGTTATAAGATTCTATCAACACCTCTCTACTTACAAGAATTTTATTAGGACATTTTTTTGTGTGATAGGATGAAAATTAACAAAACAACCTCTATATATTTATTTTTCTGACATAATTCTTGCAATAACGTTCAATAATTATTTTGAGTGGATGAGTAATCGGGGTAATCTGTGCTCTAGGCACCGAAGTGACGTCACATGTACATCGATTGCGCTCGGGCGTTTACGGCAATTTCCGACATATGTAAAACTTTAGGTTTTTAATTTATAAATGAAAAATGGAATGTTTATCAAAAAAATGTGTAAAAAATAATCACAATACAAAATTTAATAAACTTTCATATGGTATTATTACTTTATATACGTGATATAACCCAATTGCTTGGTCTGACGCAAAACACATCAGTTGGCGGGAAAACAGTGCTAGTGTGACGACAGAAGCTTTTGTTTATTATTATTATAATTTTGATATCATTTTTCTTGGGGACTACTGTAATCACCGTTCGAAAGCCTGCTAAATTGAATATTGTAATACCAAGTTTAATAAACAGTTTTGTGAACGAAGTATTAGAAACTACGATAAACCAAATGAAAATACGATGTGTAACGTCACTGAAATTCTAATGAATGATTTGTAAACAATTTTTTGTTAGTTAATTGATATTCTATTGATGAAAATAGATTCGCGGTGAAGTTGAAACTTGTTATTCTTCAATAATCTCTTGATAATGAAAATTTTTGTGACTAAGCTACGAGAAAACAACTAACAGTCTGATTGGGATATTGTCTAAATAGATCTTCTCAGTCAGAGAGCTCATTTGCTAAGAATCTTCATATCTTTTGCGATTATTTTTTTATAAGCAATCTAGAATTGATGGAAATATATCCAAAAATGAGCAAATTCAATTCAATTCTTGAATCAAAACTTACATTTCCCATTATAGTCAGTGTATCTTCCTCCAATCGAGGAATTTATTATAATAGATAAAGGTTGTATCATTGTAATCTATATGTCTTTAGGAGGACAATCATTTTGCACACTCAGAGTTTTTCTTTTCTCAGATAAATTGCAATGATAATATATTCTTATATCACGCTGATTATTATCAATATGTGAGTAATAATTATACTGCAAAAATGTAGGCTTTAAGCTAGGGTGCTAGATCGAATTTTCAATTTAGATCTTGAAGGAATATGAACTGGGTCGGTAAATATATGAAAACGCCCAATCGTGCAAAAAATTACATTTGTGAGTAACTCCATTGTTTCCTCCACTGAGTAAAGTATTGAGAAAAAATTGCATGTTAGCTTATTTCAAGTGAATGAGATCTATAAGTCTAACTGTAAGTTGAGTTTGAGTACATCTCTGAATTTGGTCCTCAATGAAGTGAGGGCATCACGTGAATATAATAAAAATAATACGTTTTTGAGTTATCTGATAGATTAAAGATACAAGTTTCTATCGTGCAGATATCGAGGCATTTGGAAAGCTCTATATCTATCGAATAAGTCAAATTCAAGGAATACATAAACCTTATGGTGAATAATTAGATTTAAAGCAACAAATGTATACCTGTACCACAAAACAAATAAGATATCAAAAACTCTCAGTCCAGATATATTATGCATCAAATTATATTGAATCTCTATTGATAAATTTTGAGATGCCCAAATCGTGAAGTGGATTGGGAGGTAAATCACAAACAAGAAAAATTTCTCTGTGTAACGTCTTTCTTCACATTTTATTTAATTAATAGCGTCGACCGGTTTCGGATATTAAAATATCCATCATCAGGACCGGTAGAGAAAACTACAAACAACAATGAATATAAGCTATACAAAAAATACAGATAACAGGCGTTAGTCATCTCAGAAATACAAATAGTCAAAAATAGTGAACAAAGTTCAATAATTGTAAAATATCAATAAATTAAAGTAAAATGCGTTCACATAATATAAAATCTGAAGCAAATAAAAATAGTCACATATTGAAAGTTCAATTAAACAAGTAAATTGCAAAAAGTGAATACAGATGAACTGGCGTTAGTCATCTCAGAAATACAAATAGTCAAAAATAGTGAACAAAGTTCAATAATTGTAAAATATCAATGAATTAAAGTAGAATGCGTTCACATAATATAAAATATGGAGCAAATGAAAATAGTCACATATTGAAAGTTATAATAGACTAGTAAACTGCAAAAGGTGAAAAATTTTATTTTGGGCATCTCAAAATTTATCAACATGAATTCTACAAGTCTGGACAATTAACCAAACTCAACATCTGGTTCAACTCTACATGTCTCAGGAAACGAATTCATCCAAAATACATAGAACATCGCTTCAACAAGCAACATGACCAGGCAAGTAACCAACAGATCATCGACAAAACTAAACAATCACTCCTGCGGAAAGAAATAAGAAGACAACATATAATTTTAAATAGACTCGATTTAGATTTGAAGTTATTATATGACCTTTTAGTATCAATTTTCAGTAACGTTGAATTAGATCAATTTTTATATGACTGTGAAGAAATGGTCACTTGTACCATTTTAAAATATAAAAATAATTTAGACTGCGACAGTAGTCAAGAGAGACTCAAAGTCAACCATATCTTGAAAGCTCTAAAAAATAAAATAACTGCGAATAAACTTCTTTTTGTCAAGGCAGACAAGGACAATTGTTTGACAATCTTAGATAAAGATACCTATGTAAATAAAGGGTTAGAGTTTCTCAATACTGGTGGTGATTTTTTCAAGGAAATTAAAAGAGGTCCTACAAAAACCTTTGCTACTACAGTTAGAATTACTCTGAAGGAATGCCAAGAATTTTTAAATACTTCTCATGGAAAATTTTTAATAGAAATTAATGCGCTGACACCGATCCTTTATTTTCTACCAAAAATTCATAAGATCAATATACCTTTCAGACTGATCGTTAACTTTATAAATTCTCCGACCTGTTCACTTGCTAAATTCATAAATAACGTTATTGTTACCAAATTTCAATACAAATCAGAATAAAGTGTTAAAAATACTCTAGATTTAACTGATAGGTTAAAAAATATGAGATTGCCAGACGATTGTTGCCTTGTGTCGTTTGATGTTACTATTCTTTTCACTAACGTACCAGTTGCGGACGTTAAATTATTGATGAAATCGCTATTAACTAACTGCAACTGGCCAGATGATTTTTGTACCCAATTCTACAGCCTGTTTGAGTTGTGTGTGAGTCAAAATTATTTCAAATTCAATGATAAATTCTTTAGACAAATGGATGGACTCGCTATGGGTTCACCACTTGCGCCAACATTGGCTGAATTATTCATGAAAAGTCTTGAGAATAAAATTTTCTCAGACAGTTCTGTGGATACTTCAAACGTCAGTTTTTGGTTCAGATATGTTGACGATGTTTTAGTACTTTGGACAGGGACTAGTTCTGAATTAGACATATTCCATAACACTAACAATAATTCACATAATAATATAAAATTCACTTTAGGAATGGAACAGAATAATAGTATAAATTTCTTGGACATAAACATTGAAAGATCTGAGAACAAAGTTAAATTTAGTATTTTCAGAAAACCCACACAAACGAGTGACTCAATCAATTCTTATTCTTTTCATTGTTTCCAACACAAGCTAGCAGCTTTCAACTCCCACATACACAGAATGTTGACTCTACCTTTAGAGAAATCTGAAATCTTAAATGAAACTAAAATTATCAAACAGTTAGCAGTTGAGAACAACTTTGAACCACGGTTAATAGACAAACTTATTTCTAAAGAAGAAAATAAGCTCCGAGCTGCCTCGGCTTTCACTACTGATTCAAATTCATCAGAAAACAGAAGACTGTATGTCAGCCTCCTGTTTGTAGGGAATATCAACTATAAAATCAACAACATTTTCCGTAAATATAATTTGAATACTAATTGTGTTCATAGGCCACTCAACAGTATTAAAAAAGAGCTTTGTAAAAAAGTTGACAAAATTGATCCTTTGGATAAATGTGGAGTTTACAAATTGGTTTGTGGGGATTGCAATTTAGCCTACGTAGGTCAAACAGGAAGGTCTTTCCGTGTTAGATATCAAGAACATTTAAATGTAATTAGACTTAATCGAGGACATTCAAACTTTGCGGAACATATTTTGGATACAAGACATAATTTTAATACTGATAATTTCGAAATCTTGCACTTTAAAAATAAAAGTAAAATTTTGAACACCCTAGAGAATATTGAAATAAGAAAATTGTTCAAACAAAAAATATCCCTAAATGATCAAATGGCAGAGCAAGTATCCCCTCTCCTCAATATTGTGATTTGAATGTTTTTGACAATTTTTGTTTTTACGTTTCCGGTCAGTCACAGTCTGGTCATGTTGCAGTGTTTTTCTTGGTGAAGGTTGTTTGATTTTTTCACCACATGGGTCTCCTGTTTCTGGATAATTTGTCGATTTGGTTTTCCATCTTGTAGCTTCTGTTACTTTCAGCTAGATTCACCCTTTGCTTTTGTTTGTTGATCGTTTTTAAAAAAATAAAAAATAGAATTTTTCACCTTTTGCAATTTACTAGTCTATTATAACTTTCAATATGTGACTATTTTCATTTGCTCCATATTTTATATTATGTGAACGCATTTTACTCTAATTTATTGATATATTCCAATTATTGAACTTTGTTCACTATTTTTGACTATTTGTATTTCTGAGATGACTAACGCCAGTTCATCTGTATTCACTTTTTGCAATTTACTTGTTTAATTGAACTTTCAATATGTGACTATTTTTATTTGCTTCAGATTTTATATTATGTGAACGCATTTTACTTTAATTTATTGATATTTTACAATTATTGAACTTTGTTCACTATTTTTGACTATTTGTATTTCTGAGATGACTAACGCCTGTTATCTGTATTTTTTGTATAGCTTATATTCATTGTTGTTTGTAGTTTTCTCTACCGGTCCTGATGATGGATATTTTAATATCCGAAACCGGTCGACGCTATTAATTAAATAAAATGTGAAGGAAGACGTTACGCAGAGAAATTTTTCTTGTTTGTGATTTACCTCCTAATATATTGAATCTTTTGGGATATTCTTGAAATGAATTGAAAAAGTCTTTTCAATAAGGAAAATATATTGGCCGTCCAAGTTTGAAGTAAGTGGAGAGCAGAGAGGCATCAACCATTATTCTCTAATAAAATTTTTAGATTGCAAAATCTCACCAAGGATTTTCTGATTGTTATACAGTTGTACAAACCTAAGTCCGAAGTTTCCGAATGAAGAAATCATTGGAACTCATCATTTAAAGCAAGCATTGATTCCGGTGGTAATTAATTTTGATCCGTGTGTTATGCAGCAAATTCTTCAAGGATGTCTCACCAACTCTATGTGTATGCGAACACAAAAATATCTCCTCAGTCGCTTCATGTTTTATAACGGGTTAGAAGAAATTCAACGCGATAAGTTGGCTATTCACGTGAAATATAAATTGAATTTGAATCTTGAACCGCCAAATTGATTTGTTGATATGAAAACATGTAAAATAATCCACATCTTTTTTTGCACTCATTTAAAACAGAGTAATGCATCTTCTCGACTGCTTGAAAATCGGAAATGAGGCAGTAACTAGAATGTACCAATATCTTGCTCTCAAATTGTGATGCACAAAAAACATTTTTACATATAGAGCTCATGAACTTTATGTGGAAGGAATTTTTTGTCTTGTTACAATTTACATTTCAATGTTCATCATTCCGAGTTGAATAGTGATTTTTTTCTCGGTTCCAAACTGTTTATAAACAGAGCGACAGAGCAGTAGCAAACTATCTTCATGAGCAAAATTAGTTCAAGTTTGTTTTTTTTTAGAAAGAACGCTATCAATATATGAAGTTTCTGAACAGAGTATATTCTACGCTCTGATAAACTTTTCTCTATTTCCTTCGAAATCTCCCACTCTCCTTTTGTTGAATTGAAAAAAAAATGTTTCTATTCACATGGGAAACTCTAACTTTGTTTCTGTTTTCAATCATATTGAGGCCCGGTTCACAAGGCCCGGTTCACAAGGCCCGGTTGCACAGTCTTTGTTTTATCCTCTGCCTAGCTCAATTACCTTAATAACAATTGTTTTGACTATCGTTACCTGGGTAATTGAGCTATGCTTAGGATAAACCAAAGACTATGCAGCCGGGCCCAATAGTTCAAGAGTCGGCAATACTATAGGGTATGTGATCGTTCCTATGGACCATACCCACATGAAACAAAAGTTTATAATTGCCTGTATACCGAATAGATAGGCTGCCTCGATTTTTATTGCCGGAAGGCTGTTTAATGGATTAATGTTCCTCTAAAATTTTTGACATATCATCAATGAATAAGCGCTACAAAAACAAAGTACATTGTCGTGAAAAGAGTAACCATCATACGCAATTGGCATAGGACTGCCATCCTACATGTTGTCGGGTGGTGGCCGGGCATAATTAGCCCCTATTTTTCCGTTATCAGCATGTTATCGTTCCTAAAAGTGAAAATTTGAAGATATCCTCTTGAATACATTATCTGACAAGATACATACGGTTGCTTCAATTTTGATTGCCGGAAATAGTGGCAGCCGTCGTCAAAAGACGAACGCACGCGAGCCATTCTCAGCGCGATTCGAACTATTTACGACTATTCTTTTCATCCGGAAAAATCAAATTTTAATGTAGTTACCAGTAGCAACAAGTCAATGAGTTATACAATTCTAAATGAATGAATTTTGGAGAGTGAATTCAAATTAGAATGAAATCTTTGTCCAGTTCTGTAAGTTTTTGTTTCGTGAAACAATTATTACTCAGATGATACTACAGCATACTACTACTTCATCTCTTAGGACGTTAGAATTGATCCGGGGAAAATTAATAGTACTCATTGACTTGTTGCTACTGGTAACTACATTTACATTTGATTTTTCCGGATGAAAAGAATAGTCGTGAATAGTTTGAATCGCGCTGAAAATGGCTCGTGTGCGATTTATAGAAAGTTTTGCGCGCGCTTGTCTTTTAACAATGGTTGCCACCATTTCCGGCAATCAAAATTGAGGCAACCGTATGTATCTTGTCATATAACGTAATCAAGAAAATATCTTCAAACTTTCATCTTTAGGAACGATCACATGCTGATAACGAAAAAATAGGGGTTGCTTATACCCGACCACAGGGGATTCCGGCAACATGTAGGGTGACAACCCTTTGCCAATTGCATATGATGCTTACCCTCTACACAAAAATGTACTTTTTTTGTAGCGCTTATTCATTGATGATATGTCAAAAATGTAAAAGAACATTAATTTATTGAACAACCTTTTGGTAATAAAAATCGAGGCAGCCTATCCATTTGGTTTATGGGCAATTAGCTTAACAATATCGTATCAAAACTCAAAAGTCAAATGTGTCATGAACATCATTATTCTGATTCGATATTTTCTGTTCAAGTGAAGCTAAAAATTTAAGATAAAACGGTGCAACTGGCCATTGATGCTTTCGAGATAGTTGATTTATAGTGTAATAGTATTGTGAACAATTCAGGTTGATTGATTGATTGTCATAGCGATAAAATAAAAATAAATCTATTGAAAACACAATGTTACTGTAAATATTACTCAATCAATATGTATATTCAATAATTCATAAAAACAGCTCTTAAGCAAGTGTTGTGTCATGAATAAGCAAGAGAATACCCATAACTGGTGATCTCGATTTGATTGGTGCTTTCTTCTTCAGCAATTGTAATTCTGACAGCTGTTACCGAGGTCCATAGCACTGCAACGTAGACTGAAGATTAAATACCCTCCGATGGTCTGATCTGGTATATACTTTCTCATATAGTCATTTATTAATTATTACGTTGGGTCCAGAAAACAATACGTACACACAAGATAATGTTATGAAAACAGGGGCCTGTTTTTGGAAGAAAAATGTTGGGCTATGATTTCAAAAGATTAAGGCTCAATTTGCTACAGCAAACATTGCTTTTGAGAAAGCCAAATACAAGTATTATAGTCTAGGTAGTATATATATCCTGAAATTCTGCAGCTAGTTTTAGATCTTATTAAAGGTCCAACTACAACCACGTCTTATACAGAGTTAAAATCAAGTTGATGGAAGAATTTGAAGAGAGTGACAGTAGAAAGGCAAAAAAACTCTTCAAGAAACTACAGCTTGGAGATGAAAAAACCGTCATTACTTTCGAAGGAAATGAAAACCTTAGCAGGATCTCTAATAAAGGCCGATTTTTTGCGCAATCTGTTCTTACAACGCCTTCCAGAGCAAGCTAGTTCTATTCCTACAGCCAGCGTAAATACCTTAGATGCCTTAGCCACTATGGCAGATAAGATATTGGTATATTCTGGCTTATACTCCAAACGAATAAAATATTTGTAATACGAACCAAAAGTTAGGAATATGGTTTGCGAGTATAGAATGATCTGTTTCAAACATGTTGTAAGCTAAACATTTTTTATCAATATTTTGGACATTCACCAAGAATTCAGAAGAAATTCTTCAAATTTTGGAACGGTAAATGCAAAGCAAGAAATAAATTCCTAAATTGCTAAGACGTTACCATAGTAACCAACCTAACAGCTTCTGATTCATCGAAAATGACAGAAAAATGAATTTAAACGATATACGATCCAATTCTAAACGATATATTGGAATAACTAGTTTTAACAAAGTTTTCAGTTGTCGAATGTGTAGATTCCGAAATTGTCACTTCAAGTATTCCAATCGGAAAACCAATGGAATTAAAAAGCCTTGAAAAATTGAATGCGACAGCTAGGAGATTATAAACGATAAATTTATTTTTGCATGACATTCTTAACAAGGCTAAAATAAAATTTGCCACTCATGTTGAATATAATTTTTATTTATTATCAACCTCGTATCAGTTTTGGAATTCAAGGCACGACAATTAATCTGCCAATTACCTACATAGTTAAGCAAGTAACTATTGTATCCTCTCCATTTATATTTTCTCATATAGTTTTTCAATTTGCAAATTGTCATATAATTTTCATCCTCAATTTTTATGTTAAAATATGAGTACAGTAGAGCATCGATTATCCGAACGTCGATAAACCGAACGACCGCTTAACCGAACAGCTAATCCTTATTCTCGACCTACTGTCCTCTGCACCTACTGATACTGTTTTGCGATGGTTTGAAGCTCAAGATAGAAGCGAACAGTATAAGATATGTTTCAAAAGATGTAGGCTTGTTTCGCCAAATCAAAATTAGAATTTTTTCAAGCTTCACGCAATAAATGACACATATCATCGAAATATGGTATTCTCAGTGAAATAATGGATAAAAGTAGTATACAATTCGATTATCCGAATAAATCGGCTTTCCGAACACCTATGTTTCTCAATTAGTTTGGATGATCGATGCTCTACTGTACTTGCAAAAAACAATTTAAGACCCTAGAGCCAGAGAGAAAGAGAGAGAGAGAGCGATGACATACTACTTACAAATATCATGCAAAGAAATCATTAGCTTTGATAAAACCTGGAATCTAGTTGAACTCGTTCTTATAACTGAGAACAGAAGTTTGACCTGATCATCATATTACAACGGAAAACGGTTCACGGATTATTCAGATCATGATATTTGGAAAACCTATCAAAAATTTCATTCAACAGAAAAGAGACCATGTACATATTCTTGAAGGCAGTGAAATCATTAAACATCTGCATATGAGCATATCTCGTTGATCTGCTTTTGAAACTTTGATTGCTAATTATTATATGAACTCTTGTTAGTAATATTAGCTCTCATTCAGTGTTGCTGTATTCTCAATTATTCTGGAGTTTAATCTATCAGATTTACTTTTACGCTTGTGAGACTATATTTCCTTTGTCCCTTTGAGAATTCAACGAACTATTCTATAAAATGCGCTTATCTGAATACAAAGCAACAACAGAATCAAATCTCATCACAGTGACTGATTCACCTTCGAATGCAATGATGCACCAAAGAAATCGTGATGACAATGAGTCCATATTGCACGCCTATCCACTTTATTTCATCACAAAAGACTTCGCGTGAACTCAACTTCCAAATACAGGTGAAGTAGAAAGTAGTATTGTAAAAATGAAAGATTTACAATTTTTTAGATCACGAATAATAAAAAATAATCTACTGGAATAAGCTATTTCATTTTGTTCATAATGGAATGGATGGATCCGAAGGAAAAGTATCAATTGAAAGAAAAAACACAACTCATAAATTATACTTTCTGAGACTACGATGTCTGCGTCAGTATATGCTAATAAAAAAATTGGAATAATTATGGAAAGAATACAGTTTGAACTTGGACAGAATATGAATAATACATCCAATATTACCAAATGGAAAATATGAATTAAATTAAAAATTATCAAATGGATACGATAGAAGAAGTCCTGCTCCTGAACAAATATTTATCTATTAACACACCTCATATTTGAAACTCGAGTTCCAATGGACCAATGAATTGAATAGAGCTGTTCTATCAAATCTTGATTGAATCCAATGTATACCTAGCTTCCCTTTCTTAATTATTAATGTAGTTACTATCCTCAGCGAGCTAAAGCTTCATATAAGTACCAAATTGAAGTTAAAATCCCAGGCAAACAGAAAATATTCAGTTTTCATCTTTCATAATGACCTTGAAACCTATCTGGTCAATCGACTCGTGGAATAAGTAATTTCATGTGGTATCTATATGCTCTAGACACTTTTAGGAGAGCAATGAAAATAATTTGTTCATGGGGTATCTGTTTCCGGTGCAATAAACCATATATAATCGTTGATTTTCAGATCAATGGTTCCTAAATATAACTAAAATTATGGTCCCACTATGCGAGACCTCAAAAACGTGGGTATTCATTCAACAGAATGTGAAAAAATAAATATTTCTCTCATATTTTGTCAGGTATCTCAGTAACTATATATTTTGAGGAGAAATTAAAAAGCATACAATGTTTTGTTATTGAATTCTATATGCGATGTACCTGGCTGCAGATCAAAAATTATTTATTTTCATCATTTCAGAAATAGTGGAAAAAATATTTTATTCCAAAGTTTTCTTTCTTCGAATTATATCTAGAATCTTTATACTTGACCCAAGAGGACTCTCTAATGTGATAAACCATCGCACTAAATTTCATCAAAATACTGTACTTACTGCCCTCAATATCCAAATAACTATTCAATATAAAATACGAATTTACATGAGATACGTGAAGATGACAACCATTAACACAAGCAAACACCTTTATCTAATTCCGTTTTAAAAAGTCACATTTTACATCAATTTCTGACATTATGAAACGTCCCATTTTTCATAACTGTCATGCAACAGTTGCGTAAAGTAGTTACGTAATGACTTTACATAACTGGCCATGTTTCAGAGCTAATCAATTATACTTATCTGCGTACAATTAAAAGAATGATTTATTATTTACAATATGCAGCATTGGCAGAGTCTTTAATATCAAAGGGTACTATAGCACTCAGGATATCACTGCTTAAGTAGATTTTAAAAATTATTTTGACGTTTTGTGAAAATTCGATATTTGTTTATTTCAGTGCACTTTTGTTTCTGTAGATAGATGGTCATGAATCACAGTCATCTGAATTTTGTGATGCAACGTGAGAGATGTTCTCATTCAAAAATATAGATAACGGCATTAGATAAAGTTTTGTACAGAATACGTTATTAAAAGCCATATTGTTTGACTCACGTAATTTGCAAAACTCGCTACGCTCGTTTTGGCAAATATTACGTTTCGTCAAACAAACTAACTATTTATTAACTAGAATAATTTATTTACTGATATAACATTTTGATAGCAAAGTCACCATCTTTAGTGTACCTTGAAGATAGTAATTTTATTGGTAAATAAATTATTTTAGTGAAGATGACTTGCATATAAAGGTATTTTCAGTCGAATGATTACAACACTCATCTTTAGCCTGTGTTCAAAACTTCTAAAAATAAGCGCTCATTGGTATATGTCTTATCATTGCACTTCTTCATATTTGATCGAGAGAGATAAAGGAGTAAATCTTAAGCTTGTCTCACACGACGCTTGTTTCATTGCTGATTTTCCTGCACGGAGCTGTGCTGGCTATCGTACTTGTTTCTGACATAGAAAATGACAGTCACTGGTGGTTTCGATGCATAGTTAAAAGCCCACCTTACTCAACGCTTGTTTCATTACTGGTTTTCCTGCATGGAGCTGTGCTGGCTACCGGCCTTGTTTTTATGATAGAAAATGACAGTCACTACTGGCTTTGGTGCATGGTTGCTAGCTGGACTCCGTGATAGAACAAGTGCTTTTTGCATGCTGGTTTGCCTGATGGATTTGAACGGTGACCAATAGAAAGCTAGCTCCTAGTCACGTGAGTATAAAATGTGACGTTGACATGAGATTTTAGAAAGATATCACATTTGCTCTTTGATATTTTTCAAGAAAAGTGATCCTAGATCCTTCAAATTTCTGGTGAATTGACATCTGTCGGTTTTATTCAAGATTTTGCGGCTACATTCCACTCTGAATAATAATGATAATTTCTGGCACCGTACGCGTATCGAAAAGATCTGCTAATCCAACCTAGCATCGTGTGAAGCCAATATCGCATAGCACCTATCACAATGTCCAGCGACGCAACCAGCTAGGAACTCATCAGCGTAACCAAGCAAGAAATCCAGCAGCGAAAAAAGCGTCGTGTGACGTAGGCTTTACCTGCTAGATTTCGTGATAGAACATGTGCTATGTTTTTGGCTTGTTTGTCTAATGGATTTTAACGGTGACCAATAGAAAGCTAGCGCGTAGTCACATGAGTATAAAAAATGACTATGATATTGATTCCTGATAAATTTCACTTTGCTCTTCGTTATTACTCAAGACCTCTGGAAAAATGTGAAAAAGAGAACTTAGATGCATCAAATTTCTGATGATTCGACATCTGTTGGTTTTATCTAAAATTTGGCAGGTACACATTTAATTCCGAATATTTTTACGATACTTCACGTTTTTGAATTATTTGAACAATGAGAACGCATGCGATAAGTCTACTGAGATAAGAATTGGTGGATTTGGACCCAGAATAGAGAATTTTGAAATCATAATATAAATATTATAATCGGTATATGTAGATATCAGATATTATGGAAATTTCTGACTCCGTACGTGTATCGAAAACATAGCTGGCTAGGAACTTATCAGCGACGAAACAAGCAAGCAACCCAACAGGAAAATAAGCATCGTATGACGCGGGCTTTATTCTTATTAATTGAAGGGAGAACGCTCAAGTGCAGAAAATAATATCAAAGCTTGTTCTACAATAGCACCGATCACAGAACAATTTTCAAGTATAAAAGCTCGCACAAGAATAAATAAATAATAAATAGACTTTTTTGGTTTTAATTCTTCATTCTTTCATCATTTTTTCTGATGAAGACTTTCGGTTAGAGAGTCGAAACGTCAAAAATAAAATTAAATATACAGAATTAAAACCAAAAAGTCTATTTATTATGATATAATTCTGAAAGTACGTATAGATCATTAAATATATAAGATAAAACAAGTATTCTTACACTGTACAACTACAGAAGTGCAACTATTTTGAAGAATAAAATTTTGAAGAGTGTCACGTATGAGAATAAATTCATATAATAAGAGAATTTTCTTATTGAACTGTAATAGTGCGTCGAATACGCACGACTTAATACTTAATTCTTTTGGGAGAACAGGAATGTACTGAAGAAACGAAGAATCGAATATTTCCTGGGAAAATCCGCTGTGGCCATCACAGTAGTCCTCCGACCATAGATTTCATGGCCAGTTTCATCTTCCAGAAATTCGGAGTGTCGTAACAATTGATTGCATATATCAAAGTGAAAGCTGTCATTGTCAATGTGACAACTGTCATTGTCAAAGTGACAGCTGTCATTATCAAAGTGACAGCTGTCATTGTTAACGTGACAGATGGCGTTTATTTTTCAGTTCTTACATAAAATAAGTATTTTGAGAAATGAAGAGTTCTTTTTTGAATTTTCGGAATCATTTTTCATCATAGTTACGTGAGTTCCACTAATTCACTATTTTTGATATGTACTAAGCTTATTTCCTCGAGAGCCTAAAATTGAGATCAAATTATAGTTAATTTCTTTAAGAAGTCAGTGTGCAGAAGATAGGGGTTATTTGACCTTGACCGCTGATTGGTTTAAATCGCGGGCAAGTTTACACAGATGATATTTTGTTGCTCACTGTGAATGTACTTGTAATAAAACTTCTAATGTCTTTTAATGTGACTGTACTTTTGAGTGAATGTAAAAATTCAATAATTATATCTAAACGAGTACCTATGTTGATAAAAATTTTGTTAAAATTTGCTCTCACATTATTATTACTTGTTATAATTAACATATTGCTTGTAGTATTTCTAAAACTTGTAATAAATACTTATAAAATCTTGATTTATAAATGTCACTAGATGACAGTTTTCAAATAACTAGATTAAAATCTCTAACAGTGTGTCTCAGTCTTCTAGTTACATAATTCTTGAGAAAGATAAAGTATGGGCTACGTGCATGAAGTCTACTAGCGCCTATAGCGGGCAATGGAGAACGATTGAACTCACATTTTATCATTGTTTCATACCTAAAATTTTTTAATATTCATTTAAATCAGCTGTGTGCGTATAATATAACTTGCATAGCATGGAAGGTATGTTGAAATTATTTATTTTGAGTATTTTCTTCTCCAATTATAACGTACGGAGGTATGTTGAAATTATTTATTTTGAGTATTTTCTTCTCCAATTATAACGTACCTATTAGAGAAAACGTCTTAATTCGTCCAAATTGACAGGATAACCTCAAATTATGACGCCGATGATCTTGTGGATCGGGTTTGTATGTATCAAACACTGTAGCCCTTTTACCGAGGAATCATTGAAGTGGAGCGTGAAATTAGTTTTACCATATTAAACATGTTAAAGAATATGGTACTAACAATATTAACATCAAAATTATTGCAAAGTGCATCCGACAAACTTCTATCACTGAAACACCTTACAAAATAAAGAGATAGAGATTAATTCATGAATCCCAAATCGATAATCAATTTTTCTAATTTCACAATTGAATTACCTACAAACATCTTTGTCATATAGATTAATAATGAAAGACAGATAATACTCTATTTACCGCTTTGATCCACTTCACTCGTTTTTTTCTTATGTTATAACTGGGTACATGGAATCTATGAAACTATATTTCACTTGAGTCATCCTTAACACAACAGCCTGAAACAGAACAAGCGTATTCCTATGTTTTATATGCAATCATTTTCACTTTTAAACTACAACGCTCAATGACAGCTCAATGACGTATTCTAAGAAATGGAGTTCAATGCTTACAATGGTGCTCACCATGAGCGCTCGCATCGATATTTGTTCAAACTCCGCCCCCTTGCACATAGCCTATAGACATCATTTTGATGATTTGTGAAAGGAGCAATTGACAATCGTTTAAATATCCTTAATCTAATTCTGTTTTGAAAAGTCAAATTTTACATCAATTTCTGACGTTATGCAATGTCCCATTTTTCATAACTGTCATGCAACAGTTGCGTAAAGTAGTTACGTAATGACTCAACATAACTGGCCATGTTTTAGAGTTAATCAATTATACTTATCTGCGCACAATTCAAAGAATGATTTATCATTTACAGTATGCAGCATTGGCAGAGTTTTTTATATCAAAGAATACTATATCACTCAGGATATCACTGCTTGAGTACACTTTTCAAAATTATTCTGACGTTTTGTTGTTATTTTTAGTGCACTTTTGTTTCTGTAGTAAAAATAGATAGTCATGAATCACAGTCATCTGAATTTTGTGATGTAACGTAAGAGATGTTCTCATTCAAAAATATAGATGAAAGTATTCTGACGGAATTAGATGAATTTTGTACAGAATACGTTATGGAAAGCCATATTGCTTGACTAACGTAATTTGCAAAACTCGCTTCGCTCGTTTTGGCAAATATTACGTTTCGTCAAACAATATGGCACTTTTCATAACTAATTATGTAAATAACTATTCTGACACTTCTACGAGAACTATCTCCACAAGAGCTTCAATTTAATACCAAATACGATTGAGCCAAATTGCTTATCTCAAAAAATCAATCGACGAACGTTTGCATGTGATGTCAAAATATGAGTGATGATAATTCTAACTCTACATTATGATTCCCATCATTTATTTTGTTCAAAAAAATATAGCGCGTTTTATAATAATTCATGATGATAATAGTTAAACCGCTGGTATCTTAGAGAATGATGTTTAAAAAAGATTGATTTTGGCTATTTCATATTTTATGATGAATACTACTGTTTATAGAATAAATGTGTTCAGTAACATTACATATTTGATTGCGGAGACCGCTTCTTTGAAAATTTTTAGTATACCCGTCCAAATAGTGATTCAACTGGAATGCAAAAAAAGACTTACTTCACGCCTCGTTTGCTCTCACTTATATAAGCACATAGGTGCCCATCGCACCTAACATTGATCCCCTGGGCCAAACCTTGTGCCTAAACGAAGTCAACGATAGTCAAACAGATTTCGATTGCGTCAAATTCTTATAGAAATCATAGCCACTAAAAACATTTCCATGTAAAATGTTGCCAAGACGAGACCATATGGGTCGCACTGTCAAAAAGTTATCAGATCTCATTTAGAGCCATGCTTCTAGCACTACACGCCCTAACTCTACAAGCCCTAACTTCGCAAACTCTACACCTTAGTCGAAATATGTGGCTTGGCTGTTTCGTTACCATAAGAGCTATTGTATAACAGAGAAGTAATGAGCAGTGAATAAATTTTTCGCCTTATGCCCCTGTGACTCTAGCGAAATGGCCGAACCACATATTTTGACTAATGGCAACATTTTACATGAAAATGTTTTTAGTGGGATTTCATTTCTTTTTGTAAGTTAATTAGTACAATATTTTTTTATTTTATTATTTTTTTTCGTTTATTTCACTATTTACTATATCAAGAAACCCCTATATCACTTTTCAGACCTCTGGCATCAAAATTTGCAAAAATCCTATACAAACTTCCATCTCTTAGACTAGAGGGTGGGGGGTAGAAGTTCCAAGGTTTATATTTTTTGTTGTTGTTTATGTACTAGCTCACATTCAAAATTTCAGCTTACTAGGATTCCAGGAAATACCCTCAACATTTTGTTGATCATCAGTGAGTGAGTCAGTGACGAAATCGTAGATTTTAGATAACAATAAAATCTAAACTCTGAAAGCTATGTAAGCGAAACTTTACAAACTTGATAATATTACTATTGACATCATATCCCAGAAATTTTGTTTATCTGGTATAATCCAAACGCAAGTTATGATGGTTCAAAATAGCGACAAAGCTCTTCGAGAAAAGGCAGGTAGTGCCCTTGCGATCCGCTTGGCTCATCTTGGCAGGGGCACTGCCGTGCCCCCAAATTGATGCCGGCTCATCTATAATTTTCATCAAATGCTCATATACTCATTCATAATTTCCTGAATTTCTTGATACAACTTTCAAGAATCTAATCAACTTTGTGAGATCCTTGACTTGACTGAGTTGTCACACTGCCAAAAATCATGATTGTTATGATTTCTAACTATGATGTTACAATTCATGTATAAATAGCGGGAGGATTACTAATCATTGAAGAATTTGGAATGAAAAATTCTATTATTGGTAGGTATGCAAAAAATTAAAATGAAGTTACAAACATTTATTACATTTACAAATTCAATCGCACCGCGAAACACTAAAATATCTCTACGAAATATGCTATGAATTTTATACATTTAATAAAAATGTCAATTTAACATCGCATCCGTTTTGCTAATTGGGTCTGATACAGATATTGGCAATAATCCATGTATAAAACTTATATGACGTTAAAATTCAGACCGCTTCCTCATAGCTATGCTGCATCCAGCATCTCTCTTTGAACTTATCCAAAGTAATGCAATAAATTAAAATTTTGTCGTATGATGTCGTTGATGTGTATCGCCATTTCCGATTCGAGCTTCAACCGCAATGCATTTCCGGCGAACCAGAAAATCGATGCGCTGATTTCATAGATGCAACTGATCACTTTTTGAAAGTTTTTTAATAAAATATTTTAAGCAGCGAAACTCTTGTACAAAGAATAACAACATACACATCACCCAGCAATGATATCTCTGATACCAAAACTTGAGTAATGGACCAGGAAATAGTGACAGAAAATTCCAAGTAATTTTTTATAAGTCTGGCGACCCTTCAAGAGTCGAATTAGGTAATTGATGGAAGAAAAATAATGGTCGTAGCGATGGTCGACAGGGCGCAGTCACAGAGTAATTAATTGAAATTGTCGGATTGAATTACGAGTTTGAACGATTTGTTATATAAATTTTTTTATTTGTTCCAGAAATCGCGTAATAATAAAATCTGACTAGCGTAATGACATAGTTTTCTGGTGATGCTCACATCCCGCCATACTAATTGGAACATTTTTTTTAAATTTTTCATATAATTTTGTGATTATGGTTGTGGCAATGGGATCAAAAATTGAAAACTCTTATAATGTTTGGACGTTTCGGCGCCGGAACGGCATGTCATCATCAGCTACAAATTTTTTTAATTATTAGAATAAGTATAAATTTTATACAACACATGAAAACCATGAAAAAGAGAAAAAATAGCTTACCTGCTAATGCTAAATGAAATTACATATTTGTATTACAAAGTAGTTGAAAATACTATATAAATTTGGATATGAAATATACTGGTGAATTTAAAAAAATACAGAAGAATCCTTAACTCTCCTCACGTGCCATAGTGGCAAACGTTGGAGTGAACAAGAAATAATAAAGCTTTGACAACAAACTGAAAACGGACACAGGTGGTGCCGTCAAGCGGTAAATATGTTAAATAAAGTTGACATTGAGTTAATTGAATTATAAAAATCAGTAATATGATTTACATGTTTAGGTTTATCAATATTTATTCACAGAGGCTCATATGAAAGTCTTTTGAAAAAATTAGATTCTTTTTTATTAATTTTGAAATTTTCAAAGTAAAATTTATGCTCAGAGTATGTTCTACAAGTGCGCTGTGCGAATCATTCATTAGACGACAATTATTACGATGTTGAGAAATACGCTGAGAAACTTTTTGTTTTTGGCCGAACCAAACAAAAAGTTTCTCAGCGTATTTCTCAACATCGTAATAATTGTCCTCTGATGAATAATTCGCACAGCGCACTTGTAGAATATACTGTTAACACTGGGCATAAATTTGACTTTGAAAATTTAAAAATTATTAAAAAAGAACCTAATTTTTTTTTCGTCTTATAATTTTTGAGTAAACATTAACGAGCATCACCATGTCATATCGTTTCGACGGTATCCAAATAACCCCCATACTGTCGCAAAGAAACAGATTTATTCAATAACGCAAAACGATTTGCTACAATCTGAATCTTCGGTTACCAGTTATTTGTATGGTAAGAAATTTGAATCTGATCACGCCATACCCGTGGAGTGGGTGAAATAAGTGAAATGTTATCACAAAATGATATCATTTCATGCACAGCTCAAATAATTTGTCACATTAAGGTACGAAGAACGTAAATATTATATTTCAAATACATTTGCTGGGGCAATCTGCACCATTAGTATAGTGTAACGAATTTAAGTCTGTAAATTAGTCATTTTGGCTTTACTGGTGCTTAGAATTATTGTGGAGATATTTTACATCAACAAATAGAAGCGAATATATTTGTTTCCCAGAAAATTGCTGGTACCTTCTAACATTTTCTACAATAGCCTGGACGTTTGCGGGAAAAATGTAGTGGGGAGAGACCGACGATATACATTCGCTGATTGAGTGGGGAGCATTATTGATTTTTGGCTCAGTGACCTTATACTATGGATTGCTAGCGATTGAAATCGTGTTATTTGGAATAAATCAACATTGAAATAAATAATTGAAGTTAAGTTATAGTGTAGTGTAATAGTCTCTAGTTTAAATTAGAATTAGTTATTAAAAGTAGTGTTAGTTATCTAATTTATTATTCTAATAAATCATAAAAATAAATAGTAGTGTTAAGTAACTTTTGTTCCCTGAATTAAAATGAATAACGTCACAATTGGTGGAATTTTAAATTCTTATAGATAAAATGGCGTCAAAGACTGTTGAATTGAGTAAATTAGAAGTGGTTGATCCCAAGAATGAGCTAGAAGATTGAGAATTGGAGACAACGGGAACCAGGACCGTCCTCTAACAATGTCTCCGACAAGCTTTGGAGAGTCCCAATGAATTTATTCAATGTGACATATTCGATTTCGGAAAAAATGAAAGAAGAGCTGCTGGAAAATTCAAGAAAATCAGAAGAAAAGTAAATGGAAAATTCTATAAAATTGAAAGAGAAATTGACAGAGATTTCTAGATTGTTAGAAGAAAAATTTACAGGAAATTCTTGATCATTAGAAGAGAAATTTACAGAACATTGCAGAACATTAGAAGACAAATTAACTGAAAATTGTAGAACACTGAAAGAGGAGTTGCTAGAAAACTCTAGAACGTCTGAGAATGGAAGGAAAATTGGAAGAGAGTTCTAGAAAAGCAGAAAAGGATTTGAAGAACTCAAGGGAAGATTATGAGAAGAGAAAACAAGAATCGGAAGACAATTTCTCAAAGATGACTTCATCACCGATATCAGAATCTGTTGCATGTGAAGCGGGCAATGCAAGGATAATAAAAGAAGAGAATAATGCAAGGATCCACATTAAGACACCGGAATTTGATGGGAAGAAATCGTGGCCGATTTACTTTGAACAATTTGAAGCTGTTGCGAAGGCATATGGATGGTCATCCGCAGATAAGGCTACAGCATTGACCATTTCGTTGCGGGGAGAAGCCATGAATGCTCTTCAAACATTGAGAGAAGACGAACAAGGTGACTATGACCAACTGATCAAGCGGCTGGAGATGCGCTATGGCAACGCGCACCTCAAACAGTTGTATCAGACGCAACTGAGAAACCGATGCAAGAAATCGCAAGAAACTCTTCAAGAATTTGAAGCTGACATTGCTCGTTTAGTTCACCTCGCACACCCTACCGCCTCCGATAGCGTTATGGAGGGCTTAGCCACTCAAGCTTCATTCTTGGGTTTCGAGATAGCGAAATACAGCAGGCACTACGGATATATCGTCCAAAGTCTTTAGTTGATGCATTATCGTATGCGTTAGAGCATGAAGTAGCAAAACAAGCATCGCATGGACAGTCCAGAGTTGGACTAATGAGTGCCAACAAACATGATGAAATTGAAGATTTTTACTCGCTTATAAGAAAAGTTGCGGCGTATCGAGTCCAAAATCACTGCAGGGAAAAGACAACTTTGCTGCTGGAACTGTGAAGAACTAAGCCTTCCACAGAGGCTGTATAAGAAACCGAAGAATAAGACGGCAATCAAAACCAAAGAAGAAGAAGAAGAAAAACTTGTAGTCGTCAAGAGGACAACATTAGTCGATGAGAGATGGCAACCAGAAGAGTTACGCAAAGACCAGACGAATGATCCGGATTTGAAAATTATACTGAAGTGGAAAGAAAATTATGTTAGACCAGCTTGGAAAAATGTTGCACCACACTCTCTGAATGTAAAATCGTATTGAGCGCAGTGGAATTCCATCGTGGTTAAAAAGGGCCTCCTGAAACGCGTCGTAGGGAGTACGGACGGAAATGAGAGCAGGACGCAGTTGATAATCCCTAGGAACAGAAAACTGGAAGTACAGGGAGGGATGCATGATGAAGCTGGTGGAGGGCATTTTGGAATCAGTAAAACATTGGAAAAATTACGCCAGCAATTTTACTGCATAAATTTTGAGGAGGATATTCAAGAGTGGTGTAGGAAATGCGTGGTCTGCGCCAGTAGTAACGAGCCACAGAGAAAAGAAGAGCTCCAATGCGTCAGTACAATGTGGGAAGTCCTTTCGATTGCATTGCAATCGATGTGGCCGGACCGTTTCCAGAAACTAACAACGGAAATAAATACATATTCGTTGTGATGAACTACTTCAGTAAATGGGTGGAGGCGTACGCTCTACCCAACCAGGAAGCTGTCACTGTCGCCGAAGTTTTCGTGAAAGAATGTATCTGTCGATTTGGAGTAACTCGAGGACTTCATTTGGACCAGGGAAGAAATTTCGAGTCGGCCGTCTTCCAAAACATTTGTAAAATCTTGGAAATCCACAAAATCAGGACCACTGCATTACATCTGCAGTCCAACGGCATGATTGAACGGATGAACAGAACAATCATTCGATATCTGGCAAAGGTTGTCTCCGACCATTAGCAAGACTGGGACCAACACCTCCATCTGTTTCTGTTAGCATACCGTTTAGCAGTACACGAGATAACTGGACAGACACCTGCAAACATCTTATTTGGACGAGAGTTGCGCTTGCCATACGACCTAATATTTGGTGGTGAACCAGGTGAAGATCTAGCAGGAGAAGACTCCGACAACCTTCGAAGAAGAATGGTCGACATTCATGGCCGAGTTTGTCCAGATATCCAAGATGCCAGCGAATGAAAGTTATGATATCAAGGCCGAGAAAGATGGTTATCAACCCGAAGATTTGGTGTGGCTTTATAACCCCCAGAAGCACCGAGGGTTGTCACCAAAACTTCAGCGGAACTGGGAAGGTCCATATGAAGTGATGAAAAGAATTAACGACATCATCTACCGGATACGGAAAACTCCAAACGAAAAGCCGAGAGTCGTCCACTTCAATCAGCTAGCCTTATTTGCCGGCGATAACCATGAAGACCGACATGGAGCCACGTTTCGACGAATTGTTGAGCAAGAGCCAACCTTTGAAGAGTTCATGGCCAACTATTCTAACGGTCGTAAAGTGCGGTATGGCGTGACGAAAGAAGAACAACAAGACCTGTTCACAGTGCCTTTGAGCCATTCCCTGGCTCACTGTGTGGCGAGTGACTTGAAGATGTCCCGAGGAATAGCGTCTGTTTTCAAGGAGAATTATGGAAGATAAGAAGAACTGGCCAACCAACATCCATCAGTCAGAAAAACACAACACCTAAAGGACACCCACATGGAGCACAAACGATACCTGTACTATATGGTGACTAAGTCATGCTCCTACCAGAAACCGACATACCGCACTATGTGGAATGCTCTGCTCGATCTCCGGAAGCATCTATTGAACAACGACGTAATGAAGTTGGCAGTACCGAAGTTGGGTTGTGGACTAGATAAATTGACTTGGAAAGTAGTAAGGAATATGTTGGAAATCTTCGTCCGATCTACCGGAATAGAAATCCTCGTCTGTAGCTACAACCCTAAACAGCAGACGAATAATGGACGAACCATCGACTGCTACTTCTACAAAACATCCCGATGCACCAAGGATGACCAATGCAGATTCTGACATGACTCTCCAGGGATTCGTGAAGAACCGTTTCGGGACGAAACAGTCCTAAGGACGAGGCACTGTAACGAATTTTGGTCTGTAAATTTGTCATTTCGGCTTTACTGGTGCTTAGAATTATTGTGGAGATATTTTATATCAACTAATAGAAGCGAATATATTAGTGTTTCAGAAAATTGCTGGAGCCTTCTAGCATTTTCTAGAATAGCCTGGACGTTTGCAGGGAAAATATAGTGGGGAGAGACCGACGGTATATATCCGCTGACTGAGCGAGGAGCATTATTGATTCTTGGCTCAGTGACTTGATACTATGGACTGCTAGCGATTGAAATAAATTGTGTTATTCAAAATAAATCAACATTGACATAAATAATTAAAGTTAAGTTATAGTGTAGTGTAATAATCTCTAGTTTGGATGAGAATTAGTTATTAAAAATAGTGTTAGTCATCTAATTTATTATTTTGATGAATCATAAAAATAAATAGTAATGTTTAGTAGCTTTTGCTCCCTAAATTATGATAAATAACGTTACAATAGCAAAATTTTTCTGTAGCAATCTATTCTATCAACTCTTCAAAAACTCAAATGCAATACAGTAACAAGTTGTTTTGCATTATTAAATAAATCCGCTTCTTTGCGACAGTATGGAGGTTATTTGGGGACCAACGGTATGACATGATGATTCTCGTGAATGCTTACTCAAAAATCTGACGTGAACATCATGTGACTTACTTGTACATCCTTCGATATATACATAAATTTATTCAATTAAGTTTCCTGTCACTTCAGATCATAATAATAATAATGATGACTTTATTTGTAATTCGTATTGAATACATCTACAAAGGAATTTTCTTTTACATAAAATAGAGTATGACAAAATCTCCACAGAATAGGATGATTTTCAACTTGTAATAATACAGTGTTTTATAGATATTCACAGTGATACACATGTTATGTCTTATTGATTTGGAATAAAAGATCTTATTTTCAGGGCATTTATTAGATAATTGTAGAGGTTATACATTATTTTCTTGTCCATATGATCAAGATGTTTCGAGCAAAAATGTTGCAGAAAGTACGATCATCCTCAGCTCCTAGTTCGTAAGCTACTTCATAAACATAGAATTTTGGTTTCAAGGTGTTTGCTAATCTTATTTTTTGGCTAACCAGTTTGAGTACATTCATGTAGACTGAAAAGGATAAGTAATTATTATTTAGGAAAAATTCTTTATTACAATTACTGTAACCAGATTGAAGGATTCTGTTTGTATCGTTAATCTCTAGCATTTGTTGATAATTTTCGATCATATGATCACGATTTTCTTTTAGCGTTACGCAGCTTTGTCGCTCCCATAGCCATTCACAGTTGATTTTTGTGAGCATATTTTTCAACTAGGCTACCCAGTTGTAGTAAAACAGTTCAGGGTTTGTTTTGTTTGCTTCCAATAGTTTTGTATAATATATTTTGGGATACCTGTTATCCCTCATTAACAATTTATACCTCCAATCAATTGTATTTGTAAACACCAGGACTCCCACATTTTTCTGTTCAGTTTCCCGTCTAACCATATAGTTTGGAGTATTTCTTTGCCAGTTGAAGAGACTATTTAGATTTCCCACTTGCGCTTTTTCTAAAAGGTCTATGTACCTTAGACTCCAGATTTCAGAGGCATACAGTTTTTGCCTAGCTGCCCATGAGTCCATTTCTGATTTCACCATAATTTGTTGAATATTGCCTACAGCCATTGCTGACTTGCTTATTACTTGTTTTGAGGCTTCAAGAAATAGACTGGATGATACGAATTGTGAAAATGCAGGACTTTTCTTGACAATAATTTTCAAGAGCCCTGAATTTCTTTTGAACATCTTTTGATGATTTTGCAAATATAACCAAATCATCTGCATACAAAAGAAGAGGAATGTCCTGATTTGTATCGTAGAAAGCTCTCTCAAGTTTGCATTCTTCTCTGAAATAATTTTCTAAGTTATATAATATATAATACTTATAATTAATATAATTTTAATAATATTTTCACATGTACAGTATCGAACAAAATCAAAAAATTGACAACATATTATCATTGCCTACCTTATTATTTTAATTACACCACGGTCGTATATTATACAGGTCTGGTAACTCTATCGTTTGACTTGAGTCTCTTATGTGTCGTCAGACTTATAGTTATCCTCTCCGCTACTAGATAGCGCATGGGTGTAAGTATGTTGACACGATTAAGCACTAAATCGTTTAAATTTTAAGTCCCACCAAACAAAGATTCCGGGGCATAATAATCGCATATTTTCAGTGCAATATTCCACTCAAATGTTACATAATACACAATGACAGTCGCTAGAGAACATCTTTCGACTAATGCGCCACCCATGACAATTTTTTCCAGCTTAAGTGCACTTCCGGCCTAGCTAATTTATACCAAAATAGCAGATAATCATTTTGTTACAACACCAAGTTCAAATACTGAATTTCATTATTCTACGGTTGATCATTCTGGATGAAATGCTCAATGATATTTGACCGTGTGAAGCGACAGAAATTCACAGTATGGCATTGTTTAATGAAAAATTGTAAAAATAGTTGGAATATAGCATGTTCAAATTTTTCGAGGCCATTTTGTGAATTTCTGTCGGTTTACACGGTCAAATATTATTGAACAGGAAGATTTTGTAATATTGCATGTATGTTTATAACCGTGTTAAGTGAGCAATAAATTTTTATTGAGCAGAAGAACAAAGAGTTCGCCAGCGGCAGAAGGAAGGGCCGATGTGATCTGCGAGCTAACAGTCTCTGATTATAGCAATGCATCTTCTACTTCTACTTCTACTGATAGTATCTTCAATTACGTGAATCCTTATTTATTATACTATCGATATTAGAGATGAAGCAGAAGTTCTTACAATAGGTACTTTGATGATATGACTTCCATATACTAATCACCCTGATTGATTCTCAGAACTTGATTAGTATGTTGAATACTAGCGCTATGTTAACAATCTATCAGTGAATATGATTTTGGAGTCAAAAATGAGAATTCTACAAATCTCGCATATTGACTTACATCAAAATTATCTCATTAGGCTTAGAGACGTCTAAAATTCATACCCAAGAGACATTGTAAGAGACCAGTAATCTTATACGAGCATTGTGATCAAGGCCGAATTTATCATTCCTGACACCCCTGGGCAGTTTAACCTTGAAAATCGTATATAATAACTCATATTATTATTTAATGTATACATTGTGCATGTGTGTGTGCGATATGAGCGAGTTTTTACAGTTGCTTCTAGTTGACGGTGCTTTGCAAGCTCCAAACATGCTCGACGCGAAATTTTGAGGCCATAGGGTGCACTAAAAACTATGCTGGATTTGATCTGTCATCATTGTCTCGGATTTAAGACTCCACGTTGTGCTTGGTGAGAGCAGGTGAAGCTCGCCTATAAGTTGGGTGCAGAGTATCGCCATTTGAAAACAAAAACCACTGTTTTAGTGCTACGGATACAATCTTAGACACTCACACATCGCGCAATGTATACATTTTTCAATGATATATGTTATTAAATAGAGTTTTCGGTGTCAATCAAGTCTGATCGCCAATATAATTTTTCCCATAATTTTAATGCTAAAACAAATATTTCCACGAAGTTTCAATCTAATCGGAGGTGAAATAGTACATCGACAATTTGACCTTATTGAAAATTACAATTTCACATGAACAAAACATTAGAAAAACTTCAGGTATCTACTTTGTTGTTCAGAATTATTATCATTCGTGTTATCAACGCATGTTTCATCAGTTTGTTTTTCTTCAAAAAAGAATCAAGTTTGCGACTTGTCTTCAACATTCCTTTTTTTTTTTTGTAATTTTTCGGCCGCTTTTTTTTTATAAGCGGTGCCGCTTAGTTTTTACTTATTATAATTCACTGCAATACATCATATATTTTTGTGGTTTAATCAATAAGCACTGTTCTTCCAAAAATTACACGACGAGATGATGTATGTAACGAGAAAGACTGTTCTGTTCACTTAAAATTTGAACGAAATAATTTGGACATGGCGTTAGACCTTAGTAACTCAAAGTAGTATTCTGACAACCTCCAAAGCTTGAAACAACTATCAGTGACCAGTGACGCACTTGCAAAATATTTGCAAACAAAAAGTCCTGCGTAGAAATTAGATGCAAGTCTAAGTTTTCATCCCTTACATGTGTTCACTAGATAAGGTACAGATGGCTAGTAATGTGAACCTATGTATAAATTTTAGAAGTTCTATCTGAGACAACTACTTGATTCATCTCCTGTTGTTCTGAAATTAGAATGATATCTTTACAACAAATTTTAAATTCCTAAGAAATTTCAAATATTTTTCTCAAAATTTGATGCCCCCAAACATTTGCCGCTTTGGGCAGTTGCCCATAAATACCCATGCTTGAATCTGGCCCTGATTGTGAAGTATTACAATGTTTGAATGCCTGGAGAACAGTCCAGCGGCCACACAAACTTTCTTGCCAATCTTCTTCGCTACTGGATTCACACTTTATAGTACAGGATCTGTTACAGGTATTTTTTATGCAATAATAATCTTTCCCCATATCTTCACCGATCTTGTAACCAAAAAAATTTAACACTAATTGAAAGTATAAAGCCTGTTGAATATGCCACTCTACCACTATAGATTCACCTTTGTAAACCTGCCGACTATATAGCCTTGGACAGAAAAAGATAAGGAACCCTATGTGTTAATAATTCATAAGTGAGATTACTCACCATTCAAGTGACTAACGCTTCAATTATAATGTTACTGCTCTAGTAATATTTCAAAGTTCTATCAATTACAAAGCAAGCAAACGATTTTCTTGAGATTGCTCACGTTGCTCACATTGAAGCAACAAATAATAAAGTTGATAAATTAGTAATCGATGGCTTCACTTCAATATAAATCAATTCATTGGGAACATCGATGAAATCAAATTCAGTCCATCACAGAAATAATGATTTCCAGTGCCAAAAGTATAAGATAAGATTGTATTTATTACTTTATTACTATTTTTCTTAGAATTGTACCGCTTCAATTCTAGATTTATTCCAATAAAAGATTTCAGAATCCATTCTCATGATATGCGATATACTTACCTATTAATCATTTGAGAATGATTATTTTACAATCTATGATCAAACAGCTATATTTTGAAGACAAAGATCTTCATAAATTTTCAACGAAAGAGCCATATAATCATTTTCCCTAGAGAAAAGTGTGAGTGCGTATGGATATGATTGTATATTCTTGTTTCAATTTTACGCGTCAAAAGCCTAAGCACTCTGATTATATTTTCAACACGTTTTTTACTTACACTTTACATCGGGCTACAAAAGAGAGATGTTCAAATATAATTTTCGGGAATTTGCATATTTTTGTAATAATTTCTCTTCTGTTATTTGTATTTCTTTTCATAAAATAAATTTTCAATCTGTTTCCCCTTTCCAGCTGACAGATTGTAATTGATATACAGAGTGATCAATAATGATTGTCTGACAGGCAAAAGTTCGCATTATGATCAAAACTATCTTCATGGAATAAAGTTAGTATGAATTTATTTATTTTGAAAACTACGTTACCGACATTTCAAGAACACAATGGGGTATATTTTGCATATTTTATGACGGATTCATCCATAATCTGATTCAATAAACAAAAAAGTAAGTAGATAGCTGTATTATTGACTGATTATTGAGAATTTATTATTATTCTACCAAATTATTAGGTTAGAATAGTATTTTTAGAGGAACTGTCATCTGTCACTTGAAGGTCACTATCTCAAGCAGGCGGCAAAGCCAAAATCAGAACAAAGCGGCACGGACAATCATTTTTGATTACTCTGTAGAATTCTAATGATTGAGAGAAGTTATGTTTTGTTAATGCTAACTTATATTATTTTAATTCTTAGTATCAGCTGAAATATAGACCACCTGATTATCAGGTAATTTTCTACTTGAATAAATATTTATTCAGCTACCAGATGAGCTATATTGGATACAATTTACATATATCTGCACAAACTGTAGTGTCCAAGAAAAATTTTAATATTAAAAATATTTTTCAACAATAACTAACAAAAATATAGATTAAATTTACATATGTTTTAAACATTTCAAAACATAAACAACAACAATAGGAACCATAACTATACTACTAAGACTAAACAAGAAATATTACTAAATTTTGATTTTATCTGGAACTAAACTAATAATAACCAATCTATATCTAAAATATCATCTTAGAATAAGCTACGTTTTTATCACACATTCAAATTTTTTATTTTCCAAGGATTTCATTTCGACTGGTAACTTATTGTATTTAGATGCTGCTTTGAAAAATATAGAATTTTGTGTTTTCTTATAGTTTTTATTTTGTAATATGAAATTATCGGCATATCTTGTATCATATGAATGTGTTTCACTAAATGTTCTTAACTTGATAGAATATTTTGGCATTAAGCCTTTTCTGATTTTATGTATGAACATCAAACTTCTCATTCCTACAAAATCATCAATCCTTATCCAATTTAGTCGAGTTAACATCGAGTTGATACTGTCATATCTACTGCATCCTAGTATTATTCGCATAGCTCGATTTTGTGAACATTGTAATCTGTTCTTTTCTTTGTCATTCGATAAATATATTATTAATCCAGAGAAATAGAAATGCGGCCATATTATTGTGTTATAAACTGTTTTACGTGACCAATTACTCAGAAAACTACTGACTCTATGTGATACTCCTATTTTTTGAGCAATTTTCCTACAGGTACTCAATATGTGCTTCAAATAGTCATTTATTGTCAACTATTATTCCCAGATATTTAATCTGTGAAACAATTTCTGTGGTATCGTTCATAATTTTAATGTGAATTCCATTTGTTATCCAGTCTTCGACTTGATTATTTTTACTTATTATCATACCTTCAGTTTCACTAATATTTAACTTTAATTTATTACTTTGAAGCCATAACATCAAGTTCTGTACTTCTTCATTCAATATTATGCTGACTTTTAATTGATCTTCACCCGGATAGTAGATAACTGCATCGTCCGAAAATAGATGGTATTTACAATTTTCAATTACATTCTCTATTTCATTTATATATAATATAAATAATATGGGCCCAAGTATACTATCCTGCGGAGCACCATTGCCGATTTATACTTCTTCTGAAAATACATTACCACATTTTACTTACTGTTTTCTGTTTCTAAGATAATCATAAAACCACTCATAAATTGAGAAGTCGTGTTTTGTTTATTTTGCTGATATGTTGACAAATAGACAATAGACAAAAAAATCTGCTTGGTATAATTTTGTGTATCCTTAATTCAACAAATTTTTAACAGTTATTATGAATACCAGTTTTTTCACAGAATATGAAGATATAGAAAAACCATACTAGTACATGTGTGATAAATCCAAGGGTATGATTCATTCATGATGTACCTATTTATCAATATAAGGAGTATTTCTCTTTGTAGTTCAACATAAAGTGAAATTTCACAATCTTATTTATAGAAAAAAATATAACTATTCTCAGCTTAGCTACTATTCCGCTGGAGCTATTCTGATTGTATCATATTTGCTTGCATTTTCGAGGTAGTAAATGGCAAAACTTCGTTCGTGTGCCCAACTTCGCTCTCGTGGGCAATCGACAACTTATCGCACTTGTTGCACAATATACTATCTTCCTGAATTCCACAGAGTCGCACATCATTTTGAGCAAGGTTTCTCATGCCACAGGATATATACCGTAATAAGTTGGAGCAATGAAAGCAAGATAAATGACCAATGCTGTGGAGCAGTTCAATCAACTAAAATATGTCTATATAACCAACTGACACATCTAAGGCTGGAACTATTATCATGGAAGTCCCGTCGAAGAGATCTGATGGAATCCCTTATTCCATAATTAGAAACGTGACTTGTTTTTTGTTCAAGCTGAATCTCTGTATAACATAATTAACACATCGTTTATGTCAGGTCTGTCTCTTAATAATGTCAAAGCAGCTAAAGCTCAGCCGATATATTGAAAAAAATATATAAGTACCGATATAGTAAACTATTGCCCAATTTCACTATCATTTGTACCCAGTATGAAAATATTCGCTTGAAAATGTTGCTAAGACAAGACCATATAGCTCGCACTGTCAAAAAGTTATCAGATCTCATGTTAAGCCAAGCTTCTAACACTACACTCCCTAACTCTACAAGCCCTAACTTCGCAAACCTTAGTCAAAATATGTGGCTTGGCCGTTTCGTTACTACAAGAGCTATTGTATAATAGAAAAGTAATAAACAGTGGAAAAAGTTTTCGCCTCATGCCCATGTGACTGAAGCAAAATGGCCATGCCACATATTCTGTCTAAGGTTTAGAGTTTGCGAAGTTAGGGCTTGTAAAGCTAGGCGTGAAGTATTGGAATCTTGGCTCTACATGAGATCTGATTTTGACTGTGCGAGCTATATGGTTTCGTCTTGGCAACATTTTACATGAAAATGTTTCAAGTGTGATTTCACTTATTTTTGTAAGTTGATTATAACAGTATTTTCTTATTTTGTTTATTTTTTTGGGTTTATTTATTATATCATACAAGTCCCTGGATCAATTTTCAGACCTCTAGCATCAAAATTTGCGAAAATCTTATACAAACTTCCATCCCTTAATTTAAGGAGTTGGAAGTTCCAAGTTTTAGAATTTTTTTGTTGTTTGTGTACTAATACTAGCTGGCATACCAAATTCCAGCTTTTTAGGACTTCAGGAAGAACCCTAAACATTTTGATGATCATCAGTGAGTGCATCAATGACAAAATCGTGGTTTTTTAGATACCAATATAGTTCAAATAAAGTGCAACAAAATTCTATGGTAAACAAAAATTGAGATACCATACATTTCGCAACCTAAAAACCAGAACAATATCAGCAGTGATCAGGAATATAACTACATCAACAAACGATAACAAATAAAGTGAAAGAAAAATCTGACCCGATACTAAAAGTAACTCGTTTATTGAACAAAGATGTATATCCGATGCCACTATGTGCAGTTGAACTTACCAGGTTGGAGTGAGTAAGAAATATATAATTTTGTTCTATTCTGATTCTATCCAGTTTCAGAATAGGTTTTTTCCTACAAATGTTTGTTTCCTTGCACACAATTTTGAAAGAGAGACTAAAAGATTTCTTGAGCAGCACACCCTGTAATTCAACCCTTCATCGGGCAAAGCGAAAATACTTGTACAAAGAATTCTGTACTTTCAGTACTGTCTCTTGGTGACTTAAATATGCTATTGCAGGCTCCTGCGGTGCCCTAATTAGCATCTATTAGGAGTTTGATAATGTAACCATGTGGTAACATTGCACGATAAAGGAATAAGTAGAATAATAATAATAATAAACAAAAAATGAGTTTATTTACAATTTCATTTTCAAATATTTTCAGAGGCTTATATTTTATTTTAAGCGCTGAAAAATCTCCTATATATAACCCAGGCGTTTACAAAGCTAATATTTGAAAAGTAAGTAAATATTGGATAATACCAATGTCGACTCTACTGGGTGATCTGTACAGTCCAATGAGAGCATTAGCTCTATCAACGCCTCCCATATGTTCATTATAATTTACAATAATTATATGCAGGCAAAGATTATCTACTCCCTCTTGTTTTGTTTTGTTTTACCTTTTTACGTTACTTGTTGGTTGACTTGAATCATCTATTACATTTTTTTCACACTGCCAATTGAGTTTTTTTTTTATCAGTGGAAGTGTCGAATTAGTCTTGGATTTGGTGGGAGAAGGACTGAGTCCTTTAGAATACAATGTAACTGGAACAATAATAATGAAAATTCTATATTATGTGTAACTTTATCGGGCAATGTAACTATATGGTAACATATATTTTATATAGACTGTCTACGCTGTACTTTCTCACTGATGCCCTGTACAGTATACAGAATTACACTTTCATATCTGCATCATTGCGTATATCAAAAAACAATATTACTGACAATATGAATTATTTATCATTTTGCTGCAAGTCGTATTTCACTTCATTGGGAAACGCAGGTACAAAAATACCAAATATGGAATTCAGTTCATCGCGCAGAATCCGGAGAAGACCCCATATCAAAATAGTGGATTGTAACCATACGGTAGCATTATTCTCTTTGCTGTAGAACTACAGACACCAGACTTACAAACATTTGAAAATGATGTTACCATATGGTTACAAATCCTGATAAAGGGGCTGAGAGCTGCCACTGATTGTGATTAATGAGATAATTTTTGTTCTTCTTTCGTAAGAAATCAAGTTTATTTTTGTAAAACCAAGGAGCGAGCGCAAATCGATAGTTATTTTGAAATATGAGATAAGCTTAGGTCCGATACTATCAGTTCGGTATCATCTGCATACCATTAACAATTATTTGTTTCACTTACATGATAGTAGTCAACACCAGACGAATTTAAAAAAGGATGAGTATTAGCTATATTATTGAAAACATTTTTTAGACGCCATGTTTTGTATTTCAGTATCAGTCGCAATGAATTATTCAATCAAATCACTACTCTTTCCCGAACTTAGTTCAATAAAAAAAAGTTATGCGACACACGAGTCGCGGATTTGTATCTATCATATGAATATGCTGAAGATTCAAGATCTAAGTTTCAGGTCTTCTTCTTACTACTACAAATATAGATCACATCAATTCCTAATTCAATTTGTAGGAAAAAATATACACTTCAAATCATTTGTATGCATTTGAAACTTTGAGATGAAACTTGAAATTATAAATATTTCTACAAGATAAAACTGGAATACGAATACAGACAATGTTTAAGATCTTTTGAAAGTAAGGCCTGAAGTAATCCTGGGAAATATATCCATCCACACTCGATACATATAAATTTAGACGTTTTGGGCGCCAAACATTCTCATGAGCGGCTACGGTGGCATACGAGTATGTCGTTTTTTCATCGATTCTTTGAGAATATCATATCAAATATTTCAATTACTCTGATTGTTTGGTTACTTGAAAGTAACCACATAGATGTAACAAAAGAATCTAAAGAACTCAAATATTATTGGGATGATATCCTTATCTAAATGAAAACGAGTGTTAATAAACATATTTCCAAGGATCACAAAGGACTTTATTTTCAGCAAATCTAGATCATTCGTTCATAGAGTATTAGGATACATTCAAATTTGATGTATGCAAAAGTTAACCAGCGAATAAGTGTATATAATAAACTCAAATTTTGCAGTAATATATTCAATTTCTAAAGAGCATAAAATTCTTGATACTGAATTATTGTAATTCTGCCAAAGTATATGAATAGCACAAGAGATTTACGTGGTATTCAGCTCAATATACTAGAGTCACCATCCATAATATTATTCCACTCATGAGACTTCGTGTACATGATTTTCAGATTGCTGCTTGACATCAAACCTTGAACCTTCTAGAAATGATTTCTTGGCCAGGATGTAGCATTTACTTATATACTCAAGACTAGTATTATTTGAGTTAGAGTGATTTATTGTGAACACTTGAAATAGTGAATGAATTTCTACGAAACCGATATCCATCGTTCAATGAGCGATAATGGACGCTACGTTTAATCAGGATCTAGTTTATAACACAATAAAAATATCATCCATCTACAACTATTGAATTATCTAAGTTTGACATCATGAAATAGCATACCAATGAGCAAGAATAAAATGAAAATAGAGGCCAAAATCATTCGTGGAAATACAGACTATATCAAAAGACTATAACGCTGAGGATCAAGTTTACGGTAGAATAATAAAGAAGAGCCAACTTGAAAAATAAAACTGATCATAATATACAAGCTCCATCGTAGTGTAGCTGACAATACCATTGAGAAAATGTTTCTCTTCATTTATTTATTTATATATTTATTTACTCATTCATTGAAACATACGCTGTTCAATAGATGCAAAAACCCAATAGAATTACAGGAAAAATACAAAAGTTGAGTACTTCAGAATGAAAAATTGACTCATATTGCAGTACCTATTAATCATGTCATATCCATTAATTATTTTCAATTATTCTCATGGAAGTTTTAAGCAGTTGCAAAAAACGTCAACAACTAAATTTTTTTGCTGAGTAAAACACACGGTGTTTCGATAAAGGCAAAAGACCATCAGTTCGAGGAGTAGTGAGATAGAAAGTTAAGGAAGATCGTGAAATTATATAAGAGGTGTAGTAGGAAAGAAAATAAACAAATGGGGTCATCAGTCTCGCCACTAATAAATTTGCCAAGATGATGTACAAGTTGAAACTTGTGACGTTCAACCAGGCTATGAGAATATTAAGTAATTCATCGTAAGGAATGGAATAATCTGGATAGCATTTGAAAGTCTTAAAGTATAAGATTTTAAGAATTTTTTCTGATTGGTTCCAATGCAATCCTGATGAACTTCATAGATAGGATTGCAGATGATAGATCAATACTCAAGTTTTAAACGAATAAAAGCATAGTAGAGATTCAAGATTTGAGCTGTATTGAAAAGGATCGGATATTGCGCATGAATCCAAGCGTACAAATACAGACATTGTAATTTCGATTGATATGATTCCAAAATGTAAGTTTCTGGTCGAAAGTAACGCCAAGATCATCAATATTCAGACAACGCGACAAAAGCCTGTTGTCTATGTGAAATTTGAACAACACATAGGTGATGCGTGTAAGACATCATAACATTTGTTCAGGTTTAGACTTAGATTGTTTTCAGTACACTGAATAAGTAAATTTCTCAGATCGTTCTGAAGAAACTGGGCATCAGTCGGAGTGAAAATGGTGTAAAATATTTCAAGATCGTCGACGAACAAGAGTTTATCTGACTGCAAAATTTGAATAATATCATTGATAAATAGAATGAACAGATTGAGTGGAAATGTAGGATGTGGGATCTGCTATCATGGAAATTGACAAACATTTTGCGAATAGAAAGATATGCTGGGAGGAAATCATTGGGTGATGTGGGTATGGGAAAAATATGTAGATAGAATGGAGTGATCTATTCTGTCGAACGCTTTGGTGGAATCCGTATATATGCAACCAACCTGACCTTTGGACTCTAAGATCTGCAAAACTGCATGAGTAAAATATGAAAGTTTGGTAAAGGTAGACATAGATCCATGCCTCGTGAGACAGAGTAGAGTGGTTTCCAGTATTGATGTAGAATTGTAGATGGCTATAAATTGAAGTTTAAAATTTTCTTCTAAAGTTAGATAGCACAGCAATGGACAAAACCATTTGCAAAAGCATCCGATGAAGATAGTACATTATTATTCGAAATGATGCTATCCGGAAATGTTGATATTTTCTTTTTGAAATTGATTTATTTCCTGAAATAACTGGGATCGTTTTCAGTATTAGATTCACAATGCAGAATAAAATGATTATAAGCATTTATTAATATCACGTTTCAATTCAATACGCATTTGATTATGATAAATTTAATAGTGGAGATGGTTTAATAATTTATTATACTTAGCCTGCGGTTACGTTTTTCCAGTGAATATCTGCTCTGATATCAGATATATAAATCAAGTAGAATAACATCTTTTAAAATACCCTCTACGAGCCATCACAGAATCTTGAAAGAATGATATATATCTAATTGCAGTGATATATATTTTATGGCAAGAGAATAAAATCATAGTGCTCAAGAATGTTTCAATCAAAATTATCTATGAGATGGTAGAATTTGGAGAAATCAACTCGAAAGTTAGTTGATCGTCATATCAAACATTTGAGAGCAAATTTGACACACGATTGACTGTGCATTGAATATTAGAGACAATAACATCAAGAAGCCTATTGTTCTCATTTGAATCATAATTGGAATACTCAACATCTAATAATTTCGAGAAAGTATTAAGTGAACTAATTTTGGATGTATCAGTATCATAAACGAGATAAATTAAAATCTTCTAAAATGACAAAACTACCATCATTAAGAAAAGAAAGACCCTCAAATTTTTTTTAAAAACGATAACTCTCCCATTATAGTTGACAGTGAACAAGAAAGCCTCGGTCAGGTCTGTAGATATTGTATGAACAATCAAAAATGATTCAGAGTTAAAAAGTCTACTGTTCACCCAGATTTAAAAATATTGTCCGACCTTTTGATCGTACAAAGTTTAAACAAGACGGTTGACGACTGGTGAAAATTTGACTCAAGATGCTCGCCTACCAACAAGAATTGAGCGTAAATAGTCTTTGCGCTGTTGGTGAATTGTAGGTGGCACAAATGAAAATTGGCATTTTCTTTAATTAGAAACTAATTCATGGAAGGTTAATACAGATTTATATATTTTGGAAATTTCGGAAAATTCTCATGCATCATCGTAAAAAAATCTTGAATATGATGAAAAATCTGCTAGCTTCATAGCAAATTAACTATGAACAAGAATCAAAATTTCAAATTCAGGAAAATTATATGCGTAGAATCATCCTTTATCTTGAATTTGATGTGAAAATTCTCATTTTGCAGTGGAACAATACCTAGGTCAATAGGTGAAAAACAAAATGTTGAATAACTCACGTGCGGTGAGAAATCATGAAGAACTAATATTATCAATGTACTTACCGCTAAAAAGTGAAACGTGCATTATAGAGCTCAGAAAATGAGACACATAAAAAAATCAGGATCCATAGAAAAAACAAAGGGGCAGAAGAAACGCAATCTATCTTAGTAGAGCAATACATTCTACATCACGTTTTGTAGGAGTCCAGTCAATTTTGAGGGAATTTATTGGAGTTAACAATTTGATTTCACTTATGGCCAGTTGCACCGCACTTGTTTAAATTTCAAACTTCACTCAAACAAAAAGTATCGAAGTAATATTTATGTCCCATTTGACTTTAGAGTTTAGATATCATCAGTCCCCAATGCCAAAACCACGGATGTTATGATAACATCAGTTTAGCGACATCTATAATTTAAGGGACAACGGTACAACTTACCATCAGAAAACTCTCATCGAATTAATGTTTATCGAACCAAATTTTCAGTATCAAAAAGAGGAGAGTTATAAATAATTTCTCATTTTGTCAAAATACAGAGAATCTACGAAACTCGAATAGAAAATTTTCGCTGTGTTACGTGGCTGCGTGAAGTAGGCAGGCCAACATTAAGCAGAAATGTTAATAATTTCCTATACGTTAGTGCTTCGTTAGTGCTCGTTACTGCTTCCAAAATCTTTGAAAAAAACCTTATAGTCTTTGAGAAAATTCACAAATGAAAATTACCTGCTCACTTCACGCCAGCAGGCCATACATAGATTTTTGACTAGAATACAGATATAATATGTTAGTGCTTTGTTAGTGCCCTTCTCTGCTTCTTATTGTCTTTCAATTCGTGTACTCTAACTGGCATCAAAAAATGTTTTGTCTTGGCCTGCTAACTTCACGCCAGCAGGTCACAAACGCGCTTTTTAAGAAAAAATCATCATGGTTCGTTAGTGCTCCGTTAGTGCTCTTTGCTGCTATTAATAGTTCTGATATTCAGCTATGCAAGTTAGCAATAAAAGAATATTTCACTTGGCCTGCCAACTTCACGCTACCCGGCCAAGAGAATATTCAAATTTGAAAATATAAATCATATAGTTTGTTAGTACTTCGTTAGTGCCGTTTACTGCTGTATATAGCTTTTGAATTAGACTTCGCATTTTGCAGAAATAAAATTCAAATTACCTCTTATACTGACTTGATACGGACTGGTTCAAGATTGGTTGTTTGACTCATATAAACAATGTAAAATCTATATAAAATATCAATCAAATTCTCAAACATTGTTGATACATTTTTCATTGAATTTCCATATTCAAGTATAGGTAATTTAAAACTCAAAGAATAGCGATATGCTCATTCTCATTCGAAATAAAATAAAATGAAATTTCTTATTTGATCAGACCTAACTGGTCCTTTAGCAGCCAATTAATACTCGTAGATCTTTAAAGCTCTAATTTTTTGTTTATAGGTACAAGGGTGGTCATTGAAATCTAAGGAGTAGAACCTTTAAAAGGCAACCCTATAAGATATGAGCAAACTCGAATCCATAATATTCAATAATATACCTATGTTTCACAGAATGCGAGACCATATTATTCAAATCTAGGAAACTCAAATCTATAGAATACAGAAACGATAAAACTGTGCACCATATAATCCAAAACATATCAAGCTAATTTTATCAAATTAAAGTATCAACAAATTCACTGCTGAAAAAATTCAACATCATATTATTCAAAGTTAGATTATAATTAATCTCCACATCTACGTGTCATCTATTTATCGGATACAATATAACGCATTCATATACTCATAGATGAAACTCTTGTTAGTGTTCATAATACAATTTAGATGGCGCTAATGAGAGTAGCAGTAAAGACATGATGGTTTTCAGGTTGGCGACATTGCTTAATTTCCAACAAAATTTAAGTTGGGAGCATTTACCCATTCAATGGTACTGTCAGATCCAAAGCAGCAAATTTGGAATTCTCGTACAGTGTCAAAAAATAATAATTGAATGGATGACTGTTTGATAATCCAAAGAACTGGAGTTGCTCCGTTTTATTATTGTGTTATTACATTCAATTTTATATATATCTTAGTACGCTTCATGGTTTGAATCAAAATATATTTTTTATTCTATATATGAATGCAGTATTCTATCAGAATATCTTCATCGTTTTGCTTATTTTATTAAAATATCTTTCATTTCTTTTATATCTTTAGAAAATATAATTTTTCTCATTTTTAATTGTGAACTGTGCCAATATATCAATTTTACAGTTAATTTTGTTTATTATACTTGAAAAAAAATTTCTGAGTATACTTTTTCAGAGCACGACAAAGAACATGCGTAGATACTATTCGTTTTGAATCTAGACTACAGAAAGTGACAATCTAACAGATTATTAAAAAGACGGCATCATGAAGATAGGAATAATAATAGGGTAAGTACAGTGTACTGTATACTTGCAGGTTAATTAGACAACAAATTTCCACCAGCACCGCAATTCGGATACCAAAATCATGGTCTTAATTTGTTATTAGTAGGTAGAAAAATTATCATATAAGAAACTATGGATAGTTTATCCATGGGGCGTAATTGTTAAGTACGAAACTCAGTTACTTATTACTTTCCGCGAGATATAAACTATGAGCACTATTTTAATATTCAAATTTGACACCTTGTGTAGTCAATGAAAACTGTGCACTTGCATGTTAAAATCATTTCACATTTACCAAAAACATATACACTGAACTCAAGTTGAGTTTTTGTGGATTTAGTTTTTTATTGTTATTATTCTATTTAGATTTCATAACAGTTTATTTACAAAATTACTTAGTGCACCATCTACTGTCCAAAAGCCCATACATAATTTTGATTTGCTTCTGTGCCGTGCATTTCTATAGTCCTAGACATACTATGTGTCTGCACAAAGCAATAAGAATACGCGGCAATTTTAGTTTTTTGGATAAATAAACAGTCATCCATTCAATCATTGTTTTTCGCACGATTAGGCTTTTTACTGGCCCTCTATTGAAGGTGGTATGTTGATTTTACCAGCAAACTGTGGTTTTTATAGTTATACTGACTTATCGCCCATGGGCGAAAACAGTAATTAAAAAGTTGTGAGTTTTCTCAAGAAAAATTTCATTTATTTATCTTTATTTGTAATTGAATATTCAGAATAAAGTGTCAAACTTGACAGCTGACAGCGAATAAGCAATCATCAGTAGTAATTTAATTTGTAAAAGAAAATTTGGATCCACATTTTGGATCTTCCAATCGTGCAAAGAATTTTGTAAGCATCAAGGTCAATGAGCACAGTACCGATTTCGTATAATATTTGGAAAGGCTCGAGCTCCAAACTATTATTCTCATTCGGTAAATTGTACTTACAGATTTAAATATTTAAATAATTATTTTGATTCTGTACGAAGAACACTAACAATAGTTTCATCTATGAGTATATGAATGCGTTAGATTGTGTCCAAAAAATAGATGACAACATGTAGAGATTAATTATTATCTAACTTTGAATAATATGATGTTGAAATTGACTTAATATATTTTGGATTATATGGTGCACAATTTGATCGTTTCTGTATTCCAAAGATTTGAATTTTATATGTATATTATTGAATATTATGGATTCGAGTTGCTCATATCTATAGAGCTGCATAGAAAAAAGTTCTACTCCTTAGATTTAAATGACCACCCCTGTACCTATAGCCAAAAAATTAGAGCTTTTAAGATCTACGAGTATTAATTGTAATTTTTGAAGTCTTAGGCCGCTAAAGGACAAGTTACGTCTGATCAAATAAGAAATTTCATTTTATTTTATTTCGAATGAGAATGAGCATATCGCTATTCTTTGAGTTTTAAATTACCTATACTTGAATATGGAATTTTCAATAAAAGATGTATCAACAATGTTCAAGAATTTGATTGATATTTCATATAGATTTTACATTGTTTATGTAAGTAAAACAACCAATCTTAAACCAGTCCGTATCAAGTCAGTAAAATAGGTATTTTCTATTTCATTTCTGCAAAATGCGTAGTCTAATTTAAAAGCAATATACAGCAGTAAACGGCACTAACGAAGTACTAACAAACTATATGATTTATATTTTCAAATTTGAATATTCTCTTGGCCGGGTAGCGTGAAGTTGGCAGGCCAAGTGAAATATTCTTTTATTGCTAACTTGCATAGCTGAATATCAGAACTATTAATAGCAGCAAAGAGCACTAACGGAGCACTAACGAACCATGATGATTTTTTCTTAAAAAGCGCGTTTGTGACCTGCTGGCGTGAAGTTAACAGGCCAAGACAAAACATTTTTTGATGCCAGTTAGAGCACACGAATTGAAAAACAATAAGAAGCAGAAAAGGGCACTAACAAAGCACTAACATATTATATCTGTATTTTAGTCAAAAATCTATGTATGGCCTGCTGGCGTGAAGTGAGCAGGTAATTTTCATTTGTGAATTTTCTCAAAGACTATAAGGTTTTTTTCAAAGATTTTGGAAGCAGTAACGAGCACTAACGAAGCACTAACGTGTAGGAAATTATTAACATTTCTGCTTAATGTTGGCCTGCCTACTTCACGCAGCCGTGTTACGTCTACTTCCCGAATATTTGAGGAATGGAATTTGCTCCTCATTTTATGCAGACGAGCACGTGACTCTGGAACATTTCTTGCGGGCTGGGATCGAAGGTTCTTATTTGTGATATAATTCGTTGACAAAAATTCTGAAACATTCAATTATTTGTTCCACAAAATTTCAAATCTAAGAATCGGTTTTGACACCATCATCTCAGATCGGGGAGCAACTGTATACATGTGTTTCGTCCTTATTAGGACTCGTCGGTACAGTATAGCCAAGAGCCCAAGATAGTCAGGGCTTGAATCCCAAAGTGTATAAACTCACAAGGATAGATGGACTGCAAAAGCAAAAACTATATGCAGCGCCATCTATCGAGCATTAAACCAGTTACGGCATGTAAATATTATTATTATTATTATTATTCGATGACCTTAAAACTCGAATTACATTTTACTTGGCATAATCTTTCCCAACTCCCAATTCTGTACGATGCCAGCCTTTCGATAAGTGTCATTACTTTTTTGAAAGATACATTTGATATTATTCAATTCATGATTCTAAGACCTTGCTAAGGAAATCAGTGTGTCTATCAGCATTCGTGACACCATCTACAAAGTGTAATTTATTTCCGCTTGTAGTTAATATGGATTCTCAAAATATCACACAGTCTGGGAACTAAGTTCTTCCAAATGCACCTACGCAGGATTGAACAAAGCTGTTTATTGGCAACCGTTAATTCATTATCTCACAAATATGCATTGCATGATCATTCAAAAATTATATTGATCCACTAAACCACTCAACAACTTGGATATCTGGAAGTGAGTCTCCAAGTTCTTATTGATGGTGTAAGTCCTCTTCACAGACGAATAAGTTTGAATAAGTCTTCCAGTAAGATATTCCTTTTTTATAATAGAAACAATAGTTGCAATAATGAATTATGAAAAATAGTCTATGATCGATTAAGTGGTCTTAAAGGATAAGCTGGAATGTCGTTGATCGTGAAATACCTTCTATGGGGCATGCAGATTGAGTCTCAGTTTGAACTTGTTGTACTTGGTTGTTTTTTTGAGAATTTCATCGATCAATTACACCTCCTATGTGATTTTCGTATTATTGCTATTCAAAAATTCTCTTCCTCTAAGCCTTCTAGTCCTATATGAAGATACATTAGACTCATCCTGAAATATCCCCTATGATATTTCATTCCACAAATGTGGAAGATTTTGCAACTCACAGCTTCTCAGTTCATGTTTGTTAATTCACACATACGAGGTGTTAAAAGTGAACTTCTAAATCACGAGATCTCGCAGTCTAGAATAATATCACCATAGAACAGATTTTCTTCACTAAGTGTCACACAATGTTGAAAACGGATAATGTTCATGCAGTCGACCTTGGAAAAACGTTTTTATTCTTCCATCGATCCGCCAAGCCAAAATGAGATCAGCTAGACCTGAAAAACCCTACAATGTAAAGGTTATTGATCATGGCTCTTTAAGAAATCTGCTGTGGTCACACAGTACCTCCCCGATCATAAATGTTTTCAGTTCCAGAAATGAGTGTCGTATCAATCAATTGCACACTTTATAGTGACAGCTGTAATTGTCAAAGTGACAGGTGTCAATATTAAAATGACAAATGGCGGCTATATTTCAGTCCTTATATAAAAATTAGTATTTCTGGAAATGCAGAGTCCTTTTCTAGATTTTCGAAGTCTCCAATTCATTGGAACATACATTTTTGACATTTGATCGCCGGAATTGTAATTTGAAGGTGGTAACGGGAAATTCACTAATTTTTTTTTCATATCTACTAAGCTTATCTTCTCCTTTTTGGATACTTTGTGATAGAAACAAATGACAATCATTTAAATATACTTTCTGACATTTTTACTAGATCTATTTTCTATTATTTCTTGACTTTTCTTAAAAAATATAGCGAATTCTATAATAATTCAAATTCTAATAATAACAAATAAACTGCTGATAACTTTTTTTTTTTTTGTGAATGTTGTGTCAAATAACTTGTAGATCAGTTCTAGTCATCTTATATTTCATGATAAATACTACCGTTTATAAAATAAACGCAAAAATCTGAAAGGTTCCATCAACAAAGCTTTGGTACCACTAGTTGTAAAAGCTTATCTACCTGAACCTAGCTTAAACTTAAATATGAAATTTCAATCCAAAATTTGAATGCATTCTCAAGTTATCGAGCTTCCGGACAGACCAACAGACAGATTGCCTTTTTTAGAATTATGTCTCTGGGTTCAGTAGGGTCTAAAATGTGAAGATCCATCAAAATCTCGAAATGTCAAAAACTTACGATTCCAATACTTCCCCTATTATATAGGTAGAGGAAATGAAAATGATCAAACTATGTTGGCCAATTGCACCACCGTCACTAAACTTTAAGTGGAGATTAATATCTACGACAACTATTGTATGGACAATTGTTACTACGGCTTTTATTCCTTCCTTAAAGTTAAGTGACGGTGATGCAACTGGCCATGAATCTCGCTTCTCTGAGACTTGGCAATTCTGTGGTAACGATTTATGTAGACACAAATATGGTTCAGCTTGAGCTATATGGTACAGAACATAGTTTAAAGAAAATTAGTTAGAACTTTCGTTATTTTGAGATCTCTCAAGATGGTTTATAGTTGGAAAGATTGCAAAGAGAACTTTCAACTCAATTCTCCTATATTTTTGTATTTTGGTAATAGAGAGTTTTTGCAAGCCTCCGCTATTGATACGATAACGCTAACGTAGAAAACAACTTTTTTGGGAAATGCTCGCTCAATAGTGCTAGCTTGAATCACAGTGTACTCACAAGAAACTTCAAGGGTTAGCAAACATCAATAACATAACAATGAATATATTTGTCAATTCCAGTAACGGTACCCAAAGAAAATCGTTTTTGATGTTAGCGTTAACGTTTCATTAGCGGTGGCTTGCAAAAACTCCCTAATATCAAAAAATGTTCATAATAATGTATTTTTTTCTCTCAAAATATAGTTTGGCCAACGAAAAATGGGTAAATGCTCTCTAAGTGAATAGAAATATGTGTAAAGTTCAATAAGTTTGGCTGAAACTAGCTATATTCTTTCAAAATACATGTTTTTTCCCTAGTTACGCCAACTTTACTGACAGTCAAGAATAAGTATATATATAAAAAGGATTTTATGATACACTGAGTTCGAGTATTAGTAGCATTATGTTTCTGATCCTTACAATAGAGGTACATGTTGCTATATTTAGACAGTGATAGATTCTTTTCTCCACGGCAATTCGTTAAATTGTTATTTGGCGCACCATTAGCGATGCGTGGAGTAAATTTTTTTCACGTCTCAATTTAACTACTATCTAAAATCGTTGCAGCTATATTTCTGTGAGTTTATGTTTGTAGCACCTCTTACTGACTCATTCGTTCTGATATTTGTTAGATCTTAATGTCAACTTGTGTTCTCTTGTTGTGTGCTTAATAATTGTGCCGTAGAAATTTTTATGGATGCAATACGAGTGTAAACGTGCGTTATAACGTTTAGCCAATAATATTAGTGGCTCGGAAAGTCTCATCACCAAATACTTAGCCTCTTGTCATAATGCTGAACTTTACACTCTCGTGGCATAATAGTACATATATTTAATCAGAATTGGGAAATATTTCATTACAAACGAGAGCTTATCATATGATGATCAGATATATGTAGCTCAAGGCTGAGATGAAATTCTTACCGAAGTATGTATACTATTTTATTCACAATCATACTTAATTAGTAGAAAAATGATTGATCCAATTCCATTCTTTTTTCAACGAAGTAAATTGAAGTTTGTGAAAACAAGAATGTTTTGAAAAACTCACTTGATTTGACATTTGATGGATTTATGAATCAAGTTATTTATACGTGTTTCCATTGAAATTGTTAGTAGTGAAGTTCTGAATTGCTTATAACAGTTAAATGGAACTACACTCGCCTCGAATCGAACAGAAGTGCTACGGGTGTAAGTTCGTAGCGATTTCATACATAATTCATAAATTTATGAGTTCATAAGATATAAATTCACACAGAATTGCAACATAAATAAGCTTCTCCTCAATATTGATTGTTTTATTTGAATCATTGGATAATATCATCGATATTTTTGACAGCACAGATTATTTCACTCCAACAAAGATTTTATGACTGATGCTAGGGAATCCTACATGAACATTTCTTACCCAAGGAATGGAAATGTCACTTCCGACCCGTAAGATAGTAATTACAGTTAAGTTCCATTTGCAGCCTTAAACTCGGAGAATTTCGTCGTAATTTAAAAAGTTTGGTATTTGGGAAAGCCGTAGTAGTGTTAACAGCGCTGAAAATTTGGTGCATACAAATTCCCCTTTGACCAAACCTTGCAAGCTCCAAATTTTTCTTGTAATCTAGGTTGCGCTCTACAAATCGAAGAAGAATATGTGTTTTGAATGAACTCTTATTTCATTTTACGTTCGATTTATTTGTTCACGATTTTTGTTTATGCCTGATCTCTATCTTCTTCAAATAGGTTATTTTGATTGGAAGCAGTACCTGATGATTTCCAATTTTCAGTGTTTTCGCACGATAAAATACGTCTATCGTGTGTTACTTTGCTAGTTTTTGTTTTATTTAGAAAAAAAAGCAATACCTTCCCAGTTATCAAATTTGTAATATCTATTTGATTATGAACAAAATACACAAACAACATGAATGACTGACTTTAGCTGCAAAACTACTTCGAAATTAGGCCTACAGTTGTCGCTATTCGCTAGTAACTAATTTCGATGTCTAAATTTCAAGCTGTGAACGGACAAATGTCAACAGTTGAAATTTCGTATTTGGAATTACACAAAATTTCGCGCTGCGAATGGAGTATTAGAAATTCCATACCTCCCTCTCTCCATAAGATTGGAATTGGTCATAATTACTATTCGCTCCGTGCACATCTCAAGATTTGACCGCAGCGTTACCAGTGCCTGTTTTTGTAACTTTTCGTTTTTGACAGATTCAATGAATAAAATGTTGAAAACTTAGTAGAAAGATTATTAATGTTCATGCATAAGCATATTTTTGTGATCAAAATGGAATTTTTAATAATTTATATATGTAGTTTTACTTTGTATGAATGTAGAATAACAGGTGTAGTTCGTTTGACACTGCCTGGCATTAGTTTTTGATTACCTAATCCATCCCATTCCTCAACCCTTATTACATGAGACGCTCCCAACATTTTCCCTTTAATTTCTTGAGGTTCAAATTCTAAATTGAAAGTAATTGGCTGAAAACCAGTTCTTATGACTTAGTTCATTCTGAAATGTCAAATCAGTTATTCAGTTTCAGCACTAAATATACATAAATATTGACTCAAAACTTCATTGTAAATAAAAACAATAAACTTTTATCTTGCGTTTACTTACATTATTTTACTTATTTTCCCATGAAATTATCATTTGTGATACCACAATGAGTAAGTTTATATCGAAGATCTACATCGGATTTATTCTAAATCGGATTTAATTACATTTTAAATGTCGACTGTTAATATCGACAAATCTATAGACCGATTTAGTTCTATCGGATAAAATTGGATTTATTTATTAATTTCTGGTGCCATAGAAATATAATCATAACATCAAAATTCTTCTATTTTGGATTCATTCTTTGAATATTTCATTTCCTCCTGTCATTTTTCCATCTAGAAAACACGAAATTTCCCTCTCTTAAATTCATTTTAGAAAGTATTCAGTTACTTTGTAGTCCAAGAAACATCTAGACTTTTTCCTACAACCTCTTAATTACTATTTAGATGACTGAACTGAACAAACCAACGTCTGTCAGGTGAAACAAATAATTTGCATTATTTTGTTTCAGTACCTACTATTAAGTTTTTCATTTAATCGCTGTTCATCTCGGTAAAGTAAATCGGATTTATTAACAAATCTTGTTCATAGAGTCGATTAGAAATCCGATTTTAAATCTGATTCGGACCGTTTACATCCTTTTTATGAATCAGATTTATATTCCTAAATCCAGTTAAATCCGATTTAGGTCCTCGATTAAACTTACTCATTTGCTATTGTATACAAAGTTTTGTTATAATGAATAATAGTTATTTATGTATCTATAGCGCAAAATTAAACTTTGGTGCTTGTGAATGAAAGTTTTTTGTCAAGGCGACAGCCAAGATTCAAATCATTCGAAAGCTCAAAGAAATTTGCGCACAAGTTGCATGCAACATTTCTCTTACAGACGTCAAAGAATTATAAGAAAATATATGAAGATGTCAATTATTCTCTCAAAGTAGTAACAATCAATCACAAATGGCTACAGAAGTAATTTCAGAGTTTTGTTGTCCTTTGCACCATTTTCTTTATTATTTTTCCACCTGTTCCACACATATTTGACATTTATATAAAGTACAGACTGTGATGTAATTCTCATGCATCTGCAGTTCAAAAAAGCTCTCTCGTTGCCATTTATAAATCAAAATTTCCAACGAAGCTTTCACTTCCAAATTTACAGAGGGTGATATATGAGGCAACTTTCATCTAATTTACGTAACCAACCTTTTAGCTTCCATAAAACTCGACCCCAATGGTGGAACAAATAATTGTGCACATCTACATAAACATCAAGGAGGTTGCAATTTTTTCTTCGGCGCTTTATAGTCCCCAGAATCTGTTTCCCTTCCAAATTGCACTTCCGATGGAACTACTTACTTTTCTTTCTTGGTATATAACTATGAGACGTCGTGTTTGTGATGATAATATTACGATATGAAGAAAAGATTTATAGTAAAGAAAGTGGAATATGATATAAAAATTTCCATTTATTTTATGTTATAATGTTTATGTACAGACAAAATGTACCTATTCCAAAAACTACACAGCATATATTAATCAAACAAATTTTCGTCGACAATATTATTCAGTTTCTACCATTTCAGGATATTTCATTTATATTGTTGTAGAGTTAGAGTGGGAAAGATACCTTACCTACAATTGACTCGAATAAAAAAAACATGCCGAAAATATTTTCTTATTTTTCAAGATCTACCTAACGTTTTCCTCTGGGTGACTTGCACTAAAATTTTTTTATATGCAGGGTAACTCAATCACTGCAGCGTGAGACGTGGACAAAATAAGCATTATCACGGGATTACATTGTGTATACAGTGCTACAAAAAAATTTGTCATCATAGTTAGATGACCAGTCGTGCCTCATTTATCTACAAATAGAATTCTAGTCTTTCTAAATACAGAATTAAGAAAATACTCAATGCATATCAACTTACGTGCAATGATGTTCTATGAGAAGCCAGAGTAACTAATGTTTTTCCTATCACCTTGCATGTTATTTAATGACATATGATCATTTATACCAACAAACATCAATGATGCTATATACTAACAGACTCGGAGAAATGTGAGCTGTAGAGGGCATTATCAGCACGTGATACTCCTCATTTGCTTGTACCGAGTGCTATCCCTTATTGTTCTCTCGCAATTTTACTACACAATTGTATACACATGCCTATCATTCTATTGCCGGTAAATTGATATAGCAAAGAACTCATTTTATTGTTCATACCAATGTTTTTGATAGATCATCACTTCTCAACAACCGACCCTCGGATCCTTGACATCATATAATAGTACAAAATCCTGTTGTATCCCTTGTACATCATAAACTCATTTGTGTAATGTCATCTTGACTCGTTTTCCACTCTGTTATAGTGCTACACTATTATACTGGTCAAGGAAGCAGACAAGATCACAGGATGAACATATTCCATGATATGATACATGGTATGCTTCTTGTTCTATTTGTTCATCAGACTGTTGCGATTAAAAGAGTAACAGCGATCTTGCAACCAGCACCTGCAGTAGAAGTTCATTGAAAAATTGAATTACTACTTCAACAAAGAAGACTGTTCTTATTCATTCTTCTGTGTAGTAAAATTTGATATCTATCAAATTCTTGAAATGCTCATGTGAATAATTATGAATTTTGATGGGCAATAAGAGACATTAGAATAGAAACTACTTGTCCTATATTCCAGCAGATACGAATCATACCAGAGACTTGTATCACGAGAATAAAAATATCTATTAATTGTTTAGGAGAGGTGAGATCTTACGGAAACTGGACAGTCAAAATTTTTACCGTGTGGTGAAGTAAAAATTCTATAGACATCGGCAGATATTTTATAGAATAGAATGTCATGATTAAATATATATATATATATATATATATATATATATATATATATATATATATATATATATATATATATATATATATATATATATATATATATATATATATATATATCCAATTTTTGGAAAGATTAATAGCCGGCCGCCCTTCATGTTCTCTGATCAAACTTATAACCAAAATCGGAGTATAGTGGTTCACGTCACAAATTCAAGATCCTGTCCTAATAAGTGTCTGATTGAGCCACTTTCGATCATTTTTTCGAGGTCAACCTCCCTGATAGAACTCACGATTAAGACTAGTGCCAATTGAAAGCGATGGTCAAGCATCTTAAAGAAAAAACAGGGTGCAACCTCCTGTCATGTCTTGTCCGGGAGGACGACAGCCTCTCCTAAGAGTTACCTAATTTCGTATTCCAATTGTCTAATTGAACTTTCCTTTCTAAGCGCGAAAAAACTAGAGTGCCACTCCCTACCTATCTAGAAGAGCAGCAGTCACCCTTGAAGTGATCCAATATATAGGTTCCAATTTCGAACGCAGCTGTACATCTTTCATCGAACGTACGATTATATTCCTCAAATTGTATCTCAAACCTTTCTGAACACGAAAATACCAAAGTTCTTTCTCCTGCTTTGTATATTATAGTTTGAAATTTTCTGCACATAAGAAAACATTGCTGCCACCTCTGATCCTGACTAGAGACTCCTCCGTCCGCAAATTATGTAATCAACTCCAATTTATATTATTCCGGATGGAAACGAAGCGACTCACAAAAAAATTGTAAGAATGTTGGTTCAGTGCAAAATTATGAAAAAGTATTTCGTGATAAATGGAGCTGTACACAGTTTGGTAGAGGCGTGGCTTATAAGTGAGTTTGTATAGCCTCAATATTTGAGTAGCTTGAATGGCTTGAATGGCTATTTATTTCATCAACAGTCCTTCCTATTCTCATTCTCATCGATGTCTGCCTGTTCTGTTGATAAAATCTTATATTCTCAACGGAATTGAATCTCCTTCGAATAACAGAGGTACAAGTTTGTCGTTTTTTATCCATTCACACTCTTTTGGTTTGAATTTGATACAATCCTTATTCGTGGCATTCATCTACATCGCACCAACGAGAATTATTCTCATGATTTTTTATTCAACTGTTTTCCAACATAGAGGAATCACATTTGACTCGAAACCTTGAACTGTCGTGGGTGGGTGCTCTTTGTCGAAAAATTTCCAGTGAAATTCTTGGAATAGTTGAAATCTCGCTTAATCGATACTCATCCAATTTTTTTTATTTAGCATTAAGGTCAATCGTATATTATTTGAGAACCTCGCCAAGGCTCGGCCTCCAAACTATCATTCTTAATCGGTAAACTTTACTTACTGACCCTAATGCTTGAATAACTATTCTTCGTGAACCACTTCGTTTCTCTTTGAAAAAAAAGATTTGAGTTGAAATTGATGCCAGAAGACTTCGAGTCATAACTACAAGTGACAGCTTTGTTTTCTCATGTTCAGAAAGATTTGAGCTGAAAAAAACCTATGCTCGATAAAGGCGGTACAGCTGCGTTCGAAATAAAGACCTAAAAATCGGATAACTTAAAAAGTGATTGCTGCCCTCTCAGGCTATGCGGGATGCAGCACTTCGGTATTTTCATGTTAAGGGAGGCTTAAGCTACATCTTAGACAATAATTGTACGTTTGATAGGAGAAGTACAGCTGCGCAGAGGTCTCACTGAGCGAATCGTGTCGTGTCGTGTCACGTCGTGAGTCATGTCGTTTGAAAAACGATGGTCCGGTCTCACTGGTTGAGTCGTGTCAAGTAAATTTTTCCTCTTTGACTTGAGTATCAATCGAAACATAGCCTTTTATGAGTTATTCTCATCTCTAGCAAATTAAATACAATATCCCGAAAAAGAATGATTGGCATTTCTCAGATCTCATCCTTTAATGAATTTGTCAATAACATTTACATTTGATTATCCAGATCTGGGCTGGAACTACAACGACTTGACATTGACATTGATTTGATTTCTACTGTCGATTTGCCATGCAAGTTGGACATGTGTCCAGTTAATATTTGTGAGCGGAACAGGGTTTAGGGCAAAAGTCAATAAAACTGGGAGATTTACTGAACGATGTTACTCATAACGCGATCACAAGCAGACTGACTGTGTTGAGCAGTGTGTGTGTGCGCAGTGTGCTGTAGGCGGCAAATTTGAAATGATGTAGTGAGCACATGCGCAGATGGCGACACTAAATATAAAACCATAAACTCGCGTACATTGATTGTTTGTGTGTGTGATTGTTTATGTTGAATCAATATGTTCTGATAATATTCATCATAGATCTTATTTTAATAGGAGGATAACCTGACCTAGTCCCTATCTTGTCTTTATTACAAATATTAACTGCAAACATGTCCAACTTGTGTGGCACATTGGCAGTAAAAATCAAGTCAAGATCAATGTCAAGTCGTTGTAGTTCCACCACTGAATTGATAGATCAAATCCACATTTTCTTCATGGAGATTGATTAATATATCAATTTTGCTAGTAGTCCACTGAATTTATTCCGTTTTCAGGAGTGTCAAAAATCTACGTAAAATCCAAACAACTGTAAAGAGAAAGATTATCAGTTGCCACTGTTTGGAAGATCGTAAATTTTTCTCCAAATTTACTAAAATTATCCATTACCACAATAGTTCTAAAAATTTTGAATAAAAGGATAAAGACTTCTACATCTTATGACTCTTTTTGTCATGTCAATTCTATATATCTCTCATAAGCATGCATAGAAGTGTCGAGCTGTGTCCAATGACAAGTGAAATTCAAACCAAACTGAGAATCAAACAACTCGCTAGGACTCGCTAGAACTCGCTAGCACTCGATAGCGCACAATGGTCCAGTGAGACTGACACCATTGCAATACATGTGTTTGAAATTTTCAAGGCCAACTCGACACAATTTTACACGACACGACTAGTCCAGTTAGACCGCTGCCTTATGCCTTGATCACACGTAACGAGTACAGTGGCGAGACAGTGCTCTCGGCCGAGTACTCGGTAGGTGTGAACACATAACCGAGTACTCGGCCGAGCGCTCGGCCTAGCGAAAGGGTGAGACAGTAGCTCGACCCTGTTTCTATTTACTAGGCCGAGTGCTCACTCTCGCATTGACTCGCCAGCCTACTCGGCAGGTCTGAACATGCACTCGGTGCTTTGGGTCGCGTATTCTCCCCTCGTTTGTCGTTCAGTAAATTTAATATTGTGTTCCTCTCAAGCTGTTTCCTGCAAAGAATATTGTTATAATAAAAAATAACATAGCTAATAAGTGGGACATTGAGACGATCATTCTAACTGCAATTCTCTAAAAAGAATGTTTGTAGCACCAAGGTCAGATCTCCTCAAAAGCCATGGTCTTATCCATATACGTTTCTCTTCTTCCAGCAACTCCCTCAATTCTTCCAATATGAGCGGTATGAGTAATTTAATACATGATTTAACTATTATTCTTCGATTCATCTTTGCGCAGCTTAGTGAACTCATACTCAAAAGAGTGCACGAAACTGACTGACTGACTCGCTGCATCTTGTTTACACGTAACGAGTACAAAAGTACGTGTGAACACTCACTCGCTCCAATTACTGTCTCGGCCTAGTGATAATTTGCTGTCTCACCACTGTACTCGTTACGTGTAATCAAGGCATTAGGCCAAGAGTCCTTGAATACATATTCAAGAGTTATATCATATCAATACAATCAATCCCTGATAAGAACTCTCAACTAGTCATAAATCATTCATGTCGATACCTTTCCTGCACTTCAAAGCAGTATTCAGAGTCGCTAACCCATATTTTATCATGTTCACATATTTTAAACTCACAAATATACATAACTATAACTCCCAATAACGAAACCAGAGTTTCCAGACCTATAAAATTTAAAATAGTAGGTAAATAATAAAATATAGTACTCTGAGGAGAATATAGTAGTTTTGTGAAAATATAGCTGTGTTTATTTGATGGATTGCTTTCTCTGTTCCGCTGATGGATCCAAAGCAAAATGCGCCGCTAGACTTTATAAAAGATACTTTGTGAAGTTGAGTCCATACAAGATTGGTCTTATTGACTCTGATGAGCGCATCACAGTAAAAAAATCTATTGTGGCCATCACAGTACACAGAAATTCAGAATGTCGCATAAAATAATCGCATATTTCAAAGTGACAGCTGTCATTGTCAAAGTGACAGCTCTCATTGTTGAAATGGCAAATGGCGGCTATATTTTAGTCCTCACATATGATCAGTATTTCTGAGAATAGAGCATGCTATTCTAAATTTTCTGGGTCATCAATTCAATGATACATAGTTTCGACAATTGATCGCTGGAAGGATAATTTGAAGATGGTAACGTGGATTTCAACTATTTGTTCTTGATATCTACTTAGTTTATCTCCACAGAAGCTTATAATTGATACCAAACTAGATATCGGTTAAATAATTTGCAGAAGAAATAATAGACAATCGTTTGAATATCCTCTTTGACACTTCTACCAGAATTATCCCGCAGGAGCTTTTATTTGATACCAAACAGGATAGAGCCAAATTATTTTTTTCCAAAAACATCATTTCTAAGCATACAAGTGACAGAATGGAATCAATTACTTCTTATAGATTTACTTCCTAACTTGAAACAACAATCATAAACTTGCAAGAACAGACTGTGAGAGCCAGACAGAATTACCTAATTCCACTTTTAATTGAATATAATAATTTAACAAGATGCTCCGCAAAATTGAAAACATATCAAGCCATCAAAAAGTGGCATAACAATCTCATCGTGGTCTCCACATGAAAATTAATTTACCAACTACATTGAAATAGACATTGATTGACGTTCACTTATCCGTGAAGATACGTGGGAGTCTAAATTATTTGTATCAGGAAATAGGATTCATTTTTGCTCAGTATCTGCAATATGAGAATAAATTGATGAGATTTTGCTGTAATTATGAAATACGATGGTTAAATATAAAGAGCCATTCAAATAGTTTCGTAGCGTCATTAAACGGTGAACACTATAGATATATATATATATATTATATATATATATATATATATATATATATATATATATATATATATATATATATATATATATATATATATATATATATATATATATATATATATATATATATATATATATTGATACAAGAAATGCTAAACATGGAGGTTTAACAGGAGATTTTTAAAACTTGCGGATATTGGCTCTCCAGTATATTTTAGAGCAAAAGTACAAGAATAGAAAGTTGTCGAAAATCAATTTCTATGCTTATGGAAAGTCTCCATCTGATGCAGTAGAATATCTGTAATATTGGGTCTTTAGAAAATAGTATATGGTACTTTCGTCAAGAATCAGATTTTCATGAGAATGAGAAACAAATGGAACAGCATTCTGACATTTTATTCTATATTATTATTACTGATTTTTATTTGATTCTTTAGATATTCTACTGCATTAAATAAAGATTTTTTGTGAGTGAAAATTGATTTTGAACACCTCAACAATTATTGATAATAATTGTTGTAATTACACTGAATTAAATTGTCAGAATGGAAGTTTGTTTCATTCGTTCTCTATTTTCATCTGATTGTTGACGGAAATGTCATATCTTATTTTCCAAATATCTAATGCTATAGATACACTTCTGCATAGAATTGAAGCTTTTCATGTGTAAGAGCAAGCAGGCTTTAGGAGCTCATATTCCACTATAGATCATCTCCATACAGTGGACATCTTAATCGAAAAAGCCCAAGAATACAACGCCAAAATATATTTACTATTCGTCGACTACTCAAAGGCATTTGACTCCATAACGCATGACTACATCATAGAATCACTAAAAGCTCTGAATATCAACGGAAAATACATCAACTTTTTCAAAGAAATATATTCCGATAACACGGCAAGAATATCATTAGACAGAGAGGGAAACAGTTTCAAACTACATAGAGGCGCTAAACAAGGCGACCCGGCATCACCATATATTTTTAACGCAGTCCTAGAAAATATATTCCGCAAGCTAAATTGGGAAGATATAGGAATAAATATAAACGGACAAAGACTACACAATCTAAAACTCACGGATGACTCAATTCTAATTGCTGAATCAGCGACAGACATTTCAACAATGTTAAAAGAACTAGTTATAGAAAGCAAAAAGGCGAGCCTCGAAATCAATCTCAAAAAGACAAAAGCTATTACTAACAGCACCAAAATACCAATCCAATTAGATATGCAAAATATTGAATATGTAAACGAATACATCTACCATCTCGTAACTCGTGATGAAAAGCAATTTAAATCAAAAAATAAAATCGAAAATATTCAACCATTGCATTTCACCACCATTAACTTACGGCTGCCAAACTTGGTCCCTAACTAAATCTCAGAATGCAAAAATTCAAATTATGCAAAGAAAAATGGAAAGAAGCATGTCGGGAATCAAACTAAAAGACAGAGTAAGCAATGCAGAACTAAAAACACGATCAAAAACAAAAGACGCTTTGCAATTCGCGAAATGTCAAAAATGGAAATTGGTTGGTCGTGTATCCCGCCTGGCGAACAATAGATGGACAAAAATATTTACTGAATGGTCACCAAGGTACTTGAAGAGGAAATCAGGAAGACCGTTAACAAGATGGGAAGACGAGATTAAAACTACAGCAGGTGCCCTTTGGACCAGAACAGCCAAAAATAGAGAGCAATGGAGAAACATGAAGGAGGCCTTCGTCCAACAGTGGACCTAGATCCCTCCCACCCCTTCAAAACTTTTTAGAAATAGTACAAAAATCAAAATTAAATTAAATTATCATTATATTTGTAATTAAATTTGTAATTATTAATCAATATACAATTAAATTATATTATGAGTATTAAATTGTATATTTGAGACTCCAATAAAAGGCTATTATTATTATTATTATGTGTAAGAAATGATTTTGAACAACTTTTCATACTTTTACTTTCGCTCTAAAGTATACAACAGGAGAGCCAAGATCAGTAGAGTATTCGAAATCTAATTGTGTTGTTCACATTTCTCTGAATTAACTTAAATGTCTTGGCACAGGTAAATCAGGGACTGATCAAGTTTTAAATGTAATAAAATCGAGATGCGATAGAAAACGAGAAGAAGGGAGATTGATGAATCTGTACTCCAATAAATCTCAAGATTCCGATGTTAAAAGATAGGAAAATTAGAAAAGAGTGAATTTCAACGGAACCTGTGGAAGAGCACAAATATCCAAATAACAAAAACAGATGTTTAAGGGACGTATTTTTTGTGATTGTTTCACAGATAGTGTAATTATCATAACATTGTATGACCAAATTTTTTAGACTCTCAATGGTAAATGAAGTGTATGTGTTTATACTTCTTTTCGTTGTCATCTGAATAAGTCTTTATTGCAGAAATTTTAGAGCTCAGGTTGAATTCTTGCCTCTTTCGCTTGTTCTGTTTTAAGAGAGAAGATAATTTGAGTAAAAATACAATCTTGAGCATCGAAAATGGAATATGTGGAAGCAAGACATACAAATTAAAATTCGCAACTTGTGATTTTGATTGATATATCTGCTGAAATGCGTACGATAAAGAGCTGAGGAATCAAGTTATAAATTTAGAATTTAAAAATAATACAATGATTTAGAACATGCGAAACCATGCCTTGGTTCCGACGATAGCAGGCAACTTTCACCTACATTCAATCACATCCTTAAGCTACAAAATCAAGGTTGGTAGGAACGAGGAGGAAGCTAAGTGTATCACTGTTATATCATTTTTAGGTAGGGAAAATATGGTTTTACAGTTACTGATATTAAATTTGTATTCAATTTATACCATATGTATTGTACAAAAAAAAAATGAACTGAATTTGCTAATTATTACATCTATTATATTTGTGTTGATCTTATTGACTCAAGTCGATATCAGTTACTGTGCTAGTATTAACCAGCAAGGCAGTAACTGCCCATACGTTATGCGTTTCATTATCTGAAATCTACTTTAAACCTTCAAACAAAAATATTCTAATTCTAATTAAATGAATTATGGAAATTGATCAAATTTTTTCAATTAAAACACTTGGTGCAAGCTTACCAAAGTTTATTCATTCAACACTTGATTGATTTCGGTTTGTTAGATAATCATCAGAATCCAAAAGAATATACAAAATAATTTTGCTTATCTACTAATTGAGCTGTAGTTCATTTTAATGGGGGATGGTTAATTTTTTGACTCTACGTTTCCGTGCCTTTCCGTAGTTATTCGTCTTTTAAGTTTGGTATTGAAATTATAATATAAGTGCAAGAATACTCATTCGAACAAATGACATTCATGGCGTACCAGCTTCTAAATTGTCCACAGTAGATCACTCTTCATTTCATTCACTCTCGTATCTTATTGTTATTCATCAGGTGAAAATATCAGCACCAGACACTAAAAACAACTACATTCCCTATTAGTTACATCGCTACTAGGCAGAAGATATGATATAGTAAGTATTCGACTATTGGATACGCTTCACCACCGTACAGGCATATCTACATATCATGATCAAGTTTTTGAGTGGTAGATGATTGAGGAACTTATATTTTCTAATTTTGAACAACATGTACAGAAATTGGGAGGCACATGTCCATTGCTTTATCCATCGTGTCCCGGAGCTTTTCCGTTTTCTAGCCTATTTAATGCTAATTCCATCTCTTCTTCTGTTATATTCTCTGTTCTTCTGTGCTTGTTGATGTTCCCGCATTGCTGGATCTCCTCTTCTTCATTGTCGTTGTTAGAGTGTTTTTATTCCAGCAATTTCTCGAAGTGTTCTTCCCATCTTCCTATTATTTCCTCGTTTCCTTCCAAAATATTCCCTTGTTTGTCATATAGCTGTCTTAATGCACTATGGTTTCCCTTTTTACCGTTTTTGAATGTGTTATAGAATAATTTTTTTATTTTCTCTAAAATTATTTTCCAACTTATTCCCAAACTGTTCCCAAGATTTTGCCTTAGAGATTTTGATAACTTCTCTCGTTTTTTCTTTTGTTTCTCGTATTCTTCCTTATCTTCCAGTTTTTTTTGGATTGAGGAATATTAACTTTTAGCTTCTTCTCTAATTTCTTCATTCCACCAGTGTGTTTGCTTGTTGTAGCCTGTTTTTCTGATCACTCTGCACGTTCATTTTGCTGCCTCTTCTAATATATATTTAAATGTACTTAATTTACACTGAAACTAATATGATATAATTATTCAGCACAAAGTTATGGATAAGGACATAACGTGAGGCAAGCGATCATATTTCATAAAGTTATTGTTATTTATTTTATAATGAAATAAATGAGTGAAAAATCATACTTTGTTTGTCTTCAATTATTCATAAATCGAGCCAATGGGAGAGAATTTCCATTTATATTGGGTATATTATTCATTGCGTCAAAACAGAAAACAATAATCGAGTGAACTATAGAACATTCCATTTATTATATTCATAATAATCGTGATATATTTTTGCTGTATCCGTCAGTGATCATTCATTCATTACAACTAGCAATGTCTTAATTGATTGACTCAATTCGAAATAACATCATACTTTTTGAGACAATTTTGTGCGAATAAAAACATTTAGTATCATACAATATTATGGTATCATTGTGGAGTACATAATCTACTACTTGACCGGACGATTCACAGTTTATGAATGAGCGAGTGTGGTGAGCGAGGCTTATGAACGAGAGTCCATAGAGTCGATTATGTACGAAATTCATATAGAATTCTAAATTTGACTGCTCTAGATGAACTATTTTCCTTTGAGATTTGTGAAGATCTATTTTTGAGGAGTTTATTCCATCTGAAATGTGAAAATACTGTACACACTTCATTCAATAGGTACCTGAAGTAATGTTTAATGCTTTGGATTTAGGATAAGTAGTGGTATTTGTTGAACTTAGAAGTGTGGGTAGGATTTCCGAAATTTGAAGGGAATCGGATATTTGCAGCTCTCCTCTTTCATATGATAATTCTTATCATTTTGATTTGGAATTACCTCCCATATCTTTGGCAGTTTGATAATAATAGTAATAATACTTTTATTGACTACCAACGCCAACGGCGGGACCAACCGTAAATAAAGCAAATACTTGTTAAAAATTCACGCCCAAATAGTTCGTTTAATATAACATCGATTCTACACGATAATGTGGAATAGCAGCTTGTATGTAGTTTGATAATTTGGCACGCTTCTAGGGATTGAAATATCCGTCAACACAATTGCAAAACTCATCGGTACTCACATTTTGTTATATATGCAATGATGTAACCTAGAATGCAATTAGGTTGATTGTAACCTCATTTTCTTTTTGTAATAGTATTCACATGATGATATGGACTGACATCACTGTAAAAGTTGAATTTGAAATTTCAGATTCAAACAATATTCACTCTACTCCCAGGATCACATTGAAATAAAGGAGAAAACTGTTCTCATTGTAGTACCTACTCAAAGTAAGCCCATTCGATTGATACCTATCTTGTTCCAAGATAATTTCTGAATTTTCTATTGGAATGAGAAATTATTCTCTTCACAGGATCTGCGTATAATACTCAACAAATGTAAATGTGTTAATCAAATCATGGTCAATAAATTAAGTATAGCTTATTTGAGATGTAATTTTCTTTTACAGAATATATGTTGCATTGACAGTCTGCTATTATTTTTCAGTATGGTAGAATACCTATTCAATTTCATGGGTTATTGCAGCTACATTTTGAAATTGATTAGTTTATTTATGTATTAGAGTGTCTTTTTTTTTCTTCACTTTTCCTATCTAGAGCTCAATCTATTTAGCATTGAAAGCATTACATATATAGAATGTGTGTCATTGATAAAGAAAACCTACAAAATTACTTACTTATCATTAAAGATAAGAAAAATTGTCAAACATAGAAACCTTATATCTACACTCATAAAAGAAGATATTGAAAACTTTTCTGTATATTAGAGATAGTGTTTTGTTGATTAAGATTCATTTTCTTGTTTGTCAATTTCTTGTCTCTTTCCGCGAAACAAGATACTAGATTCCATCCGGCTTGGAAGATTTCCGTCTAGAATACTCTGTGTTATTATTCATTGTATCGATTTAATTTGTTCTGATACTCGCATATAGTGTAAACACGTAATCTCTTGTTCAACAATATAATTTGATTCGCTAATGCACTATTATATTTATTTTTTATGACAAGTTCATGCTTAATAAAACACAAAAAAAAACATTTTTCCCGATTCAATATAAATTACTAATTCTCATTCCGGTAGCAAAGTGCAAAATATGCGTAAGTAATTTATATTAAAAAATCTGACGTGAACATCACGTGACTTTCTTGTACATCATTGGATATAATAATACCATGTGATTTTGTGTTTGATCGTATATATCATTGGATATGTATAATCAAACACAAAATCTCATCGTTCCACAATAATTATTTTGGATTTACCCAAAAGATTCTAAAAATCTGTCAAGTGAAATGCGCTTTCAGCCAAGTCGGTCGCTATGGAAACAGTAGGCCATTATTCTCATACTACAACATTTCTAAATACTGATTTCCAAAACTCTACGACTACCAACAGATCTGAATTTATGCGCTAAATTAGAGAATAAATTCCTAATGAAGGGCACTTCCGGTCCAGTCTATTGTGATGAAAATAGTAGGCAATTATTCAGATGCTACAGCAGACTGAAATACCAAATTTCAATATTCTACACCTGATCGTTTCAAATTTATGCGAAAAATTCCAAAAGACTGACAAGTGAAGTGAACTGCCGGCTTGGTCGATCTCAATAAAAATGGAGTATGAGCATCTGGACGGTATAATCGTCTTAAATATTGAATTCTAACAATCTGTGTTCAATTGTTTAGAATTTATGCGGGAAATTCAAATAGTCTGTCATATAAAGTGCACTTCCGGCTAGGCCGATTGTTACAAAAACAGAAGATGACCATTGAGATGCTACAGTAATTTCAAATGCTAAATTCCAGTATCCAACGGCTGATCATTCTGGATTTATGCGGAAAATTTTAAAAAAATCTCAAGTAAAGTGCACTTCTGGCTTTGCTGATCGCAATCATAATGCAAGATGTACAATAAGATGTGATAGAAGTTCTTTATACGGAATTTCAATATGCTATGGCGGATCATTCTATATTTATGCAAAAAATTCTTACAAAAATAGTAGATAACCATTCTGATACAATATCAAGTGTCAATACTGAATTTCAACATCCTACGGTTGATCATTCTGGATTTACTAGAAAAATTCGAAAGAAGTTTCAAGTAATGTGCACTTCCGGTACAGACGATTGAAACCATAATGCGAGGTGCACAATTAGACCCTATATCAGTCTTAAATACATAATTTCAACATTATATAATCAACCAGTTTCGAGATTTGCGAAATACGCACGCACGTACGAACGCACGCACAAACATACGTACCGACATCAAGCCAAAAATAGTCAAAATGGATTCACGGATACATCCATCAAAATCTCGATATGTGAATTTTGTCGGTTTCACAATATTTTCTTGTACTTTGTACAAGTAAGTGAAAAGAGGAGATTTTATTCATGCTTACATTAACTTCATGAGTATCAACCATATATCAATAAAAATTCTTCTTCTATTTTTATTCTTGCTTAATACAGATAGATACATCCGATTTCCATGATATTACTACCAGAGTCTTCTGGGATTCCTGATTATTCCTAAATTTATTCATACATTCAAGAACATCACCACCAGGAAAAACAGTAATAACTTGAAATCGCATAAAATTGTAATGAAACACTGTATAAAAGACAATTCTTCTGTCAATCCTTATATTAGAGGGTGAAAATGATAAATAGACTTAACGATGCTTACATGATGTTATATTTATTAGGAATATTTGACACAATAACTTTATTTGATATGTATCTATGTATTCACAAACTGATTGTAGCGTCAAACTTGATGAATAAGACCAGAACAACTTAAATACATGAGGCCAGTAGAAGAACAAATACTATTAGTGATGCTGAATAGAATCTGGACAATGGGAAAAATTACTAAAGATTGGGAAAAGGCAGTGATTTTCTCCATTCATAAAAAAGGAGACAATATGAATTGTAACAATTATAGAGGGATATCACTAATATGCACGACAGCCATAGTATATGAAGCCATACTAGAAACGAAACTAAGACAAGAGGTGGAATCAAAAATGGAAAGGTCACAAAGCGGATTCAGGAGAGGACATTGCACACAAGACCACATATACACAATTTGGAGGCTTATAGAAAAACTGATACAAGAAAGCAATCTCTATATTACGTTTGTCGATCTAGAAAATGCTTTTGGCCGAGTACCAAGGAAACAAATGTGGAAAATATTGGGGGAAAGACAAATAAACATAGAACTACTGAACGCAATAAAAAGCGTGTACAGAAAAACAACAAATTACATGAGAACGGGTAACGGAATATCAGGAGAATTGAACACCAAGTAGGGCTTAGGACAAGGAGGAGCATTAAGCCCATTATTATTTATTGTTTTCTCAGATAATATGATGAAGCAAATAAAAGATGAAATGAAGAAAGTAGACATTGGACATTACCAGCTGACCGTAACTTAAATAGCAGAGTATGCATTTGCAGACGATCTAGCAGCCCTGGTTGAGAATATAATTTGAATGTATGGAACAAGGAATTGAGAAAACACAACATGAACATGAATGTCAAAAAAACAAAAGTAATGGTGATATCGAAAGAAGTCACAATAACTAATATACAGCTAAACGGATGCGAAATAAAACAAGTAGAAGACTGTACATATCTAGGAGTAACAATAAATAATAAAGGAAATATGTAACCAGGAATCAACAAAAGAATACAAGCAGCTAGCAGAAACTACTATGCACTCAACAAAGCGGTACTAGGAAATGAGCAAGTATCCAAGAATACAAAAATGGCACTATACAAAACTGTATACCGATCAACTTTAATATACGGAAGTGAGTCATGGACACTCGAGCAGAGACTGAAAAGTAAAGTACAAGCATCAGAAATAAGATACTTCAGAAGAGTTGAATGAGTTACAAGGTTAGAAAGAATAAGAAACGAACGAATAAGAGATAATCTAGAAATAAAGAGCATACATAAGACCATAAAAAAGAAACAAGTTGCATACATAAGACCATAAAAAAGAAACAAGTTGCATGGTATGGTCACTTAGTCAGAATGCCAGAAGAAAATCAGACTGAGCAAGTTTGGGAAGCAAGAACCATAAGAAAGAAAAAAAGAGGAAGACCAAAGAAGACCTGGGAAAAAAACCTAGGTGAAATTCTCCACAGAAACAACATCAGCTGGCAAGAAGCAAAGAGAATAGCACAAAATAGACAAGAGTGGAAAGAACTGATCAATAATTTAATTCGAAAATAATTACAATCTATCATATTAGTTTCAGTATAAATTAAATTTGGTGAATTTGGATTTTGTACTGTGTATTCTCTCCTCGCCGAGTATAAGGGTTATGGACACGTATGGACACGTACAAGGAAGGAAATAGTATACGGTCTGCGTACAGTGCATGATACCAATTGGCATGTATTTTTAAGATTGAATGACAAGTTTTATGTTTTAGTCTTGAAATTATTTGTTGGTGAGATAAAGAGAATCGGTTATAATATGTATCATATCAAAGTATTCAAGATAAGCCACTTCGAACGGCACCTACTTTGAATCAAATTCTTAATTTTTCTATTGGAATGAGGAATTATTCTCTTCACAGAATCTGCGTATCATACTTCACAAATATAAATGTGTCTTTTGGTACTATACGATATTATCAAGAATATTCACCAAAATGATGCACTGGAAATGGTATATATATATATATATATATATATATATATATATATATATATATATATATATATATATATATATATATATATATAATTATATATATATATATATTTATATATATATATATATATATATATATATATAATTATATATATATATATTTATATATATATATATATATATATATATATATATATATATATATTATATATATATAATTATATATATATATTTATATATATATATATATATATATATATATATATATATATATATATATATATATATATATATATATATATATATATATATATATATATCAATAAACTACTCAAAATTATGTAAGGATCAAGTTTTCTTCTCTCTGCTAGATTTGTACGTATTGCACTACAATCTTGAGCATCTGGTCAATTACTATTATGACTGTCAATTATGTAGAGTTTTAACGGATGAAGGTTGTGTGTTTCAATATTCAAACTCCTAATGAGGTTTAAACCTCATCTGAAATATATACCGTTGCTAGAAAACTTGACCCTTCAATTATTTTGAGTAGTTTATATATACAATAGCTGTAGTGAGCAAAGCTCGTCGCAGATCCCAGAGGGTTCCATATTACTAGTGTATCCAGTATATGTCGGTTTCGCTACGCTACTGATTCAAATTCAATCCAAATAGTCTGATTACTCGATCTTTCGGCAAATTTTATGTGAACTTTATTACTACAAATCCATTTCCCGTGTGTAACTAATTTTATGCCTACATTTAGCACTATCGCGCTTCAGAAGTTTACTTGATGTGCGCTTTATGCAATGCGAGTATACATAGTATATAACACAAGTGCAAGAGAGTACATCAGTAATGTGGCACCACATAGCGCTACTTCATCGCCATCAACTTTCATTGGAAACTGGACCTACCTTACAAATAACTGTTATCATGAAATTATACAATTGCTACTCATCGACATTGAAAATATGAGTTTTAGGAAATATCTGGATAGATGTGTATTTCTCAATTAGATATTGAGAGACCTTCCACAGATATGTAAAGGTATCATTTAAAATGTTCTGCTATTCTTGAAATTAGAGCCTGCAGCATGTTAATCCTCTTCTTGATTATTACGACAATCGATGAAAGAGTTCACCTTTGTCTCCAGCTGCAATAATTATAATTAATTCACAAGAATCAGAAAAAAATACTCATTGAATTTTCTTATATATGTGGATGAACCTATTGTACTGTAGATACGGAATCATCAACACTTGAAAGCCAAATTCTTACTATACCATTTATTTTTATGTACATTCAAGATATCCATTCTTCTTAACGATAAAACGATTCTTATTGTAGTTAAAGTCATAATTTCAAATTACAAGTCTGTTTTTAGTTCGCTAACATAGACATGCAAAATAACTTGATGTTCTAGATCTTCTCGATACAAAATCTATGAAAAGTATGAACAAACCAAACCACTCAAATGATAACAAATAACCTCAAATCATGTGCTACAGATAGAAGATCTGATTAATATTCAAAAGCCAACATGCACTTGGAAGACAGAATATGTAAATACCTTATCGATGAAGAAGATTTTCCACCTTCAATCTCAGTCTTCAATGGAAAATAAATAACATCAAATCTTTTCTGTTCATCGCACTTCATCTTGACAATAAGTCGATAGAATTTTAAATTAGATATAAGGGAGAAACAAAACCTCTCAGAACTTTAAGGAGAAAACACGTAGCAGGTCTATCTTATTTAGTTGCTCCCATTGCTTCATGATTTCTATATTCCCAACAGAACTGTGCGCACTCTGGAAACGTCATCTCCATTTTGAGATGGAAGAGAAAATTAGGTACTAGAAAACGAAGTTCAATAACTTGAATACATTCTGAATTTAATACATGTCTATTTTTCATCAACTGCACGCGAATTATTGAGACAGTTAGTTAATGAAAGTCAAGCTGAGAAAATTCATTCAAAAAACAATGAAATCATCAGAAAGCTGTAACTATACTCATTCTATAGCGAAATATCATCGGAAGTAGTGACATGACTAGATCCTCATTATTCTTACAAGTCAGATGGAAGTTCTTAAAGAATTTTATTGTGAACTAGCTGACCCGGCGTACTTCGTAACGCCACAGAATTGATGAATTTAGATTGCAAGGTACTTGAGTTTACCTTTTATATCAAGATCTTATAACCTGGAAATGGTAAGGACATGTCAAACTCAGAAAAAATATTCTTTTGTATGAAATCAATCGGAATAGGACGTTTTTGTATTTGGCCAAGACTCTGCAATTCCACTGGATGTATTTTGAGTTTATATTACTTTCTTTTTTTGTTAATTTATCAAAGATTATACATCAAATATATGAATCTCACATGACATGCTTATTCAAGTAATTATTATATTGGACATAACTTGCCAATTCAAATATGAACCTAACCAAACTGTAGCAATGAAATGAATATGCATGTGCTTGGAATAATCCAAGTTTAGCAAACTCGCTTTGTTCAAATGGCGGTTTTCTGTTGAGCGACGTCGCTTCGTTCACACGGCTGCTTGCCTTTAACTGAGTTTTCAACGCTCGCACGGCATCTTGATGATGACCGAGCACGCTACGCTCGCACGGCATCTTACCGTTGGCCAATCTCGTTCCGCTCGCACGACGTTTTACAGTTGAACAAGCTTACTTCGCTCGCACAGTAGTTTATAGTAACCAAGCTTGTTTCACTCGCACGGCAGCTAGCCGTTAACTGAGCTCTTTTCGCTCGCACAGCAGCTCGATTATATTACAGTAATCCGAGCTCGTTTTGCTCGCACAGCGGTCTACTGTTCATCGAGCTTGATCTGCTCGTATGGTTGTTCACCGTTAATTCGCTGGCACCGCAGCTCACCGTTAACTGAGTTTACATCTCAAGTAAGACGTTTTAACGTTGACGGAGCTCGCTCCGCTTGCATGGCGACATATTTTTGACCAAGCTCGTTTCGCTCGCATGGCGAGAGGAAGCAGCCGATAGGACCTGAAATTTCTAAATTCATTTTAAGGTCCTATCGGCAAGGTACTATTGTTTGTTCCATCCTGGGGCTGAATACGATAAATAAGTTCTCATGATCATCAAAAAATATGTTTTATACAAAATGTATGAGAGCATGATATTTCCCCTCCCGATTTTTTGCTACTTATTCTGCTATTCTAATGCTAATCCAAAAAATCAAACATCATGAAAATCGGTCAAGCCGTTCTTGATTTATGAACTCGACTTTGTTTTATATAATAATGATATCAATCTAATTTTCGATATGAACTTTGATGAAGTAATAATAATAGTTAATTATTTGTGTATTGAGTCATTAATAATATACATTCTTCTCACCAAAGCAGAGGAATTCATTTAAAAAAAAACTCATTTATATATAGATTTTTTGTGCAACGAATCGTCTCGTACGCCGCCCGAACATTCTATCAAAGTTTCACCACAATCTGATCAATAGTTTCGGAACGCATAAGGTACAAACATACAAACATTGATTTTTATCTATATGGAAGATAATAATTCTTGCAACTTATAGCCGCTATTTTGATCAATAATATGAATATTTGGGCAAGTCCTTCAAATTCAACTTCACAGTTTAAGAGGCTATGCATGGGTACGGGTCATTGGAAACTTCGATTAGCAGATCAGTTGTATGGACTCACAGAAATTTGGCTAAGAATGAAATGAAGCAAGTATTACAGAATATCCCACATATTCTCTTACACAGTTCAAGATATTTTGATCAAATGATAAAAAATGTTGAGAGAAAGTCTTATTGTGAGAAAACAAATTGTATCTTTTTTTGAATTGAATTTATTGATTGTGCCCAAGAAACTAAGAAAGTTATGATGTGTTCTGGCACATACTATGAAGATGCAAAGAAACTACACATATACTAAACTGGAGTCGAAGTATCAAATAACTTTTAGATTTAAAATTATCTTATTCAGTGTCTAGAAATGTTCTACAATCTTTTGAAATAAGACAGTATGTCCTCCCAATGAATCTGATTGAAATCTGTTTGAATCAAAGAAAAAACATAAAACAAGGTTTTGTTTGCTTAGGCATACCAATACCTGAAACTCCCAATGTTAAAATTTTTGGTTTTCAGATGGTGAATTCTGATTGATACTTGTACAATGAATAATTGAACAAACTATTGTTTAATGTCATACTTTTAACTGAATTAATGCTGCAATTGTGTGCAAAATTGTAAGTCTTGAAGATCTATAAATTCATAAGAAACGCATCAACTTCTGTTGATTGATGTCATTTTGTTGATAGAAATAAATCTGTTTCATGCCTTCAACCTGCAAATAGGAGAGAATGAGAGTTTTTTGTTTTTATAACAGTTTATCAATTATTCTAGCTTCCAAAAAATCAGGAGAATTGATTTCCAGTGATTTCTTTTCTGCTTTTATTTGTGTTTATGATTTCAGAGGATATATTTGAATAACAAAATAAACATTTCTGCCATCGACAACTTCTCAGATACGAATTGATTATGGAGAAATTCTAAACGAGCATTTCTATCCGATTGCCGCTCACAATTTAAATTTTGTTGTGACGCTGACTTCAGAAATTTTGTATTCCTTCGACTCGAGAATCTCGGTTCTTTCCTTTTTTAAAGTTTTCTGTGAATCGTTATCAGATGTACTTTCAAAAATGAAAACCAAGAAAATATTTTCCCTCTGTGAATTGTCGAGGAAAAGTGATACCCTCAAAGCGGTGTCATCTATCCTATACTCAATAGGAAATCAAACAAGTGATAATCTGTATACATTCACCGAGTTTTAGCGATTATTCCAGATAAAAATCGAAAGCTACAATCAAATAGGAATGTACTTATGGTCCACTACCTGTTATCCACGACTTCGCCCACATTTAGACGTACTCATATTTTGAACTGCAAAAACCGGAAAACCGAAGTAAACTTTTCCCTACCAATATTTTTTATTGTGTCATTTTTGGATTAACCAGTTCAATGAACTTTCTCTCAAAAATATAATTATGGACTGCAGAATCCGATATCCGATTTCTGTTGTTTCACTCTGAGATTAACTGATTCAATAATAATTGACTGCTGAACCCAGGTAAAGCACAAGGTCCACCTGCGATAGCCGTGTGCCATCTATATTTTATTTCAGAGTTATCCAATTCAATTGATTCTCTAATCTAATAAACAGTTTACTATCAATTGCAATGAAATATGATAAACACGAAACCAATAAAAAAAAAAATGCTCCAAAATAAGTTCGTAATAATAGGAACGCACAGAAAAAAATGTAGGATTCCATATCATTTACCATTATTTGTAGACTACAAGACTATAGTTTTGAAAATTTCTAATGAATGTCAATTGTGACAGTTTAGTTCGTTTTCATTTTTTTATCGAAGTTCATATTATATGTGAGAGGAAACAATGACAATTTTGAATTCGAGAGTATTTATTCAAATGATTCTACTCAAAATTTCAGGACTGATTATCCTATTTCATACTCCTACAAGAATTATTCTCGCAGGAACTTCAGTTTTATATCAAACATGATAGAACCAAATGACTTACTTTGAAAAAACAATTGACGAAAAAGTATTGTTAGCATTCAATGAGTCCGGTTGAACGTCCCTAAAGGAATGATATCCATACAGAGAACATACAAGAGTTTGTAAGTTGTAGTTGACTATCTAAAAAATTTATGAATTCGGATCTGCCCTGGTACTACATCGAGTCAACATTGACATACTTCCGTCTCGTTCTGAACTCCTAATCCTTGTCATCACTATTTAGATCCTATTATCATAGCCTGATTCAGTCCCTATCATGTCCCTATGATAAATTTTGGTCGGAAATATATCCACCTTGCATGGTAAATCGACAATATTATCAAGTCAATGTCAATGTTAAGCCGTTGTAGCTCCACCTGCCATATTTCCATTGTTGATACCATCCGATGATTTGTCTTTTTCGAAGAGTGATAAGATATTCAGAGCACAATCTTTATTTGAATAAAGAGCTGATAGAATGATGAACAGACTAGTTTGCAGACCAAAAAGAATATTTTTTGGGAAGGTCTATACTTTATTTCTAAACTAGGAAGAGCAAACCGAAGTAGGCGTCATGTAACAAGACGTTTTTGATTGGTTTATTTCACACCAATCTCACACTGAACAGAAATTTGTTAGACCTTAGAGAAATGTTGAACGTTCCTCATTGTTCTCAATCTTGTTCAAACACTGCTGGATTATTCGATTTTTTAATAAAGAAACAGAAGATGTTCTGAAATGTTATGCAGCTTCCAATAATTTCTCTGTAATATTACAATTACTTGTTTTCAATCATTTCTTTGTTAAAACATTACTGGATTATAAGTTTGTCTTTTTATTTCACACTATTTTTTATTTGATAAAATATCTTTGCTATCGTTATGTAATACATTTATTTATATTACTGAAATATTCTTTGTTGCTAATCAACAAACAATAGCTGTTAAATAGAAGTGGAGAAGTTACGCGCCGACAATTTCAAATTGAGTTTTGCCGCATAAGAATCTGGTGATATTTTTGTCGTATATATATATATATATGTAATATATGTATATATATATATATATATATATATATATATATATATATATATATATATATATATATATATATATATATATATATATAGTAAAATGAAGTATATATATATATATATATATATATATATATATATATATATATATATATATATATATATATATATATATATACTTCATTTTACTCCTCCTAGTTGAAAAATGAACTTTGTGTGTTCTTCCTAGCCTAGGCCAAAATATATCAATATCTCCTTGTATATTTGTGTACGTAGAGCAGCTCTCTAGTAACAAAACATCTCCGAAAGTTATGTGATATGAGGTTTTGTGCACTGGTATTCAGCAGCTTGACTCTTATATATCTAGTATACCACCCATTGCAATTGCACTATATAGAATGAAGAATAGAAATAAATGTATAAAAAACTGTTTACTTTTGCTTTTCACATATTTACTCATGAAGCAGCAGAGAAACGGGTATGAATATTCATCTGCAGAATAAAAGAAAATGAGAAAATGCATATAATCGTATCTAAAATGCAAAAAATCAGAAAGCATGCGAAGAAATTTTTTCCAGGATTAATTGGAAAACCTCGGTCGCCTTCATGAGACCAATATTATCTACCATGTTTATTCGAGTGAAACCATTCGACTCACATTTAGATTCCAATATAATATGACAAATTCCATTTCTAATAAGCTCATTCATTCCTCATACTAAATAAGATAAAGGTACGTCCAATAATTACGTGAGTTCAAAGCGGAAAGAAGGGATCATGTAAAATCTCATTCGAAGAGGATGGAGTTGTAGTCAATGAGAATCTCACGTCAACTTTAAATTTCCGAGAATTTACATTATTGTTACAAATAACATACATATAAACGTCACAAATGAATTTAATTATTATAATATTATAGGGTAGATCACACAAGGGTGGTACAGGGAGACCATAGCTAGAACTGCACTTCTGCCGATACGATATCAATACCAATTCCGATATTTATAAGAAAGTATCAACGATACCAATACCGATACCGCAGCGACAGTTAAGGTTTCAAAAGTTGTAATAAGTTGTGGGTTCAGATAAAAAGCAGATGCTTATGGTTACGTAGATACTATATACGTATTCAGCGAAAGAAGTACCTATCACAATCACAGAACGCTAGCACAAAGAGAATAATTATATATTTTATTATACGCCGGAAGCAACTACAAGCAATTAGCTGAATGGAATTGAATTATGAGAGCTGAAGGCTGCTCAAACGTTGATTGTATTGGTGTATCGCCAAATTAATATCGCCGATTTCGATATATCGGCAAACCCACGGTATCGCCAAGATATCAGTGTCGATATTAGTATCGGATGCACCTCTGTTTCTAGCATATCTCACTATACCTTAGTAAGACAGACAAAATTTAAGAAATAAATCATGGGATTAATGGTTGATCATCAATAAGATACAATTATCCCAAATAAAAATGAGTTGAATATCATATCAATAACTCCACTTGTCACTTGATATCTTAATAAAACTGTGTTCATTGCTCTGACTACTCTATATTATTTCTATGACTGTGTTTTGACTCCCATATGATGAATAAATTCGATGAAGAAAATGTTTCAGTTTTTAAATTGTATATCCCATGTGATGATGAATGATACCAGGCTCACTCAATTTGCTCACTCAATTTGCAATTGAAGTTACCAGACTACTGACGACAGCATAACACCCTCAAAATTGTTGTTCCACTAAGGATTTAGTTTGATTTACCTCTTGATATAGGTGATTATTGAGGAGGAAAATATAAAATGATGTATGCATTTCATGAGTTTCACAAGGGCATAAAATATTCTACGGAGAAATATAAAGTTCTTGACTATAGAACCATTACTTTTGAAAATTAATTATTATGAACAGCTGATGATTTTTCCGGTGCTTGTGGACTTCCTGTTGTATGTTTTATTATTATTAATTTTCAGTAAGGTTAGATCTAGGAAACTGAGTACATTATTTTGTTCTGTTCCAGTGGTAAATTTAATTCTGGATAATTCGTTAATTTTCTGAAAAATGTCTAATTCTGTCATGGTTTCCAGCACGTTTCCAGCCAGAGACACAAAACGTCATCAACGTAACGGCCAGTGGCGTGCAGTCCATATGTGTGCACTGCACATCCTATGAAAATATTAGAAACTACGTAAATAAAATGAATATAATGGATTATTGAATACTTTATTTTGTTTCACAAATTTTCATTATAAAATTAGAGAAAGAGTGTATTTTATCTATTCATGCAACCAGAAATACAGGCGCGCCTCGCGGGCCACCCTGCTATATATTTGAAAAGAATGACGACGCTTGAGGTGCAGAATTTATTGCTGCACGGCGAGCAAAGTCTGTTTAGCATTGTCAGTATTAGGAAAGTGAAGGAATAGAGTCTGACAAAGAAAAAGCATACCGAAATTAGCAGATCTTCTATCGCTCGTTCTCTCTCACTGCGTACAGGCAGACTTTCTGCACCGGGAGCTGAATATTCAATGTCTAGCTGTGTTATTTTTTTAAACGCCTTTTATAAGTTTGTTAAAATAGTTGAAATATTGTTATTTGTTATTTAAGACAACAATATTAGGTAAACACTTATTTTATACGTTTCTTGAATTATTGATTTTCCTAAAATTATCATTTGTATAATGACAACTGAAAATAAATCTATCATTTGTGATCTACTGGAAAATCCTTTTTCACGTCGTGATGTCGAAACGAAAAATGAAATTATGAAAACAAGACCAACGCCAGACATAAAACTCACTCAAAATATCAAAATTAAAGGTCAGCAGTCCGCGCGATATTTTCAAATTAAAATATATGAAAAATTTCAATGAATTACTGGTTGTTGCCAGAAAGATGAGCTGTATTGTTGGTCATGTATATATCCTCTTCCTCACCACCGACTGTGCACAACTATCACAGAAAGTCACCGCACGCCACTGGTAACGGCGCCATAGTAAAATATAAGAGCTCTCATTTGATTGCATAATGAGTGCTTCCAAGAAATCTATAAATATGTTAACCAATTTTTCTAAAATAGGAAAGCCCATTGGTAAGCCATCATTTATCATTCAATCTATAAACAGAATTATTGAATTGGAAAAAGCTTTGATCGGAAGTTGACAAATTGATAGTAAGTACCTGAGTTTGTTGAGCTGAATTTGAGTTTAAAACTGACGTTATTATGGAATTGATCATCTAGTAATGTAAGACAAGGCTTGTGAGTCTTGTGTTGATCAAGTTTCGGTGTATTTATTTTTGTTATTATTGTATCTAGACATATTCTATATGCCTCAAGGATTTTTCTGGAAGTTCATCAATAAATTACCCTGTAATTTTAATTCACTATTATCAGGAATCATTGAATGGTTTGAGTTAGGAAGAATTATATTTCAATAATCAACAATTTTGAGAAGTCTTTCAATCGTTAGATAACTTCATTCGCCGTATGAATATCATATAGATCATTATTGTTACGATTGTGCTATGAAGATCATCCACTTGATAAAAAAGCATTTGGGGATTGAAAGATCAGATCTTAGTGCTGCGATGTCCTCGATTTTAATAGTTATTTACATAATTAGTTATGAAAAGTGCCATATTGTTTGACGAAACGTAATATTTGCCAAAACGAGCGAAGCGAGTTTTGCAAATCACGTGAGTCAAACAATATGGCTTTTCATAACGTATTCTGTACAAAATTTTATCTAATCCCGTCAGAATAATTTTAACTATATTTTTCAATGGGAATATCTCTCACGTCACATCACCGAATTCAGATGACTGTGATTCATGACCATCTATTGTTACTACAGAAACAAGAGTGCACTGAAATAAACAAATATCGAATTTTCACAAAACGTCAAAATAATTTTTTTAAATGTGCTCAAGCAGTAATATCCTGAGTGATATAGTACTCTTTGATATTAAAGACTCTGCCAATGCTGCATACTGTGAATAATAAATCTTTTAATTGTACGCAGATAAGTATAATTGATTAGCTCTGAAACATGGCCAGTTACGTAAAGTCATTACGTAACTACTTTATGCTACTTTACGCAACTGTTGCATTGCAGTTATGAAAAATGGGACGTTGCATAACATCAGGAATTGATGTAAAGTTGGACTTTACAAAACGGAATTAGATAAAGAATATTCATGCAATATTCATTATTCTATCAATTAATCACCAGAGGTGTGGAACAGTACATTTGACAAAAAACGAGCAAGAAATTTGCAATCCAAATCAAAGGCGAGGACAAAGGTTCGCAAATGTGAAATATGTCATTCCAAATATCTTTCTGACAATTCTTTCCTTAATAAGATATTGGAAACTTACCAAGAATTCAAAAGAAACTTTCAAAACTTTGAGACGTCAAACAAAAAACTCGAATTAAGTACCTGCGTTTTTAAACGTGACAAGAGTTCTTGAGTACCTTTATTGAAAATGATGATGGAATGAGTCTGAGCAGCGTACGAAATCATTTCAAAAAATGTGTTAGAGTATTATTCCAGTGCTACAGAAATCCTACTAAACTATATTTCATGCATCCCAGAAACATGAAAAAATCTTGAATTATTCATATTCAATTATCCCAGCTAATTGCTAAATGCGAATGTGAGTATGTTTGTTTGTTTGCTGGTTTCTCACGCTTTCATGCGTGAACTACTGAACCGATCATCATGAAATTACGTACACATATTTAAAAAACTTGAATGGCTAATATAGGACATTGAATTCCAAAGTTTCTCCAATTTACAAACAAAAAATTGAGTGAATGTGTTAGCGTTAGAAATAATTTCAAAAGTATTTTCCAAAAAGATGATGCTGCTTGTCATATGGATGGAGTCGTGGAACATTAGGTGTAAAATAGACGTCCTGTAATACATATCTGTTGCTGATCGAAATCTTGCGGCATATCGTTAAATATAAGCTTCAAACATAGCCCGTAAGGATGGTTCCAGAGTTATTTGCTCGTCCTTGAATAACAGGAAGCAATATACTCCAAATATTGCTCAACATCAATCAACACTATGTTGAGACGTCTCAACGCGGAAAGTATTTGGAAAGGTGATGTAATGTAAAAATAATTTTCTATTTAATTTTCGTTGATTTTCTGCATTTGAGCTGTGTTACGAATCGTTTAGAATCTTTTTCTTGCTATCTGGAATATAGTTCATTATGTTGACAATAAATAAACGTTCCCTAGGTGAATGAAAGAATGTGTCAATTTCAATAAATTTAAAATCCAAAACACAACGAGGATCTCGCAGAAACTTGATGCCCAAAATACATTCATCCACGATTGCGGCAATGAATGCTTGATATCTCTTCTTTAAATTGCTTATTGTGAACTCAAACTCCTCTACACTGAGTATTGGTATTCTTTCTCTTGGAATTTGTCTTATTTTTGCAAAATCTCTGGATGCACAATAGTGACATTCGCTCCTGTATTCAGTAGCATCTTACATGGTACATTTTTCACAGAGCCCTCTGCAGCTGGACTATCTCCTATTTTAAGTACCCAGAGATTGATGACCTTAGGGCCCTCGATGGAAGATACAGCCAGCTTCTACCCTTCAAGACTGGCTAAATTTAGTTTCTCGATGACAAGTTTGTGCCACAACCGACGGTTCGCTTGGCCCTCCTTGCCACACTGCCAACATCTCATTCTTCTTCTCTGTCAAATCATGAAGGAGATCGCTCTTGTTGGCGACTTCCTGCATAAGTCATGGTCCTTTTCATCTTGGGCTCTTCCTCATTGCTCTCAAGCTACCTCACTTTCTTCGCCAGTCTTGACGCCTTCATGGCCGCTCCAATTTCCAGAGCCTTTGTTAACGCTTCTCTCACTTTCTTTGGTAACCACACAGTTCACCCAATCTTATCGTCGCAGATACCATCCATGGATTGTCTTACTGCTACATACTCCTGTGTTGGGCCTTGAAAATTTGCAAAAACTTTTCAGACCAGACTCTGCACAGCATATGCAAATGTAGTCAGATCCTCTTTGTGTAGTTGCGTACGTTCCGTAGCTGTCTGTGCAACAGTTCTTTCATGTGCTCCTTTCCAAAGAACAGCTCCAATTCATATGTCAGCTGACCATAATCTAGGCGTTCTTGTTCATTCAGACCTGAGAGGACTGTCAAAGCTGTCTCACGAAGCATTTTGGCAAAAACAACTGCTCTTTGCTCCTAGTACCATCCATTATTCTTCGAAAAAAGCTCAAATAGAGCGAAATATTCATCCTAAGAAGTCTTGCCATCGTACGGCGTCGGTTTCAGAGTGAAATTAGCTGAAACTGTCCTTGAAGTAGATGCTAGACCATTTTCTATTCGCAGGACTACGCCATCAGTATAAGGACTGAGGCTCTGCAGTTTCTCGGTGACAATCAAGTCTAATTTGGATTTTTAATTCTGTTTAACTCACCTAACTTAATGTTTGATTTGCACTACATGAAGTTCTACTCCAGTGAATTTTCCACCAAATTTCTCTTCCATCTTCTGAATTTTCTTTGTCACCATTTCATTCTTCTTAGAAATCTTCCTCAACTTTGCAGCCAGGTCTTCGGTAGATTCTTTCATTGTCTTCATCTCCTCTGCTACTATCGTCTTTATACTCTCTGTAGATTCCGTTATCTTCTTCTCCATAGCTTCTGTAGATTCAGACATTTTCTTTTCCATGGCCTTCATTCCTTCTGTAGATTACGCCATCTTCTCTTTCATGGACTGCATCTGCTCCGCTATGTCCGCTTTCATACCTTCTATAGAGCCAGTTATTTTCCTCTTCATGGATGCCCCTGATGTCTTCATGAATTCCATCATCATCTTAAGCTGATCCTGCATCTCGCTGGCAGCCATGCTTTTTGTCTTGGACATTCACGACAATCCCAATACAAATTCAAACACTTTACAACATTGCACCTAATCCACTCCTCGTCGTCCGGATCCTAAATTATTGTCACTATATTTCTCAGGATCCCATTTCTGACATCAATTTGTCACAAATTTTATTGTAAAACAGTGCAAATATTCAACGCTCAAAATGACAAAATCGCTCACACTTACTCTTACCGAATGATTGCTCTCCCGCTAACTCACTTGCCTTTTATACCCTACTTCAACAATGGGCCAATATTCAAATGTCGGATAGTTGAACCACAATAAACCAGCATTCATCTAATAACCATAGACTGTCAATCACGTCCGACAACTGAAAACCGACTAGATTATTGGTCAATACTAACTAGGATTATATTTACAATGAATTATTGAATGAATAGCAAATTCAAATGAATAATAAGGTGAACCAATAACTCAAAATATTCAACATTTGTGACAATATTGTGAGTTGAAGGTATCCAAGGTGCCTAAGGCGCCCGTTGAGAAGTGATGGGTCGTCAGTTCAATAGAAGATATGTGTAGCACATAATAACATAAAATACCTTAAATGTGAATGATGATGCTTTTGGTTAGTAATATTGATAGAATGGTTATCTGCATGAAAGAAAAAATATGTGAAAATTTTAACGTTCCCCGAACGCGATTCGAACTTGGTATAAATGTTGATCCGTAGACAAACGATCTACCTCTGAGCCAAAGACTACTATAGTTATTTGGTGCTGTAATTAAATAACTCAATGAATCAGTGATGGGAGTAAATATACAGGGTGAAACAGCAATAAATACATTAATTTTAACCTGTAATGGAACTCGTCAAACATAACAATTTTTCTTAATAACTTTTTTCCGTAAATCCTCTAGCTATAGAGTAAAAATTCATCAAAGTTTTGTCAAAAATTTCATAGTGTGCCTATGGCTCAAACTGAATGTTTCTTATGTGTTGGAAGAATGAAAGCTGTCGATTGAAAGGAGTATCCTGCAACTTTGAGCCATTGTAGTCTTGTCAATCATTTAATTGAAACTGAAAGAATATTAGTATTTTGACCATACGTTGATATTCGCTCACCTCGATGATTCTATTCTTGCATATGTTTGAAGAAAGACTCATGCTCGTTGGCACGAACGGTCGTTAGCTGAACAATTCCTTGAAAATGAACAATATCAAATCGAAATTTAGACAGCAATGCTGAGCAACTAATTTGACAAATATATTCGCTTTGATATTGTTCTCTTTTAAAGAACACTCTAGTTATTGAACTTTCATGCAACCAGGCCTACATGGCATAGGAGGATAAGCATAGAGAAAGTGCCCCAGGCGGATATTCAATTTGCAGGAGTTCGTCGATAATGATAAGAAGATAGTAACCGTCAAAATTTCAGACGTTTAACTCAACCGGATATCGAGTCCAAAAAATACTTAAAAATAAAGACATTTTTTTTTCTCATGAATGGCTGAACCGATATCAATGGAATTTCAATATGTTATAGAGACATGTGAGTACTCTTTCAAGACAAATTATTGAGCTCATACAATTTTATTGTTCAATAGAAGTAAAAAAATCCAGAATAAAAATGAGTTTTTGAGTATGATATAATTCGAGCAAAATCATGAAGTTATTTTTTTCAGAAGCCTTATACTCCCTCATCCAACATATATTTTTTCCGATTGATTTCGAGTGGTGCGCCAACCAGAAAAAAAAATTGAAAATGCAATTTTTTGACTTTTTTAATCAAAAAATAACATTCAAGAATAGTTTTTATTTTATTTCTGTATGGCGCACCACTTGGAATCATTGAAAAAGAATATATGTCAAATAAGAGAGTATGAAGCTTCTGAAAAAAGTTAATTCATATTTTTGCTCGAATTATATCATAATTAAAAAAAAAATAGCAAACATTTTTTATTTTTTTACTGAATAATTAAACTTTATGCGGGTAATACTTTGCCTTGAGAGAGTCTTTACATGTGCCTATAACATATCCAAATTTCACGGGAATCGGTACAGTTATTCCCGAAAAAAAAATATTTTCATTTCTAAGTATTTCTTGGTTTACTCGAGATCCGGCTGAGTTAAACGTCTAAGATTATGACGCTTGCTATCTTTCTTCAATACCAAAGAAATCATGTAGTTGAAATTTGTTTTCCGTCTGGGGCACTTTCACAATGCTTATCCTCCTATGCCATTTGTCTCTGTAATCAACAATTTGGTCTTTTAGTCGTATTTATATGTCATTGTTGAAAGATTTGATTTTTATTCAGGAATTTCACGTATATTTTTGGATAGTACATTTCTTAAACATAAGATTGTCTGCATAAGTTCATTGCACTTGAATCAGCTGATTTGAACTGTCTGAAACCACTGATCTCTATTCTCTATATAACACTGGATTGGGTTTAGACCGTATTCTGGCATCTGAAAGCGGCTCCGGTTGAACGGCGGCCTTGACAGTAAAACTGAGGCTTTGTGTTCTATTCGGCGGCAAATTCAAAACACTTATAGAAGACACTCGATGAAATTCAAAGTATAATGCAAGTAAGATGAAGAAATTATTCTCAATATATATTAAAATACATACATTAATAGTCAACAAAAGTTAAAAATTGTTATAATAGTTGAAATATTTATTGATAGTTGAAAATATTTGTGAACTTTTTAGTGTCAGTGTTTTAACTATTTTTTTAACATCATAGTTCAGTATTATTCAATCCGTTCAACAGTTTTAGGAATTTTTGTTACCTAAAATTTGAAACTATGAATTTACCTATATGAATAAATGAAGTGCATTTCTGCGATAATATTGCCTATTCAAAACTAATAATTTTAAATATCTACTACACATGATAGGAGAATAATGATACATTCAATAATCAAGATTTTATTGTTCGTAAGTAAGCACAAATTTGCAGTCCAGCGATTAATTTTGTGAGCAAGATATTTTATATTAAATTTGATATATTACTCAAATTTGTTATCATAACTTACTTGTGCAGCGTCAAATTTCTTAATGAATCGGTTTTATTTCCGCAGAACATGCATTTGAACACCATGATTTAAAAACTGCGTCCCAACACCATACTGAACTGTCACCAACATATGTCACCAATTGAACACAGAACCTCACTTTTGCCAAGATAGCGACGCTCAATTGGGGCCGCATTCCAGCGACCTAAACCCAATCCAGTGTTTATTAGAGATCAGTGTCTGGAACTGTGTCAGGAGTGTCAGACTGTGCTGCCATGTACGAGTAGTAATCCAGTCGGCATGTCGAAAAATAGGGGCAAATTAGGAAAAAATGCGAACTTGATGAAACTTTAATATATTGTTTTTGATCACCTAATAGTGCTATATGTATATTTTTCGACTGAAATTTCGCGAAGCAATTTCCAGGGGGACACTTTTTTCAGTTTTCACCCTGTAACTTTTTCCCCTTCATTCCTACGCCTTAGATCATTGAGTTCAATTTCGTGGAACATTAAATTTTCGATAAGTTTGATCCGGAAAACTTGTTTGTAAACCCACTTAGTTCCAAGATACAGCACTTTAAAAAAGTGAAAAATATCTTAAAATTTAAAAAAACATTAAAAATGGGAGTTTTCGCTGGATATCTTTTATTTTTCAATTTTTTTATGGTACCTAGTTTTATTCTGACGCAGAAATCAATCAACAACTCATCCCTCACCCTGAGGTATGAATATTGATATAGGGACTCCTTGTTATGAATCATAGTGAAATAAAAACTCACTAAAAGAAATGGAATCCCACCAAAAACATTTTCATGTAAAATGTTGCCAAAACGGAGCCATATGGCTCGCACTGTCAAAGAGTTATCAGATCTCATGTAGAGCCAAGCTTCTAACTTCTACAAGCCATAACTTCACAATTCTACAGCTCAGTCAAAATATGCGATTTGGCCATTTCGATATATTCATATGGGCATAAGGTGAGAAATTTATTCACTATTCATTAGTTTTCTGATATACAATAGTCCTAATAGTTCCCTTCTGAATGAGTGGTGGCTAGACAGGTAGATGGACAAGAAGGCTTGTAGAATTAGAGCGTGTAGGGTTAGAGACTTGGCTCTCAATCTGACAACTTTTTGACAGTGCGAGCCATATAGTCTCGTCTTGGCAACATTTTATTTAAAAATATTTTTGGAGGGATTCCACTTCTTTTAGTGAATTTTTATTTTACTATTATTTATAACAAGTAGTCTCTATATCAATTTTCAGACCTCTAGCATCAAAATTTGCGGAAGTCTCGTACAAATTTCCTTTCCCTAGTTTAAGGGATTGGGGAGTGAAACTTCCAATTTTCAGAATTTTTTTGTTGTTTGTGTACCAATACTAGCTTACATACCAAATTTCAGCATTCTAGGACTTCAGGAAGTAACCTAAGAATTCTGATGATCATCAGTGAGCGAGTCAGTAACGAAATCGGGGGTTTTTTAGATATCAATAAAATTTAAAGTATAAGAACTATGCAATTGAAACTTTATGGCTGGTACCACGAGCTCTATTTTTGGCGATACTAGGAGCATTGTGTCAAGATGTGTTTTGACGCAATTAAAATTTTCCCAAATACTTTCGAAAATAATCTTCAGATACAAATTACGGAGAACACATATTTCTACTATTTGAATATACATAGCTAACATAGCCTAAAACAGAGCTTGTGGTACCAGCCAATATGTTTAATAAGTCCACTATTGACATTATATCCCAAGAATTTTGTTTATCTGGTATAATCCAAACCCAAGTTATGAGGGTTCAAAAAAACGACGAAGCTCTTCGATAAAGGTAGGTAGTGCTGTTGCGCTTTGCTTGGCTTGTCTTGGCGAGGGCACTACCGTGCCTCCAGATATGGTGGCATAGGTAGGCAGGGTAAGGGGTGAGTTGTTGACTGATTTCTACGTCAGAATGAAACTAGGTACCATAATACCATGAATAATTTTGAAAAATAAGAGATATTTAGCGAAAACCGCCATTTTTTATGTTTTTTAGATTTTCAGGAATTTTTCACTTTTTTGAAGTGCTATATCTTGGAACTTAGTGAGTCTACAAACAAGTTTGACGTATTGAATTGATTGGAAATTTGATGCTCTACAAAGTTGAACTTGATGATCTAAGGCGTAGGAATAGAGGGGAAAAAGTTACAGGGCAAAAACTAAAAAAGTGCCAAGATTTCGTGGTTTTTTCCTCCTCCTGAAAATTGCTTCGCGAAATTTTGGTCGGAAAACATGGAAATAACACTATTGGATCATCAAAAACAACATACCAAAGTTTCATTGAGTTCGCATTTTTTCCGACCCCAAAGTATATGTCGACTGGACTATAGTTCAAAATGTAGTTGCTGTTCTCAACTTACTTCATCAGAAACTTAAAGAGAAAATCAGTGAACGATTTATTCAAAGAAAACGGTGGAATATTAAATGGAATGCAATATTCTAGATTGATTAATTCACTGGATAATTCAATAGGCATATTGCTACATGAAATTTTGAAGATTCTATTCTTGAAGAACAGAAAATATAACCTATAAATATATCAAACTGAATTTGGTAATTGATTTTAAATATTCTCTGAAATATATGATACAATATTTCAATAATTCAGCAGATCAATTCACGGTGCATACTTTATTGAAACGACCTGACTGTGAAGTTTGTAATAGTATGAGAATAACTAATACACAGGTGCTTCATTTATAAATTAATGTATTTCATTCATCTCATCTCCTTTTTTACGTTCCAGGAGTCTTGAATACCCCATAGTATTCTCATCATGATGTATAAGTGCATAATATTTTGACATTAAATACATTAGCATATCCACATAACAAAAATTGACAATTCAGAAATCGTTCCAGATAGATTCGCTGAGCTAATCCCAAACTGCTTGTGATATCGTGGATAGAATTAATAATTAATAATTGGTTTCATTCAAGAATTTATTTGCAGTAATTGATAGCTCACATATGTCAAAATGCATTATTGTTCTATTGCAACTGCTACTGGACCCAATAATTATGCACCTGAACGACTCGTGAAATTATAGGGGATAAAAAATGCTGAAAAAAAAGATGAGAATTCGGGAAAAAGTAACTGAGAAAAATTGTTTCGCTTGACGAGAACTATCACTGGTTGAAATTAATTTCTTCCAATTAAGTTCTTATTTCTGTTACACCCTGAATATTAAGATGGTTATGCAACCTCTACTGAGATTGCGCTTGTGAACTTTCAAATATTGAAGGTTGGATACTATTTTCGATATCAGGAAAAGCAACAGATACACATGACCTGTTGATTCTATTTTCAGCTTATCCAGAACAATAACAGCCATTCAAGTAATTGGTCCTGAAAAACTCATATTTTTGATCTGCTATCAATATTTTCAAATGAATATAGTTTATATCCTATTCTAACAATGATCTTTTTTTGATGTATAGCGAATCCGTTCATATCGTCATTTTATTATTATATCCAGAATAGCCGATAGAAGCTGAGTATTCCTGAAAATGGAACTTCAATTATATCAAAGAAGCAGAAAAGAATACATCTATATTCCTTGTCTGATCGAAAATCTGATCTTGTTGGCACCTCCATAATTATCCAGGATTTTGTACTTCCAATGACCAATAGTAGACATTTTATTACTATCCATAGTCAAAAAAGGCTGAAAGATCAAAATTCTTGAACGCAATAAAGTTTTGGTAAATATCTCTACTGTTTAGCATGCTGCTATTAGACAAATGCTAGTTCTCTCTCTTCATTTTTACAGTACACTAGTGGAGATTGATACCCTGTTCTTTGTTTCTTGGCCTCCTGATAAAAGTTTTTCAACTCCTTGCTCTCAAAATCTACTTCTAATATTATCATTTTTTCTTTCATCATTTTCCTTTTCTTTTGTCTGCACAATTGTTTCGTTCGTCTTTTATGCATGTTGTATTCCAATTTATTTTAATCTGAGTTATTTTGTAGTAGGTTTCTTCTAGCCCTATTCCTCTTTCTGATAGCACTTTTGCATTCTTCGTCGAACCATTCTTCATTTTTGTCCCTCACATTTTTGCGCAGCATCTGTTCTGAGATTTTTGATATTGCTTCTTCCAATTTATTCCATTTTATACCCTCTTCTCTGGAATTTGCTCTGCTAGCTCTAGCTCCTTTGACAGTAGACTTTGAAATTGCTCTCTGCTTTTCTCATTAGTTAGTGGCGAGGTGTCATATCGTTTCAAATGGTTGTGTGTATATTGTGTTACTTTTGGCAACTCCTGTTTTATTACTATTTCTACAAGAAAATGCTTGTGATATTTTTAATTTGTTTCGGATGCTTATTCTCTATTAATACATGGTTTATTTGATTACATATACGCCCATCAGGTATATCCATATTTTTATATATATATATATATATATATATATATATATATATATATATATATATATATATATATATATATATATATCTTTCCTTTCCGAAATGTGTGCTCATGACTTTCATATTGTTGGTTACTGCAAAATCAATCAACTTTTGTCTGTTCTTATTTGTTTCATCATGTTTGCTACGTGCACCTATAGTAGCCTTGTACATTTCCTCTTTGCCTAGTTCTGCATTGAGATCTCCAATAACTATTTTTGAGTCATATTTTGATATCGAATTTATTATTCTCTCAAGCTCTTCATGAAATTTATCTTTTTCTTCCTCGTCCTTCCCGTTTGTGCATGTACATTTATAATACTGATTTTTCGGTACACTCCTCTTGGACGTATTGTACGTATTCGTTCAGACACTAATTCGAATTTTATAACTTTCTGCTTCAATTCTTTTTTTATCATAAAACCTGTGCAAAAATATTTGGTGTCGTTATATATAATCATCTACTGCTATCATCTCGTTTGATTCTTGTTTTGTTTCTTGGAGTGCCAATTTTATTTTATATTGAGCACATTGATAGATTTTTGAGTGTTCCCGATTCATTTGTTCCTCTTACATTCCATGTTCTTTATATTAGCGTTTCATTTTTATGTTTCTTAAATAATTCTAAAATTCTCTTATCCTTGGTCATTGCTTGGTCATTTCCTATTACATCCGTTTCTTGATGCCATGCCTTAGTTTTTTGCTCTTCCAATTGCCCTGCTTTCGCTGTTCCATATCCAACATTCTTTCGCTTTGATTGATACATCTTTGTTTATGTCCTTCCAGACAAATTTTGAGGTTATCAATTTGATTCTTGTTCTTATGCTTGGGTGTGTAATAGAATTAAAATGTTGAAATATGTGTTCTTGAAATTGCTTTGGAATATATGGCCTATAAATGTTCGTTGAAATATCACAATATAATTCCAAGGGTGAATTAGGTAATTTACATTTGACAAATGATAAATTTGTATTTTTGGATTGTAAAAGTTCTTCTAATTCTTTGTCATTTGATTGAGCCTGAGCTATTTTGTTGTAATCTATATTTTGATGGTGAAAGAGTGCGTTGACTGAAATTCGAGAAAGTGCATCGGCTACCGGATTTTGTTTACCTGATATGTGACGTATGTCATTGGTGAATTGAAGTATGAAATCTAAATGACGTATCTCGCGTTGCGAGTAATTATCAACAGTAATTACACAAGAGCTTTTTATTTTGCTGGATAAATTTCTGTTTTCACGAAACCTTGTTACCTAGCAATTTGACAAGAAAACTGTTCTAATAAAATCACGACACCGTACGTGGAGTGATTTTATTTTTTGAACAGTTTTCGAGTCAAATTGCTGTCAGGTTACAAGGTTGAGTTGTCAAACTGAAATTTATCTCAAGAAAAATAAAATGCTAGAGTGTAATTCGGCGAGATAATTTAACGACAGTTTATTTATGAAAAAGTTTATTTAAATGTGCAATTATTGAGATTGCAATTATCATACATCGTTTCATTTGACATATTCCACTACGTATTCTTTATAATTTTCTCCATCAATTCTTCGCATACTTTAAGTGCAATCTAGCAAAATATTTGGAATTTGACATACTGTTGTACCTCTTTCTAATACATAATTCTGGTTTTCACAAAATACGATGAATTGTCTCCAGATGAATGATTTATTGTTTTTTGTATTTATGGACACACTATATTCAATATTTTCTTTTATATTTTCTTCGAAAATATTCCAAATTCTGTTTATTTTGCAGTTTAAGCATTGACAAATCATGCAAATGACATAAATATAGTAAGTGTTTTGATTTGGTTGCTAGGAGAGAGGTAAATAACGTTTTATCACTTGCAAAAAGTTACCTTCCTTTTTATCCGCTGTCAAAACGATTAAATTGTTTTTTATATATGGCTTACTTTATATTGGAGTGGAATTATCGTTGGTAATTAATTTTGAAATGTATGTAAGGGGTTTGTGATCAGTGAGAATAAAAAATTTTCTCCCTTCCAGGTAGTATCTGAACTTTTTGACTGCCAAAAATATTGCAAGTAACTCTCTACCAAAAGTGCTGTAGTTTTTTTGTGTGTTTGTTAAAGTAGTGGAAAAGAAAGAAATTGGCTCCCAATGGTCTTCAACTTTCTGTTGAAGGACAGCCCCAACACCTATGTTTGAAGCATCAACCATAATGTTGACTTCGCAGTCATGTTTTGGAAAAGATAAAGTTTGTGACAGGCTATTTTTGATCAAGTGAAAAGCGTTGTCTGCCTCTGCTGTCCAATTAATGTCTTTGTCACTATTTGAAGAATTACTTAATTGTTTGTTAAGTGGGTGTAAAATTGTAGCACAATTTTTTATAAAACGATGATAAATATTTACCATACCTAGAAATTCACGGAGTTGTTTTTGTGTTTGTGGTTTTGGAAAACTTTTAATGAGATTAATTTTTTGTTCTAGAGGTCTTATTCCTGAAGCTGATATTGAATGTCCGAGAAATTCTATTTCACTTAAACCGAATTGACATTTATCTTTATTTAACAAAACACCGTATTCTTCTAATCTTTTAAAAACAATATGTAAGTGGTTTTTGTGCTGTTCTAAGGATTTACTTGCAATTAGTATGTCATCAATGTATGCGAAACAGAAATCTAAACCTCTTGTAACTTTATCTATAAATCTTTGGAATGTTTGTGCACTATTTCTAAGTCCGAATGGCATAACATTATATTCGAAAAGTCCAAAAGGTGTTGTTATAGCAGTTTTCATGATTGATTCTTCATCCATTGGTATTTGATTATAAGCTTTAATGAGGTCTAATTTTGAAAAAATAGTAGTATCTTGTAGGTTGTATGTAAAGTCTTGTAAGTGTGGAAGTGGATATCTATCCGGAATAGTTTGTGCATTGAGAGCTCTGTAATCTCCACAGGGACGGTATTCACCAGACTTCTTTTGTACCAAATAAAGTGGTGAAGCCCAGCAACTAGAGGAAGGTCGAATAATTCCCATTTCTAACATTTTGAGGAACTCTTCTTCTGCTATTATTAATTTTTCAGGCGCTAATCGTCGAGGCTTAGCATATGGGGGTAATCCTGTTGTGAGTATTTTGTGTGTGACATCATGTTTGATTTGACGTTTGACGTTTAGGTTGTCAGTTAATTTTGGGTATTGAGAAAGTATATCAGTGAATGGAGTGGTAGATTGTAAAATTGTTTTAGAATATATTTCATAATTAGTTTGGTGTATGGGGTACTTCTCTGTAGCACGTTTAGAGCTTAGATCAATAATCAATTTAAAATGAGATAAAAAATCTGCTCCTAATATCGAATGTTTTACATTTGCAATTATAAATTTCCAAGTGAAAGATCTTGACAAGCCAAAATTCAATGTTATATTCGTAAAACCATATGTATAGATGCTCGAATTATTAGCTGCACGTGAGATAATTTGTGTTGATTTTTTATTGGAACCTGTAGTTTGAGCGATGACACTTACTTGGGCACCGCTGTCAACTAAAAATTTTCTTCCGGAATTTTTATCGGTCAGGAACAAAAGTTCTGACTCTGGTTCAGGATCGGGAGTATGAGAGCCAGAATTACTAGAAATGTAAGGAATATAAGTGTTCGAAAATAGACTTGAATTATTAAATACATTATTTTGTTTTAGACAATTTTTCCAAGTGCAGGGTTGAATGCATTTCTTTGCTTTGTCTTGATAATTCTGATGATACCAGCAGTATGATGATTGGGAAATTGAATTTCTTACTTGTTGCTTCAGTTCTTTGATTTCTTGTCTGAGGAGGTGAAACGAGGGATAGTCTTGCTCTGTTTCAGATGTAGTAGTTTGAAGGATGTTTGAAATTTTATCCGCTACCTCTGTTTTTTCATTAAGAGAAGAATTAACTAGGGTCGCGAGAACAGTTTGAATGTTAATAGGCAATTTTTGGAGGAATAATTCTTCGAGAATAGTTTCATCGATGATTCTTTTTCCCAATAGTTGTCTCATGATTCGTAAAAGTTGTGAAGGCTTCTTGTCTCCGTCTAAAGTTACGTTGAATAGCTGATGTGAATTTTCTTTTTCAGAGGGAGCAAAACGACGAATTAATTCTTTTTTCAGGGTAGTATAAGGTAATTCAGCCGGAGGAGCGATTATAACGTCTCAAACTTCATTGGCGTGAACAGGAGTTAATGCTCCAATGAGTTTACCAAATTTTGTCAACTCTGAGGTTATGCGATGTGCGCTGAAATTACTTTCTAGTTGCGCAAACCATAGCTGAGGATCTGCTGGCCAGAACTCTGGAATCTTGAATGAAGCGGAAATAACGGAAATGTCAGGAATATTTGCTTCAGGTTGATCCATTGTGATGATCACGTCGGGGTCACCAGTTATAGCGTTAGACCGAAATTTCAGGTCGCGCTATAATAAATGTGAAAATAAACGAAACTAAAATGGAATAGGCACTATGTATATAAGAAAATAAATCATTTGAATTGGACAGACTTTCAACATGTTTATTATTTTTCAATAGAAAAATTGAATTAATTATAACAACCACAACCACAACAACAACATAAAAACATCATATTGAGCTAGGCCCGCTACATATATATATATATATATATATATATATATATATATATATATATATATATATATATGATGTTAATTCATTTCGCACATATATAAGTCGAATAACGAATCAAAATGAAATCATATTCATCCTTTCTTCTCTCTTTTTTGATTGGTCGAGCCACTAACTACTAACTGAAAAGTTTGAAGCATGCAGATTCTTGCACTCACTATGGTTAGTGTATAGCAGGTCTGGGCTACTAGTCAAATACCTAGCACCAACCATGGCAACCAACATCAACTACTGACTGCATGTAATGAACGGAGCTTTACGTGCTCTTGTGCGATTGTACGCCAAAAGATTGCTGAACACTAGTTCACACTATGTTGAGACTTATTAAAGCGTTAAATAGACAAGAAGACGATGTGAGACAAAAGTAATTAGGTACGGTGCAGCTGCTCTCAACGAATATTTCGCATGAAGAGCAAAACAAATTGTGGGAAAAGAAATCCGTTAACGAGCGAAGTTACACATAACGTGTAACGTGGAAAAAAAGAAAAATCTTCTCTTCATGTCATTCATTGTGCGCCGGCTTTCCGGCTAGCATGTTAGTGTCTCTTATAATCACACATCTTCTCAAACTTTGATTTTATTCAAGACTTCCAAGTGCTAGTAGGGACAAATCTGTCTAGACAGCGTTCTAGTAGAATGTAATCTGTAATTATGTATCATAAACTCGTAAATAATGATTCACGTTACTTAACAATCAATAAGTATGTAATTTCCTTGAATGAATGCCTAGGGCTACTGGTCACCATTTAATTAGTGGCGTGCAGTCCATATATGCAGGGTGTGCACTGCACACTCTATGAAAATATTAGAAACTATGTAAATAAAATTAATATAATGGTTTATTGAATACTTCATTTTGTTTCACAAATTTTCATTATAAAATTAGAGAAAGAGCGTATCTTATCTATTCATGCAACCAGAAATACAGGCGCGTCTCGCGGGCCACTCTGCTATATATTTGAAACGAATGACGACGCTTGAGGTGCAGAATTTCTTGATGCACGACGAGCAAAGTCAGTTTAGCACTGTCAGTATTAGGAAAGTGAAGGAATAGAGTCTGACAGAGAAAAAGCATACCGATATTAGCAGATCTCCTATCGCTCGTTCTCTCTTGCTGAGTGTAGGCAGACTTTCTGCACCGGGAGCTGAATATTCCACGTTTAGCTGTGTTATTTTTTTAAGCGCCTTTTATAAGTTTGTTAAAATAGTTGAAATATTGTTATTTGTTATTTAAGACAACAATATTAGGTAAACACTTATTTTATACGTTTCTTAAATTATTTATTTTTCTGGAATTATCATTTGTGGAACGACAACAGAAAATAAATCTATCATTTGTGATCTACTGGAAAATCTTTTTTCACGTCGTGATGTCGGAACGAAAAATGAAATTATGAAAACAAGACCAACGCCAGACATAAAACTCACTCAACATATCAAAATTGAAGGCCAGCAGTCCGTGCGACATTTCCAAATTAAAATATATGAAAAATTTGAATGGATTGCTGGTTGTTGCGAGAAAAATAAGTTGTATTGTGGGCCATGTATATATCCCCTTCCTCACCACCGACTGTGCACACCTATCACAGAAAGTCACCGCACGCCACTGCATTTAATGCAGTGTGTGAGCGGCTTTTACAAACAGGAGATTCTAAGTATTTTTCTGACATGAAACACATAACTGTATTTTACATTGATTTACATAAATAAATTATATTGCCCAACGAGTATTTCACATAACGAGGAAGATTCGTGGACGATTTAAGCTTGTAATGAGAAACTGCACTGTATTTTGATTTTTGTGGGTTTTCTATATTTTGGGCAGTTTTATTGTTATTTATGTTGTTAAAAGACATACGTAAGTTCCAATAAACTCTCGGAAACTAACTAAATCTCCACAAAAGTATTGTAATGTCTGAGTGGAACCACGATAACTTGAAAACGCGTAGGTAGGGATTTTTTATTTGAAATTTTATATTCAAATTTCCCAACGAAAGCTAAATTCGTAGATGAAATTTTTTCAACCAATGGTCTCGAAAATGTTTGGTTTTTTGCGTTTACTCATTGAACGGTAGTAGGTATCCATCGTAGAATTTGGAATAACTAATATTGATCCTCGAATAATTTGGTACAACATTCAGCTGGAGCATTTTGAAAATTATCAGCGGTTCATTTGTCATTATTTGAATTAATATAAGATTCGCTTTATTTTTCTGAAGCTAAGAAATAATGAGAATCATAATGTGAAATTAGAACTATTATCATTCATGTTCCTACATCAAATCCAAACGTCCGTGTTTTTTATATTTTTTTTCTAGATAAGTAGTTCGGCTCTGTCGTGTTTGATGTTAAATTGAAGTTCTTGCGGGGATAATTTCAGAAGAAGTGTCCTGAAGGATATTGTCAATTGTTTCTTCTACAAATTATCCAATTTATGTCTAGTTTGGTATCAATTTGAAGCTCTTCTGGAGATAATCCACGTCACCATCTTCAAATGATATTTCCGGCGATCAAATTTTGAAACTGTATGTTCGAATTGATCGAAGACCCCGAAAATTTGAAGAAGGACTGTTCATTTACAATAGTTATTTATGTATCAAGACAGTAAAGTTGATTTTTTCACGAACGAAACGGTCTCGGCAAATAAATAAATGAGTGCTGGAGAAGAAGCTTCATTGCTGAGATGCATATCTATTTTTTTTAATCGTACATTATTTGGAACAGAATTACATCGGCAGGCCCTGACTTTACCTAATTTTCATCAATAATTATTAACAGTTGTTAGTGGTACTACCACCAACAAATGCTAATTTATTTCTGAAAAGGTGTCAGCATTCGACAATTTTTACTTACTTGTACTAAGTACAAGGAAGTATTGTGAAACCGACAAAACTCACTTATCGAGATTTTGATGGAAATATCCGTTCTGAGCATCCCTGAATCCATTTTGACGATTTTCGGTTTGATGTCGGTACGTATGTGCGTTCGCTCGTTCGTTCGTTCATAATTCGCAAATCTCAAAACTGGTTGAACGTGTAATGTTGAAATTTTGTATTTGAGACTGGTATAGACCTTGCATAATGTTTCAAGCGTTTGTACCGGATGTGCACTTTACTTGGAACTTTTTCCGAATTTTTCTAATAAATCCAGAATGATCAGCCGTAGGATGTTTAAATTTAGTATTTGAACTTTATGTTGTATCATAATGGTTATCTGCTATTTTTGTATGAATCGGCCAAGCCAGAAGTGCACTTTACTTGAAACTTTTTTTAATTTTTTGAATGATCATCCATAGCATATTGAAATTTAGTGTTTGAGCTTCTTGTAGCATCCAAATAGTTATCTACTATTTTGGTATCAATCTGCTAAGCCAAGAGTGCAGTTTATACGTATAACAGACATTCAGTTTCATTGAAATGATAAGATAAGCAATGATAATCTGTTGTCAATTTTGTGATTTTGTTCGACATTGTGAGTACAAGTCAAAATATTATTGAAATTATATTAATTATAATCTGAAATGACAGAAAACTTTATTGAATAGATTTGTGTATATATCAAATGATGTACAAGTAAGTCATATCATGTTCACGTCAGATTTTTTGACAAATATATATAACAAATTGATAAAATATAAATAAGAACAAAATCAATCATCCATAGATGTAAATAATTTCATATAAAATAAAATAAGAAAATAATAAGAAAGAAGAGAGTATTAATAATTATATCGAACGATAATAGTAGTAACACTGTAAAGGTTGTCCAGAACTTTACTGTGACGACCCTCACAGCGGACGCCCGCTTAGAGGCTGGAACATTATTTATGGAAATTAATATTCAAGAAGTATCAGAGTCGTATTTAATTTTTCATGATTTTATATCATATTGCACACTCATTGTTTGAATGCACAATTATGCAAAAAAAAAGTTGTCATTGTTGTCATTGTCATGTCACAGAGAATGTTTTGTGGTTCTAACAATAATTGTTGATGCAATAATGATTTCTGATGTTTGTCAAACTAATTTTTATAGGTAAACATGATTCCTGAATTCCCTCAATAGGTATGGACAATTAACAAATCGACGAAGTAATTATGAAAATACTTATTTAGATAATCGTATTTAGCCGAAACAGATTTGTACCTAGGTATTAAACATGATTGTATGTAAATATTAAATGTCAAGTACTTGGCATAGACTCAAAATTAGGTATATAAATTGAGGTAATTCGGCTTTGAGCAGTAGTCAGCACTACTCCCTGCTGTGATGAGTTTTCCACACTATCTACGTCAAAGATATGAAACGGTATATTTCTGTACAACCTATACATCTGGGATCTTTGTTTATGCTACCTAGCAACAGAAATCGTATAATGATGGGCCACTTGACTGCCGATTTTTCTTATTTCAATGCCGACTTTGGGCACTTTAATGGCGATTAGAAGAAGAAATACCTATTCTATGTGAAGACTGAAATATATTCGACGTCTGTTACTTTAACAATGACAGCTGTAGCTCTAACAGTGACAACTATCACTTTGACAGTGACAATAAATGTCACTTTGATAAGAACAGCTGTGACTTCAAAATATGCAATTAACTGATGCGACCCTTTAAATTTCTAAAACTGCGATGAAACTGGCCATGAAATTTATTGTCGGGGAAGTACTGTGTGGCCACGGTAGATTTCTATTGCAGTATTCATTTGAGTTGGCATTTGGAGCATTCTAAAGAATATTTCTCTCAGTTGTTGTACATTTGAGTGATAGGTCATTGTCGTAAAATGTAATTGATACGTTACTTTTCATAGATCGAATGTTCTGAAACATCAAGCAATTCCTATACCTATGAACCACCGTAAGGCGGAAGAAGAAAGACTATTGTAGAAATCTAGCGGAGTCATAAAAAATTCAAACCATCAGTTTTGGCGCTAGGTATCATTGTGCGACAATCTTTTGGATAAAATTGTATTGTAATCTATGTTTCCAAATCACAATTTTTATACAAAATTTCACATGTGGAACAGTACGATTTCCTCTGTGAACACAAAAATCTATCAATGTTTCTAATTTAACGTACTTGAGTCATACTTGTTTTAACTCTTTTACAACATTACTTCAATTTATTCTATCTCAGGTGAAGATTTCATTTATATCCTTATGCTTGATAGGCACATTCATCATATTTAACTTGTTTTCCGTGTTAGTTGAACCAAAGTTGATACCATTTTATATTCAACTCCAAGTTACATTTTTGAGTTCAAAACAATTATCAAAGGCCTATATTTTACAATAAAATACAACTTAATATCATCAATATTCTCACATATACATATTTTCATATAAAATATGAACTTGTATTTTATCACACAACAGGCTCCTGTATGAATATTCATCCTTCTTGCTCTTTGAATAGTTGAAGTAACGAATTAAAGAATGTATTCATTACAAATTAATGTTTTAGCGATATAATTTCATATACGACGTTTCGTGGGCCAATCGCTAATGAAATTGTATCACTCGCATAGACATTAATTCATAATAAATACATCAAGAATCACTTGAGGCCTAAAATTATTTATCACATATACACCAACATTCTGGATCCTAAAAACATCAACATTCATCTCAAGGTTGGTAATTATTAGAGACCCAAGGTCAAAAATTATTAACAGAGAAGCAGGTTAGTTGTGTTAACTTAGTTGAGATAATACTCAAGGAGTGCAGATAATGAATAATTTTTACAACAAACATGTTTTCCTGTATTATAGAGGTCACTTTTCATATATCACATGAAAAAAGGACTATGTTTCATCTGTCTACTGTTGAATTTTTGAGAAAGGTTTACATACATAGATTATTGTTCCGATGAATGGAAGTTTTTTACAAAATCTTTCCGCTGTGAGTTTAAAAATAGTTACCTGATTATATAATGGTGGAATATTGGATGTTGTAAGTGCGAATTTGGTAGATTTTAAGTGCAATATCAGATAGAGTGAGTATGTTGTTGTATTGGTATTGTTGATAGTGTGGGTTATATAACGGATGAATAATTCTGTGACCATGTTTTTCGTATGTGTCATAATTCTGTTTTTTTTTTTTGCTTCTAATATTCACATTTACTTTTGTAACATACTTTTTGCATATTATTTCGAAATAACTTGTTGTACTTAGTTGTCAATTGAATAGTTTGTTGACCTTATATACTTGGCTTAACCTTGTGTATGTGCTGTACCAATTTCAATTTGTTGTTACTTTATATTGAATTGAACTTTCTTCGATATTTGCATTAATATTATATTCTTTTTTTTCTTTTCTTTTTTTTTAAATTCTATTCTTTGTTTATTCTTTCATACTTCTTTGAACAGCATTTTTTTGCATTTTTGTGTATATTGAGAATGCATATTTATTATCAAAATATACATGGACTTAATATAAAACTTCCAGAACTCTACAATAATACTTGTTCCTCTGATTTTGATATTATCTGAGTCACTGAAACATGGTTAAATATATCTGTATTAAATAGTGAAATTTTCAATGATAATTTTGTAGTTTATTGTTCAGATAGAGATAACATTAGGTCTAATAAGAAATTTGGCGGAGGAGTCATTTGTGCTGTTAACAACACTCTGCGATCAATATGCCAACGCATCCAGATTCAAAGTTTGATATTACATGTATAAAGATACAGTACTCATTTCATGATTATATTTATATTATTACTGTGCATCTTCCTCATTCTATAACATCTGAGCAACTTAATTTATTTTATACTCATGTTGAGACTTTGCCTTTCGCGTTTAATAATAATTTAATTGTAATTGGTGATATTAACATATCTCACTTGGCTGATTATTGAAGAAATGGCTTGTCCAATACTATAGTGAATGATTTCATCAACTTTAATCATTTTCTTCCTTTGGATCATTATAATAATGTTTTTAATGGTAACAATAAAATTCTTGATGCTGTTCTTTCTAATATAGATTGTAGTGTTATTCATGATCCAGTTCCTCTTGTTAGTGAGGATAATCATCATCCTGCTCTTTCTATTGAAGTTGTGGAATTAAATACTCGTGAGCGATCGTTGAATATGAGAGATAATATCATACGTGTCTTCGAAAATGCAAACTATTTATTACTTCACGAATTGCTTAATTCTACAGACTGGTCTATTTTAAAGAATTATAATGATGTTGAACTGTCCTTTGAAGGCTTTTATGAAATGTTTGATGATATATTGGATAAATGTATTCCAAATAAAATAAAAAGAATAATTCAAAATATCCTCCTTGGTTCACTCTCGATATAATCAAGAATTTGAGTTCAAATTAAGAAATCGTCAATTATATAAACGTTTTGGGATAGAATCTTGCAAGTGTGATTACATAAATCTAAGGAAAAAAATTAAAACTGATATAAAATTAGCACATGCAAATTACATGGTCACTGCTGAGAATAATATTAAATCTGATCCATCTTTGGTCAATAATTATTTAAAAAGTAAGAGAAGTTCACACAGTGTTCCTAAAATCATGCATCATGATGATAAGATATATGATAATGGTTCTGATATTGCTCAAGCATTCGCAAATGTTTTTTCTAGTGTTCACAACAATAATAATGATACGATACATATCAATATCAATACCGAAACTAAAACTAATTGCTTGAATAGTAATCTTGTTAACATTCAGAGTATATCAAAGAAAGATATCACAAAATCAATAAATCATCTGGAACCAAAACCAAATAATAATAATGATTATTTCACTCATGTCAATTATACTGACAAATTTTGCATAGTTACAATGACAATTATAATAATAAATTCCTTGCCAACGGGAATTTACAGCGATAAATTCTCGTTACCTCGGTAAATTCCCGTTGGCAAGCGATTCATCGCGATAAATTGCCTTTGTCATGGAGAAACAATACACGGTTCTAATATAAACAAACAATCAGTTCTTGGAAATGTCAAAATTTAATCATTTTGGAAATGCATTTTTCGCCGAAAGTAATGGAATTGAAAACAAAAAGTCTAAAAATACAAGAGTATATGGAGACAATTTAGTGCATTTTTCAATAAAAAAGGTTAGTAGTTGCAACTAACATTATTAAATAGGTACTTATAGTAGCAATTTCATTCGAGAAATATTCCCCACAAATACCACTCGCGACTTTAATTTTATCATAAATTTTTCTTTCAAACATTGATTACCTTTAAGCAACATCCTTCGAGTCATCTGCTCAGATAAAAACCCTCGAGCTACGCTCTCGTGATTTGATCGGACAGATGACTCTCACGATGGTTGCTAGGTAATCAATGTTTTCAAGAAAAATTTATTGATAAAATTACAGTCCCTTGTGATATTATATACGATAATTTACCTTCCCATATTTTAGAAGGCTGTAAAGATATATTTGTTGAACCACTATTTATACTATTTAGTCTTTCGCTAAATAAAAGTATTTTTCCAGCAGTACTCAAAAAGTCACAAATATATCCAGTTTTCAAATCAGGTGATTCAAGTAACATACGTAATTATAGACCTATCGCGCTGTTGTCTAATATATCTGAGATATTCGAAACAATAATTTTTAATAAAGTTTATAACGATGTATCACAGAGTATCACTCCATTTCAGCATGGATTTATCAAGAGAAAATCTACAGTCTCCAATTTAACGAATTTTACAGATCACGTTCTTAACAATTTCTCAAAAAATTCGCAAATTGATGTTATGTATTCTGATTTCGCTAAGGCGTGCGACAGAGTTAACCATAATATCTTAATAAATAAATTATACAATAACTTCAATTTTACTCTTCCGCTGTGTCAACTGATAGCATCTTACCTGACCTGCCGTTATCAGTATATTCGAATAAATGGATATTCCTCAAATTACTTTTTAGCTAACTCTGGTGGGCCTCAAGGCTCAAATTTAGGACCTCTGTTGTTTCTTCCGTTCATCAACGATATAACTGCTTCAATTAGGTACTCAAATATTTTAATGTACGTGGATGATATCAAAATTTTCAAAACAATTTATTCGTTTGATGATTGTTATGAACTTCAAAAGGATGTAAACAATCTTATAGAATGGCCCGATTCATCGCAATTATCTTTCAATATATCTATATGTGAAATAATGAGTTATTCGAGGAAACTTACGAATATAATATTTAGTGTGTCACAAGAATCAATAAATAGTCTTGATTTTGTCTTGGTCTTGTCTTGATTTCAAGACAAGATCAAGACAAGAAGAAGTATTTTTCATTTTTCAAGACAAGACATGAAAGTACCATCAAGAATCAAGACTTCTTGTCGAGAAATCTTGATATTTCGACAATTAATTTTCCTAATCTGCATATTTATTGATTTATTATTAAAATATTGAGATCTGCTGTGGCCATTGCAGTTTTTCCCTGACAAGAAATTTCATGGCCAGTTCCATCACTGATTGATGAATTTAGGAATGTTATACCAACTTTCAAGGTGACATTTGTCATTATCAATCTGACAGTTCAAAGTGACAGCGTCATTGTCAAAGTTATAGCGTCATTTTCAAAATAACAGCTGTCACCATCAAAATGACATCTGTCATTGTTGGTGACTGATGGTGGCTATGTTTTAATCCTTACACTATAAGTATTTTTGAAAATGGGGAATCTTTTCTAGATTTTCTGGTTAGAAAAGCTCATTTACAAATTTAAACCTAGATTTTTTATAAAAGACTCAAATATTATTGAATTTTAGTCAAATTTCGTATAGGTTCTTTAATTATTATACTTTCAGACAGACAGACCGACCGATTTCATTTAAACTTATGTTTTTTGGGCTCAGTAGTCATGTGAAAATTCATCAGAGTTTTGAACTATCAAAAAATCACAATTTCAATACTTTCCCGATTATATAAAAATCGGAGAAGTGAAAAGTATCTGTGACAATGATTTTCAAAACAAATATTTGATCGCAAGCATAAGTCGTCAGTTTCCGGTGATTAACTCGTTCATGTAGAGAAGATATGTACAGGTGGATTCCCCAATACTTTAAGAAAGTTGTTAGCTCTTAGCAACATTGCTAAATCATATAACAAATAATAATTGCAAATACTGATTAAAACATGAAAATGACAGACTTGTCATTTATTTCTATTTGTGGCAGTCTTGGAGAACGTTGCTAGAATCGGTTCATAACATAACTGACAGGGAGAATGAAGGGTAGACACTAACGCTGAACTGAATGTTCGGATTGGATAAAGCAATAGAGAAAGGGAATTCTCCCAAAATGTCAAGATCAAGAAATATCAAGAATTCTTGAAACAAGACAAGAAATGCGTCGTCAAGCAATGGGCAAGACAAGAAGTTTTTATTTTCTTGTCTTGAAAATCAAGACAAGACAAGAAATGATCATCAAGACAAGAAATCTTATCTTGATGAAACACTAATAATATTTAATTATCATATGTCCTCATTTAATCTACAAAGAATTATCGGAATCAAAGATTTAGGAATTTTATTTGACAGCAAATTATTATTTGATAAGCATATTTTCCACTCAGTGGCTATCTCATATCGAAATCTACATTTTGTAATTAGATCATCAAGAGCTTTTAAGAAAATTTCGACTATGATGTATTTATATAATTGTTATGTTCGCTCTAAATTAGAATATGGCTGTCAAATTTGGCATCCATATTATACTAAATATAAGATAGTCATTGAGAGAGTACAGAAAAAATTTCCTCGATATTGTTGGTATAGAAGATATGGTTCTTATGTTCATAACTTAAATTATGAGAATAGTATTTATACTTTTAGTTTATTATCTCTTGAAAAGGAGAAAAGTATCATGTGTTCTCTATATTTATAAATCAGTGAATAATTATATCAATGATAGCTATTCTTTGGGTAGATTACATTTCACAGTTCCACGAGCTAATATTCGACACCAATCAATATTTTACATATCTTTGTTCCACACGAATTATGAAATAAATTCTCCATTCAATCGTAGGTGTAAGCTAGTTAATGCATTGAACTGTGAATTTGATCTATTTTTTGATACTTTGGCTATTTTCAAAACAAAGATTTTCGAATATTTTTCAAGATGTCCATAGCAGCACAGCAAAATGTATGTACTTTTAATATATTTTTTTTGGTATACAAGAACTAATTTTTCTTCTATTCATTCAAAGTATGATTCGTACTACATTAAACCAGAGAAAGAAATTAAATCGAGATTATTCAATAATGCTAGATTTGGAATTAATAAGAAGAGTACAGAGAAAAATGATATTTTAGGTAGAACATCATTTGAGAAGAGACCATGTACAATATGTAAGACATTGTATCCAGCAGCAGAAAATCGTTTTCACCCAGTTGCCTTGTGTCGTAACAAGAAGAAGTATATGGAAATGAAACATGTAAATGTAACTGAAAATGAGATTGATGAACTAATGAAAATTGAGCTAGATGATAGAAAAAACTAGCTCGCCCGGTAGATTTCACCCCACTAATTGCTTTAAATGTATTAATTAGTAAAAAGAAGATAGTTAAAGGTATATACGATAGTGACTTTAATGTAATTCTCAATTCACTGTTCTCTCGATTTTATTAGTTACCGGTTTCGATCACTGCGAGTGATTATCTTCAGACTACCAGAGAGACTACAGAAAAAGGATGAGTGTGAAGTACATGTGTAATACATATCAGCAATTCTTTCCCATAGTTACCTACACAGGACGCAAAATATGTATTTATAGCAAGTATGCGTATGATCAAAGTATATATTAACATTGCTCTATTCCACACATTTTGTTTCTTAAAAAATAAGTAACGTCCGGCGAGCCTGGGATCTTGCTCTATATGAGGAGCATTGAATATTTATAGCTGTATAGGTTCCATTACCGTTCTCAAGCACTAAGTGACCAGTCTGCTTGTGCGCATAGGAAATAAGAATGAATTTAACAACAAAAAAATTCTGGGACTCATCATTGAATATCATTGCTAATAATTGCTCATTTGTCAACAAAGCTATGTGCTGAATGGCAAAAAAATACACAACAGAACATCGAGGCAGATTGTGACGAGGAGCGCAGTTTCGATCGCGCTTGACAATTTTTTTCCATACGGTACGTTATCATATACGATATATCATTTTGTTAAGTGTCAAGAATAAGAATACAATTTCTACATTATACGTATACCACTTTCTTTTGTACGGATTGAGTGGAAGAGCAGCCTATGGCCGAACCTCGCCTTTGGCTTCCAGTCAATGGAGATAAATTATTATATAATAGGGAGTGCTAAAATATATGTTCAACATCAGAATAATTCTCTTATTAACAAAAAAGAAGAATGCAAATTTGAAGACACTCTATTCCGCTTAGGGATGCATCCGATACCGATACTGTTACTGTTACGTGAGTTTTCCGTTATATCGAATTCGAAAATATCAATCTGCCGATTCACCGATACATCGATACAAGAATAATCAATATATACACGCGCCATTTTCGTACTTAAAATGTTCATGTGAACGCGACATAATTTATCCAAGCTCAGGGAGTCACGCGTTCCAAATTTTATTTCATTTAGCTAGTTGCTTGTTATAGTTGTTGCTATCAGCGCGTAATAAAATGGATCATTATTTTTTTTTGTGGTAGTGACTTGTGATTTTGACAGTTCTTTCACTGAATACGTATATAGTAGCTACGTGATCATAAGCGTTTGTTTCTTATCTATACCCACAACTTTTTACATATTTCACTGTCCGTAACAATATCGGCATCGGTATCGGCAATACTCAATTTTTAATATTGGTATCGGTATTGTATCGACAGAAGTGCGTCTCGATGCATTCCTTGCTGTGACCATCGGATTTATCGAACCGCATATCTTCTTCGGTTTTCCAATCGATATCATCCCCAGGATCGATTCCGTTGGTATCTACTGAAAACGACATCAAAAATTAAAAACGAATATCAACAAATATGAGATTGAAACCGTATTCAAAGTTCGAAGATTTGTATCTTCAGACTATCCTTGATGAAATAATAACACTTCCAACATACAATAGTATCTCAAGCCCACCAGATTATTGGAACTGGTATTTTGGGTTTATTTCCTTCCATCCGCAGGTTTCCAGTACTAAAAAAGTCGGGATTTTCTTGTGCTGTTTTTTAAGAAGAGATATACAGCATCCTTCAAAATTATTATATCTGGGGAATTATTTACAAGCACATTTGCTGAATAATGCCCCATTCACAGCGCGAAATTTGGTGAAATTCCAAATACGAAATTTCAACTGTTCAAATTTGTCCGTTCACAGCCTGAAATTTAAGACACCGAAATTAGTGACTAGCGACAGCTATAGGCTTAATTTTGAAGTAGTTTTGAAGCTTGAATCAGCCATTATATTGTTTGTGTATTTTGTTTATATTCAAATTGATATTATAAATATGATAACTGAGGAAGAATTATTACATTTAATTTCTTGTTATCCTTCTTTATGATAGGAGAAATATAAATTTTAAGAATTATCGTGTGGAAACCACTAAAAATTAGAAATCTTCAAGTACTGCCTCCAATCAAGATAACTTATTTCATAAAGATAAAAATTAACCACAAACAAAAATCGTACACAAATAATCAAACGCCAAATGGAATAAGAGTTCATTCAAAACACATATTCTTCTTCATTATTTTTGTAGAACGCAACCTAAATTACAAGAAAAGTTTGGAGCTTGCAAGGTTCGGTCAAAGTGAAATTTGTATGTACCAAATTTCAGCGCTGTGAACGCTACTACGTCTTTCCCATATACCAAGCTTTACGAATTTCGACGAATTTCGGGCTGTGAATGGGACATAAGGCAGTAAAGATTGTGATGGAAGAAAAATTAATTCGAGACTTTCTAACATTTCAAGATTTTGATGAATCTTCACCCTACTGAGCCCGAAAAACATAATTTAAAAAAAAAAGTCGGTATGTCGATCTGCCTGAAAGCACGAAAACTTGAGAGCACGCACAAATTTTTGATTGAAAATTTATATTTAAGTTTAACATCAAAAACCTAGGTTCATGTTCATAGATGAGCTTCTTTCAACCAGTGGTTCTAAAACTTTATAAATGAAGCTTTTAAGTATTATGCGTTTATTTTATAAACGGTAGTATTTATCATAGAATATGAGACAACTTAAACTGATCCTTGAATGATTGTGCACAATTTTCACACAAAATATTCTTCTAAATTATAAGCGGTTCATTTGTTATTATCAAAATTTGAGTTATTAAATAACTCGTTATATTTTTCTGAACCAAAGAAATAATTATAATCATAATATGGAATAAGAACTATTATCACTCATATTTTAACATCACATGCAAATGTTCGTCAATTTTTATCTTTGGAATAAGTAATTATGTTCTATCGTGTTTGGTATCAAATTAAAGCTCTTGTATGAGTAATTCTAGTAGAACTGTCAAAGAGGATATTCAAATGATTATCAGTTGTTTCTTCCACAAATCATTCAAATTATGTCTGGTTCGATATAAATTTCAATCTCTCAAGGAGATACGATTCATTATCTCTCCGTAGGAAACTATTTTGGGGCCTCAAATCTATTTTAAAATACATTTGGTTATTGTAGTATACCTAGGATAATTATTCCATTTATATAATGAAATGATAATGAAATTACTCGAAACAAGAGGAATTGTATTAATAAGTGCGACAGCGTATGCGTAGTGTGCTTATTACAGCTGTCAACCTAAAACTGCATTTGACATAACCGTGCTTGGTATTATTATTGAAGCTCGTTTTCTCTCATTCCAATCAATCATTTTCGTACCATAATAATATCAATACAACGTCTGCACTTACTCTGTGCTTTGATTACTGTCAATCGTATTTCATTTAATGATCGTTATCAATGAATGAAATATTTTCATCGGAAATAATACACGGCATTGAGGGTTGATAATATTCAGTTTCATTTTCACTACAATTACAAATTGATTTCATTTGGAATGATAACAGGTTACTTCTATCACTCAATTTCATACAAAGTCAATCTTTTTCTTAGCATATAACGAGAGCTCGGGCGTCAGAATATTCTGCAAATGAATGGTTTAATTCATTAATCAATTTGAGTTATTGATAGTTTTGATATTAAGCTGTTAATTTATTGGTCGAATAATGTATCCATCAAATAGTACACTTTCTCTAGGAACAAAAAAAAAAAAAAACAGGATTAGGGAAGTATAAAGCATGACTGTTTAAAGAAAGATGAACAAAATTAATTCCGTCATAAGAATTTTAGTCAGTTCGACGAGCTTCCAGGAAAAATAAGAAGTAGAACAAAAATAGTGGAAGATCCTTTATGTTAATCTACATGAGTAAGTACAAGTATTGTGAAACCAAAAAAATTCACATTTCGAGAAATATCCGTTTTGAGCATCCCTTAATCCATTTTGATTATTTCTGACTTGACGTCGGTACGTTTGAATATGTATATGTATTCGTAACTCGCAAATCACAAAGTCCGTCGAAAGTATAATGTTGAAATTTTGTATTGTTGTGTACCTCGCATTACGGTTGTAGTCGTCTGTACCGGAAGTGCGCTGTACTCGAATTTTGAATTTTTCGCATGAATTCAGGATGATCAGCCGTAGGATACTGAAATTCAGTATTCTGAGATAACTGTAGCATCTCAATGGCTATTTTCTATTTTTATGACAATCGGCTGAGCCGGAAATACACTTTATCTAACAGACTTTTTGAATAGCCCGCATAAATTCAGAACAATTAGTCGTAGAATATTAGAAATTCTTATTAAGCACCTCTATAACATCTAGTTGTACATCTTGCATTATGATTGTAATCGTCTGTACTGGAAGTGATTCCTACAAGAAACATTTTTTGAACTTTTCGCATAAATTCAACACGATGGAACGTATAATGTTAGAATTCAGTATTTGAGACGATAGTACTGTCTAGAAGTTCATTCCTATCTTATTTTCATTGAGATCGACTGAGCTGAAAATGCATTTTACTTGAGAGACTTTAACGATGGCGACAGAATCAAGATTGTGGGCTCTGGCAATTCTCTGTATAAATACGGTTTTTTTTGTCACGTAATACGACGTTTTGGTCATGAGTTGCGGCCATTTTCAAGTCAAGTAATTCTAGAATTATTATCGTTGAAAATTGATACAAATTGTGATAAAGATTACGTGGTCGACATTTTTAATGACTAAAACTGAGCTGAAGTATATACTTCAGTATTTTTTCACTCGCGAAAGTATATACTTCAGCTCAATTTAATCATCAAAAATCTCGACTATGTAACCTTTATCACAATTTGTATTGATTTTTAACTATGTTAATTCCAAAACTACTTGACTTGAAAATGGCAGCAACCCACATGGTCGAAACGTCATCTTTAAAATAAAAAAAACATTTATAACTAAAACCTAAATTCCCATTATTTTTTGAAAAATTGTTTTTACATCCTCTCTATCGGTATCAAATGAATTTCAATGTTTCGTACAGTTGTAATATTTTAGGCACTAGGTATCGTAAATTTTGTCAGTTTCTGAATAATTTTGATAAACTTGTAGGTACATATATAGATTCCCAAATGGGTCAGAAATAAGATAATAAGTTATGATCATAAAAAAGTGTTGATTATAATTGTGCCTGAGTTTGCTGGTCGAAGGCAGGGCTTCAACAAGCCATTTTTGTTAATAAAAATATTACATTCTTCTCTTAATCCTTTTAATTCTCATGAATTTTGAATGTAATCATAATATAAATGTAAACTTGACTTAACTGAGATGTGAATTCAAACGTCAATTTCAAAGCACCGGTGGCATCACTCTATCTGTCTAATTTCACAGCCACAAGGTAACACGTCAAACTTGTCATATTCCGATATTTGATATCCAATTCCTATTTTGATTTGATTTTGATGAATTAATCACTGAGGCCAAAAAACTTGGAATCAGAATAATCATGAACTTCGTTCCCTATCATTGAAGTGACAAACATGAGTGATTTGATAAATCAGCTAGCCGCACACCTGGATATGAAGAATATTACGTTTGGCTTGACAGAAGGAACAAGAACACTGAACCACCAAACAATTGGCGCAGTACGTTCCAAGAATCAGTCTCGACATTCCACAAAGGAAGAAAGCAATGGTATCTGCATCACTTTTCTGCAGCACAGCCTGATCTAAACTACCTATGTCCAAGAATTGTACAAGAAATAAAAGATATTATTATTTTCTGGTTGAAATAAGGTGTATCTGGATTCAGAGTTGGTTCTGTTGCATTCTTATTTAAAAAAAAAAAAGATTTTCCTGATAGAAAATTGTCAAATAATCCCAATTCAACTCCCAACGATTTCAAATATTTGAATCATCTCTATATGATGGACCAGCCTGATGAGGCTTTTGACATGGTCTATCAATGGCGCGCACTTATTGATACATTCCCTGATAAAGAGCAAAAGTACAAAATGACTTGCATTGCATATTCTCAAAATTGATTGTATTTTCAATACAGAATTTTTATGATCGAGACTTACACCAATCTTCCTTCGATTATGGGTTATTACGGCAATGAAACAAATTACGGAGCACATCTCCCATATAATCTCTCATTTATTAGATTTCTTAATGGTAATTCCAGTGCTTGAGATATGGTTCCTGCTATAGGAAAATGGCTCACGTACATGCCACTTGGACAAACAGCGAACTGGATTTTAGGAAACCATGATTGGCATAGAGTTGCTTCAAGGTAAAAAGTCAATAAATTTAGCACAAAAATAATATTATGGCCAGTTGCACCTCTATACCTTTAATTGAACAATATCGTATCAAGACTCAAAAGTCAAATGTGACATGAATATTGCTGTCATTATTCCGATTAGATATTTTTTGTTTGAGTGAAACTTAAAATTTGAGCTAGAATGGTGCAACTGGCCATTAGATTGATGTGAGATTAAGGACCATTCATTGATATGATTTTTATCAGTATTACTAGAAATTATTTTCATATTAGTGGTTGGTCCTAAGGTAACTCTAGACGGACATTCAGTGTTGGATCGGTCTCATAGTCACAGGATGTCAACTGCCAAATATTTGGAAATAAAACGTTGTGAATTTGTAAGCATTTAGCAGATGAAGATTTTGAGGCAGTGATATGTTACGATTTTCAGCAAGAAGTGAAACTAGTCTGAGGCCTCATGAAGATGCTTTGCAATTAATGCTTGTTATCGAGTTAAAAGATGCTAATAGCGAGTAAGAAGATAACGGACATTTCTCTCAAAGGAGCTGTCAAATTTATTTTGACCAATGATATAGCAAATCTTAGTGTCAGATACATATTTTTCAGATATGGCAAGGATCGAGCTGGCGGTTTGAATCTTTTGCAGTTACTTCTACCAGGTGTAAAAATGGTTCACAATGGTGATGAATTTACTATAGAAGATGGAAAAGTGACCTATGAAGAAGGTCAAGACCCTCAAGGGTGCAATGAAGGTTCAGATCGATACCAATTATTAACTTGATACCCAGAGAGAACTCCTCTCAAATTAGAACAGTAAGTGCAGGATTTAATGAAGGTGCAAAGACTTGGTTACCAGTCAGTGATCACTACAAGAAGAATAATTTGGAGTTACAAAGTAAACCTGTTGCTGATAGTAGCTACCATGTTTTTCAGAAAATAGTTGCTCCATGAAAGCATAAAACTTTGCTGGATGATGATCTGACTATCAAAGCTTATAATCCAAGAGTTATCATCCTCAAGAGGTGAGTCACGAAGCTATTTAATTGAATGAATATGATTGGAGAAACATCTTGTAAAGAACTGGCTGAAAGTAAAACAATTGTATTCGCTTTCAACATAGGCATAGAAACAGAAAAGTTTAATTTAGGCATTTTAAGACGACTACCAGAAAAATTGCACGAAAAAATTGCTAGTGCTGGATCAACTGAACGAGTCGGGTATATTTCACTTAATACAATATATAGGGACATGTATTATTTCTCGTTTGTTCTGCAGAAAATTGGAGAGTACTACCAACGTAACATTGAGTCCATATGAAGCTCTTGTTTTCATAACTGAATCAGTCATTCCATGAAATGTATAATAAGATTATTGTAAAATTTTCACAGTATATCAATATGTCAAGATATCACTGGTATTATCATGCTTTCAACATTCCCTACTAATTATTATTGAATCTCTGTTTGAAAACTATCACAGGCTATCAAAATCACTTCAGTAGCTAACTTGATTGCTGAATAATAACATGTGCATTATTTATGCTGGAAACAATGAATACAATAAGTGGCGTGGACACCGAAAAATGAATTTCGCATTTCAGAATTATATAGTTGAATATCAAATATTAGAGAAGAGGTAAAAATAAGCAAACGTAGAAAGGGTTAGAAGTAAGAACTATTGAATGTTCTGGAGCTATAGGAAGATGTAATAAAGATGGTATATTATAAAATATTATTATTAAGAATCTCTATTCGTGGCTATATCATGTAAAACTATCCAAACCAAGACAGAAACTGCATACATATTTAATCGAACTAGAAGGATTTACAAGTGATAATATCACAACGGAATCTCTGCAAAATCATGTTGAATCTTAAATTTGCAATTTAGATTAGATCCGTTGAACAATGCTACATATGGACTCTGCATTTATAGGTAAAGCGAAAATCGGCTTCCCAAAACTCACTGCTTTGACATGATCTTGGGATTCTGTTAAGGGCACTTGATAACCGTGTTGCATACATAAATATTTTCTGAAAAATCTATTAAAATTGTATTAAATTATTTGTGATCATTGCAGATTTGATCTTAACCATTATTTTATTTAAGATGGATTGCATGAAAGCCAACTTGAGAGTCATCTCAACCCCGGGTTGAGTTTAACTAGGAGTTGAGACATTCTAAATGAAAGTTCAATACTCATAGCAAACTAAAATTAATTTTGAATGACAATTTTTACAGCGACAATAACTAATTTAAGTAATTTCCGTAGAGATAATATCGTATGCACTGATTATTATCAATAATAGATCTAAATAATGATAAGCATTATTCTGTATCAGTCAAGATTCGATGATCAAATCATCAAAACGTATTTTTTCCAGCAAAAATGATTATATTCAATTTATTTCGTGAGACATTAATCCTCCATCTTCTATATAAATAAAAATCAATGTTTGTATGTTGGTACCTCATGCGTTCTGAAACCATTGATCAGAGTATGGTGAAACTTTGATAGAGTGATCTGGGGACGAACGAGACGATTCGTGGCATCACCTGGAAAAATCTATATATAAATAAGCTTTTTTCTTGATGAATTTTTCTGCTATGGTCGATGAATGTATATTATTAATGACTCAATACACAAATAATTAACTATTATTATTACTCCATCAAAGCTTATATCGTAAACTAGATTGATATCAGTATTATATAAAAACAAAGTAGGGTCATTTACACCATTCATAAATTAAATCGGCTTGACCGAATTTCATGATTTCTGATTTTTTGGATTTGTCCCCGTCCAGAGTAGCAGAATGAGTATTGAAAAATCGGAAGGAGGAATATCATTCTCTTATACATTTTGTATAGAACAGATTTTTTGATGATATTATGAGAACTTATTTATCGTATTCAGCTTATAAGATTTGCCCCAGGGTGGAACAAACAAAAGTACGTAAGTATTCATTTGCTAATGTATACAGTCAAACAAGCATCAACAGATACATGCGTTCGGCAAAGTTCGCTTATCAGGCAGTGCATCAAAGAAAATTCGTGCACATTTTGCGATTCGCTGTTGCTAGTGTGTACGTTTCTTCAAATTTATTTCAATTCGGTACTTTGCAGAACGATAAAGTAGGCAAATCTAGGCTCAATATACAAAATCTCAAAAAGTTCATATCATGTTTCTATCTTTAAGTCATTCATTGAATCGGCTGCGTTGTACTGATTTCTGCTCTTCGAAAGTGAGGTCATCCATGAACGACTTTTTTTCCTCCTTTGCTTGGCATGATCCTCACTCATAATTTTTCACGTTCGCAGAAGTCTCCTCAATCACTTTAGTGCTTATTGAATTTACAGGAACTATGTTGAGCTTTTGACTTCGTTCAATTATATTCCCAAATTAAGTATTGATAATATCAAAGGGATAGATAAAGTGAAGTAATACATTCGTAATAAGTACAATCCCAGTCAAAACATTGTACCCCAGCAACGGAGCAACATTAGTACACTTAATACATATTTTGATTTTAATAATGAGTCATTGATATTCCAAGAGTTTCTGTTGATCTCTGTACAAGTTTTATTCAAGTTTATGTAAAATTTACAATTATACATGTGCACGAATAGAATTTTAGTATGCAATAATTAGCAGATATAGAAAATTGTATCTCTATTTCTGTAGAAAGTTACAGTTCTCCAAAGTAGTTCTTGAAAATATCAGCAGATTGTTTTAATATATTTTCTTATTAAAAATTATTCGACATAAACAAAACATTGTAGGTACATTTTATAAAAAGTGAACAGCATATCAAAGGATTAATGTTATTCCACCCACATCAACTTCAAGAACTCACACAAAGACGAATACTACTCCATAGTGGTTGGCGACCAACTATCTCGCAATGATAAAATTCCTACCCGTCAGTAATAAATGAACAACATGAGAATTTTATGAACTAATATTAGGTTTTAGAGTTTTACAATACAATTTCAGCGTACTTCATGTTGTTTTTGTAATCTGTTTGGGTGTTAAAATGTTCATTCTTTTCAGATTTATGTATAACGTTTCGTACAACAAGCGATGGTATTTTTTATCAACCTTGTCAATGATCTCTGTATTGTCAAAATCAAATTTATGTGCATGTCGACAGTATGCTCAATCAATGCACTATGGCCGTCATTTAGCCTTGCGGCATGATATTTGGGGACGTACAACCTTTTATGTAAATCCAAGTACCCTGCGTGGCACAGCAGAGTCTCCAATCGCAACAGACGAATTCTTCTGAGATACACCACAGCACAACAGCTGTTTGTAATCAGTCCTGAAGAACTGACTTATCACAGTCCAAGTGGGCATCCCCCAGATGTACTCGACATCGCACTGCTAGAGAAGATCTTCATGCCGTGCTCCATCAGTGTCTACAACGACTTATTCTCCGACCACATCCCAGTAGTTCTGGATCTTAATACGGTCGAGGATGATTACGAGTCTATACGGCACTCAAACAGTCACATAAACTGGGATCTATTCACGAAAACTCTCGAGCAAAGTATGGGCTCACTATCTGTCATTGAGGACTCAGTTCAAGTGGGCGCAGCCGTTTAACAATTGACCGACAGTATTCAGGATGCTATGAAGAGAAGTAGCCATCGCCGTGAATCCGGAGAAAAGCACGGTAATTCTCTTCACAAGAAAACATCTCGAACCAACTGGTGTAATACAACTGTTCGGACGTCCTATACCGTGGCGCGTCGAAGTGTCTTACCCAGGGGTTACCCTCGACCGCAGATTGAAACTCACCCAACACATCATCGGAGCGATAACGGAAGCAAGGGCTACTTTCGCACAGCTGATTCCGCTAACAGGAAGACGTAGTACACTTCCACTAAAAACAAAGTGAAATTATACACCACAATAATACGGCCGCAACTACTATACGCATCTCCAGTCTGGGGATGCGCATCGCAGCGAATGCTCAATAAGTTGCAAGTGCAACAGAATAAGACACTCCGATTGATCACAGGCGCACCGTGGTATGTCAAGATGTCAAACATACTCAGGGACTTTAAACTGCCCACCACTGGCAGTTACATGCACAAAATGGCAAAAAATCTTCGCAAAAGCGGAAGACCATGTGAACATGCTGATTCATCCCGCAGTTGCTCTTGATGAGACGGTACCAACTAAGTACCGCCACTCCAAACATGCGTTATGTGACTTTTTTGACACGCAGCAATAAGATGACCACACCCACATAAATAGGATGGAACAATAGTGCCAAAACAAAACAAATACAAAACAGCGAATTTTATAAACAAAATTTACGAAACAAGAAGAAAGAGAGCCGATGACTCAAGATCCGTGAGACGAAACCAATAATAAAACCCTTAATATAAGAGCTGATGTATCTCCTATATAAAATTTATTAAATTTGATACATTTTACCCTGTATTTTTTTTTTCTGACATGTATATATATATATATATATATATATATATATATATATATATATATATATATATATATATATATATATATATATATATATATATATATATATATATATATATATATATATATATATGTATATATATATATATATAAAATATATATGTATATATTTATATATATATATATATATATATATATATATATATATATATATATATATATATATATATATATAAAATATATATATGAAGAAGCTTCCTGGCAGTGATAGATACGAATAAAAGAAATCTTTGAACTAGACAAATTTATTCATAATAGACCGGGAGCCCACGACCAAAATTTGTGTTAAATCTTATTTACCGAAAAACCTCATACATTCGATAGAGTACATCTTTCTGAAATTGAAAAGTGATTTCTTACACCTGAAGCAGGGGAACAATTATGTGGAGAAGCAGACAAAAAAATAGTGGGTATGTCAAATCTTATTCAACGTGGAACTGGTTTGGTGGTTAGTTTTCAATAAATATAAGAACAACTTTGTCTTACTTGCCAGGTGTGAGAAACGTTATTTCATGAATAATTGTTCATTGAAAACTAACTACCAAACAAGCTCCACGATGAATAAGATTTGAAAAGAATACTTTGAAAAATTACATGTTTGATATTATTTTTTACATGTATGTCCCACTGATCGACTTCGGGATTATCATGTACCTTTCTTACTCGATTAAAATAACTAATTCTATCAAATATGGCACTGAATAAGATGATACAGTGATTTTGTCGCGAGCTCCCGGTCTATAATGATTACTGAACGACTGGGAATCGATGCAACCGACAAATATTCAAGTGCTATTTTTGTGATGATGTGAAATTGAAGGCTCAATTTGTAGTCCTGTAGGAGCCTTCGGATCGTTCTCAACTGGAATATAACTCTACTATAGAATTGTTATACACCACATAATAATTCTAATATCTCAAAGATTCATTTAGATATAGCAGAAATTACAAATACAGATTGTGACAGAAATAAGTAAAAAATTGGTGGTTTACGATGAACAGTTAAACGCTGACAGTAATAATTGTGAACGGTGGAACTGTAATGGATGTTATTGCGGACGGAAAAGGGGCAGACGGGGATAATATCGTAGACGGTAAACGGCGATATGACCATGACGATTACGGACGGCTTACGCTGTAAATAGGAGTAATACCATGGACGGAAGAAGGGGATATTATTCCCAAACGGTAGTAAAACGGTCTAAAGGGAAAAAGGTTCTTCAAACTGCAAACGGTGGCACAAAAATTATATCTCACAAGTCATCAAGGGGTATGATCATGATTTTATGAACGAGATGATGCGCCTGGATAACTCACAAGTCACGTAAGAGCAAAACGATGGAGGATAGCCTACTAGTCGCATAGACGTTGCGGTAATAGCTTGCAGAGAAATGATACGTTTGGATACCTCGCAAGTTGCATAAGTGTACGATGACGGAGCAAACGAGGCGCTTGGGATAGCTCACAAGTCGCAAACTAGGTAGTTTGTGAGAAGCCCTCGAGAGCCCTGTCCACTGAGGAAGGCTTGAATACTTTCTGAACTAAGGTGGTGAACCACCAGGTGGAGTCCACTGAGAATGTACTCAAATAATTCACAAGTTACACTTGAACAAGTCTAGAGGCGAATTTCCACAGCTTCGCTCCTTGTGATGTAGACAACTTGCACAGTCACAGCAAACGTCACTTCTATAATTCTCTTCAACCAATGGAGATGCTGCTCAAGATTCGATTGACCAGTTGGTAACTTGGATAGCTCGCAAGCTACAAGCTATATCAACTGTAGCAAGATCTCCAAGTCTTACTGCCTTTGATTTGGAGAGCTTACAAAATCACACAAAGCGCTAACTTCAGATCATCTCGTGGTTACAGTTACGACTGCTTGCACAATAGGATTTGAAAGCTTCACAAGAATCTCTCGACAACAACGATGACAAATTTCTCGATTAAACGGTGAGACAGTAAGATACGGCAGCGGTAAAGCTTACTTAGTGCTCGCTGATGACGAAGTCAGCACTCACAGAAATGTCTTCTCCGATAACTGATCCCAGCAGTAATTTTGGTCCTATTCAGATACTGCTTTGTTCTCTGAACCGAATTATTTTTTTATATTGATTAGACGTCTCTGCTGTATGTAATATACTAAGTGTTTCATTACCGGTTAAAAGGAATAATAATTGTAATAATAAATAATGATTCTAAATACAGGAACAAACTGATACTAATTACCGACCTGACTCGTTCATACAGCTACTTCCACCAGTTGTTACGATTCACTTCGTCACAAAATACAGGTAGATAGATCTTTCGCGTTCTTACTTACTTGTACAAAGTATAAGTAAGTATTATGAAATCGACAAAATTTACGTTTCAAGATTTTGATAGAAATATTCGTTTTGAGTAGGGATGCATCCGATACGATACCGATATCGATATATCGGCGATATCGCGAGTTTTCCAATATATCGGAATCGGCGATATTAATTTGCTGATACACCAATACAACGATACATAAATATTCAATATGTAACCACGCCATCCTCGAGCACAGTTTGTTCATGTAGATGAGGCAGAATTTTTCTTAGCTCAGAGAAACTTGCGTTTTACAATTTTATTTCATTCAGCTACTTGCTTCCGGCGCGTAATGAGATGGATAATTATATTTCTTGTGGAAGTGACATATAATTGTGACATTCCTTTCGCTAAATACGTATACAATAGCTACGTAATCATAAGCGCCTGTTTCTAATCCTTTTACACATTTTGAAACCTTCATTGTCCGTATCGGTATCGGTATCGATATGGGCTATACTATTTTATAAATATCGTTATCGGTATCGTATCGACATAATGTATCCCTAGTTTTGAGCATTCCTTAATCCATTTTGACTACTTTCAGCTTGATTTTGGTACGTAAAGATGTATATGAGTTCGTTCGTAACTCGCAAATCTCAAAACTCGTCAAACGTATAATGTTGAAGTTTTGCATTTTGTACCTTGCATCATAGTTACAATCGTCTGTAACAAGAGTGCACTTTGCTTGAAACTTTTCCTGAATCTTCCACATAAATCTAGGATGATTAGCCGTAGGATATTGAAATTTAGTATTTGAGATTGTTGTAGCATCTTAATAGCTATCTTTTATTTTTGTACCAATCGTCTGAGCACTTTATATGATAGACTTCTTGAATTTTCCGCATAAATTCAAAACAATCAATCGTAGAATATTGTAATTCCGTATTAAGCACTTCTATAACATCTAGTTGTATACCTCGCATTATGATTGCAATTGTCTGTACCTGAAATGCACTTTATCCGAAATATTTTTTGAATTTACTGCATAAAACCCAGAACGATTGAGCTAGAATGTTGGAATTCAGTAATCCATTTGATAGTAACGTCTAGATGTCTAGATGTTTATATCCTATTTCCATTGAGAACGACTGAGCCGAAAGTGCATTCTAATTGACAGTCTTTTGAAGTTTTCCACATAAATTTGAAACGTTCGGCAGTAGGGTATTGAAATCTAGCATTTCAGTCTGCTGTAGCATCTGAATGATTGACTACTATTCTCATAACAATCGACTGAGCCGGAAGTGTATTCCAATTTTTCTTTTTAAATTTTCATTTAGTAGTGTTGTAGCGTAAGAATAATGTATTACTATTTCCAAAGCAACCGACAGGGCCGAAAGCGCACTCTACTCAACAGATGTCCAGAATTTTTTGGATAATTCCAAAACGATCAGCCGTGGAACAATGGAATTTTGTGTTTGATTATTGTATTATCATATGCAAAAAAAATATCCAACGATGTACAAGTAAGTCACTTGATGTCCACGTCATATCTTTCAATATACAACATTAATCATTGATAGATGACTCCAATAAAATAAACAGACATCTCTTGAAATATTGAAGGGCCTAGTAAATTCTTAAAGTGGCAAATGTAATTTTCTACTCTTATATTTGCCCTTTACCTTCCTTCGTCTTTAATGATACTTAATGACACTAATTTGATCAATGAAGCGTCGTGTTGAAGATCGTTAATACGTACATTAAATACCTTCTGAGAAGTTGACTTCCAATTCGTCTCAATTTGATAAATTTTCCAATATTAATTAATTACATTAGTAGAGTCTTTTGTCCATTCAAACTCAGCCAAAATGTACCTACCTACTTCTATCCACTAAAATCTAATTCAACAATTCTCATCAACATTTTGCATTTTGGGATCAAGAAATTAAACGAGAAGTCAGTGAAAACTAGACATCATAGTCAATTGCGTGAGAATTCGAGAAAATTCGATCTAAGATAAAACAATAGTGCTACGATATATCTCACAGATCTTTATATACAGTTAAGATATTTAGATCAGATTAGAAGAAAAAATATTAAGAACAGGAGGTGTGTACGATTCGCAAATTATTGTATCTTCAGGATGGAATTTAGTTAATGTAAAATAATGCATGGGAGTATTATTATATTCAATTACTCATGAGAACAAGTTTCTACTATATTTCCAGTATATGTAGAGCTTTTATAGATGTTCATGTATTTCGTTGCATCAAATGTAATGGTTTCAACCATAAAGCTGAAAATTGTACAATTAAAGAAGCCTTATGTGATAAATGCAGTCAAACAAAGCATGCAGAAGACTGTTTGATATCAAAGTGTAGTAATTGTGAGATGCAAAATGCAAAATATAATACTACAGTTGATATAAATCATTCTTCATACGATAAAGGTTGTCCAGTCTATAAATGTCATTTTGAAAGAAGTTTAGAGAAAACATTCACCTTGGATGAAGTACCAGCATAGCAATCAACAGAAAATTTTAGAATTTACTGTATAAATGTCTGCAGTTTGATCAAAAATATTGATGAAGTTGGAATTTTGATGAATGAACATGAACCTGAAATACTCTGCGCAACCGAAACACATCTTATTGAGAATATTGAAAATCAGGAATTAGCTATAACAAATTACAAAATTGTTAGGAATGATTCAACAAGTAGGCACACAGGAGGGGTAGCATGTTATATTAGATCAGACACTGAGTTTACAGTGGAGGGCACGTACATCAAACTTATGACTTACTATATATTGGCTCTTAAAATTGTTGTCAGTGGTAAATCTATTCTTGTTGCGGTTCTCTACAGATCCCCTTACTCCAATTGTGTCGAGTTTCTACAAGATTTTGAGCAGTTACTTAAAAATAAATTTTTATCTACGAACAATGACTTTTATATACTAGGGGACTATAATATTCATTGGAACAACAAAAATTGTCCTAATATGAGAAGGCTCAGTGAAATTGTACATGTTTATGGGTTAAGGCAACTAATAGAAAAAGATACACATGTAACTCGTACTTGTAGTTCATGTATTGATCTAATAATATCAAATGTTCATGATTCAACCACAGATGTTTTACTCACACCGAGAATATCAGGACATCATATAATTACAATTTCAAATGTTTTGAGCTATCAAGCAGCTGATACCAATACTTATTGGATCAGACCAAAATATGATTATGACCTAATACGCGAACAACTGTGTTTAAAAGACTGGAAGTATGAATCAACTAATGTAAAACATATTTGAGACAATATTACTAGAAACTTGAATGAAGTATTAAACACACAATATCCTGAATGATTGGTTAAAACTTGGAGCAATAAAAAATGGTTCAATTCTAAAATATCAGAAACAATGAAATTGAAAGAACAATCATACTTTCAGTATTTGGATAATAAAAGCGAAGAGAATTGGAATAATTATAAACAACATAGAAATAAGGTGAATGATTTAATTAGAAAAGAAAAACGGAACTACTTTGGAAAGAAAATAGATTTGAATAGAAATAATACAAGAAAAATGTGGAATACATTGAAGCTATTCATTTTGAGAAAATCAGGAGCGATTAATTCCGCGATATTCGACAATATAACTTACAATAATACTGGTACAATTTGTAATGAATTCAACAAATATTATGTTAGCAGTATCAATCAAATAGTAGAATTAATTGAACTCTGTGAAAATGGAAGAAATTTACTATCGAATAATATTACTTCACTTTCAACTTTTGAAGAAGTATCAATTGATGAACTTCGCGCAGTGCTTCATGCAATGAATAACAGTAGTAGCAGTGACGAGATTGATATAAAATTTTCGAAAGAAACTTTTCCTGTAATATAGTATGCACTTTTACAATTGATCAATACGTCGTTACAAACTGGGATTATTCCGGAAGAACTCAAATGTTCAACTATTATACCAGTTCCAAAAATCGCTACACCAACTTTGGCTGAACAGTAAAGACCAATTAATATGCTACCAGCTATTGAAAAAATATTAGAAAAAATTGTGTACAATCAATTACTGCGCTTTTTCAATGAGAACAATATAATAAGCAAGTATCAATCAGGTTTCAGGAAAGGATATTCCTGTGAAACAGCGGTCCAGTTTGTAGTAGATGATTGTAAGAAGTCATTGGCCAACAATAAGTTGATAGTAGCAGTTTTCATTGATCTGAAGAGGGCGCTTGAAACTATCTGTCGTAAAAAACTAATAGAAAAATTAAGAATAATATGAATTAGTGGTATCATACTTCGGTGGTTTGCAAATTATTTGTCTGGCAGAACATCAGTGACAAAATGTGGTAAAAATATTTCTGGAGCCATTGATAATACCGTTGGTGTACCCTAGGGTAGTATACTGGGACCCTTGTTATTTATTCTATATATCAATGATATCGAGTCTGCCCTCTAAGTGAGTGTTCGGTTTATAAATTAAGTAATGAAGTATCTAGGTATCATATTTGACTCAGAATTAGAATTCTTTCTGTATGCTGAATATATAATCAAAAAAATAGGAAAGAAGGTTGGATACTTATCTAGAATATCATCTGTTTCAACTCTGTGGTCAAGATTGGTGGTTCACCAAACAATAATTTATCCTCACTATATTTATTGTAGTACTTTACTTTTTTACGTAAATAAATGTTATATAGATTGATTACAAAAATTGCAAAATATGGCTATGAGAATAATTATTCGTTGTAGTAGGTAAACTAGAATAAGTGATATGTTGGAAACATTGAATTGGAGTAACGTACAACAAATTATGAATACTGGAGTGTTAATATTTATATTTAAACTTGATAAAAAACTGTTACCTGCTTACTTTACAGTTACTAGAAACTGTGATATATGTAGTTATGATACTAGAAATAAGATCAATTTGTATGTAGAAGGTAGCTTTAAATCCATATTCAAAGAAGGAATAAGAATGTATAATAGTCTACCAAATAATCTAAGAGCTTGCAAAGATGTGAAAGAATTCAAACAAAACCTTAAACTTTTCTTATGATTACTGTGATTAATTGTGTATGAATAGCAGTTTCGCTAAATGAAGATTATTATTATTATTATTATTAATATTACTATAAGTCTTTGATTATACGAATTTCTTATTCCCATTTCATCAAAAGACTCATTTGAATCACATTGATATTAAATCAAATTGAAGATAATAGAACAAATCATTTATTCAGTCTTTGTATCATTGTATACCGATAATTATTACTGGCATTTTGATATGGCACAATTTTTTTACTATTGAGGGACAAATTTGCAAGTTTTAGTGAGCGTGGATTTACGTGTAACCCCAAATTCATATAATAATGCGCAACATCAAGTAAATGTGCAGAATTTCAGCTCAATTGGATGACGGAAGTTTGTCAATTCTCACTTCCAAAATTCGATAAACAATTCGTAATATCTAAAGAGATCTGTATTCGTTTTTGGGCCATCAAATATAACTTTGGACTTTGAAATCGTCTCATACTGCAGAAAATATATGAGGAATGGCTATTATCCATTGAAATCAAACATAGTATCTGGCTTATAATGAATCGGTGTTGAATAAACTCCTTCACGTTTATTATATCATAATCACTTGTAACGTTACCAATAACCATTATCAAGCTCTGAAACTAATCGACTTTAGCTCAGTTCTACCCTTTAACACGTGGAGTGTGGGTATTCCAATGTTCAACGCCAGTAACATGTAATCTTTCATCTTATTGGTAATATATTCTTGTAGTATACTTCTTCTATCACTCTAATCATTGCAATTTATTCTAATTGATACTATGCTAAACATTATATACATCGGTTCTATCCCTCAACTTGTAGGAAAAGGATATTTTAATATTTGATGTACTGCCAAACACGGGATTTTTTATAATATGTGAGCAAGTTTTGTCCATTCATCATCCCATATATTATAATCACTTGGTCATCCTACTTCTAACTAATACTATAGCAGTTTCATCGTCAGACATTTCTGTATAGTTTGATTCAAAATGGATAAAATACTAAATATTAGAGAGAAGTAAGTATGCTTTCTCGTTGAAGATGAGTAACATTCAAGGGATTTGAGAAAAAAAGAGCCTATCCTCCATTGGAACGGGTAAATCGTCGAATTCGATCCCAAAAAACCTCTATAACACTGACAAAATTTTTGATTTTGATTTTAAATTTTGTATATTACTTGAAACTTTGACATTTCGATCCTTGGCCAAAGGATCGAAACGTCAAAGTTCCAAATAAATATACAGAGTTTAAAATCAAAAGTAGTTTTTATTCAATAAAATTAGAAAAGAATGTGTAGATTATTCTAACACTATTTCTTCCCAAATACCCGCCAGGTTATAGAGGGTTCAAAATGTGTAAAGCAGAAAACGTTCAAAAATTATTAAGAAAAAGTCACATTTTCGGAGAAGTTTGTTATGACAAAAAAGTTAGATCATAAGATGATGAGAATTATCAAAACAATATAAATTTGTTGGGGTTCATTGTTGCCAAGATGCAGTAATTGATCTGTGTATCTGAAAGTAGCTTTGGAAAGATCACGATTTTCAAACAATCAAAATTCAGGTTTATGTAAATCTCTTAGAATGTACCTCGAACCAAATTGATGTTCATACCAGTAGCTCAAGAATTCTTCCCAGTGAATTAAATATCTTTAAGATCAAAAATGATGCAAAGAAAATTGAAGCAATATTTTGATTGAATATTGAGATTTCGTATTACGCACTTCTATAACATCTAGTTGTACATCTCGCACTATGATTGCGATTTACCAAACCGGAAGTGCAGTTTACCAAATAGTTTTTCGAATTTCTTGCATAAATCCAGAACGATCCGCTGTAGAATGCTGCAATTTTGTATTTAGGACTATTGTAGCATCTTGTTGGAAGTGAAATAAAATAAGCATTTGAATCAACTGAATTAGTATATCTATGTATTAAAGTCCAGTTATGATATAATTATTTATGTTATTGAAGAATAAACGTCAATATTCGTCATTGAAATATTCTTATTGTGTTCTACATGAAAAAAGCAGAGCGTATGAATGGGAAACTATTGTGTCACGAGCAACAATTTACAGCCAATCACATCTAAACTATCACCTCAAATGTTGGTTGCAATCTATTTTGCCTAATGTCAATGTCAGTGTCAACTGTTAAATATTCAGTCAAAAGGTGTACAAGTAAGATCTGGTTGCACTGTCTTTGATTTACTCTGAGGCTAGCCTAATTACCTTACGTCCGGTTGTACAATCTATAAGCTCATCCAAAGTTCAGTAAAACCAAGTTTAATTTCTATTGTTACAATTATTTCAGCACTTGTAACAATAGGGAATAAGCTCGGTTCAGCTGATCTGTGGTTAAGTTTAGATTATACAACCGGGACTTATGTCCAGAATTTCAGTCCTTGGTTTACTTTAAACGTAGCGTAATTTCCGTAGTGATGATTGTTAGAACAATTGTTACTAAGGTGATTAAGCTTCACTTAAGATAAACCGAAGACTGAAATACCGGGCCTTAGTAACAATTATTTCAATAATCGTTACCTAGTTAATTAGGCTACGCTTAGAATGAACGAAGGACTGTGCAGCCGGGTATGAGTCATGCGGTGTCCATACCAGATTTGTAATTTTCTTGATAAAATCACTGACCTAAGAGATATGTAAAAGTATTTGGAGTCGACTCCTACCGTTCTACCATTATCTTATTTTCTAAGTTGACACATTTATGATGAATATAGAGAATTTGACAACTTCTACGATTTTGATCAAGCTTAAATTGAGTAAAATTATTAATCTTCCAATTTTATCATTAAAATTTGAGTTTTCATGAAATTCTTTATATTTTTCTGAGGCTAGAAAATAATAAGAATCATAGTGTGAAATTGGAATCATTATCACTTATATTTGGACATCACATGCAAACGTTCGTCAATTGTTTTTTTCAAATGAAAAATTCGGCTCTGTCGTGTTTGATATCAGATTGAAGTTCTTCCGGGGATAATTCTAGTAGAAGTATCAGAGAGGATATTTAAACGATTTTCAATTATTTCTTTTACAGATTATTTAAGGTTGTTAAGAAGAGGAGTGGGGTCAAGCTATGGTGGCAACCCTGCTCTATGTTAACTACATAGGATAAACATTCATTGCCAACTTCAAATAAACAAAATTTCAATGATTAAAACTAATGGAAATGTTTATTTTCGGCTGAAAATACATGATTTTGAATAATTTGGTTCCTTATACTACCCTTTTAAACAGCTTCCATTCGTTGAAATATTCTTTTTTCATATTTTAACAAAGCTACAATATGATATGTATAGCGCGCAACGCTGTAGACTTTCAGAAGTATTTTTGACATCTGACGTTTAGTAGTGGTACTGCGTTTCATAACCAAACAAACTTATTGATGATAAATCTACATCAAAAAATAGTATCGATGGAAGAATAAATGGGTTACTCAATCAGTGTACCGTCAAGTCAGGGAAATGATAAAAAATCTTGTTTATTCTAATCACACACACTCTTTCTATTTCATTTCATGCGGCGACGTTGCCAAGCGTATGATAACTTGCTAAATTTCAGTAGCTTTTGTACAATTTTTTTGAGTAATAATTCAATTTTCTCTGAAACTATAAACAAGACTTTTTTGAAACTTGGTACACATGTTCATAAGACTTTCGTCGATATTTTGATGATTTTTTGTAATGTTGTCATTTCAGGTAGTCGAGATAATGACGTATAAATCAATGTGAAACACGTCGCGTGCATTAACGCAATGTAATAACATGTCACTGAACAGCAACTTTGACATTTTTTATCTCGATAACTAGAAACAAGATTGAGTTCAAACTTTGCCAGAATATTCTTCACTAAACAAATAATATACTGTAAATTGAATAAATTCTCATATACTTTGATTTCCTTCTCAACAACCTTAAATGATGTCTAGCTTGGTATTCATAAGGATTCTGTAACCAAGCGTTAATTCACGTCGAGCGTTAACGTGAACTTAACTCCCGTTTTGTCATTTTCGTATTCTGAACCTGAACGTTGGTTCAAGTTCACGCCGATAGTCGACGTTAAGTCACGCTAGCCATTTGACAAGTGTAACGTTTTCAGATTATTTATATAAGAATAGTAGAAATTTCCAACTTCTTCTACAAAATATGTCAAACCAATAACATTCAGCAATGAAGATGAGCAAATTTGACATTGGTCTCACATAATAAGATCAAACTTTCAAAAATTAAAAAATTTCCTCAGACTCAAGATTTGAACAATTACTCCAAGATCAAATTTGCAAAATCAAGAAATATTCCAAATTTTTCAGTGCGAGTTTGAAAGTAGCTTCATGTTTTGAACTTTAAAGTATCTATCACTTCTATTTGAATCGTAGATAAAGATCAGATGATTATATGAGACTATCTTATGGATTGAACAGTATATATTCTAGGAAGACAGCTAAATTTGTCAACGTGCAGATATGACTGAAGTCTTGATAAAATAAGAATGAAATCTTATTTTTCAATCAAGATATTTATTGATGTCATCAAGAGGTTGATTATTGAAATGAAAATTTCAAATGTAGATATCTTAACGTATATTCCTCACTCCGTTGATTCCAGTCTTTCTGTTATTATAATGGAATTTTACTTTCCAATTGAGATATTCACTGTTGTAATCAAGAGATTGTTGGAATTGAAAATCTTCCAACTTTAATTTTTCTTCACTCTGTTATGGTTTCACTTAAATCCATTCTCTGCACATATACATACATAGGTAATACTATTTTCATTAACAGCTTCATCAGAATAGAACGCTTTGTCTATTTCAAGTTAATTTTTATAACCAATGAACTCAACGTTCGTTGATCTAGTTTTCTAGTACAAACATTAAATCAAGATTCAGTTGAGCTTCTACTTGAGCCATTACTGAAAAATCAGCATACACTATCGCGCTCTTGATATATATCTTGCTTTTTCTCTCTACTATTTTCGTTTATGAAAAAATGCTGGATCATATGCTGCAAAATAAATGGTTTACAGTTTGGAAGCTCGTATAGCATTTTATATGACTTAGAAATAGTTTTTTGAAGCATTTATTGGTTAAATGAATATGTCAAATAGTTTCCTTAATATTTACGTAACTAAATAACACTTCCTTCTCTCCTCTATTTTCTTCATAATAACCAAATCACACAGTACATTTTTCACCCAGAAGATTGAAAAGTATGAAATGTCAAAATGAAATATGACAGCAAATTGTTCAATTTCTTGTAATTTGATTGGCTGAATTTCACGCGTTTCATGGAATTTGGAATGAATTATTTAACGCTAGCGTTAATCTAACGTCAGTGTAAATTGACGTTCAACTTTTACGTTGACATTTCAGAATACCAGCTCAACGTTAGGGCGTGAAAACTATTGACGTTAAATAACGCTGGCGTGACTCAACGCTCGATTCTAGAATCCCTATCAATAATTCAATGCTCTCGGGGTGATGAGCTTAGTAGACATCAGAAATCAGTAATTGGTGGAATCCGCGTTACCGTCTTTAAATTACACTTTCGGTGATCAAATATCGAAACTGTATGTTCCAATAAATTAAAGACCTCGAAAATTTAGAAAACAACTCTACATTATCATAAATACTTGTTTAATGTAAGGACTAAAATATAACCGTCATCTGACACTTTAACAATGAGAGCACAGTGACAGCTGTCATTTTGAGGTATGCAATTAATCGATGCGATTTCTGATACAGCGATGGAACGGGCCATAAAATTTATAGTCAGGGAAGTAGTCCTGTGCTGGCCACAACAGATTTGTTGATTCAATATTTAATAAGACTGGGTCGGTTTGTATAATGACGTAGGCAGTGATCAAAAATGTAGCATCTGGCAGTCAAATGCAGATCCTGTTTATTATAAATGATACATTGTTGGCAAGTTCCACTGCTCTAACTCAAATTTTAAGTTTTACTTAAACAAAAAATATCGAATCAGGGTAATGACAGCAATGTTTATGTCACATTTAACTTTTAAGTCATCATACGACATATTGTTCAATTAAGCGACACTTGAATTCAAGGAACAGCGGTGCAACTGAATTTTATTATCCTATGGCTAATCATCCTGAATTCATGCGATAAATTAAAGAAAAAAAATTCAATTTAAGTTCACTTCCGGTACAGACGATTGCAATCATAATGCGAGATGCACATCAAGACCATTTATTAGACTTAAATAATTTTAGCATCATACGTTCAACGGATTTCAAGATTTGTGAGTTAACTATATACGTAGACGTACACAAAATGCACATATGCACAAATGTACCGACATCAAGCCGGAAATAGTCAAAATGGACTTGGGGATGCTCGAAACGGATATATCCATCAAAATCTTGATATGTGAATTTTGTCGGTTCCACAATAGTTACTTTTACTTTATACAAATAAGTGGGAATCGAAGGGAAAATAATACATTTGTACGGTATTCTACGGTCACCTCGAATAATATGAGTTTTAATAGGTTTCAATGCATTCCTCGAATATTCGTTGCAATGAGAATTCATATTTTTTGAAGTTGGTTATAATTTCAGTTTGATTACTCGGATTATTTTAAATTTCTGTAGATAATTGAGAAAAGTAATATTTTATATTGATCTTGCTTCGAGCCAAATTTTTTTGTTCTTCCAAGAATATTGTGGTACCTAATACCTCTCATTCCTATCAATTAAGCAATTTGATTATTTTCAACATTTCAGTACGTGTATTCACTTGAAATCAGTAAGATTTTACAACTGATTAATGGAAATCGATTCATATTCGATCTTCTTGTACCAATTATTTGGATGAGCTGAAAATAATTTTGCGCATGTGTCAGTGCTTTACAGAAGATTCTGCATGAATACCATCATTTGTAGTAAAAATGAAAAAAAACAATGTTCATATTGTGAAACTGGAAACAAATTAGTTCTGCCTGAATCCAGCTTGAGTAATTAAATCTCAAGAAATGATGTAGTATTAAAAAATATGCAAATAAATGCCATTTCAAAACGAGATGAATACATGTTTTCTTTTTCTAGTGGACAAAGAAATCGAGATTAATAATAATTCCGCGATTTAAGTAAGTTTCGATTGAAAATGTCATACCTACTCACTTCATGTACTCCATTCACCAAAAATATTATAGTGTCGTTGAATTGAACGATCTCAATGGTTTTTAATTAAAACCGCAATCATGAGATAATTTTTTTACTGACATTTGTTAGGTGATGTTAATTCTTTGGTGAAACGTTTAGATACTTATGACAAGTGTATTAACGTTGTACTCATTGTTAATTAATGACAACAATAACGGAGAATTGATAATTGTTTGCGAAATTCCCTCATGCTAGTCAAGTTCAAAGATCCAGGAAAGACATGAATATTGATAGAATGAAAGAATACCAATAAACCAGTCAAGTAGATATGTTCTGAGTTTGTACTCATTCATATTTCCCCAACTTTTAGAACAATTTTTTTATGATACAGTAACTTTGTGATTTCACTGCAGGCCAATTCTATAGCAGATTTAAACTTCAATATTTCTGGATAGTTCAATCCAAAATGACTCAAATATAGTATATCCAAAAAGAATAAGGGTGTTTTTTTTTTGTCAGGAACGAGTATCAACAAGTTCAGGGGCTTAGAAAACTTGAAGGTTTGGATTCTCGAATTATACCCCAAAAAAATTTTCTATAACATTGTTTCTGCTTCATTACCCGAATTACAAAGGGTTAAAAGCGATGATTTTCAAGAAAATATTTTACTCATGTAAATTATACTAACATATTTTATATAGTTACAGCAACAATTATAAGTAGTAAATCACTTGCACCAACAGAAATTCACCTCTGTAAACTTCCAAGGCCATTTATCGCGATAAATTGCCTTTGCCATGGAGAAACAATACACAGATCTAATATAAACAAACAGATTTAAGATTTCAGAAATGTCAGAATTGAATCGTTTTGGAAATGCATCTTTCGCGGAAATTTATAAAAACGATCTCATTGAAGAAATATTCTCCAGAAATACCACTCGCGACTTCAACTAAGCTACTCAAAAAGGTTCAAATTTTCCCAAAATTTTGTCATTTGCAAGAAGCTCATGAAATTAAAAGAATTCCATGAAATAATAAATGTTCAAGCACATCGTTGCCAAAATACAGTTTATAATAAGTGCACAACTCTTGTTTCAAGAACCCTTTATATATATCTTGGACCAATTTGAAGCTTATTACATTAGATTGAAATTTTCTGCTGACGAAAAATACTGCTCTTCTAGTTGTTCTTCATAGAATTTATATCTAAGGAGATAGAGGTATTTGAATTCAACTCTTGACATAATTTTCAAATTATTGCATTTAGGATGGATATATTTAAACTGGCAGCCTTTTTACTGTTTTTACCTAGCTGGTCGGGAAGAGGACTAAAATACGTCGCGTATAACACTCTATTTTTTACGCGTGAGAAACTCTTCTAACTTTCTCGGCCTATATATTATAGGGAAAGTATCGAAATCGTGTTCCTCTTGACAATTTGAAATCTCGATGAATATTCACATTTTGGATCCTACTGAGCCCAGAAAACATAATTATAAAGTCGGACAAACCGCCTGGATGCACGATAGCTTGATAACGTGTACGAATTTACGATTAAAATTTTATACTCAAGTTTCTTATATATATATTTATTAATTTATTTATTTATTTATTCATTTACACTGAACTTATCGACCGTGAGCGGGCGAGTCCCACCTGTTTAATTTGGTATGAAGCACCGCTGGTTGAAAGTAGAGACATCGCTGTCCTGATGGTTGTGATTTTCATTATGTTCAATCACAGTTTCACACCAATATAAAATTGTAATGTACTAATGACAAACACAAACATGCTTATTGCTCATTATCGATAGTTAATCATCAGCTTGGCTAAAAACTGCATTGGGAGCAAACTTACCTACAATCCTTTACACAGAAGAGATTAAAAATTGACCGCGGGAGCGAGCTAGTATGCACCTAGTTCAATAATTGGAATTTTTATGTATACCTAATGCGCAAACTATCATGTGTGTCACGTCAGATGGCCCCATACTTGGAATGAAAAAAAAATCGCTAAGTAGTTAGTGCTAGGTTTGTGCTGGCTTGTGCTAGAATCCTAGAGTTGGTGCAATTGAATTACGCTTGTAATTAACAATCGATAGTGGGAATCAGGCGTGACACTAAGAGTGAACCTCCACTATTTATAGCAATATTCGATCAATTATAGTACAGGCACTTAGTGCTAGGTTTGGGCTGGCTAGATATGAGTTATGAAGGTTTGTGCTATTTATTTGTACATAATATCATCAATATAATTGGGGAATCTGGTGTGACACCACGAGCAAACCTCCCCTATTCATTAAAATATTCAATCAATTACCAAACAGGAACTTAGTACTAGGTTTGTGCTACCTATATATGAATTATGGAAATTTGTGCTTTCTGCTAGCACATGTTATTAACCATCGATAGTGAAAATCTGGCGTGACACTGAGAGTAAACTTCTACTTCTAATCACAATACTTGATCAATTATGATACAGACACTTAGTGCTAGGTTTGTGCTAGCTAGATATGAGTTATGAAAGTTTGTGCTATCTATTTGTACATAATATTAACAATATAATTGAGGAATCCAGCGTGACACTGGGAATAAACCCCTACTATCCATGAGAATATACATGCGAAAATAATTCTGTAACTTAGTGCTAGGTTTGAGCTACTTAATCACAAATTATAAAAGTTTGTGCTTTCTGTTAGCACAATCGATTGTAGGAATCTGGCGTGACATTAAGAGTGAACTTCTACTTCTAATCACAATACTAGATACATTATAGTACATGCACTTAGTGCTAGGTTTGTGCTGCCCATATATGAATTTTGAAAGTTCGTGCTATTCATTTGTACTTGATATTGAGAATAGAATTGGGGAATCTGTCGTGACACTAAGAATAAACCCATAATATTTATAAGAATATAAATGCGAAAATAATTCTGGTACTTAATGCTAGGTTTGTGCTACTTATCTACAGTTTAGTTGAACAAAGTTTATTCTCTATAGTAACAATTATTTCAGTAATTGTAAATAAGCTCGATTTAATGAAGCTATAGATGAGGTTAGATTGTACAACCGGGCCTTAGTCTGTTACCAAGCCACTTAGAAAAACTATTATACAAAGTTTCAGCTCATACCAAAACCTACGCAAAAAACATTTCCATGCACCTCTCGATCCATATGTATATTCACGGTACATTAAATAAGTACATTTCTTGATCTATTTGTACTGGAGAACTACGAGAGATAACACACATAATTTGCTAAAAATAGAGAAAACATACAGAATATAAAAAACTCTCTTACTCCAAACCACACGTCAGAATAGTTCAGGTTCTTCATGGAATATATGTGATCAAGTGCAGTTACACGCTACAAGTGCTTTCACTTAGTGCCCTAAGGTTTCCAATCTTCTAGTACTATACATACAATCAGAGGTACCACATTTGATGAAAAGGCAGCAAATTATCTCTTATAAATTCCAGATTACCTTAATTATTCTTAGATATTTGTGTGATTCTCAGTATACTCAAGGAAAATATCAAGCTCCGATTCTTCAAACTAACTGAGTGTAGAGAGCATACTAGTGTTAATGCATCTCTGGTGCATTTGCTGCCGTGCGCTGCAGGACACAATAATGTCTGTGTTGCATTGATTGATATTAGATTAATAATAGCACTGAAATACATATTTTTGTGATTCTTATAAGAATGTTTATATTATTTGTTTATGATTATTAATATTGCTTATGTTTTTGTAAGCGTTGAAGGTTTTGATTACTGATGATGCTGTGCTCAAGTTCAAGCGGCCTTCTGGCACAAGCAGTAAGTTCGACTTGGCAAT